>CM070781.1:49010126-49610126 GCA_036346955.1 Dipus sagitta | reverse complement strand
AGCAGCAGAAGCCGGGCATGGTGGCACACGCCTTTAATCCCAGAGGTAGGAGGATTGCTGTGAGTTCGAGGCCACCCTGAGACTGCATAGTGAATTCCAGGTCAGCCTAGGCTAGAGTGAGACCCTACCTTGAAAAACCAACCAACCAAACAAACAAAAATAAATAGCAGAACTGGACAAGACCCACAAAGGAACATTGACTATTCCCACACCTAAGTAAGGCATTTTACATTATAATAAAGGGGCCAGGTGTGTAGGTTTCCCTGAGACTCCCTGTGTACCTGCTGTAGAGGCGTGCTTAGTAAAGGTGTTCCTTTTAAGTGTTCTATCTTAAGCTGGGAGTGGTGGCACATGCCTTTAATCTCAGCACTTGGGAGGCAGAGGTAGGAGGATCGCTGTGAGTTCAAGGCTAGCCTGAGACTACATAGCGAATTCCAGGTCAGCCTGGGCTAGACTGAGACCTTACCTCAAAAAGAAAAAAAAAAAAAGTGTTCTATCTTAAATAACAAATTCTATGACTACCTTAATTTGACAGGCTGAGTCTCAATATTAAAAAGCACCTTGGTTCAGAATGTGTCACGAGCTCTGCATTTGTCCTTTGGAGTAGGAATTTGGTATTAAGTGTTCAGCAGATCAAGGGCAGAGCTCAGACTAGGCCTCTGTGTGCTCCCTTTTTGCTTTGGTGACCTCAGTAAACTGTTAACGAGGAAGACCATGGTCATTTACAACTTTGAGCACTCTGATTATGAGAATTTTAGAAGAGAGTAACTCAGAGACCCTTGCCCAACACCTTCACATTTCGGGATTCAGGCAGAACTATGCCACTTCTGTAAATGTGTACGTCATCTCCGGCTGTTCTGGGTTGTTTCATGACCATGATCTCACTGGATCCCGACTGGAGTAAGCTTTACTAAGAAGAGAACTATGTTTCAGGGTTAGGGTGATGGCTTAGTTAAGGCACTTGCCTGTGAAGCCTAAGGACCCAGGTTCAATTCCCCAGTACTCACATAAGCCAGATGCACAAGGTGGTGCATGTGTCTGGAGTTTGTTTGCAGTGGCTGGAGGCCCTGGCATGCCTATTCGTTCTCACCTTTTCTCTCTCTTTCTCACTCGCTCTCTCAAATAAATAAATGAACAAAAAATTAAAGAGAGAGCGAGTGAGCGAGAGAGAGAGAGAGAGAGAGAGAGAGAGAACTAAGTTTCAAATGAGATACAGGTCACAGGCAGAGGTGGGAGGATCGCTGTGAGTTCAAGGCCACCCTGAGACTCCATAGTGAATTCCAGGTCAGCCTGGGCTAAAGTGAGACCCTACCTCGGGAAAAAAAAATGTATATCTCCTCCAGGTAACATACCTCATCTGCCTGGTTCGGGTGTAAAACATTTCCTGTCTAGGTGATGCTACATGCTCTTGTTAGCTGCTATGAACTCTGGCCTTACCACTTGGTGGCTCAAGGAACATGACACACAAAACCTTCCAGTGTCCTTCTTTTGGAAGCCTTTGGTAGAAGGATGAGGAGGAAAGAAAAATACAAAGTTACTCCTTTTCTTTCTTGTCCACGGTCAATGCCGTCACTAACCTTATCTCAGACAACTGTCCCACATCAACACACACAAGCTTCCCTCTCTTTCTCGCTCGGTCCCTCTTTGTTCTATCCAACATACAAGTACAGCCTTAATTATTAAGATTTTATGTTAAGCCGGGCGTAATGGCGCTTGCCTTTAATAGTTCGGGGCCATCCTGAGACTACCGAATGAATTCCAGGTCAGCCTGAGCCAGAGTGACACCTTACCTCCAAGAACCAAACAAAAAGATTTTTAAGTCAGGATGAAGGAAAGTCACACTTCTTGAAGTGAAAATCAAGTGCAATCAATAAGCATCAGGAAGAAGAAACACCCAACACTGAGCCAGGGGCTATGGTAGATGCCTGGCACACGTCAGTCATGCTGTGTAAACCCAAGATTGCCACAAGTTTCCTGCAAATCTCTCCAAGAGCTGTACCAAAGTTTTATTTTCCTAAAACAGGTTTTAGTTAAAATAACTTTTGTGAAAAAGAAAGAAAAGGCTGGGTGTGGTGGCACACGCCTTTAGTCCCAGCACTGAGAAGGTAGAGGTAGGAGGTTCGCCCTGAGTTCGAGGCCACCCTGAGACTACATAGTGAATTCCAGGTCAGCCTGAGCTAGAGTGAAACCCTACCTCAAAAAAGCAAAACAACAAAAAAAGTTGCTTTTAGCAAATCAGCGTGTTTGCAACATGTAGAGCTCCTAAAAGGCTACGATGAGATGGTTCTCTTTCATTTTCCCATTTATTTCTAAGAAGGTAGACTAAATATTTTTCACAACATGAACAAAGAAGCCTAAGTCTTTATTACAATCTTTCACTATTTCCTCATGTTTCATAAATAAGATTGCAACAGTTCAGTGGGAGTCGGGCTCTCAATGAAAACAACAGTGTGTATGTAAAGAATTGTGGGCTGGAGAGATGGCTCAGTAGTTAAAAGCACTTGTTTGCAAAGCCTTCAGGGCTTTCGGGTTCAATTCCCCAGTACCTACATAAAGCCAGACGCACCAAGTGGTACATGTGTCTGGAGTTTGTAGAGGCAGGAGTCCTAGCATGCCCATTTTTTTTCTGTCTAAATAAATATTTATTGCTATTTTATTTATTTGCAAGCAGAGAGAGAAAAAGAGAGAGAGAGAAAGAAGCAGAATGGGTGTGCCAGGGCCTCCAGCCACTGCAAATGAACTCCAGATGCATACGCCACCTTGTGCATCTGGCTTACATGGGTCCTGGGGTACTCAAACCTGGGTCCTTTGTCTTCACAGGCAAACGCCTTAACTGCTAAGCCATTTCTCCAGTCCATAAATACTCTTTTTTTAAGAAAAAAATTGGAGGCTGTAGAAATGGATTAGTGGTTAAGGTGATTGCCTTCGAAGCCTAAGAACTCATGTTCGAATCTCTGGTCCCATGTAAGCCAGACGCACAGTGATGCAAGTGCCCAATGCCACACATGCACATAAGGGGGCGCATGCGGCCAGAGTTCATTTGCAGTGGCTGAAGGTCCTGGCATGCCTATTCTGTCTCTTCCTGCCTCTCTCTCTTAAATAAATAATAATAAAAGAATTGGGGGGCTAGAGAGATGGCTTAGCAATTAAGGCATTTGCCAGCAAAGCCAAAGGACCCAGGTTCCATTCCCCAGTACCCACATAAAGCCAGATGCACAAAGTGGCGCATGCATCTGGAGTTCATTGGCAGTGGCTATAGGCCCTTGGCTCACCCATTCTCTCTATCTCTCTCTATCTGCCTTTCTCTCAAACAAATAAATAAAATATTTTTTTCAAAAAAAAAAAAAAAAAAAGAATTGGGGCTGGAGAGATGGCTCAGCAGTTAAGGCACTTGCTTGCAAGGCCTAACAGCCCGAGTTCAATTCCCCAGTACCCATGTAAAGCCAGATGTGTAAAGTGGCACATGCCCCTGAAGTTGCCCTCCACTAAAGCGGGGAGGAAGGTGGAGACATGCTGCTGCATTGCGGGAGAAAAGGCAGGGTGCCAGGCAGTGCCCTGTCAGCGATGTAAGCTTGTTTGCTATATATATTTGCTTTTCTTCAAATTCAATTTGGGAGTGCTTTTTTATTTTTACATTATTTTTCCCCCCAAAGTGTTGCATGCATCTGGAGCTCATTTGCAGTAGGTAAAGGCCCTGGTGTGCCCATTCTTTCTCTCTCTGTCTGTCTGCTTAAAAATAAATTTAAAAAATGTATTTTTTTAAAGAATTGTATGCTTGGGATTAACTAATGACTGACTCACTACTGGGAGTCATTCCCATACATTCCCGTCTAAGAGTTCTTCATAATATCTTCCTGCTTCCTGAAGGGGATATAGAAAATCCAGATCGCTGAGACATTCCAAATTTCTGGAATCCCTTAGGGGAGTCGTTACATCTCTGCCATCTAACGACGCACTGGTGCGGAGGGACCCTTCCCCCGTCATTCCATTGCAGGCTGCAACTTGCTGTCCTTCGCACACATTAGTCACTACTGACGTCATCTTTTGGTTATATCTGCACCAATGAAAATTGAGAATGCAAGGAAGGAGAGCCAGGCTGGCTCGCAGTGGTGTGGATGGTATGAATTGGTAGTATGACTGGTGGATCCAGTACTGTTGGATCAGAGGCGTATCTGGTCACCAAAGTTAAGAAATATGACCCAGGGACCCAGGGACCCAGGGCACTGCCTCACTCATGACCCTGCCCTTCTTAGTGTAAAAAGCAACCAAGTTCTCCTGCTGACTTAGTTACAGAACAAAGAGGAAGTATGGTATGCTGGTTATGATGTGGATAGAGGGCTGGAGAGATGGCTCAGTGGTTAAGGCACTTGCCTGCGAAGCCTAAGGACCCAGGTTTGATTCTCCAGGTACCACGTAAGCCAGATGCACCAGGTGGTGCACGCGTCTAGAGTTCGTTTGCAGTGGCTGGAGGCCCTGGAGCACCCATTCTCACTCTCTTTTTGTCTCTCTCTCTCTCTCCCCCTCCCTCCCTCTCTCTGTCTTTAATAAATAAATAAAAATAAATCTTTCTTTTTTAATAAAAATAAATCTTTAAAAAAGATGTGGATGGGGAAGTCAGGCTTCATGGGTTTGAATCTCTGTCACTAATCAGGTTAGTGATTTGGGAAAAGTTATGTATTTCTTTTTTTTTTTTTTTTTTGGTTTTTCAAGGTAGGGTCTCACTCTAGCTCAAGCTGACCTGGAATTCACTATGTAGTCTCAGGGTGGCCTCGAACTCACAGAGATCCTCCTACCTCTGCCTCCCGAGTGCTGGGATTAAAGGCGTGCGCCACCATGTCCGGCTATGTACTTCTTCTTGAAAAGGACATGTGGCTTTGCATCAATGTCAGTAAAATGAAAAGTGTCCATCACACTTTGATGACCAAATGGTCATCCTGGTATGTAGCAATCACTTAACGAATATGCTGTCCCCAGTGTTATAAAGCATGGCTAAAATCTCTGCATGGGATTCAGTAACAGGAATCAATTTGATGGCATTCCAGGCACTGAGAATGAAAAGACATCAAACGCTTAGAGCTTAGGCTTGCTTTGAACTCACAATTCTCCTGACTTAGCCTCTGGAGTACTGGGATTACAGGCATGCTCAACTACAAATCACATCCTAGACCAAGTTCTGACAAATGCCATAGGTTAAATTCTTTTGAACAGACACCCAATGAGCAATTATTAAATACCAGATACTCTTTTTTTTAACTTTTTTATTAACTACTTCATAAATATAGACAATAATCCCTTCTCAACATTTCCCTTCCCCCCACCCCAATACCCTCTCTACTGAATCACTTTTTCTTTCCAACTAGTCTCTTTTCTATTTCAATGTCATTTTTTCCGCTTCTATTATGCTGGTCTTGTGTAGGTAGTGTCAGCCACTGTGAGGTCATGAATACCACGGTCACTTTGTGTCTGGAAGACAGCATTGGAAGAAGTCCGTCCTCCCCTTCCTTAGTCTCTAACATTCTTTCCACCTCTTCCACAATGGTCCCTGAGCCTTGGAGGGTGTGATAGAGATGTCTTCATTCAGTGAGGAGCACTCCCCTGTCCCTTCCCAGCACTGTGGTGAGTTCTGAGTTACCCAGTGGTCACTGCCCTGTGAAAAGAGAAGCTTCTCTAACCAAAAGTGAGAGTAACATCAGCATATGTGTTTAAACATAAATGTTTTGAGGGCAGTTTGATGGGCATAATATAAGCATTTAGCCAAAACAAAGTAGGCCGTTACTCCCCTAGGATATGCCAGGTATTCTTAATGAATGCTAGGCAGTGAAAATATATCAGAGATGACACATCCCTCATAGAAAAATACAAAATTAATTGGGGAAGACAGGCTCATGACCAAATTATGTCAAAGTAATTTCTCTAATTTCATTATTTTCAAAGGCCAAGATAACCTTGAAAAACCTATTCACCAACTGATAGAACATTTGTGCCTGCTATTATTGTCTTCCTCATACCCCTCCTCTGTCCTATTAGTATATCCTTATTAGTAGAAGAGTAAAAAAAGAAAGAGAGAGAGAGCTGGAGGAACTGCTTTGTGGTTAAGGCATGCTTGCCTACAAAGCCAAAGGACCTAGGTTCGATTCCCCCAGGCCCACGTAAGCCAGATACACAAAGTGGCGCATGTGTTTGGAGTTTGTTTGCGGTGGCTGGAGGTCCTGGCGCACCCATTCTTATCTATCTGTCTGTCTCTCTCTCAAATAAATAAAAATAAAAATATTTTTAAAAAATGATTAAGCAGTGGTAAGGAATGAACAGAAACATCATTCTTTTAGTAAAAATACCAACAATTGGTATAATGCACAGTGTACAGAACACATTGAAGATGTGATGTCCCCTACCTTGTCAGTCTTGACAAGTTCCATGCAGGGATGCCTCATAATGAAATAACATCTTCAGCATTTGTGATTGATTGCATGGTTGATTTTGAGACCAGGATCAAGCTGGCCTTGGACTTTCTGAGCAGCTGAGGATGACCGTGAACTTTTGGTTGCCCTGCTTCTGCTTAAGTGCTGAATGTTAGAACGACAGGTGGGCCCACCGCACCCAGCTTATGTGGTGCTGGGAATTGAAGCCAGGGCCTTATGCGTGCCAGGCGGGCACTCCACCTACTGAGCTACCTCCCCAGCATTTTTTCATTTCAATTTAATTTATATTTATTCATTTTTTTCTCCCCAGCATTTAAAAAATAATATTTTATTTATTTATTTGAGAGCGAAAGAGTGGAAGAAGCAGATAGAGAGAGAGAGAGAGAACAGGCACGCCAGGGCCTCTAACCACTGCAAATAAACTCCAGACACATGCGCCGCCTTGTGCATCTGGCTTATGTGGGCCCTGGGAAATTCAACCAGGGTCCTTTGGCTTTGCAGGCAAATGCCTTAACCACTAAGCCATTTCCCCAGCCCTAGCATTTGGTTTTTAAAGAAAGGTTATAATTTAAATCATTGGGCTTTAACATTTCAGAAAGATTAAAAAAGAGATTATAGTCAGGAATGGTGGTTTACACCTTTAATCCCAGTATTGGGGAGACAGAGGTAGGAGGATCGCTGTGAGTTCGAGGCCACCCTGAGACTACATAGTGAATTCCAGGTCAGCCTGGGCTAGAGTGAGACCCCACCTCAAAAACAAAACAAAACAAAAGAGAGAGAGACAGAAATTGTAACCCAGCAAAAGTGAAACTTACAAAGGACTCTTACTAGGTAGTTAACCAGGAGAGACCCTACTCAGCTCTTGATTCTAAGATACTGAAAGGATGGGAATAAATTCTGTCAGCAAGCACTTCACAGTTTACAGGCAAGTTCCTGTAGATGTGTCATAGGAGCTGCATAACACAGACGTGCACTAGAATAGTCCTTCTGTATTTGACCTTTTTACTATATTAACCCAAATTTCACTTTGTTCTTAATTTTTCTATTTTGTTTAGAACAGTAGGGTTTCTTTTAAAAATTTACTTATTTATTTTTTTGTTTTTTTGAGGTAGGGTCTCACTCTAGCCCAGGCTGACCTGGAATTTACTATGTAGTCTAAGGGTGGCCTCGAACTCACAGCGATCCTCCTAGCTCTGTCTCCCCAGTGCTGGGATTAAAGGCGTGCACCTCCATGGCTGGCTAAATTATTTATTTATTGGCAAGGAGAGAGAGAGAATAAGAATGAATTGGGTGCGCTCTAGGGTCTTTTGACCCTGCAAACAAACTCCAGATGCATGTGCTCTGGCCCCTCACAAATCAATGAATAAATAAATATTACAAAATATTTCAAGAGGTCATTGCTTGCAGGACATTCATAGGGAACATAAGAACAATGTATGCTGAAGAGAATTTGGAGAAATTCCTAAATAATGATACTTTTTTTTTCCCTGCTCACCATGAGACTATTTACCAGAGTCTCTTTTTCTCTTGCTTTGATCTAAGTAGAAGATTATGAAGAGGTCTGAATGATGAGAGTGATACTTAAAAAGGTATATACATTTGCTGGAAGTAGTGGTGCATGCCTTTAATCCAAGCACTTGGGAAGCAGCCTGGGTTAGAGTGAGACCCTACCTCGAAAAACAATACAAAAAAAAAAAAAAAGGAATATACATTTAAAAACTCTGCAGTTCATAACAATTTCTGTGAGTTAATTTATATAAGTAGATACTTTCAAAATAAGTGACCTAGGTTTAAGGGGATGAAAGTTAAGCTGTAAAATTGACACTACTGTCAGTTTAGGCTTTGGAATTAATTTAGGAACAAAATCTAGCCTTGGGCTGGAGGGATGGGTTAACCTTTAAGGCGCTTGCCTGCGAAGCCAAAGGACGCAGGTTCGATTCTCCAGGACCCATGTAAGCCAGATATATAAGGTGGTACATTCTTCTGGAGTTCGTTTGCAGTGGTTGAAGGCCCTGGTGCGCCCATTCTTTCTCTCTCTCTCTCTTCCTCTTTCTCTCTGTCTACCTTTCTCAAATAAATAAATAGATAAAAACCTCGCCTTTTTCATTTAACCTCTCATGAACACTTACGCAGTGACATCCCCCATCCATAAAAGAAAAATAAGATGACAGGACAAATTAGTTTCAGAGCGTTTTGCAACATGCGAACAGCCACAATAGTAAAACTTGTGCTAAGACTAAAGTTTAAGCAGCTTTGAAGAATTTTTAGCTCATTGTATTTGAACTTGTTTAGGCTATCTTCAGAGAACCTTCTCAACTGTTTCCTTATTTCCTTACTGGAAGCAATTGAGAATCTTCATAAGGCCAAGGGTTGCCAGGGCAGTTTGATTTATACAGTTAAGAGAGAGAGAGAGAAAGAAAAGAAAAGAAGTACTAGCAAACATTTGCCAACCAGAGAGCCGAGAAAACAGCCCGAGCTGTGTAAAGCAATAATAAAGACATGTGACGCTGCCGATCACTCACCCTCAGTAGGAGAAGCCAAGTGTGTTTGCTTAGTGTACCTTGGAGAAATAGGTGCTGTCACATGCACCTCCCACGTCTCCTTAGCAGCTCACCAAAGACAATGCCCTCCCCCACCCCCACACCAAATAACTCAAGGACTCTATTAAAAGTCGACCAGGACCTTCCCATGTAGCCTTACAAAGCCTGGTAACAGGAAGCCACAGAAAGCTAATAAAACAGAGTGTGCTCCATGCCATCTAGGAAGCTGAGCCGGTTTCACTGTTACATAACAGCAGTTACAGAAAGATGGAACTGCCAGGCATAGTGGCGCTGGCCTTTAATCCCAGCACTAGGGAGGCAGAGGTAGAAGGATCGCTGTGAGTTTGAGGCCAGTTTGAGAGAGTACATAGGGAATTTCAGGTCAGCCTGGGCTAGAGCAAGACCCTACCTTGAAAAGCCAAAAAAAAAAAAAAAAAAGAGCGGGGAGGGCTGGAGAGATGGCTTAGTGGTGAATGGAGGTGCTTGTCTGGGAAGCCTAAGGACCCACGTTTGACTCTCCAGATCCCATGTAAGCCAGACGCACAAAGGCAAGGCAAGCGCAAGGTCCCACATGCCCACTAGGTGGCGCAAGCGTCTGGAGTTAGATTTCAGTGGCTGAGGCCCTGCGCCAATTCTCTCTCTCTTTCTCTCTGTGCCTCTCTAAAAAAATTGAAAAAAAGCAAAAAGATGGACCGTATGTGCTATTAGCTCTTAAGTCAGCAATGGAGTGTTTCTGAAGGGCTGAGGAGGCTACCAAGGAGCAGCAAAGACCCCCAGGAAGAGCCGGCAGGACCATGCTAAGTGGCATTAGGGCAAGAAATAAAATTAGAGGCAGCAGTCTCCCCTAATGTGATCTTTTATTATTTATTTATTATTTATTAGACAGAGAGAGAGAGAGAGAGAGAGAATGGGTGCGCCAGGGCTTCCAGCCACTGCAAACCAACTCCAGACGCACGCATCCCCTTGTGCATCTGGTTAACGTGGGTTCTGGGGAATCGAACCCGGGTCCTTTGACTTTGCAGGCAAACGCCTTAACCACTAAGCCATCCCTCCAGCTCCTAATGTGATCTTTTAGGCAAAAGCTTGCACAGTGGTAGGCGGCTGCAGTGAGCAGCTCCTGCTGGGACTGTCTTACTAGAACAGTCCGTGCCCATTGACAGAGGCAACTGCTGCCTCCCTGACCTCCTTCAACGAAAGGGAAGACAGGTTGGCTTGCTGAAGGGGGGCCTAGCCTAGGCCAGGTCCAAAAGCCAACGCTGACTATATACATCTGAGACACTGGTGAGCCCTGGAAGTCAACAGTCCTGTGAGCTCTCTGTTTCCTCCCGGGCTGCCACAGGAGGGGACCCCAGAAGTCACTTACTACAGCCTCCCTAGCTCTGCAGTTGCGAGTGGGCCAACAGGTGAGGAGGTTTTCCTGATCTGCTTGACGCCCCTCCTGTCTCGGCAGCTGACACAGGGATCCCTGCTACCGATTTTTAGAGTGGTGAGCACCAGATTCCCCCAAAACAGGCAATTTTGTGGTGACTTGGCAAATGATTTGAGCCCAAGTCCCCCACACTAAAAGAGCTTCTTGT
The DNA here is from genome assembly GCA_036346955.1 of Dipus sagitta. Taxonomy (NCBI): domain Eukaryota; kingdom Metazoa; phylum Chordata; class Mammalia; order Rodentia; family Dipodidae; genus Dipus; species Dipus sagitta. Next base: position 49,599,590 of record CM070781.1, on the reverse strand, counting down.
CCTTCCTGCGGTTCCTGCTAGGGGCCGAGCTGCAGGCTTTTCTTTAAGCGATAGGAGGCACAGGTCGCAGGTGAGAGGGTTCTGACAGCATTGGACGCATGGCCCAGCACGGTGGAGAGTGGCTCATCCCTAAGCACAAAACCGCATCAGAGCCTGCTCAGGACTGTGCGGAGTGATTTTTGCAGTGGTTGGTTAAAACAACAAACCTGGGCTGGAGAGATGGCTTTGCGGTTAAGGCGTTTGCCTGCAAAGCCAAAGGATCTGGTTCCACTCTCCAGGACCCACGTAAGCCAGATGTACAAGGGGGCGCACACATCTGGAGCTCGTCTGCAGTGGCTGGAGGCCCTGGAGCGCCATTCTCTCCCCCCCCGCCTCTTTATCTCTCTCTCAAATAAATTATATATATATGTATATATATATGTATATATATATATGTACATATATATACATATGTATATATATATATGTACATATATATACATATATATATATATATATATATATATATATATATATATATCAACGGTATTCCCACACTTCTTCTGCTTGTCATTTTCTGTTGGGCACAGCAGCCAAATCTGACAGGTCTATACCAACCCCACAGCCAAGCGTATCTTGAACATCCGGAACTCCCTGATCTTAGATTGGGAAGAAGGAGAGGAGGAGAGGCACACCTGTTGGTTTTTCTTCACCCCAATTCTGAGCAGGGATGGAGGAACACAGCAGGAAGGCAGTTCACCTGGAAAGTGGGGCGTCGTACAAGAGGCCTTGAAGCTGGAGGTAGACCTGTGTTCTGACTTAATTGCACCCAAATCGTTGGAGGTGTTAAAGGACGTTTGACTTTCATCCTGCTTGACTGGGTTGGTGGTCGTATTCCATCTTGGGAGGTGTCCCCCACGCATAAAGAGACACCTAGTGAAGTGGGCCCCTTACCCTTCACTATGGGGTACCGGCTTGGCAACCGCAGGCGGTTAGGAAGGTGCGGCCAGGGGTAAGGAGTGCTGGCAGAGGGGCCTACGCAGCCCTGAAGGTGAGCATTTCCCCTGCGGCTCTGCTCCTGCCGCACTCCTGGCCTTAGATCACGTCTCTGTAGCTTTGTCTTAAGCTAGAATGATCTTTTAAAAAATTTTTTATTTATTTACTTATTTCAGAGCTACAGACAAAGAGAGAAAGAGGCAGAGAGAGAGAGAGAGAGAGAGAGAGAGAGAGGGAGGGAGAGGGAGAGAATGGGCGCGCCAGGGCCTCCAGCCACTGCAAACGAACTCCAGATGCGTGCGCCCCCTCGTGCATCTGGCTAATGTGGGTCCTGGGGAATAGAGCCTCCTCGAACTGGGGTCGTTAGGCTTCACAGGCAAGTGCTTAACCACTAAGCCATCTCTCCAGCCCTAGAATGATCTTAAAAGTACTGTGGAGCCGGGCGTGGTGCCATGCGCCTTTAATCCCAGCACCTGGGAGGCAGAGGTAGGAGGATTACCATGAGTTCGAGGCCACCTGAGACTACATAGTTAATTCCAGGTCAGCCTGGACCAGAGTGAGACCCTACCTCAAAAAACCAAAATAAATAAATAAATAAAAGTACTGTGGAAAATTTGATAGCTGTTGAGGCTGGAGAGATGGCCCAACAGTCTGTCTCTTCTATCTCTGCTTACAAATAAATAAAAATATTTTTAAAAACTTTATAGCTGGGCTGGAGAGATTGCTCAGTGGCTAAGGTACTTGCCTACAAAGCCTAAGGGCCTAGGTTCAACCCCAGAACCCATGTAAGCCAGATGCACATGTTGGCACACGCATCTGGAGTTCGTTTGCAGTAGCTAGGGGCCCTGGCATGCCCATTCTCTCCCCACCATCGTCTCAAATAAATAAATAAAAATAAAATATTTTTTTTAAAAACCCAAAAAACTTTCTAGCTGTTATTTGTGAATTTGTAAGTAATTTTTCTTCTGTAACTTTATATATGTACTTTAAATTTTCTACAGTATTATCCTGTGATCAGAATAAAACATGCAAATATGTATTGATATCATTATCTTGAACTTAATGTACTTGAGAGAGAATGGGTGCACCTGGACCTCTAGCCACTGCAAGCTAACTCTGGACACATGCACCACCTTGTGCATCTGGCTTTAGGTGGGAACTAGGGAACCGAACCTAAGTCCTTTGGTTTTGCAGGCCAGTGCCTTAACTGCTAAGTCATCTCTCCTGCCCATCATCTTTTTTAATGGTTTTTTTTTTTTTTTTTTTTTTTTTTTTTTTGGTTTTACGGGGTAGAGTCTCGCTCTAGCCCAGGCTGACCTGAGAGAGAGAGAGAGAGAATGAATGAGAATGGGCGTGTGCCAGGATCTCCAGCAATTGCAAACAGACTCCAGATACATGCACCACCTTGTGCATCTGGGTTTACATGGGCACTGGGGAATCGAACCCAGATCGTTAGGCTTTGCGAGGCAAGCGCCTTAACGGCTGAGCACCATTATCTTTTTAGGTGCTGTTGCTATTTTCCCAGCTTGGGTAGGTCATCTCTACCCCGTGGGTACTCTCTTTGGGCAAGTGTGCGGTCACCAGCCTTCCCTGGAAGTGTCCTCACGTGCTAACCCTCTCTTTAGAGGCGGGTGTCACGCGCGGGGGCGGGGGTTGGAGGCGTGTCCACCTCGCGTCTGTGTGTCCCCGGGGGACTCTGTCGGGAGGCAGCATTTCAACTTGTCCTCCACTCCGTCCTCCGGGAGGGCAGGGAGTCCTCTTCCTCCCACCCTCCTCGGCCAGGTTGGGGACATCCCGGGGAGGGCGCACGGCCCCGGGGAGGGCGCCCGCGAGATCGGCGCGGCGCTCGCTGGGCCCGGCTCATCTCGAGCGCGTCTCTCCCCGCAGCAGTGCCGTGCCGAGCCGGGACCATGTCTGCGCAGACCGCGAGCGGCCCCACGGAGGACCAGGTGGAGATCCTGGAGTACAACTTCAACAAGGTCAACAAGCACCCGGACCCCACCACGCTGTGCCTGATCGCGGCCGAGGCCGGCCTCACGGAGGAGGAGACGCAGGTGAGTCCCCGCGCCGCGCGCGCTATAGCGTGGATGGTCCCCCCCCCCCGAGCGTGCCCGAATCCCCCCCCCAGCAGCGCTCCCAGGGGGGCATCTGTCCGCTTCCGTCCCCATCCCACCCTCCGTCTCCATCCCACCAATCCCCTTCTCACCATCACCCCTCCATCTTCATCCCACCATCACCCCCCCAGTCCCCATCCCACCGGTCACCCCTCCATCTCCATCCCACCGTCACCCCTCCATCTCCATCCCGCCATCACCCCTCCATCCCCATTCCACCGTTGTGCACCCCACGGTCACCTCCCTCTTCCCGGCGGGCTTTCCATGGTCCCTCCAGAGCCAGAGCCGGGGACCCTCGCTTTCCAGTCTGTTCCCGCTGGAAGCAGCATCCTGCCGGCCCTCCTTTCGCTTTCCCCGGCTCGGCAGCCCTCCGTCAGGAAGAGTCTGGTTTTTTGTTGTTGTTGTTTTTGTTTTTTCACGAGCGCCCCGGTTGGAAGGGACCTTGGCGACCCGCTCACATTCTGTCCTCACGTTGGGCATTTCTGGAAACTGAGGCCCCGCGGGGAGCTGCCCGGGTCCTTTAACCAGCTCTGCCCACCGCGCTCACTCCCTGCAGCTCCTTCTAAATCCAGAACCCCGATTGCACGTGGCCCTGAAGATTTGGTTCCGACTGTGTTTGTTTGAAAAAACTCCCTGGTCCTGGTTCTACGGTCTTTTTTCTGGAGTTTTCCACGAAGGCAGACATGTGTCATTGTCGTGGGAGCAGATGTCTGCTTGAGTGTCCAGCTGGGGACCCACACTTTCCCCCTTGATTTATTTTTATTTGTCTTTTTTTTTTTTAAATTCCTATATTATCCTGAAGACTGCTCAGGTTAGACGACGACACACATCACTGCCTTTAGCTGTTGGAGCCCCCCAGCCCCTCCACCGCATCCCACCCAAACTTTGCCTTCTCTTTTCCCGGGCCGTCATGGAAAGACTTGTAATGCATGAATGCTGGGTAGCTGTCCTCCGCGTCCCCCTGGGGGAACCAGACCTCAGCACTTCACCCCTCTCTTCTCTGCTCTCCAGACATCCTTATTCCTCCCATTTTTTCTAGACTGTCTCCTTTACCGCTCTCAGTTGACGCTCTCAACCTTGTAAGGGGTGTTTCGTGGGATCCTGGGACCAGGATCCTGGGCTCCAAATCCAAGATGACCTTTACTAAAGCCCGCGGCAGTTTGGAGAACTCGCCCATTGACAGTCATGTCTCTCACGTCCAACAGCAAGGCGGACAGATGTTTGCAGCGGTCGCTGCAGTGCTATCTGACTAGCCAGAGCCAGAACCCAAAAGAAGGTTAATTTACTGCACCCAAGCCTAACAGCTCACATTTCTTGGAACCCCTGGGAAGGCAGGCTGCTGCAGTTTTATCGTTGAGAAAATGCCATGCTATATTTAGAAAAGAGAAGTGCTGGTGGAGACAGCTCATTCTTTAAGGACAAGGCTGTGGGATTCTCTGGGCACAGTGCCAGTGAGAGATCTAACCCCTTCTGAGCCCCTGGTTGTCCAATGACAAGTCGCAGTCTCTTTACCTATAAACCAGAATAGTCATGTTTATCTTTGTGTGTGTGTGTGTGTCTGTGTGCATGTGCACGCTTTGCTGGGAATCGAACCTGGTGCCTTGAGCATGCTAAGCCTGCACTCTACCACTGAGCTACACCCCCAGCCCCATGTTAACCTTTGTAATGACAAATAGCTGACATATATTCCTCCAGGTAGCTTCCGAGTTTGTTAAGTCATTTATTTGCCACAACAATCCTGAGAGAACAGGTACTGCTAGGTCAGAGACTCGAGGCCCAGCAAGGTGAAGTCACTTACGATGACAACATAAAGGTGGTCAAGCTTAGGACTTGAACCTTGGCAGTCTGGCTCCACAGAGGAAGGATAGAAACAACTTGATGGGGTAGGGAAGGACAAAAAAAAAAAATATGCTTACAGTTCTTTTTTTAAAAAAAAATTGTGCTATGGTCAACCTTCTCTTGGGATTCCCTTAACCTGGAGAATTGATTTTTTTTTTTTTTTTTTTGCTTGTTTGTTTTGTTTTTCCCAGGTAGGGTCTCACTCTGGTCCAGGCTGACCTGGAATTCACTCTGTAGTCTCAGGGTAGCCTCAAACTCTTGGTGATCCTCCTACCTCTGCCTCCCGAGTGCTGGGATTAAACGTATGCACCACCATGCCTGGCTAGAATTGATTTTTTTCCCCCATAATTGTATTTATTTATTTGAAAGAGACAGAGAGAGAGAGAGAAAGAGGCAGGTAGAGAGAGAGAGAGAGAGAAATAAAATCTAGTAGGGGCAGTAAGAGAGGGCACTGGCCTTCTCGTGGCTGAAGTTAACCAGGGCAGACAGCACCATGTCAGGGGCATGCGCCCCTTAAAGATAGTTCTTCCTTCACTTTCTCTCATCTGCCCATCTTCAGGGGAACTAATGGAAGGTCTGGCCTGAGGTGACTGGGTGAGGGTGAGTCAGCTTCTAGGGAGGGGCCGGCTTCCTCTTCCTGCCATGGGCAGCACCTTCCTGGCTGTTGCCAGGGCTCAGCTTGCCCCTCTGCCTTCCTGCCTGGATCTGCAGGGAAGCACCTGGGACCCAGAGCTCAGAGAGAAGCCCCGCTTCCTAAGTGTCAGGAACGAAGTGTTCTAGGGAGCTCAGGCTGCCTGTCCTATGAGTTCGTGTCGGATGGGTGCCACCTTCCCAGTCTTTCTTACTCTCACTCCACCACCTTCATGTACACTGGGTGGGTGAAAGTGGTTCTGTAATTTTCTTTTCCAAATAGGTTTGTAAAAAGTTTGTTTATTTATTTATTTATTTGGAGGTCGAGGACAAGCCTGGGGTATTTCTCCTCTCCTTCCACTGTCTTTTGAGATAGGGTCTCACCTCTGGATTCTCCTGGCTCTGCCCCCCACTGTTATAGGAGCATCGGAAATCACAGACGTCTGTACCACTTTGCATCCAGCTCTATGCGGGTGCTGAAAATTGAACTCAGGTAGGAAGGCTTGCAAGCAAGCATCTCTGGCCAGTGAGCTATCACCCCAGTCCTGGCTCTGCAAACTTCTTGAATACCATTTACCATGTTTTGAAAGTGTTTTCTGAGGCTGGGTGTGGGGGCGCACGCCTTTAATCCCAGCATTCCGGGAGGCAGAGGTAGGAGGATCACTGTGAGTTTGAGGCCACCCTACATAGTATAGTGAATTCCAGGTCAGCCTGGACTAGAAAGTGAAACCCTATCTCACAAAACAAGAAACAAAACACAAAACAAACAGAAAAGTGTTTTCTGGAGATAGAGAGATGGGTCTGTGGGCAAGAGCTCTTGCCACAAGTATGAGGGCTGAGAGGGCCTCAGATCACCTGAGTTCAGTTCCCCGCACCTGTGTAAACAGTCTGGCATGGCCACACATGCCCTCCAGGTGCAGAGAGAGAGAAAGAGAGAAAGACTCTATCTCAAAGAAGCACAGGAAGGTAGAGGTGTATACCTCACGTTGTCGTCTGGTCTCCACACGTGCATGTGGTATGAACATCTGTACACACACACACACACACACACGTCTTCTATAAGAAGAAAAGTATCTTCTAGAGATAAGATACCAGATGACGACCTTGCAGACATTAATACAATTGTTTTCATGTGTAGCAGTCTTTGGGGGGGTCTTTTAAACAGCTCCATGGAAGTCAGGGCCTGCTGAGCCTCACATATCAGAGGTGTCTGCTGTCAGCCTGGCCCCTTGATTTAGCAGTGTGACCCTTTTCCATGTGGACAGGTTGCTAATGCCAGAATAACATTCAACCCCTTCTCATCTTTATCTCCCCTTGACAGCATCTCCAGAGATAAAATCATGGTTTTCTTTTCTTTCTTTCTTTTTCTTTCTTTCTTTTTTTTTTTAAGACAAGGTCTATCTGTGTAGCCCAAGTGCTGCTCATAAACTCATAATCCTCCTGCCTCAGCCTACTGAGTGCCAGTATTATATGCATGCACCACCACACCCAGCATCATATTTGTTCCCTAGAACAGGTATTGTTTTAGAGAGAAATAAGCAAGAGATGCTCTGGAGAGATAGTTATTGACTCACATTGTTAGGTGGGAGGGGCCAGAGATGCTAGAAGCAGGGCGTTCTGACTGGAGAGCTTTGTGGATCTGTTTCCTGTTCCTTTCCCCTCATGACTTCAGATGGGTAATGGACCAACGTCCCAGTAAGGTTTAGGGGAGGCACATCTCACACGATGGTGGGAACACCTGGTCACCAGTCACAAAGGGCCTGTAGCCCTCTTGAACTGCCCCACTTTAGGAGCCTTATGGACTCGGTGCAGTGAGTGGCTCTAACAGAAAACACTTTGTAAAGTGAATTTGCTGGGATCTTCGAATTTTTTTTTTCCCCATGACAACAATTTAAATAGCTCCTACATTTAAGTTACATGAAATCTTACAGGATCTAAACTCCTGTGTCTTCCTATTACTGTTTGGAATTGTATTAGAAGGGCCTGGGAAAGCCCGTTTATCAGGTACCTCCCAGGGTTCTCTGCACACACACGCACACACACACACACACACCCTCAAGAACAGTGTAGTTGGCTTTGGTTCTTGGAGAAGTTTCCAGGATTTTTATCTCTTTTCGATGTTCTGGGCTTGTTCCCAGAACCCAGTGAGTTTTGTTGTTGGATGTTTTATCAGTGGGATAAAGACCTCTAAAGTTCTCCCCCTGCCCACCACCATGAAAAGACTGAAATGCTAGTTGCTAGAGAAAAGGATGGGAACAATGTTATTTTGCCCCAGCCCCTCCCCGACCCAGTGTCTGATTATCATCCGTTCACTCAGAGTAAATAACTCTCCATCAATGGGCCAGGGTGATGAGGGCAGCCATTCACAAGCCAGCCAGCGACGAATGCCTTTCCCAGGGGATGGCTGAAGCCAAGGCGAGGGGGGGGGGGGGGACAAAGCCAGGTGGGAAATTAGGATAGACGAGAGTGCGCTACGACAAGAGTCAGCTACAGGCTGGACAAAGACCAGCAAGGGGTGGGCCGCATTTCTGTTGGACAGCGGCTGCTTTGCTTGGTTATGATGACTATGACTCATTTACATTATACCTCTTCAGGAAAAAAAAAAAAAAAAAAACACAGCTTTTCTGACCCCCTCCGCCCATCCCCCACCGCCAGGGCTGCATTTGTTAAGCATTTGCAAACTCACAAATATGGCTGAAGCTGGTTTTGGTCATGACCCGTCAATATTCCTGCATGTAAAAGATGTGGGCGGCTCTTTTGAATGGCGCCAAGCACGACCATTTTTGTCTAAAATGAGTCCCGATAGAAAGTGAGATTTTTTTTTTTTTCCTCCTCTAGGTTTTAATTAGTCCTTTAAAACGCTGCTATTTATTCAGCTCCAGTCCTTGGAAATCCCATTTAATCAGCGCTCACAGTCCTGAAACCCCCACTGAGATGCCTCATTAACGAAACTGGTGCCACCCGCTGCTCTCAGACCAGTCCTGGGGCTCACTGAACACGCACACATACATTACAGAAGAAAAACGTGCCCACTTTTCACAGCCAGAGTCACATGAACTCTCTTCTTAACATTAGTGACCAGGACCAGAGAGATGGTTTAGTGGTTAAGGCGCTTGCCTGCAAAGCCAAAGGACCCAGGTTTGATTCCCCCAGGACCCACGTAAACCAGATGCACAAGGGGACGCACGCATCTGGAGTTTATTTGCAGTGGCTGGAAACACCCATTCTCTCTCTCTCCCTCCGTATTTCTCTCTCTCAAGTAAATAAAAATAATTTTTTTAAAAAAGATTAGTGACCAGCAGTAGTGAGGCAGGCGAACAGGGTTTCCCTCAGGCTGACCTGCCACCTCAGGCCTACATCTCTGTTCTCTGCTGCCACCCCGGGATGAGGGTGGACGGATCACTGCTCTTGACGCCAAGGGAGGTAGCAGGAGAGGGTGAGCTGTGACCCCCAACTCCTCAACATCGGGTGGGGCCTTCGCCGTCCAGGGCCCTCAGCCCTTTTAGGCATGGCATCTGGTCACCAAGGCCTTGCACCACAGAGGCATGGCTACTGTCCACGCAAGAGACCCAGCATTTACCTCGAAGGGGGTAGAAACGGAGCCAGATAGAGTGACAACATCATGAAGGTCATTTCATAGTTACAGAACAAAAGCAGGTCATATATCAAGGTGCTCTTCAAATACATTGGCTGACCATCAGGTAAGTGGGTTACAGTAAAATGGGGAGACCTCCACCTCAGGCCTCAGATGCTGTCTGATGACATTCTGAGCCCTTGGGTTGGTGGGAGCTGGGGGTCTGTAAGTACATACCAAAGAGGTCGCACCCGATCACCTGACAGTCACCAGGATGTTAGCTCAGACACAGAGGTGGGCAGCAAATGGCTATTAAGGGGTAAAGGCAGCCCAAGGTAATTAGTCTCTGACTTGCAATATTCCATCTCTCTTGTGATCACAGGAGTTCTGTCCGTCCATTCCGCCCTGTTGGAAGTATAGGTGCAACATATGTAGGGCTTTTTCTGTGAACTTTAGTTCACACTGTCCTGTGGCTCGTACATTTCTATTCTTTTTTCCTTTTTTGGTTTTTCGAGGTAGGGTCTCACTCTAGCCCAGGCTGACCTGGAATTCACTATGTAGTCTCAGGGTGGCCTTGAACTCACAGCGATCCTCCTACCTCTGCCTCCCGAGTGCTGACATTAAAGGCGTGCGCCACCACGCCCGGCTTATTTTCTGATCTTGATCTTATACTGGACTCCCCTTCAGCTCCCTTGTTCTCAGCAGGACCAAGCCTACTCCTTGAGAAAGAAAATGGATGCTAAGCACATAGATATTTCCTATTTCCCACCAGCCCACTTTCATCAGCACAGGTCTGAGGTATCGCAACACTCCCCTTCTTGCTTCCTTTCCGTCCTTCCCTCTCTTTGGCCCTAGAATAGAGAAGCTTTAGGAAAGCCAGAACGGATAAGGGACACCTCCAAAGCTGACGTCCTTGTCCGCAGATGAGCTGACCCGCCAACTCTGTTCTTAGGGATTTCTTCTAGTCCACACAGCCAGTTGGTCGCAGTGGGACTGGCTCTGGCAAATCCTTACTCACTAGTGCACTACTGATTAGCGAAGCCCAGCGTGACATCGGCACTCAGCCTGCGATATAGAAGCCTAGACCAGAAATCTACCTGCACCGTCAAAGAGCTCTTTCTTCTACTCATTCAACTGACAAGGGTTAATCTCTTAAACCTTGAGACTTTGGGTTCGAGGCTAAGGTGGAAGTGGTAAGATGAAAGCAGTCTTTCATGGATCTTATATCCTAGAAGAATGTGTAGATTACAAACAAGTGAATATACAAGCAAGTCAAGTAAGGACAGATGCTGAAAGTTCTGGGAAGGCCTGGCGTGTTGGCGCACGCCTTTAATCCCAGTACTCGGGAGGCAGAGGTAGGAGGATTCCCATGAGTTTGAGGTCACCCTGAGACTACATAGTGAATTCCAGGTCAGCCTGGGCTAGACTGAGACCCTACCTCGAAAAACTAAAAAAAAAAAAAAAAAAAAAAAAAGTTCTGGGAAGGTAACAAAACTAAAATAGAGAATAAAGAGAGCCGACATTTGCCTGAGTGGTCTAGAAAGACTTCGTGAAGAAAGTTCTAGTTAAGCTCAGACTTAATAAGCTGAGGAAAGGGGAGAAGAGAGCTCATTGCATGCATAATATTGTCCACACTAAGCACAGGAAATGAGCAGAGTTCCTGAGGTAGAAAAGGTTGGTGTGGGGCTGGAGAGGTGGCTTAGCAGGAAAGGCGCTTGTCTGGGAAGCCTAAGGACCCAGGTTCGATTCCCCAGTGCCCACATAAGCCAGATGCACAAGGGGGCGCATGTGTCTGGAGTTCGTTTGCATTGGCTGGAGGCTCTGGCGTGCCCATATTCACTCAGTCTCAAATAAATAAAGTGCCAAAAATGGAAAGAAAAGAAAAGGTTGGAGTGTCACAGTGAGAAACAACCCCACGGACACACCCCATGTTCTCCCCTCTTTCCATCTGGGACTGCCAACCGAGACTGCACAGCAATGGATCGGGAAGCTCAGAGTTTCAGTACGTGACAGATGATTTGCCCATCTCTCCATCTCTCTCTCTTCCAGAAGTGGTTTAAGCAGCGGCTGGCCCAGTGGCGGCGGTCCGAAGGCCTGCCCTCCGAGTGCAGATCCGTTACGGACTAGAGGGGCGGTGGGCACCGCGCCTTCGCCCCGTGAAGACCACCCGCTCCTCCCCTCCTCGGCTTAACCAGCTGTTTGCTGTCCTGCTATCTAACACGATGTGTGTTTTACATGTATATTACTAAAGAGACAGTAACAACCGGAAGCTAAGCACCGTTCTGTGTAAACTAAGTGACGCCTTGGCTGGGCAGGGGGACGTGGCTTGCATTTCCCTTTGGGTTTTAATGAAAGATGGTTTGCAAAAAGCCCCACTTTGTTTTTGATCATTACCTTCCACTCATTATTTCAATTTTACCATGCATTTGAGAAGTCAGGGCTCCTATTGAAAAGATGACATGACAGACAGGGAAAAACATTTCCTTCATTATCTGCTTCCCTAAAGTCCTTTTTTCCCTTCTGTTCAGATGGTTGAGGGAGAGCACAGGTGTAATCCAATCATTCAGATTTTACATGAAGCAGTTCCTTGGCCAAAAGCTGCAATAACTCAGAAGGACCCCTATGCTAGTCGCTAGAAACTCCAACTGGCAGAAAAGCAAGTAACTCGGAAAAAATAAACTATAGTCTTGAATTTACCTTATTTAAATACATTTGTTAAATTTATTTTGCTAAATAAAATGAACTGCTTTTGTTGCAAAAATGATATTATAAATAAAATGTTTTGTTGAAAATGCCCTGGGTTCTCTGGAGATTTTTTTTTTTTTTTTTTTTTTTTTCTGAGGTAAGGTCTTGCTCTAGCCCTGGCTGACCTGGAATTCACTCTGTAGTCCCAAGTTGGCCTCCAACTGAACTCACAGCGATCCTCCTGCCTTAGCCTTCTGAGTGCTGGGATTAAAGGCATGCACCAGACACCTGGTGAGATTTTTTTTAAAACTATTTATTTATTTATTTGAAAGGGAGGGATGGAAGGAGGGAGTGAATGGGTGCACCAGGGCCTTTTGCCACTGCAAATGAACTACAGACACATATGCCACTTTGTGCATCTGGCTTTACTTGGATACTGGGAAACTGAGTAACAGCCATCAGGCTTTATAAGCAAGCACTTTTAACCACCAAGCCATCTCTCCAGCCCTCTGTGGATATTTGTGGCTGAATAAGAAAACCTATCAAAAGCGGGGGCTGGAGAGATGGCTTAGTGGTTAAGGCGCTTGCCTGCGAAGCCTAAGGACCCAGGTTTGATGCTCCGGGTCCCACATAAGCCAGATGCACAGGATGGCATATGCATCTGGAGTTTGTTTGCAGTGGCTAGAGGCCCTGGCACGCCCATTCTCACTCTGTCTCTCCTGTCCTTCTCTCTATCTCAAATAAATAAATTAAAAAAATCAATCAGAAAACCTATCAAAAGCAATCAGAAAATCTAGGAGTCAGCTGAAAGAGACTTCATTTTCCAAACACTACTCAAATTGTGGTCCGAGGTCTGCCCTCCATCATCACCTGTAACGATATACAGAATCTGAGACCTGCGGAATCAGAATATGCGTTCTCCCCGCGGCCCCCAAGTGCTTAGCCTGCTCAGGAAAGTTTGCACATCATGGTTTCGAGGGGCTCCGTAGCCCTTTGCATCCCCTTACTGGGACAGTGCATGAAATGTCTTAGTCGTCTTGCTTGCTTGATGTTACATAAGGTATCATTGGGTAGCTGATCCTGGGCCCTCAGAGTAGCTCCCCACTTTGCCACTTTTTATTTATGTATCTGGTTTTGTGTGTGTGTGTTTGAGGTGCTAGGATTTAATATTTTATTATTTATTTATCTGCAAGGAGAGAGAGACAGAGAATGGGCACGCCAGGGTGTCTAGCAGCTGCAAATGAACTCCAGATGCATGTTCCACTTCGTGCATCTGTCTTTACATGGCTCCTGGGGAATCAAACCTGGGTCTTTAGGCTTTGCAGGCAAATGCCTTAACCGCTGAGCCCTTTCTGCAGCCCTATGTATCTGTTGTTTTTGTTTGTTTGCTTGTTTGTTTGTTTTTGATTTTCTGAGGTAGGGTCTCGCTCTAGCCCAGGCTGACCTGGAATTCACTATGTAGTCTCAGGGTGGCTTTGAACTCACAGTGATCCTCCACAGCCTCCTGAGTGCTGAGATTAAAAGTGAGCACCACCCTACCAGGCCCAGTATCTGTTTGAAGACAGGATCTCACTATTTTATCTCAAGATGGCCTCGAACTCAAGATCTTCCCCTGGTCTACCTCCCAAGAGCTGGGATTACAACTGCACTGCACCACCCTGACCTGTGTTCAGCACCTAGCTCTAGCCTTCACGGGTGCTGACACTGAGCGCATCTCAGGGAGAGGGGGAGGGGCTGCCAGAGCAAGCACCCAGATGAAAGGCACATGAACTAAGACTTCTTCCACTTAAACAGAGTTCCAACCTTGGAAGAAAATAAACACGTTTTCTGGAAGCTCCCACCTAGCAACCACCATCAGTATCTATTGGCTACAGTGAGTCACATGGCCACCTCTAAACTGCAAGGGAGTTTGGGAAGGTGAGCATTTGCAGTGGGGCCTGTGGCTGCCTTGAGCAAAATCAGGGTTCTGTAGGTAAGAAAAAAAAAAGAAAGGGGGGAGATTGGAAAGCCAGGAGTGATGCTGGGGTGTGCTTCTGAACTCTTACCTACAATGATGATGACTGATTTTCCTGTTCCTTAAAATAGAGGCCCGAAGTAGAAACACACAGAGAATCCTTCTGAAGGCAGATGTTTACAAGAGTCTTTAAACATCCTTGGCAAACTTCCTGTGCCCCTACCTTACAACATCCCTTCTGTAAACAAGCACAAGGTGAACCACGCTGCGAACAGGATGCCCCGTGTCTAGCGCGAGGCCCTGGAGCTAGCTGGCGACCGGAGCACCTGCCAACGGCCAGGCTGCCTGCTGGTTCTTTCTAGAAAACAAGAAGGTAAAGGAGGGGATGAGGCAGGGGTGTGTGTGGGGAGAGAGAGAGACAGAGGGAGAGAGAGATTGCACACGTTTTGTTTTACAAAGATCCTGGCTAAACAGGCAGTGAGGGGAAGTGCTATTAAGATGACCACGCACATCTGAGCCAGGATTCAGTAAAAACCGGGGAGATGAAGGGCTAACCAGTGCGCAGAGTGTGCCTTACGAGGGAGGAGAATGTCATTCTGTATCGAAGCATCGAGAGTCCTTGAACAGCATGTGCTGGGAGGAAAGCAGGCTTTGATGTTCTTTCACATGTGAAGTCTTGCCTCCTGGAGTTCACTTAAAAAAAAAAAAAAAAAAACAATCACAGCCATAAGCAGTTGCCTTCTCATTCCTGGGACAAAAACACCCAACCCAGAAACAGCTTAGGGAAGGAGAGGGTTGATCTTGGCTCACAGTTGTGAGAGGAAGCTTCGTGATGCTGGGAAAGCATGGCAGAGCAGACAGCTGGTTCACAGCTTGTCACATAACAAAGGAAGTTCTCTGAGCCTGGCATCAAGGTCCACCCCCGGGACACACTTCCTGCGGCGAGGCTCCACCTCCCAAAGGCTCCCCGGCTTTCCTGATTGGCCACCAGCTGGGAACTCATGTGGACTCCCTACTCAAACCACCACAGAAATACTACAATAGAAGCATTTGGCAAATACTTAAGAATTACCAGGCTGGGGAGAGGGAGCAGTGGTTAAAGCACTTGCCTGCAAAGTCTAATGACCCTGGTTCGATTCCCCAGTACTCATACAAAGCTAGATGCACAAAGTGACACATGCATCTGGAATTCTTTTGCAGTGGCTAGAGCATCTGGCACGCCCATTCTCTCCCCTCCCACCCCGCACATAAACAAAACAAATTTTTTGTTGTTGTTGTTTTTTGAGGTAGGGTCTCACTCTAGCCCAGGCTGACTTGAAATGCACTATGTAGTCTCAGGGTGGCCTCGAACTCCTGGCGACCCACCTACCTCTGCCTCCCAAGTGCTGGGCTTGAAGGCCTGGCTAATAAAAATATTTTTTTTTAAATCACCATAGTGCAAATTACTAGAGAAAATTAGACAAGGCTCATTTTGACACATAAGTGTTAACTGAGAAGCCAGAGCTCTGCAGCTGGAGGTACTGGGGCTCGAAAGAACAATTTTGCATTTATTTTTTCTTTTTAACTTTTTTATCTGGGGCTGGAGAGATGGCCTAGCAGTTAAGGCACTTGCCTGCAAAGCCAAAGCACCCAGGTTTGATTCCTCAGGACCCACGTAAGCCAGATGCACAAGGTGACACATGCATCTGGTGTTCGTTTGTAGTGGCTGGAGGCCCTGGTGTGCCCATTCTCATTCTCTCTCTCTCTCTCTCTCTCTGATAAATAAATAAATAAATAAAATAAAATACATATTTAAAAACTTTATTATTTATTTATGAGTAGACAGAGAGAGAGAGGGAGGAAAAGAGGGAGAATTGACACTAGGGCCTCTTGCTACAAACAAACTCCAGACACATGTACCATTTTGTGCATCTGACTTGATGTGGGTCCTGGAGAATTGAACCTGGGCCAGCTGGTTTTGCAACACGCATCTTTAACCAGTGAGCCATCTCCTCAGCTCCAGTTTTTCATTTTTTCTCTTTTTTTAAAAAATGCTTTAATTATTTATTTGCAAGAAGCGAATGAGAGTAACAATGGGCACACCAGGGCCTATTGCTACTGTAAATGAACTCCAGGTGCATGTGCCACTTTACGTGGTTTTATATGGGCACTAGGGAATCGAACTCAGACCATTAGGTTTTACAAGCAAGCACCTTTAACTGCTGAGCTATCTCCCCAGCCCCAGTTGCATCACATCTTTTTTCTTTTCTAAATTTTGTTTATTTGAAGTTGGGGGACTTCCTGTTAAGATGGTGGCGTAGGAACCACACCAAAGCAGCCTAGGAGAGAAAAAGCCAAAAAAAAAAAAAAAAAAAAAAAAAACCCAGCAAAATACACTCTTCTACTAAAATGTGAGGTATATGAGAAATTACCAGCAGCAGCAGAGAAGTAGGAGAGATCAGAGCATCCAGAGCCCACACAGGCCGGCAGAAGCGGCTCCAGCAGCGGCAGCACCAGGTCAGTGAGGCCACAGCAGCCAGGCTCGTCTTGAGCCACAGGAAAAGCCAGGTGAGGGGATTCTCCACTCACACCAGAGCTCTTCGCAAACTCAAGAAACATGAAGGGAGAACGCAGTGAACAAAGGAGGAGCAGATCACCAGGTAGAGGATCACGTGGACCAGTGGGAGAACTAGAGCCACAATCCACAGCCTCCCCTCCCCCATCACCAGCGCAAGTGCCTGCAAGCCCCAGAGACCAGGGGAAGGGAGCTCACAGCACCCTGCACCGACGACCAGAGCAGTGATCCTAAATTTTGTTTATTTATTTATTTATTTGAGAGAGAGAGAGAGAGAGGGAGAGAGGAAGAGGCAGATAGAGGAAGAATGGTGTGCCAGGGCCTCCGGCCACTGTAAACGAACTCCAGACACATGCGCCACCTTGTGCATCTGGCTTACATGGGTCCTGGGGAACTGAACCTGGGTCCTTAGGCTTTGCAGGCAAGTGCCTTACCCGCTAAGCCATTTCTCCAGCCTTGCACCACATTTTTTGATTAAAAGATACCTATGCTACAGACCTTCTCTGCCTTGGACCAGTTTCATTTGTCATCTGTAGAATTGAGACAGCAAAATAGAAAAATAAACATACACTGAAACCAACAAAACCCATAAAATTGGACTGAGGAGGTGGTCAGTGGTTAACGGTGCTTGCTTGCAAAGCCTGCTGGCCTGGGTTCCATTCCCCAGCACCTCTGTAAAGACAGATGCAAGAGCGGCACATGCAGCTGGGATTCATTCGCAGTGGCAAGAGACCCTTGCACACCCATACAAACACACACACACACACAAACACACGTGTAAGTAAATAAGAGCCTTCTTAAGGAAAAAAAAGTGGCTCTTATTTAGGAAGGCATCTTGATGTGTTTGGGGGACTTCGAATATAGGTCAAGGGGGTAGACCAGGAAGGGGAAGGAAAAGGGAGGAGAAAAGAGGAGAAGGGGCCCAGGAGGAGAGAACTCAGTGAGTAGTGCATGAACCAGCCCTTTGTCCCACAGAGCCCAGTGTCGCCCTCAGCCTCAGTTGTTTCGATGAACCTCCACACCAGACACAGTTTATGGGAGGAGGGGGTTTACTTCAGGCTTACAGATCCATCATGCAGAAGAAGCTGGCCCCCTTTCACAGGTCCAAGGAGAGAGAGAGAGAGAGAGAGAGAGAGAGAAATACCAGCAGCACAAGCAGGCACACTCCAGGAACTCCAGAGAAGATCCAGCCCTCTGTACTTCTTCAGACTGGAATTTCAAGTCTACCCCCACCCCTTAGGGCTGGACCCTAGGATCGGCCCACAGTGACACCTCCTCCAGCCAGGTGGCTGCAGATCTAAATTACAGGCTTTCATAAACTCCTGAATCAACTGGGGGATGTCCATCCAGACCACCACACCCAGGTGGGAGGATATTGGGGATCTTCAGCATGTCAGCTGACCCAGAAGAGAAGCAGAGGTTGGAGCTTAGCAACTTCACACTGTTTCTCTCTGGCCCTCTCCCTTTCAGCACTCATTAGACTTCCAGAGCTCCTGTCCACTTCATGAGGTTATCCGAGGGCTCAAGATTCCCCACTGGGGCTGGAGGGATGGCTTAGTGGTTAAGGCTCTTGCCTGCAAAGCCAAAGGACTCAGGTTCGATTCCCCAGGATCCATGTAAGCCAGATGCACAAGATGGCACATGCATCTGGAGTTTGTTTGTAGCAGCTGGAGTCCCTGGTGTGCCCATTGTCTCTCTCCCTCTCTCTGCCTCTTTCTCTCTCTCTCTCTCTCAAATAAATAAATGAATAATAAAGTTTTAAAAAAGTGTATAAATGTTAAAGTTACATATCTTTGTGTAAATGTATAGAAGGTACAATTTTGTTAGCTTTTGGTGGACATTTTTCTACACTCAACGAGTATTCTAAATCTTGTTCCACATATTTTTGTTGTTGTTGTTTTGTTTTTCTGAGGAAGGGTTTCGCTGTAGCCCAGGCTGACCTGGAATTCACTCTGTAGTCTCAGGGTGGCCTCGAACTCATGGTGATCCTCCTACCTCTTCCTCTCTAGTACTGGGATTAAAGGGGTGCGCCACCACACCCGGTTTCTTGTTCCACATATTTCATTGTCTGTTGACAGGTTGTGGTGGTTTTGAATGTAAAATGTCCTACATAGACTCATGTTTGAATACTTAATCCCCAGTTGGTGGCCCTGTTAGGGAAGGTTGTGGAAGCTTTGGAGCCGGAGCTTTGAGGGGCAGAAAGAAGCCGTGTGACGTTAGGAACCCCCAGCCACTGCTTCTCTTCTGGGTCAGCTGACATACTGGAGACCCCCAAAATTCTCCCACCTGGGTGTGGTGGTTTGAGTGGACGTCCCCCAGTTGATTCAGTTTATTAAAGTTTGTAATTCAGGTCTCCACAAGTGGTTCTTTCTCGACTTCCTTCTTGTTGACCTCAGTTTCCTGCTCCTACCAGGCTTCCCCTGCCACCATAGACTCCACTTTCCAGAACTATGTGCTGAAATAAGCTCTTCCCTTCCATAAATTGCTTCTGATTGGGTATTTTGTCTCAGCTATGAGAACATAATCAACACAGATCTTTTAAAAAGCCTCATACTAGGGGACTGGAGAGATGGTTCGTGGTTAAGAATGCTTCTCACATAAGTGTGAAAGCCTAAGGGGACCTGAGGCCACCCGAGTTTGATTTCCCAGCACCCACTTAAACAGCAGGGCACACCTGTAACTCCAGTTTATGGGGGAACAGAGACCAGAGAGTCACTTGGGGCTTTCAAAATAGCAAGATCAGTGGGTGTGGTGCCACACACCTTTAGTCCCAGCACTTTGGAGACAGAGATAGGAGGATTGCTAGGAGTTCAAGGCCATCCTGAGACTACATAGTGAATTCCAGGTCAGCCTGAGCTAGAGTGAGACCCTGCCTCAGGAAAAAAAAAAAAAAAAAAACATGGACTGGAGGGATGGCTTAGAAGTTAAGGCACTTGCCTGTAAAGCCAAAGGACCTAGTTTCAATTCCCCAGGATCCACGTTAGCCAGATGCACAAAGGGGCGCACGCGTCTGGAGTTCTTTTGCAGTGGCTGGAGGCCCTGTGTGCCCATTTTCTCACTCTCTCTCCCTCTTTCTCTGTCAAGTAAATAAATAAATAAATATAAAATATTAAAAAAACATAATTCATACCAACTACTTCCAATGTATTATGGTGGCTTGAAGGTAAAATGTCCCCTATAGCCTCAAATGTTTGTCATTAAGCTTCCTACTTAGTCTCCAACTGGTAGAGCCTTGGGGAGGAGAGCTTTGCTGGAGGAAGCGTATTGCCAGGGCGGACCTTGAGTTGCCCTACTGGGTGCTGAGAGCTGCTTCACTCAGATAAACTTCCCCTCAAAACTGTAAGCCGGGCTGGAGAGATGGCTTAGCAGTTAAGCGCTTGCCTGTGAAGCCTAAGGACCCCCGGTTCGAGGCTTCCCCAGGACCCACAGTAGCCAGATGCACAAGGGGGCGCACGTGTCTGCAGTTCGTTTACAGTGGCTGGAGGCCCTGGCGGGCCCATTCTCTCTCTCTCTTTCTCTCTCTCTCTCTGTCACTCTCAAATAAACAAAAAAATGAACCAAAAAAATATTTTAAAAAAACTGTAAGCCGTGAGCTGGAGAAATGGCTTAGCTTAGGTTAATGATGCTTGTTTGCAAAGCCTGATGACATTTTATATATATATATATATATATATATATATATATATATATATATATAGAGAGAGAGAGAGAGAGAGAGAGAGTGTAGTGAACTGAGCACCCATCAAGCAAGGATCCAGAACAGCCGCCACGGCTTATATTGGCCGAAATTGAGAAGCTGACTGTGTGGAGTGACAGACCCTGAACAACAGGCTGTTCTGAGGAACGCGCTCTTGTACACACGCATCCGTCTACCGTGGCCTTGCGTAAGAGTTTGCTACTTAAAGCTGGGAAAACAGAAGAAACATTGATTTGAATCTCAACTCATTCACTCATCCAACTACCTCAAGGTAGTGAACTGACTCACGGTTCGTGTGATTCATCCCGAAAACCCAGATGAGCAATGCAGGAAGATCTTCTTTCTCCTTCTACATGGAAGCTGCCTCTTCCAGTTCATTTTAAAAGGCTTTCAATGTAGGAATTTGGCATGGATCCTAAGAAGCCTGGGTGTGTGTGTGTGGCGGGGGGTAAATAGGAGCTATAAGGCAGAAGTGTAGAGTGTGTTCAGAATACAGAATGCATGAAGATGAGAGTTCATGTATGTACTTATTTGGTCAGAAGGGAACAGTTGAGGCAGATGATTCTGGCTGTCCCTGGACCCTTCACTTTGTCTTTAAAAAAAATATTAATTTTAGCCCAGCACTCAGGAGGCAGAGGTAGGAGGATCACTATGTGAGACTCCATAGTGAATTCCAGGTCAGCCTGGGCTAGAGTGAGACCCTATCTCAAAAAACCAAAACAAAAAAATTAGTTTTATTTATATATTTGAAAGAGAGAGAAAGAGGCAGAGAGAGAGAGAGAGAGAAAGAAAGAGAATGGGTACAAAAGGCCTCCAGCTGCTGCAAACAGACTCCAGACCCGTGCACCCCCTTGTGCTTCTGGCTTATTGGGTACTGGGGAATCAAACCTGGGTCCTTGGGCTTTGCAGGTGAGCACCTTAACCACTAAGCTGTCTCTCCAGCCCTGTATTAGATCTTTTAAGCCAGCCTCCAGGATGGCTGCAGGGATGTCTCCCTCCTGGTATTCACACCTGTGTTGAGTCTCCCCCCCCCCCCCGCCACGCTGTACCAGGCTAGGACTCGGTCCAGTTTCTATTCGTATCCACATTGCCTGAGGCTGAGTCATTTATAAAGGAAAGAAGTGCATTTAGGGTCACGGTTCTGGAATCCGTGAAGTCCAAGACTGGGCAGCCGCCGTTGGTGAAGGCCTCGTGGTGTACGCGCCCCAGCGTGGCAGAAGTCAGAAAGGGCGAGACAGGTGTGCACAGGAGCGGAAGACGAGGACCTGCCTTGCTATGTGACAGCTCTTGTGTCAGGAATGCAATTGCTGTAGCACCAACCCAGTCCCACGGAACGACACTGATCTCTCTTAGGGATCTGAGCACCTCGAAAGGACCCTGACCTCCCAACATCACCACAATGGCGATCAAATTCCACCCAAGTTTCAGAGAAGACAAACCAGGGCCATTTGTAAAAATCATGGAGGGAGTCAAATCTGATCAGGTACTGAGAGACACTGTGGCTTCTGTCCCTCCCTCCCTCCCTCTGAGGTGACTTGCTCGCGGGAAAGCCAGCTTCCATGTTGCACGGCCCTGAGGAGGGGTTCATCTGGCACCGCCCCCAGGTTGCCACGGGGAGCTGACCTTTGCCAACAGCTATGCAAGCAAGCTTGGAGGAACAGCCTCCCGCCAGGGTCAGATCACGTTGGCCTCAGCCACAACTGCTCACGCTAGCTGTTCCTGCAACTGTTCGATCTAATCCGTTTGCTGTTTTAATCTTCTAAGCTTTCAAATAACATGTTACAGAGCCATAGAGAGGCCCCCCTCCCCCCCAGAAAAAGAAAACAGATGGCTGGAGAGATGGCTTAACGGTTAAGGCTCATGACTGTGAAGCCTAAGGACCCAGGATCGATTTCCCCAGTACCCATGTAAGCCAGATGCACAAGGTGGTGCATGCATCTGGAGTTTGTTTGCAGTGGCTAGAGGCCCTGGTGCACCATTCTCTATCTGTCCCTCTCTCTCTTCATCTCTCTCTCTCTCTCTCAAATAACTAAATAAAATTAATTTTAAAGAGAGAGAGAGGAAAAAAAAAAAAAAACCAGTTTGGGGGTGGTTGTTTTTGCCCCAGCATAAACATTGGTATTTTCAGGACTGCCCTGAGCCCAAACGCAGATAGAACAGGCATCTTTCTTGTATATTGCCAGGCACTCCTTATCTCTGTGGATTATGTCCCAAACTGGCATATATATATATATATGTATATCCTTGATTATCCTTTGTTCATAGAGTGTGTTCATAAAGTTCTGTTCATTTCCTCCCGCACACAGTTTCATTTCCCACCCTCCTTTGCAGTCAGATGTGCTGTTAGCTGAGTGTGGTTGATGGAATGGGGCTAAAGTGGTATGGAGCATGTTCAGGCCTGGACGTGAAATCTACCCACGCAGGGCTGAGGAGATGACCCAGCAGTTAGGAGCACTTCTTGCTTAAGCACGAGGGCTTCCAGGCCAGAGGCCATCAAGCTCAACTCCTCAGAACCCATTTACGAAGCTGGGCGGGGCTGGAGAGACAGCTTAGCGGTTAAGGTGTTTGCCTGCAAAGCCAAAGGATCCTGGTTCGATTCCCCAGGAGCCACGTAAGCCAGATGCACAAGGGGGCACATGCATCTGGAGTTCACTTACAGTGGCTGGAGGCCCTGGCGCACCCATTCTCTCTCTCTCTCTCTCTTTCAAATAAATAAAAAATATTTTTTTTAAGTTGGGCGGGGCTGGAGAGATGACTTAGTGGTTAAGACACTTGCCTAAACAGCCAAAGGACTCAGGTTCAATTCCCCAGTACCCACATAAAGCCAGATGTACAAAGTGGGGCATGCATCTGGAGTTCATTTGCAACAGCCGGAGGACCTGGCATACGCATTCTCTATCTGCCTCTCTCTCTCAAACAAAAAAAAAAAAACAAAAAACAATTTAAGCTGGGCACGGCCACGCACATGTGTGGGGTTGGGCGGTGAGCAGGGGTGATGACGGTAGGATCGCCTGGGCTCCTCACGGACAGCACCTTTGGGTCATGAGAGAACCAGTGCCAAGAAATATGGGGATGAACAAGAAGAGAGGGACATAAGGTGCTCCCCTCTGCCTTGTCTCCTAAACCTTCATCTTTACATGCACGTGAACACACACGCACGCACACACACACACACACACACACACCTCCTGGTTCTCTTTCCAGTCTGAATGGGAAACTCTGGGAACAGAGGAAGATGCAGACGGGGCGTGGCATCCGGAAAGGCTGCATGGCTCAGAGCGATCCAAGGCCGATGGAGATGTGAGGCGCTCTTCCTCGTGTCTGTGGGTCGTGGCGGTAACCAGCGCCGCCAAGCACGGAATGGAAACCTCCAGGCAGTAGCCAGCACCTCTGTCTCTGCGTGCAATGCCTTAACTGCCGAGCCACCGCTTCAGCCCGGAAACCACCTCTGCCTTGCTCTCCGTGCTCCCCTCTGCCGTCCCAATTCCCGTCTTTCCCCAGCTGCATCTTTACCGCTAGTTGACTCCAGCTTCTATAAATGTCGGGGCTGGACAGACGAGGCAGCAGCCGAAGGCACCGGCTTGCAAAGCCTGCGGTCCGGGCTCAATCCCCCAATGCCCAGGTGAAGCCAAATGTGCGAAGTGGCGCATGAATCTGGAATTCATCTGTAGTGGCAAGAGGTCCTGGTGTCCCCACTCTTTCTCTCCCTCTCTCTTAAAGTAAATAAAAATATGCAAAATAAATGTCTCTCACTGAGTTGGGGAATTGAACCTCAGTCGTTAGGCTTTGCAAGCAAGTGCCTTAACTGACCAACTGACCATCTCTCTAACCTTATGAATGTATTCCTCTTTTTTGTTTTGTTTTGTTTTTTTGAGGTAGGGTTTCAATCTAGTCCAGGCTGACCTGAATTCACTCTGTAGTCTCAGGCTAGTCTTGAACTCACAACAATCTGCCTACCTCTGCCTCCTGGGTGCCACCGGCACATCGCTAGGTCCTTTCTGTGACCACGAGTGTACCAAAGCCTAGGACACGAGAATATGAGCAAACCAGCTTAAATGTATTCTTAATTTTACTTGTTTGCAATCGGAGAGAGAAAAAGAGAGAGCTGGAGGAGTTAAGAGTATGGGCATGCCAGGACCTCTTGCCACTGTAAATGAACTCCAGATACATGTGCCACTTTGTGCATCTGGCATTATGTGGGTACTGGGGAATTGAACCTGGGCAGTCAGGCTTTGTAAACAAGTGCCTTTAACTGCTGAGCCATCTCCCCAGTCCACAATATAGGAATCTTGATAGCAAATAGAATGCTGTTCTCCTTCTCCTTCCTCTTCTTTTTCCTCCTCTTCCTCTTTGTCTTCTTCTGTCTCTTTGCTAGGGGTAGGCTGTATTGGTCAGGGCTCTCTAGAGGAACAGAACCAATAGAATGAATTGTATTAAAAGGGAATTTATTTAATTAGTTTACACCAGTCGAACAATAGCAGATTGCAGGCCTGAGAGTCAAGGAACCTGGTAGCTGCTCAGTCCACGAGGCTGAACGCCTCAGCAGTCCCCATCTGTCTCTGTAGGACACCCTGGAGAGATGCTGCTCTTCAGTCCAAGCTGGTCTTCAGTCCGCGCTGGTCGTCAGTCCACACTGGTCGTCAGTCCACACTGGTCTTCAGTCCACACTGGTCTTCAGTCCACACTGCTCTTCAGGCCACGCTGGTCTTCAGGCCACACTGGCCTTCAGGCCACGCTGGAAAGCAGCAAGCAGCACTGGCAGCCAGGTGGGAGGGGAGGAGAATACCTTTCTTCCCAGAGCTGCTTTTGATAAAACCCTCTCCCCACCCCGAGAGGGGCAGCCTGCTCTGGGGGAAGGGCTCATTCTGGGGGAAGGATTCCTCCTTTAGTTAATCCTTCCTGGAAGCAACTTCAGAGACCCACTTAGGAGGAATGACTGTGGATTCCTAAACAGATCAAGTTGACACCAACTTAGCCATCACATAGGCTATAGGTGGCCTTTGGTTTGGGTTAATCTGTTGAGATTATACACGCCTTGGTGCACCTCGTATGTCCTTTCCCATGATGCATCCATTTTTAATCATGTGCAACACTCCACCATGCATAGGCCTAAGATGGCAAATAGAGGTTCCCCGTACAAGTTCACTCAGAAGACGGGTTGCCTTATTGTGCATGCACCCCAAATCAGTGCGGGCAGGAGTAGCTCATCTCCCTTCATTTCAGGACATGTGCTTCTGGGTGTGTTTCCTCACTGTTACAGTCAGGTTCACACTGCTGACAGAAATCACCCAACCAAGAGCAGCTCTTTTTGGGGAAAAAAAAAAAAAAGGTTTACTTTGATTTACAAACCTGAGGGGAAGCTCCACGATGGCAGGGAAAACGATGGCATGAGCAGAGGGTGGACATCACCTCCTGGCCGACATAAGGTGGCCAAAAGCAACAGG
The DNA here is from genome assembly GCA_036346955.1 of Dipus sagitta. Lineage (NCBI taxonomy): Eukaryota > Metazoa > Chordata > Mammalia > Rodentia > Dipodidae > Dipus > Dipus sagitta. Next base: position 49,574,124 of record CM070781.1, on the reverse strand, counting down.
AGAGTGTGCCAAACACTAGCAAGGGGACACTGGCTATAATACCCATAAGCCTGCCCCCAACAATACACTGCCTCCAGAAGGTATTAATTCCCAAATCTCCATCAGCTGGGAACCCAGCATTCAGAACACCTAAGTTTATGGGGAACACCTGAAGCAAACCACCACATTCCGCCCTTGGCCCCCATAAACTGATAACCATCCATAATGTAAAATGCAATGCATTTTACCTGGGGAAAGTGGCCAACATCTGTCTGAGCAACTCGAGGTCTAAGCGACTCAGAATCAAACAACCTCATGTGATGCTCACACTAGTGCAATAGTGGCACACAGCCTTGGTGAGTAACCAACTGCTCTTGGATTGGCTAACAGATCCACTCAGTGGAAAGTAAACCATATCTGGAACTGGGAAACAAGTGAGAATCATATCTAGATAACGATTCTGCTTTCCATTGTCAAGCTCCCACTAATCTTGGGCACTAAGAGGGTCTACACCCTTTTAATTCTCTCTAAATTAATAATGGTTATCCCATTTAACCAGTGCTGACTTCACTCTCTGTTGGAGAATCTGCTTCTCTTTTTCAGACATGATCTGGACCTGAGGAGATAAACGACCCAGTGCACTCTACCCCGGCCCCAGCTGAAACCACAGAGGAACTGGGGAAATGAGCAAGAATTCTGTTTTCTTAGTGAATCTGATATGAGCACAAGGATGAAGGAGATAGACACTGAGAACACTCAACACCCACCAAGTCAGAGATCCAGAGGCTCCTAAGTGCCCATCACTGAAGTAGACTTAAAATGCACCCAACATGGCTCAGGGAATTTTGCAGAAGGGGAGGCAGAAAGATTGTTAGAGGCACAAGTTGGGATATTTTGCACAGAGACATTGCCTCTCCCCCATAACTGACTGCTGCCCCCATAATGCATGACCCACAATCCCCATGGGGTTGACCTGCATCCCCCACAAGGAAGTCTCTTCAGAAAGGGGGCAGGGAGGATAGAAAGGATGGTACCAATATGTGTTGATTACATACTAAATATGTCCATATCTAATAAAAGTAAATTAAAAAATAAATACAAAGAAAGAAAGAAAGAAAAAAGAAAGGAAACATTTATTGAAAACGTCTGAACAGGGTTCTCTGCCTTTTCTCTGTAGCTGATTTCACTCTCTCCAAATTGGAGTAAGACCGCAGAACATGAATAATTACCTGTAGAAACAAAACAAGATTAAGAAAATGATCATTAGCCCAACCATGTGCATTATGTGACCAAATAGCCTGCGCCCATTCCCACATTTCAAATCTCTCATGGGCCAAATGTATCTTTTGGGGGGAGGTGGGGCTCCAGAAAAGAGGGCTGACTCGTATATGCTATAAGGTCAAACAAAACCATCTGGAATCCCTTGCAGGTTTGGAGTTTAATTCCATTTTAATTAGGTATCAAGCAAAGTTTACTGTTTTAGACTTGTCTACTGCACTAGCCTTGAAGATCAGACCAAAACCAAAATGTAGTCCCTTGTGCTAAATGAAGCAAATGGAAAGACAGACAGACGAGTAATTTCCATGAAAATGGGCATTTGATAGCGACCAGACACATCTTGATCTACCCGAATCAGCGCTGTCTTGGGGAAAGCCGTAACAGAGACGGCTTGCCCACAGTTTCCTGACAGAGGGCTGCTTTGCACCCAGGGGCTGAGCAGCTGTCCTGAGTGAAGATGGGGCATCTGGCTTCTCAGCTCCGGCGGACACCCTCTCTCCTTTCATCCGTCGCACGAGGAATCCGCCGTGTTGTCCCATACCGACGGGAAATGCTTGTCGCATGAAAGCACACGGGCAAGCGGGCTGACGGTACGAAGGACCATTTGTTCCCTCTACTTTCTATTCCCTGTATTCCTGCTTGTCTGAGGAAGTGGAGTGTGACAAGAAAAGCAACAGTAAACCAAAAAAAAGAAAGAAAGAAAGGAAGGAAGGAAGGAAGGAAGGAAGGAAGGAAGGAAGGAAGAAAGAAAGAAAGAAGAAAGAAAGAAAGAAAGAAGAAAAAGCCAGGCATGGTGGCATGCACCTTTAATCCCAGCACTTGGGAGGCAGAGGTAGGAGGATCACCATAAGTTCAAGGCCAGCCTGAGACTACACAGTGAATTCCAGGTCAGCCTGGGCTAGAGCAAGACCCTACCTTGAAAAACCAAAAAAAAAAAAAAAGAAGAAGAAGAAGAAAGAAAGAAAAGCAACAGTGATACATGGAAGCTTCTAGATCACTTAATAACAACAGTTCATCTTTTTTCAAGCCCAAGACTTATTTGGGATTGCTAAAATGTATTGTAAGTTAGACCCAAAGTCCTTAGACGTAGACTAAAGGCAGTTTCAGTACAGGAGACTGACAGAACGGCTGTGAGGATGCAAAGTCCTTAGACGTAGACTAAAGGCAGTTTCAGTACAGGAGACTGACAGAATGGCTGTGAGGAAGCACACCTCGGGTTTGGCACTGGGAAGCTGGAATCCGTGAGGCTGGAGGCCTGGCTCACCAGTCAGCCTCAGCCTTGGAGCTGAACTCCTAAGACCCACGTTTTCCCACCTTGAACAGTACAGTTGTTCCCAGTGCAGCTTCAGAACCAAACTGAGATTAAGAGCCAAGGGGAGGGGGCTGGAAAGACTGCCTAGTGGCTAAGGCACTTGCCTGCAGAAACCCAAGGACCCGGGTTTGAGTCCCCAGGACCCACATAAGCCAGATGCACAAAGTGGCGCATGCATCTGGAGTTCATTGGCAGTGGCTATAGGCCCTGGTTCACCCATTCATTCTCTCTCTCTATCTGCCTCTCTCTGAAGTAAATAAGTGAAATATTTTTTAAAGAAAAGAGTCAAGAGGAGGCTCAGGTGAGTTTGAATTGGGGACTTGGCCCTCCTTGCTACAGTCCAGAAGAGCATAAGCTTATTCTGACCCGAGCAGGCCTCCCGCGTGGCTCTCACCACACCTCAGAGCCTTGTGAATAACAGATGGGGGGGGGGGGTGCTGTCCATCCAACTGCTCCATTTTACATTTCCAGCAGGCAATGGAAGGCTGGGTCCCCAAAACCTTGTCTAGATCCAGCTGCAAAGTTCGGATTACATACGATTCTTTCCTCAGAAAGGGAATGCTGGAAGGTTTAGAAGAAAGGTATTGATGAGAGCTGGAGAGACGGCTTAGCGGTTAAGGCGCTTGCCTGCAAAGCCAAAGGACTCAGGTTCGAAAACACCTGCAGCCCTGGGTGGTGGGAATAGGATAAGAGGGGCGGAGACCCTGGGTGCTGGAGCAAATAGCAGATGATCTCTCCTCCCAGCTGTGGGTCACCAGCCTGGGCCCTGGGACTCCATCCCACAGGGTGAGCAGAAGCCCCAGAGAGACATACCAGGAGAAGTACGCAGCCTTGGGCTCCCTGCCCAGTCGAGTGGAGAATGGCTGAGACTCTCCTGGGACAACTCACAAAGCGGAAAGCGATGAGTTCACACAATTCTCTTGCTGCAGAAGCAGTGCCGATGCTGTGAGGGAGAAACTTCATTGATGTGCTTCTGAGTCTCATATTCCACTTCTCACCCCAGGGGCCCATGGGAAACGACGGCCCTTCCCCCTTCCCATCCCCCATTTCTTCCAAAAACCCACTTGCCCTGTATCTCCTTTCTTCAGGCTTCACCCTCTGCTCAGTAACTATCAAGGCCATCTAAGGACATCAGAGAATAGCACATTTACGTTTTATTTATTTATTTAAGAGAGAGGGAGGGAGGCAGATAGGGAGAGAGAATGGGCCTCTAGCCTCTGCAAACGAGCCTCAGACATATGCACCACCTTGTGCATCTGGCTTATGTGGGTCCTGGAGAATCAAACCTGGGTCGCTAGGCTTTGCAGACAAGCGCCTTAACCACTAAGCCATCTCTCCAGACCTTGCATGTTTACATTTTAAGAGGGGCCTTGGTGCCTGGGCTTAAGGAGTTTCTGGTGGGAGAATTCTGGAATCTGGGGGTAGGATATTCTCCTAGCTCTTCATGGTAATGTGATTAGTTATATCTGCCATTCTATGTAATGATGTGGACTGAAAATTTTCAATTTCATGAGAAACAATTTTAAAATTCCATCCAGTCTGGTAAGCTTTTGCTCTGAGGTATCCAGTGTTCCCAAAAGTGACAAAAAATGTGTAATAGTTGGCAAGGCCTGGGAAGGGAATCTTATGACTTAACAGCAGGGCCAACAGGACCCTGCCACAGGCTATGTCCGGAGAGTTCCTCAAACTGATCAAGGCTTTAGAGTGAGCCACTGGAGCACGCCCTCAGACTCTACTCTGCCGAAACAATCCCTGCCATGGGGAAGCTCCAGCATTATCAAGAGAAAAGACCTACATAGAAACACAGTTGTGGGCTGCAGAGATGGCTTAGTGGTTAAGACGTTTGCCTGCAAAGCCAAAGGACCCAGGTTCAATTCCCCAGGACCCACATAAGCCAGATGCACAATGGGCACATGTGCCTGGAGTTCATTTGCAGTGGTTAGAGGCCCTGTCATGCCCATTCTCTTTCTCTGTCTATCTTCACTCTCTCTCTCTCTCTCTCTCTCTACTTACAAATAAATAAAATAAAAGAAAGAAAGAAACACAGTTGTTCCCTGGTATCCATGGGAACTTGGTTTATGGAGCGCAAGGATAGACAAACCCACGGATGCTCAAATCCTTTATGTAAAATGATTTAACATATGCAGACAACTTAGGCACACCTTCCCATATACTTTAAACCACATCTAGATTATTTATACTACTAATACTATGTTGATGTTATGCAAATAGTTGATTAGGGAAGAATGACAAGAAAATATCCAGTACAGCCATGCCTGGTGGCACACACCTTTAATCCCAACACTCGAGGAGGCAGAGGTAGGAGGGCTGCTGTGAATTCAAGGCCAGCCTGAGACTACATAGTGAATTCCAGGTCAACCTGGGTTAGAGTGAGACCCTACCTAGAGACCCCACCCCCAAAAAAATTTTAAAGGGGCTGGAGGGATGGCTTACTGGTTAATGCGTTTGCCTGCAAAGCCAAAGGATCCAAAGTTCGATTCCCCAGGACCCACATTAGCCAGATGAACAAGATAGCACATGTGTTTGGAGTCCATTTGCACTGGATGGAGGCCCTGGTGTGCCCATTCTCTCTCTCTCACACTCCCTCTTTCTATCTGTCAAATAAATAAATATAAAATATTTTAAAAACAATTTTAAAAAGAGGGCACTTAATAGGATGGTATTGTATATATGTAAGTAGAAGAATAGATTAATGGGGGTGAAAAGGCCCAAGTGAGATCAGGGGAAGAGACTGAGTAAAGGAAAGGTGGAGGGAGGGCTAATCAAAATCTAAGAGGATATAAATAAATCATATGGAAAAATACTTTTTTGGACAATGGAACACTCAGGAGCCATAGATTGTTGCTAGAAAATTTTCAGTGCCAGGGATGGGATACCTTCCAGTGAGTTGTTGGCCAGGGAGTTCCCTGATGCCCCTAAAACATTATAGGCCATTGCTGCAAGGGCTGAGAAATCCTGCTGGAACTGAGCTGATAACCTCCTCCATGTAGACCAGCTGACAGAAAGCTGGAAGAAGCCATTCTGCATGCAGTTCAATGGGAGAGAGAGAAATCACCACTGAAGATACTCAACAGTGGACACTGCAAGCCTTATATTTGACCAGCCAGGCCAAATGAGCCAACGGGTGCAATAGTGGCATGTCTGTCATGGTGGAAACCAACTGCCCTCTAATTGGACTGGAGGCCTGCTCCATGGGAGGGAATACATCCTTGATACTGAAAACTTAAAACAGGGGTAGTCATGAGCCCTAGGGTGTAATGTTTGCTGCCGTCTGGCTAAATGTGTATACTATGCTTATCAAACTGCCCAGTAAGCACATCTCTTATATTAATGCTACTCTCACTTTTGGTAGAGAACCTTCTCTTTTCAGATGGCAGTGACCTTGGGATGACTCAGAAGGCATCATGGTGCTGGAAAGAAGTGACAGGAGTGCTCAGCACTATAATATTTCTATCACACCTTCCAAGGCTCAGGGTCTATTGTGGAAAAGGTGGCAGAAAGAATGTAAGAACCAAAGGAAAGGTAGGACTCCTTACAACATGCTCCTCCAGACACAAAATGGCCTGGATATCCATGACCTCGCAGTGCCTGACACTACCTACACAAGACCATCATAATAGGAGGAAAAGATGATGACATCAAAATAAAAGAGAGACTGATTGAGAGGGGGAGGGGATATGACGGAGAATGAGTTTCAAAGGGGAAAGTGGGGGGAGGGAGGGCATTACCATGGAATATTTTTTATAATCATGGAAGTTGTTAATAATTTTTTTTGAAAAAAGAAAACATCCAGTTCAGCTGCAGTCACAGGCCCCACAGGTAATAGGCTTAACTATATCTGTAGTTGCAGAACCTATAGATACCAGACGTATAGACGTAATAGGCTTAACTATATCTGTAGTTGCAGAACCTATAGATACCAGACGTGGAAGGCCAATTGTAAAATAGATGGACAAATAATATATATTATTAAAAACCAAATATATATACATATATTTGGTTTTTAACGATATATATATATATATATATATGTAATAAAACCAAATTTTTTTGAGGTAGGGTGTCACTCTAGCCCAGGCTGACCTGGCATTCACTATGTAGTCTCAGGCTGGCCTCAAACTCATGGTGATCCTCTTACCTCTGCCTCCCAAGTGCTGGGATTAAAGGCGTGTGCCACCACACCCAGCTCCAAATAATATTCTGAAATACGAATTTCTTCTTTTTCTTTCTGTATGATTCCTTTCCGTTTCTTCTATTCAAACAGGCTTTGGTGTCACTTGAAGAAGGCATGTAGCAAGAGAGAAAACAAGCATAGATTGGAAACGGTTTAGTTCCAGATTCCGAAAGCTGAAACTGGGTTTGCTAGGGGGAGGGCAGTGTGGAGATTAAAGGAAGAGAACTTTAGTCATCTCCCCACAGGATAGAGTTGTTCAGAGGAAGGAATGAAGAGCAGGAAAGGAGAAGTTGCAAGTTCTAGGAGCAGAATACTGATGGGTACCTTGGCGACATGGTCACTCTTAAGGAAAGACGACCCCAGAGAGGAAACAGCTGGCTAGGCAGGCAGGATCAAGGACAGCTTGGCTCACTCTCCCGCTTCCACGCAGGGCAGACAAGCAGACGAAAGCTGGAGGGCATGAAGGGGACACAGAGAAGGACAGAATGTGTCAGCAGTTACCAATGTGGACCATTGCCCAAGGCCTTTTTTTTTTTTTTTTTTTTTTTTTTTGCCGAGGTAGGGTCTCACTCTAGCTCAGGCTGTCCTGGAATTCACTATGTATTCTCAGGGTGGCCTCGAACTCACAGCGATCCTCCTACCGCTGTGTACGAATGCTGGGATTAAAGGCGTGTGCCACCACACCCGGTTTGTCTTGGCACTTGGGAGGCCCCTGGAACCCCCCAAAAGTATGAAGTTGTTTCTCCACTGGCTGGGTGGGAAAGGGCTCAAGAGCATGGTAAGTTATAAAGTCCTATTTTTTTTAAACTTTATTTTTATTTATGTATTTGAGAGAGAGAGAGAGAGAGAATGGGCGTGCTAGGGCCTCCAGCCATTGCAAACAAACTCCAGACACATGCTCCCCCTTGTGTATCTGGCTTATGTGGGTCCTGGAGAGTCGAACCGGGGTCCTTTGGCTTTGCAGGCAAACGCCTTAACCGCTAAGCCATCTCTCCAGCCTCCTAAAGTCCTGGTTTTTTTTTTTTTTTTTTTTTTTTTTTACTGGCCTGAGTTTGTGCCCAAGCTTCACGACATAGACTTTGGGTTGTGGCATGAGGGGAAAGGCTGTGGGTGGCCCCAGGGCTGGAGGAAGTTGCGGTCTGCTTGTGGGGTGCCAGTTTGAAGACTCCTGGGTTGGCTGAAATTCCACCCCAGAGGAGGGTTTAAAGCTGCGTCTTAGCTGTCTGGGGAACCAAAAGCTGCGTGTGCCCCAAAGGAAAGTGGAAGTGTGTCGGTGCTGATCAGCAAGATACGCTCACTTGTTGTTGCTAATCTCACCTCCACTCTCCGGCAAGAATCACCCTACGGTTGCCATGATTTTTAAGCACTTTGCTAAGCACCTTCAGATACGTTGTGACGAATCCCGCGGTGAGAATTGCTAAGATGCAGTGTTTACTTCACAAACAAGCCCGGGGGAGATTTGGAACTTTTCCAATGCAGGGTGGAACTGACTCGTTCAAACACGTGGATTTAATGTGCATGACAGCCACCCAATGAGAAAGCGTATTTTGACAAGGGGCGCAAGGTCTCCTTATCATTCTTGTTTGGTTCTTAATCCTTATGCTTCGTAAATAGGCAGTGCACCTCCACGCGAAGTACAGACACAGAAGTACAGGTAAAAGCATGTTTTGGCCTCACCCGTGTTGGGTGATTCAAGATTTCTCCAAGAACGTAACATGCACTCTCCTTTTCTTCCACCAATTTACCTTTCAAAAAAAAAAAAAAAAAATGAGGGCTGAAGAGATGGCTTAGCAGTTAAGGCACTTGCCTACAAAGTCAAAGGACCCAGGTTCGATTCCCTAGTACCTATGTAAAGCCAGATGCACAAGGTGGCACTTGTGTCCGGAGTTTGTTTGCAGTGGCTAGAAGCTCTGGCGTACCCATTCTCTCTCTCTCTCTTTCAAATAAATAAATAAAATATTTTAAATAAATGAGTTGACTTTTTTCCATTAATTTTAAATTTGCAGAAATATATATTTATATATATTATATATAATATATATAATGTATATAATAAATACATAATATATATAAATATATATATAAAGAATTCCCACATACTTCCTCTGCCCCTTCCCAATTTCTAGATTAGAAGCTTGTATTAATGGGATTCAGTTGATAAACAGTTGAGGAGCCAAATGTGATAGATTACTATTAACAACAGTGCAGAGTTAACATTAGGGTTCAGTCAGTGTCACACATTCTCTGGGCTTGGACACGTGTAATGGCAAGTGCCCACCTGTTTCAGTCAGGTTCACGTTGCTGGCAGAAATCACCCGACCAAGAGAAGCTTGTAGGGAAAATAAAAAGGTATATTTTGGCTACAGGCTGGAGGGGAAGCTCCACAATGGCAGGGAAAATGATGGCATGAGCAGAGGGTGGACATCACCCCCTGGCCAATATAAGGTGGACAACAGCAACAGGACAGTGTGCCAAACATTGGCAAGGGGACACTGGCTATAACACCCATAAGCCTGCCCCCAACAATACACGGTTTCCAGGAGGCGCTAATTCCCAAATCTCCATCAGCTGGGAACCCAGCATTCAGAACACCTGAGTTTATGGGGGACACCTGGATCAAACCATCACAACATCCTTGGAGTTTCACAGTTCTAAAAATAGTAAGGAGCCACTGGGGGGCTGGAAGATGCACCAGCAGTAGAAGGAGCTTGCTTGCAAGCTTGCTGACCTGAGCTCAACTCCCCAACAGCCACGGAAAGCGGATGCAAAGTGGTGCTTGGTCTATGATCCCAAGATACCTACAGCAGTGGGGGGTGGGGGGGCGGAGGGCAGAGCTGGAAGAAGAATCTAGAAGCTCCCGGTCAGTGAGACCAGCACACAGGAGTGATAACAAGAGAGGCTGATAACCCTGAGGTTATCACACACACACACACACCCTCTGTTCTGTGTTCTGTTTATTCATCCCTCACTCCCCCCCCCCACAGCGGGGAACCATCCAGTTTACATTCATTAATTACACAAACAATGAAAATGACAAATGCAACAAACATCAACACCATTTATTGCAGTGCACCTTTAAAAAAATATTTTTGGTGGTACCTGGGAGCAGGTGTTCTACCACCCAGCTGCCCCTCCGTCCCTCATTTACATCCCTTGAAATCCTGTTCCATCTTTATCAGGAGGCAAGCGGATACCTCTCGTAGCCGTTCCCACTGTGCGTATTATTTTCCACTTTAACTGCTTTCAGTCAACAGCACTGCACAGATCTATTTCTATGCATAAGCGGAGTCCACACATGGCTAGTACTACCAGGATGGAGGGATTACTTTAAAATTTTTACTTATTTATTTACCAGAGAGAGAGAGAGAGAGAGAGAATGGATGTGCCAAGACCTCTAGCCACTGCAAATGAACTCCAGACGCATGCGCCCCCTTGCGCATCTGGCTTACATAGGTTCTGGGGAATTGAACCTGGGTCTGTAGGTTTTGCTGGCAAGTGCCTTAACCACTAAGCCATCTCTCCAGCAGGAGGAATTACTTTGTAGATTTTTCTTTTAAGGATGAAGTGCCCCATAGTTAGGAGATGTTTGTTTGTTCAAGTCCTCACTTTCAACATAAACAAATGACATTGGAACACAACTTGATTTTACTTGTGAGCTAAATGATGTCTCACTTTTGTCCATCCTCTCATACAGTCATGTTCTACTTAATTAACCAGTTTCTGGTAGTTTCTTATAAATCAACTCTCCCTTTCCTATGGGGAAAAAAAAGAAGAGTAAGGAAAAGAATCCTAGAATATAAAAAAAAATCCAATAACCATTACAGCGCGTTTTTGCTCTAGCGTTGCTTATAATGCTTAAACACCACTTTTAATCTTTCCCATAGGGCTGAATTCTAAATTAATGGCACAGTATTAGTCTGCCTTGTTCATACCATGGATTTGCCTCTAACTTTCACTATTATTTTGAGAGAGAGAGAATGAATGAGCGCACGAGGGCCTTTCAGCCGCTGTGGACGAACTCCAGACGCGTGCGCCCCCTTGTGTGCATGTGCGACATTGCATGCTTGCGTCACTTCTGCATCTGGCTACAGTGGGACCTGGAGGTGGGACCAAGCTTTCTTAGGTTTTGCAGGCAAGTGCTAAGCCATCTCTCCAGCCCTGGAATTGCTGATTTATCGTTGCATTTCAGCCCTACTTTTAGCAACATCATCACTTGAACAATAATTTATAGGATTTATGAAATGGTTTCAAATCAAGTAATAGTAAGTATTAGAGTAACCACGGGAGCAACACTAACCTAACAGAACGGCAGATGCCTTCCAAAACTTGTAGCCCTAACACTGGCTGACTGAAGAAGCGGGTGACAGTCCGTTGGCTGGAGCCCTTAGATGCCAGCAGTAATGAGCCACAGTTTACAAATCACTCCCTTCTACAGCAAGGCAGTCCTTTTAAATCACACTAGTTCAAACTCACAAAAGGGAAATTTGCTTAGAATGCATTTCCATAGCGGATGGAGGCTCTCAGCCAACCTTCTAGATCATCTGTATCCTCAAGACATTAGAAGTTTGTCACGTTCTCTTGAAGCTGCGATTTCCTTTGTCTTCTAACAGTGTTCTGACAGTCTCATATACGCGTATAATGCATTTTGATCTCCCACTTACCCTGTCTCTCCCCCTTTTCATCTACCGCTGAACCAACCCTTCCTCCTCCCAGCAGATCCCAATCCCACTTACATGTCTTGTTTATTCTCTCTCTCTCTCTCTCTCTCTCTTTTGACCCACTGATTTAAGTCAAGATCCCTTGCATGATCATGGGGAGTAAATCGTATTTATTGGAGGATAGGCAGTCTTCCGGCTGCTACGTCCCTAAAATACATGACTTCTCCTCTGCCAGCAATCACCAGTTTCCAGTGTTTATTCTGGGAGGTGCAGGAGGTCATGGGCCCCTCCCTCATCCATGATGAGGTGTTGACAGACTCAGTCACGTGCAGGAAACCACATCTGCTGTGGTCCATGAGTGTAACAGATTTGTCATATCCAGAAGACAGTGTTCCACAGCTCCACTTCTGGTCCTCCTGTTCATTCTTCTTTCTGCTTCGTCTTCCTCAAGCTTTTCTGAGCCTTAAAGGGTGTGGTTTGTTTATTTTATTTTTAATTTGAGAGAGAGAGAGAGAATTGGCACACCAGGGCCTCAGCCACTGCAATCAAACTCCAGATGCTTGCGCCACCTAGTGGGCATATGTGACATTGCGCTTGCCTCACCTTTGTACATCAGGCTAACATGGGATCTGGAGAGTCAAACATGGGTCCTTAGGCTTCACAGGCAAGCACCTTAACTGCTAAGCCATCTCTCCAGCCCAAGTGTGTGGTTTAAATGTTATGTTTAGGACTAGTCACTTATTCTTGGAAACTTTGCTTCTGTGGATTTGTGTAATCACATCTACCCTTTGCACAAAGGAACTTCTGTGTCCGAGGCTGTGGATAGTACCAATCTATGGGAACACAGATATTTAGAAAGTAGTTTATCGAGCTGGAGAGATGGCTTAGGGTTAAGTGCTTGCCTGTGAAGCCTAAGGACCCCGATTCTAGGCTCAATTCCCCAGGACCCACGTTAGCCAGATGTACAAGGGGGTGCACGCGTCTGGAGTTCATTTGCAGTGACTGGAGGCCCTGGTGTGCCCATTCTTTCTCTCTCTCTCTCTTCCTCTCTCTCTCTCTATCTCTCTCTCTCTCTCTTCCTCTCTCTCTCTCTCTGCCTCTTTCTCTGTCTGTCAGTTTCAAATAAACAAACAAACAAAAAGAAAGTAGTTTGTCATGTTGTCCAACATGTATAGTATAACCACAAAATTGGGTTCTTGCCCAGCACCGAGGCCTCTAACCACAGACTTTTGGCCAGATTTATAGTCCTAGGCATGATGTCCCTCCAGGAGAGTGAGCCTCCAATCCAGGCAGAGAACAATTGGTTACTCCCATAACTCTCCTGCCACTATTGCACCAGCAGATGTACGTTGCCTGGCAGATTGGTGGTGAAGTATATGGAGTCCAGAGCTGGGCAGGACCATCAGTGCCTTTTCTCTCCAAACAGCCTGCGTAGCGCCTTCTGGCATGGAGAAAGCTAGCCTGGAGTCAGTAGGCTTCCAGCTCATTTTCAGCCTAGGTTTGTTTTTTTACTTTTTGCAACTGAAGTGTGTGATGTTTTCAGCTGTAGGGACTTACTGTCTAGTTTTAGTCAGCAACCAAGAGCAATGGCAATAGTCAATATTGTTTTAGGGGCTCTGTGTTCCCTCTGATCAAAACCATCATCTGGAGACTTCTCATCTCTGGTACTGATATTTGCTTTTCTTTTTTAAAAAAATCATTTATTTATTTATTTATTTTTAAAATATATATTTTTTTTATTTATTTCAGAGACAGGGAGAGAGAGAGAGAGATAGGGAGAGAGAGAGAAAGGGAGAGAATGGGCATGCCAGGGCCTCCAGCCATTGCAAACAAACTCCAGGTGCATGAGCCTCCTTGTGCATCTGGCTTACCTGGAGAATCAAACAGGTATCCTTTGGCTTTGCAGGCAAGTGCCTTAACTGCTAAGCCATCTCTCCAGCCCTTTATTTTTTTTATTTATTTGCAAGCAGGGCAAGCGGGAGAGGAAGAGAATGAGAATGGGCACATCAGGGCAAACAAACTCCAGATGCATGTGCCACTCTGTGCATCTGGCTTATGTGGGTACTGTGGAATCAAACCTTGGGTCATTAGGCTTTGCAGGCAAGTGCCTTAACCACTGATCCATCTCTCCAGACCAGCACTGGGGTGTTTCAGTTAATGCCTTATGGCTTATGGAAGCAGCTTTATCCATTCATGTAGGAATATTTTTATTTAAATTATTTATTTATATGAAAGAGAGAGAGAGAGGCAGGTATATAGAGAGAGTTAGAAAATGGATGTGTCAGGGCCTGTAGCCACTGCAAAGAAGCTCCAGATGCATGGCCACCTTGTGCATCTGGCTTACATGGATCCTGGGGAATCGAACCTGAGTCCTTTGGCTTTGGAAGCAAGCACCTTAACCGCTAAGCCATCTCTCCATCCTGGGCTTTTCATTTAAATACTTAAAAAAAAAATTATCTGGTAAGTTTGCTTGCCAGGTAGTAGGTTTTCATGTGGCTCACTCACATATCCTCAGTTTTGGTTCATCTTTCCACCATCTCCATCCCTCCCTCATCTCTCACCCCTCATCCTCCATCCCTATTCCTTTCCCTCTCACATTGTCCCTATGTGTTCTTTCCTCCTGAATAACCTGCCCCCCGCCTCAGTGGCTCTTTTCTAATTCCTGGCCTCTATAGACACTCTTTCTGCCTTATGTCCACTAACCAAGAAATCCAAGGCTGGGATCTGCACACGACTCAGGAACACAAACGGCGCGTGTCCCCTCTCATATGACAGCACTATTTTTAAAATCTCCCTTGGAATGTAAGCTTGAAATTTTCTATTTTTCTCCTTGGAAAAGTCCCAAGGAGTTGAGCAGCAACAGCTCATTTAGAAGGGTTTCCTCTGGGCTGCCCAAGAATCGCTCTGAGTCTCACCCCAGTCCATTTCCTTCGCTTAGCTTGTTGGCAAGGCTGAGGCCCCGACCACCCATTCCTCAGTTGGACTTACAGCCTCGCTACTGAAGGGAGGCCCCGTGAGGGACTTTGAAGAAGCCAGTTCCAGCCAAACTCCTTTCCATTAGGCAAAGAGGGCCCAGGTTAAAAACAGCTGAGGTAGCTGTGATGCAAAGCCAACAATCTGAATGGCCCTGACACACTCAAAACAGTATCTTAATTATTCAGCAAAATCCTGAAGCAAACTCGCTAGTGTTGTTACACTGCTAAACACTAAAGCAGCATGTCCCCCCCCCCCCCCGCCCATGATTTTAACTAGCTTAGATCAAAGAACTTTTACACTAGTAAGAAAAAAAAAATTAGGGCTGGAGGGATGGCTTAGTGATTAAGGCATTTGCCTGCAAAGTCAAAGGACCCAGATTTGATTACCCAGGACCCACGTTAGCCAGATGCACCAGGGGGCACACGCATCTGGAGTTCGTCTGCAGTGGCTGGAGGCCCTGGCGTGCCCATTCTCCCTCTCCCTCTTTCTCTGTCAAATAAATAAAAAAAAATTTTTTTTAAAACTTAAAGTATTCCCCCCCTTTGCTTTTTTTTTTTGCGGGGGGGGGGGGGTAGCGTCTCACTCAAGCCCAGGCTGGCCTGGAATTCACTATGTAGTCTCAGGGAGGCCTCGAACTCACAGTGATCCTCCTACCTCTGCCTCCCAAGTGCTGGGATTAAAGGAATACACCACCACGGCCAGCGGTATTTCCCCTTTTAAAATTTACATAGATGTTTAATTAGCTTTATTTACAGAACAGGGATTTTTTTTTTTTCAGTCTCCAATGGTGCCTAGATAACATCATTAGGCAAGAATGCCAGTTTAAAAGAAACGTATGCAGAAACCTAAAATAACACACGGTGGTCCTCCTCAAGGAAGAGCCAGCTTGACCATGGGCAGCGCTCGACGCCTCAGTGACTCAGAAGCAGTTCTGTTGCAGCCTCGACAGATTTTGAAGACAAGGCCACTATTAGTGCATTCTTATCAGAGCCCATAGCGCCTAGGTTTTCTATTGATTTGTTTATTGGTGTATTCTGCACTAGAAACTGGTGCTCCGGCATACACGCGCGCCCAAAGCCGAGCTTTCAGGATTTTGTTTGTGCTGATTGGTTATCAGATTCCGCGACTGTCAGCAGCATTCATACTACCACGGAAAGGAACTGGATTTATCTCAAGCTGACAGGTGCAGGGGAAGTTCCGTCACGGAGGACGAGGCTGGCCCCTTCCACCGAGCCAAGCAGAGAGAAGCCCCCTGCAGCCAGCGCCACGGGGAGCGCAGACAGACGCGAGCAGCAGGGACCCAGGCGGCGTCGGAAACTCTCTGTACACCTTTGGGCTAGAAATCAGACGCCCCCCATCCCCACCCAGTGACACCTTACCTTACAGCTGGACTCCAGGATCCGCCCGAGTGACTCCTCTTCCAGCTAGGCAGCTGCAAATCCAAGTTAGAAGCTTTAATAAAACACCTGGGCTGGAGAGATGGCTCAGGGGTTAAGGCGCTTGCCCATAAGCCTAGTGGCCGGATCCCCAGTCCCCACGTAAAGCTAGATGCACAAAGTGGCCTGTGTCTGGAGTGTGTCTGCAGCTGCTGGAGGCCCTGGTGCGCCCATTCTCTCTTTCTTTCTGCAGGGTGTGGTGGCACACGCCTTTAACCCCAGGTAGGAGGATTCGAGGTAGGAGGATTGCTATGTGTTGGAGGCCGACTTGAGACTACATAGTGAATTTCAGGTCAGCCTGGGCTAGAGCGAGACCTTACCTCGAAAAACCAAACAACAAACAATTAACAAGAGAGCATACTTCTTTTAAATGACTACTAGCTGGTAAGCCCACACTAGGTGTTTGTTCGTCTACCTCTCATAGCTCCAAAAGCATCCTCAGGAAGGGCTGACACTGAATTGCAGTTTGAAGTTGGAAGCAGAGAGGAATGCTGGTGCTGACTTCACTTTCTCATTCTCTCTCTCTCTTTTTTTTTTTTTAGAGAGAAACAGAGATGATAGATAGATAGATAGATAGATAGATAGATAGATAGATAGATAAAGGAGAGGTAGAGAATTGGTGCTCCAGGGCCTCAGCCATTGAAATCAAACTCCAGACGCTTGCGCCACCTAGTGGGCACGTGCGACCTTGCACTTGCCTCACCTTTGTGCATCTGGCTTACGTGGGATCCGGAGGGTCAAACATGGGTCCTTAGGCTTCACAGGCAAGCCTCTTAACCACTAAGCCATCTCTCCAGCCCCACTTTCTCCTTTCTATTCAGTCCAAGACTCCAACACATGGAAAGGTGCTGCCCACAGTTAGAGTGGGTCTTTCCACTTTGATTAACCTACTCTAGAAACTCCCTCACAGACATGCCCAGTGGTTTGTCCCCTACGTGATTCTGGATCTAATCAAGGGGGCAATTAATCTTAACTCTCAAAGCCAAGGAGAGAAAGGAGAGAACTCAAGAAAACAACTCTGCCACCAGCTTAACCTCAAACCTCAGCTTTCAGAACGCTGAGGTGATAAACACCTGTGGTTCAAGTCCCCGCCCCCAGTCTGGGTTCTGCGATAGCCCCGGCACACTAATCCATGGCGTCCTGTGTGGCCAGAACTTCTTCTGGTGGGAAGGCTAATAATGGCTCCCAGGGTGTGGTGGTTTGAGTGTGAATGTATGTCCCCCCATAACCTCAGGGAGTCCTTTGATGAAGGTCAAGTTTCCAATTTAAGTCTCCAGCAGCCTGCTGGAGGGAGCATGTCATTGGGGACAGATCTGATTCCGGCCCAAAGGTATGGAGAGAAAAGTTGGAGCTCTGAGTTCATGCTTACTTGCTTTTTGGTATTTGCTAGCTGTTCTCTCTCTGTGTGTCTGGATATATGGTAGAAAACAGCTTCTTCCACCCTTCCCCCAGATTTGTAAACCTGAAATAAACACACTCCTCCCCAAAGTTGTGTCTGGTTGCATGTTTGTCTCAGCAACGTGGACCTGACTGCAACACAAGGATTCTTTTTTTTTTTTTTTAATTTATTTGAGAGAGAGAAAGAGAGTGAGTATGGGTGCATCAGGGCCTCTGTCCACTGCAAGTGAACCCCAGATGCATGTGCCACCCAGCGCATCTGGCTCGAAGTGAGTACTGGGGAACTGAACCCAGGCTGTCAGGCTTGACAAGCAAGCATCTTTAACCACTTAGCAATCTCTCCAATCCCTGCTCAGAGATTCTTAGGCAGCTCAAGTTTGCAGAGGTTCACAACTGGGTACCGTCCCTGGGCCCCTCCTTCACATTCTGATTTGGCTGATCTAGGGCTGCAGGATGAGAGGTTGCAAGAGTCGACCCAGCTTGGCAACTATTTGAAAGGTTTCCTATTGACTCTAAGGTGGAGGCAGGATTGAGATCCATTTCCTTGTCTAGGGTCTGCCAACATGGTATAGACACTTCAGAAGAGATAACTCACTATAGGTAGTGTGAGGGAAACAGAGGCAGTTTACTAACCTCCTTAGCCCAAGGAGCTTCTATAATACCGTATGAACTGAAAAACAAACTGGCCAGGTGTGGTGGCACACGCCTTTAATCCCGGCACTCGGGAGGCAGAGGTAGAAGGATCGCCGTGAGTTCAAGGCCACCCTGAGACTACATAGTGAATTCCAGGTCAGCCTGGTCTAGAGTGAGACCCTACTGAAAAACCAAAATGGAAAAGAAAAACAGATTATTAGACTCTAGAGGTAATGACAACCCTTCTGCACCAGCGTGTCCTGGTTCCTTTCTCTGACCGGGGATGTACCAAAGCGAAGGGCGTGAGAACATCGGAGTGAATCAGAGAGGCACCATCCGCCAGCTGAGTCAGAGGCTTCTGGGCCAGAGCGCTGCTGCCTTCTGTCTTGGGCATGGGCAAGGTTCTTGCAGGAGAGCTTAGGACATATGGTGCTATTTTTTTTTTTTTTTTTTCCTAAGCTTGTTTTCTAACTTTTCCAGGCGCTCCAATCAGGATTTTTAAAAAGATTTATTTTTATTTATTTACTAGAGACAAGAGAGGGAGGGAGGGAAGGAGAGAGAGAGAATGGGCATACCAGGGCTTCCAGCCACTGCAAACAAGCATCAGACACATGCGCCCCCTAGTGCATCTGGCTTACGTGGGATCCGGAGGGTTCAAACATGGGTCCATAGGCATCACCGGCAAGCCTCTTAACCACTAAGCCATCTCTCCAGCCCCGCTTTCTCCTTTCTATTCAGTCCAAGACTCCAACACATGGAAAGGTGCTGCCCACAGTTAAGAGTGGGTCTTTCCACTTTGATTAACCTACTCTAGAAAATCCCTCACAGACATGCCCAGTGGTTTGTCCCCTACGTGATTCTGGATCTAATCAAGGGGGCAATTAATCTTAACTCTCAAAGCCAAGGAGAGAAAGGAGAGAACTCAAGAAAACAACTCTGCCACCAGCTTAACCTCAAACCTCAGCTTTCAGAACGCTGAGGTGATAAACACCTGTGGTTCAAGTCCCCGCCCCCAGTCTGGGTTCTGCGATAGCCCCGGCACACTAATCCATGGCGTCCTGTGTGGCCAGAACTTCTTCCGGTGGGAAGGCTAATAATGGCTCCCAGGGTGTGGTGGTTTGAGTGTGAATGTATGTCCCCCCATAACCTCAGGGAGTCCTTTGATGAAGGTCAAGTTTCCAATTTAAGTCTCCAGCAGCCTGCTGGAGGGAGCATGTCATTGGGGACAGATCTGATTCCGGCCCAAAGGTGTGGAGAGAAAAGTTGGAGCTCTGAGTTCATGCTTACTTGCTTTTTGGTATTTGCTAGCTGTTCTCTCTCTCTCTGTCTGGATATATGGAAGAAAACAGCTTCTTCCACCCTTCCCCCAGATTTGTAAACCTGAAATAAACACACTCCTCCCCAAAGTTGTGTCTGGTTGCATGTTTGTCTCAGCAACATGGACCTGACTGCAACACAAGGATTCTTTTTTTTTTTTTTTTTTTTAATTATTTATTTGAGAGAGAGAAAGAGAGTGAGTATGGGTGCACCAGGGCCTCCATCCACTGCAAGTGAACCCCAGATGCATGTGCCACCCAGCGCATCTGGCTCGAAGTGAGTACTGGGGAACTGAACCCAGGCTGTCAGGCTTGACAAGCAAGCATCTTTAACCACTGAGCCATCTCTCCAATCCCTGCTCAGAGATTCTTAGGCAGCTCAAGTTTGCAGAGGTTCACAACTGGGTACCATCCCTGGGCCCCTCCTTCACATTCTGATTCGGCTGATCTAGGGCTGCAGGATGAGAGGTTGCAAGAGTCGACCCAGCTTGGCAACTATTTGAAAGGTTTCCTATTGACTCTAAGGTGGAGGCAGGATTGAGATCCATTTCCTTGTCTAGGGTCTGCCAACATGGTATAGACACTTCAGAAGAGATAACTCACTATAGGTAGTGTGAGGGAAACAGAGGCAGTTTACTAACCTCCTTAGCCCAAGGAGCTTCTATAATACTGTATGAACTGAAAAACAAACTGGCCAGGTGTGGTGGCACACGCCTTTAATCCTGGCACTCGGGAGGCAGAGGTAGAAGGATCGCCGTGAGTTCAAGGCCACCCTGAGACTACATAGTGAATTCCAGGTCAGCCTGGGCTAGAGTGAGACCCTACTGAAAAACCAAAATAGAAAAGAAAAACAGATTCTTCTCTAGAGATAATGGGACATCCCTTCTGCCACCAGCGTGTCCCTGGTTCCTTTCTCTGACCGGGGATGTACCAAAGCGAAGGGCGTGAGAACATCGGAGTGAATCAGAGAGGCACCATCCTCCAGGCTGAGTCAGAGGCTCTGGGCCAGGCGCTGCTGCCCTTCTGTCTTGGGCATGGGCAAGGTTCTTCCAGGAGAGCTTAGGACATATGGTGCTATTTTTTTTTTTTTTCCTAAGGCTTGTTTTCTAAGCTTTCAGGCTCTCCATTCAGCATTTTTAAAAAGATTTATTTTTATTTATTTACTAGAGACAGAGAGAGGGAGGGAGGGAAGGAGAGAGAGAGAATGGGCATACCAGGGCTTCCAGCCACTGCAAACAAGCATCAGACACATGCGCCCCCTAGTGCATCTGGCTTACGTGGGACCTGGAGAATCAAACCTGCATCCCTAGGCTTTGCAGACATATGCCTTAGCCACTAAGCCATCTCTCCAGCCCATTCATGATTTTATAAACAATACCATGTTGAGAGGTGAATGCTTTCAGCATTTAGTGAGGCATCTTTTCTGCATGTGCGTGCATTTTTTAGAAGAATATTTTTATTTATTTATTGTAGAGAGAGGGAGTTAGAGAAAGAGGCAGATAGAATGGACACGCCAGGGCCTCCAGCCACTGCAAACGAACTCCAGATGCACGTGCCACCTTGTACATCTGGCTCACGTGGGTCCTGGGGAATCGAACCTGGGTCCTTAGGCTTCACAGGCAAACGCCTTAACACTAAGCCATCTCCCCAGCCCTGTGTATGCATTTTTAAAAGAGGTAAACCCTTAGCTGATAGGAAAATCACTCTGGAGGTGGCGTTCTATGAGTTAGTAAACTGGCAGGAGAGATGGAGTTTGGGCAGGACACCACCGACACTGTGACAGCAGTCGCTGAGCCTTTGTCCCTTGGGCTGCTCTGGACTCAGGCCATCTCATTCGTTGTTGCGCTTGGTCTTCACAGCCTTGCTACAGGTAAATTTAGAGAACTCGAACCGAAGCCATCTGGACCCACGCAGTTCACTGTCTCTATGAGCATGAGTTTTACTATTGCGTAGTCATGTAGCTCTGGGAAGCCTGCCCAGAAGTGATAAATAACCTTTATTGTTATTACCTTGAAAGCGTTCCATTAGCCGCGGCACCCTCCAGAGTTCCCTGAACAAACCTTACCTTGCAGTGTCTGTCAACCCTATGCTCAATCTTTTTTATAAAAATTATTTTATATTTGAGAAAGAGAGAGAAGAAGAGAGATCGAGAATGGGCATGCCGGGGCCTCTAGCTGCTGCAAACGAAGTCCAGACACATGAGCCACCTCTTGCATCTGGCTTATGTGGGCCCTGGGGAATCGAACCTGGGTCCTTTGACTTTTCAGACAAGCACCTTAACTGCTAAGCCATCTCTCTAGCCCCTCTGTGTCCAATCTTTTGTTTGTTTGTTTGTTGTTTGTTTGTTTATTTCGAGGTAGGGTCTCACTCTAGCCCAGGCTGACCTGGAATTTACTCTGTAGCCTCAGGATGGCTCACAGAGATCCTCCTACGTCTGCCTCCCGAGTGCTAGGATTAAAGGTGTGCGCCACCATGTCCGGCTCTTCTGTGCCCAATCTTAAGCCCTCCCACTGAAAGCCTTCCTTAGACCAAACAACCCAACTCTCATAAGCACCCGCAAGTTCCTCTTGCTGGATGCTAGTCAAGCAGAGAGCTGTCATGCCTCAGCAAGCTTCAAACCCACCTTTGCCTTCTCCACAACAAATCTCATGGACTTTGGGGATCCAGAATGGTACTCTTCTTACCTCTGTCCATTTCCATTGGTGATGAAACTGAGGCACAAAGAGGTAAAAACACAGAATTAATAAGCAGTGGGCCCAGGGTTTTAACCTTGATGCACCCAGTGAAGATACCATAGGAGATTAAGATCAGTCACTAACAGTACCATAGAACTCTATAAGACAAATTATGTGAATGTGATCTCTCCCCCGCCTTACCTCTTGCTACACTACGCCCACCTTTCTTCCTGCAATGTGAGGTGTTCTGACGCCTGCCTGAGCTGAAGTGAGGTGAACGACAGGCATGTGACGTAGCGTTAGGCTGCCGCTGACATTCTGACAATGCGTCATAAGGGACTCAACTGTTTCAGGTCTTCCCGCATGCAACTGTTTCTTCCTTATTAACTTGATGGTTCCTGTTTGCTTATGGTACTGCTTGTTGACAGTGGTTTTTCTGCTTGAATCTATGAATGGGAGCCAGCTTCTTCCGCCATTGATAGCATTCCCCTGGACTCTGTATAAAACCCTTCCTCCCCGAAACTGTGTCTGGGACTGGAGAGATGGCTTAGCGGTTAAAGTGCTTGCCTGCAAAGCCTAAGGACCCATGTTTAACTCTCCAGATCCCACGTAAGCCAGATGCACGGAGGTGAGGCCAGCGCAAGATCACACATACCACTAGGTGGCGCAAGCATCTGGAGTACGACTGCAATGGCTGAGGCCCTAAGCAAGCCAATTCTCTCTGTGTATCTCTGTCTCTGTCTCTCTCTCTCTCTAAAATAAAATAAAATAAAATAAATAAATAAATAAACAAAAAAAAAACTGTGTCTGGTTGGATATCTGTCCCATACATGGAGCTGACTATAACAGAAGTCTTGGCTCCCTAAGCGCCCTCTTGGGAGGCTCTGGCCCATAGCTGCCTTTGGCAGCAGACCTAGCAGAGGTGGTAACACAGAAGCAAGGAGCCTGAAGACACACACACATCGTTTCAGGATTTGTGATGATTTTTCCTTTGCCATCCGGGAGGCATTGCCAGATGAGAGAATGTCTCCACCCACCCACAGCGGCATGTGCCTGCGTGCCTAGCTCTCTCTATTACCAGGGTGTGGCCTTCTGGGACTTCCAGGACGCTGGGCATCCTGGGTAGGATTGCAAGACAGGACAGGCGTCAGGCCTGAGATGGAGAAAAGGGTCGGTGAGGAGGAGGAGAGGTGGGAAATAAGCAGTTGTCCTTCAGGGTGAAGTGGGGAGTTAGTCACCCCCAAATGCCAGAGACACAATGGCAGTGGCCAGGCACCTCTGTGGGATGATCTGGAATGATCTAAGCCTGCAGGAGTATCTTGGGGGAACTTGAAGGAGAAGGAAGAGGAGGAGGAGACATGAGAAGAAAGGAGAATGAGGAAGAGAACAAACAACCACCACGTGATGGAGTGTTAGGGATGAATGCTTATTTCTCATGGCTCCTGCCATGTGGAGAGGCAGAATTCTCTAGAATAGAACTTCCAGCTTTCCATTCCTACCCGTCCTCTTTCCCATTAACCGTATGGTAGCTCTAGAAGAGGCTGTGGTGGTTTAAATCAGACGTCCCCCATAAACTCATGTGTTTTGAATATTTGGTCCTCAGCTGGTGGCTCTTTGGGAGGGAGAGTCTTGATGGAGGAGATGTGTTATTGGAGGCAGGCTTAGGGGTGTTGTAGCCAGCTCCCTCTTGCCAGAGCTCAGCTCACACTCCTGCTGTTGTTTTCCACCGGATGTGGCAGAGGTGATGGCCACTCTGCTCATACCACGCCTTTCCAAGCCATCAAGAAGCTTTCCCTCATAGACCATAAGCCACAATCAAACATTTCCTCCCATCAGCTGCTCTTGGTCCGGTGCCTTGTGCCTGCAAAGAGATGCTAACTACAACAGAGGTGACCGTCTTCCTCCCTCAGAATTGAGTCTTTGAGGAGACCCTGTGTGCTCTATGGCAGGTGTTTCCCGCGTAGGGGCTCAGGTGGCCTACCCAAGCAGCTTCATCATCTGCTAAACAAGTTACTCTGAACTCTGCCTGGGTTCCTATTTTTTTTAAATATTTTATTTACTTATTTGAGAGAGAAAGAGGTAGAGAGAGAGAGAGAGAATGGGAATGCCAGTACCTCTAGCCACTACAAATTAACTCCAGACACATGGACCACTTTGTGCATCCAGCTTTATGTGGGTACTGGGGAATCGAACCTGGGTCCTTGGGCCTTGCTGGCAAGTGCCTTAAGTACTAAGCCATCTCTCCAGCCCTGGGTTCCTATCTTGATCAGTTGTTCCTGAATTCAGTCAAGAAAAGGGTCATAATACGCTACAATATCTCAAATCTCAAGAGTCAATGAAAAATTAGGATTCTTGGTACAGATTGCATGGCTAATATTGTTTAATGTTTTATTTATTTATTTATTTATTTGCTAGAGAGAGAGAAAGAGGAAGATAGAGAGAATGGGCACACCAGGGCCTTCAGCCACTGCAAACGAACTCCAGATGCATGTGCCCCCTTGTGTATCTGGCTTACATGGGTCCTGGGGAATCGAACCAGGGTCCTTAGGCTTTGCTGGCAAACACCTTAACCACTAAGGCATGGCTAATATTGATGAAGCTTCATTCCAGAATCAGTGTCCTCGGCCAGAGCAGGACTGCTCCGCACCCTCCCTCTCCCCGTGACTTCAGGAAGCTGCTTACGGTATATGCCACCACTTTCCTTCCTTCAGCCAGAGCCAGTTCTCTCTCTCCCCTTCATCCTTCATACACCCGCATGTACGGAGTGCCGACTGTGCGCACAGCTCCTGCAACCCAGAGGTTGCTACGGGACTAAGGAGCAGGGTTCCGCTGTCATTTAGTGTCCGGCCATTGTCTACGTGTATCATGGTTCCATCTGAATATTGCCTGTCTTAGTCGGCTCAGGCTGTTATAACAAGATAGCACAGGGGGCTGGAGAGATGGCTTAGTGGTTAAGCGCTTGCCTGTGAAGCCTAAGGACCCCGGTTCGAGGCTTGATTCCCCAGGACCCACGTTAGCCAGATGTGCAAGGGGGTGCATGCATCTGGAGTTCGTTTGTACTGGTTGGAGGCCCTGGTGCGCCCATTCTCTCTCTCTCTCTCTCTCTGCCTATTTCTCTGTCTTTCGCTCTCAAATAAATAAATAAAAATTTAAAAAAGATAACCACAGGCTGAGTCATTTATGTATAAAATAATTTTATTTGTTCGAGTTCTGGAGGCTGGGGTGTACAAGGCCAACACAGTCATAGACTTGGTGTGTGGCAAGGGCTTGCTCTCTGCTTCTAAGATGGTTCAAGGTAGGGATTCACTCTAGCCCAGACTGACCTGGAATTCACTATGTAGTCTCAGGGAGGCCTTGAACTTATGGTGATCCTCCTACTTTTGCCTCCTGAGTGCTGGGATTAAAGATGTGTGGCACCATACCTGGAATATATATGAGAAAGAGAGAAAATGGGCACATCGGGGCCTCTTGCCAGTGCACATGAACTCCAGAGGCATGTGTCACTTTGTGCCCTATGTGGGTACTGGGCAATTATCTCATTCAAGAGGGTGACCTAGTCACTTCCTAAATAGGCTGTGGTGCTTTGATTCAGGTGTTTCCCATAACTCACCTGTTCTGAATGCTAGGTCCCCAGCTGGTGGAGATTTGGGAATTAACGCCACCTGGAGGTGGTGTATTGTTGGAGGCGGGCTTATGAGTATTAGAGCCAGTTTCCCCTTGCCAGTGTTTGGCACACTCCTGTTGCTATGGTCCACCTTATGTTGGTCAGGGGGTGATGTCCACCCTCTGCTCATGCCATCATTTTCCCTGTCATCATGGAGCTTCCCCTTGAGTCTGCAAGCCAAAATGACCCCCTTTTTTTCCCACAAGCTGCTCTGGGTTGGGTGTTTTCTGCCCGCAGTGCGAACCTGACTGCAGCACTGGCTATAACAACCATAAATCCGACCTGCCAACAGCACATCTCCTCCAGGAAGCCCCATTCCCAAATTGCCGCCAGGCGGGAATCAAGCACTCAGCACACGTGTTTGTGGGGGATGCCGGGATGAAACCGCCAAGCTGCCCCTCTGTCTTTTCTCATGGAGCCACATCGACCTTCTTCCAGCCTGTGATGTGTTCTCCCATCTGCTACAAAGGATGAGAAGGCTGCAGGCCGTTACTGAAGAGCCAGGGAAGCTCTGGGGACACGCACTCCAACCTGCCCCTCCCTCCTGACGCTCAACATTCAAAGTCGCGTGGGACAGGAAAATGCACAAGTATTGGTTAAGCAAGTACAAATTTTGAGATCAGAATGTGTGGGACTGCAAAATCAAATTAAAAAAATGGAATCCTGTGATGACCAAAGTAATATACAAGACGAAATTCAAAAGGTTCAATCCTTGTGGTCTTTAGTGAATGAAACACTTACGTTTTTGGAAAAGGAGAGAGAAGTTGTTAGTTCAGTCCTTAGTCTTGTTTACCAATATGCTTTAGATGGAACTGACATTGTTATTAATATTCCAAGGCTCCTACTAGACCACATTGAGAAACAAATGTGTCAGTTGCAGACTGGAAATGTTTATGAGGCTGGAAATTGAACCTCTTAACAGTTGTTAAATGAAGTCTTGAAAATAATGAAGTATGAATGTTGTAAAGCTAACCAAGCAAGACTGACAATAGACCTTCACTACCCTGAAAAAGAAACCAGTTTTCAGAAGGAAAGATTGTCACATCTGAAGCATTTGAGGCATAAAAATAAACGAAGATTTCACTGCTATAAGACATTCTGCTATTGAAAAGCAAGGAGCATGGTATAAGAAATGGAAAGAATTTCTTGGTCTCTCTCCTTTCAGTCTAAGCAAAGGTTGAACTCCTGCTGTGGATCTTTTACCACCAAGGTCTCCACTGTCATTTGACCCCGTGTCAGCAGAAGTATACACAAAGAGTATTCTCGCTAAGTATCCTGCTTCACTTTCAGATGTACACAAGGAACATGACCAAGAAAATGGTTGCAGAAGAGACATTGGTGCCCTAGGTCTGTGTGATCCAAGCAGCAGCCCCTACTCTTTCTGTTATAACCTGCTTCGTCATCTAGAAATAGTGTCACATGACTTGAAAAGGATACAAACATGAAAACTCCCAAGGAAAAAACTGTAACAGGGCTGGAGTGATAGCTCAGTGGTTAAGCGCTTGCCTGTGAAGCCTAAGGACCCGGTTCGAGGCTCGATTCCCCAGGACCCATGTTAGCCAGATGCACAAGGGGTGCACGCGTCTGGAGCTCGTTTGCAGTGGCTGGAGGCCCTGGTGCGCCCATTCTCTCTCTCTCTCTCTCTCTCTCTCTCTCTCTCCCTCTATCACTCTCAAATAAATAAATAAAAATAAACAAAAAAAAATTTTTAAACTGTAACAACTTACAAGAAAATACCGGAATTTGAAGTGGATGATGCCCCTTATCACCTATTGCAAGGAACACAGAGAATAGTCCATTTAGATCATCTCTGCTGGCCAAGAAAAGTGATCTCTTCCAGAAAGAACAAGATCATCTGGTAGAAGAGGTTGCCAGGACAGTCTTATCTGGTTCACCACAGCTCTCTGAAGGCAAGGAAGTAAAACTGGAGGAACTAATTGGCTCTCTAACTTCTAATCCCTTCTTAACGAGGAACCAAATTCCCAGGACTCCAGAAAACCTGATAACTGAAATTCAGAGCTCATGAAGAAAAGCTATTGAAGATAACAGAAGGGAAGAACCCATTGAAGTGACTGCTGAACCTAGAGAAGTATTGTCAGAATCTTCACCTGTACTGCTTAATCTGAGGGAAGTTAGCATGGCCAGTTTTTTCTCAGACTTTGACCAGTCTTTGCCTGAAGAGAAAGTTGTTTCAGATTGCCTCAAGCAAGTGCCTCAGGAACATTTGGTGACAAGCCATATAAGTAAACTTTTTTTAAAAAAATTATTTATTATTTTTTTAATAATAACTTCCATGATTGTAAACAATATCCCATGGTAATGCCCTCCCTCCCTTGGCTTTCCCTTTGCAACTCCACCCTCCATCATATCCCCTCCCCCTCTCAATCAGTCTCTCTTTTATTTTAATGTCATGATCCTTTCCTCCTATTATGACGGTCTTGTGTAGGTAGTGTCAGGCACTGTGAGGTCATGGATATCCAGGCCATTTTGTGTCTGGAGGAGCATGTTGTAAGGAGTCCTACCCTTCCTTTGGCTCTTACATTCTTTTTGCCACCTCTTCTGCAATGGACCCTGAGCCTTGGAAGGTGTGATAGAGATATTACAGTGCCGAGCACTCCTCTGTCACTTCTTTCCAGCACCATGGTGCCTTCTGAGTCATCCCAAGTTCACTGCCATCTGAAAAGAGAAGGTTCTCTACCAAAAGTGAGAGTAGCATTAATATATGGGTATAAACATTAAGATAAGTGCTTACTGGGCGGTTTGATGAGCATAGTATAATCATTTAGCCAGACAGCAGCAGGGCTCATGACCACCCCTGTTTTAGGTTTTCAGTATCAGGGATGTATTCCCTCCCATGGAGCAGACTTCCAGTCCAATTAGAGGGCAGTTGGTTTCCACCATGACAGATGTGCCACTATTGCACCCATTGGCTCATTTGGCCTGGCTGACAAAATATAAGGCTTGCAGTGTTCACTGTTGAGTATCTTCAGTGGTGATTTCTCTCTCTCCCATTGAACTGCATGCAGAATGGCTTCTTCCAGCTTTCTGTCAGCTGGTCTACATGGAGGAGGTTTTCAGCTCAGCTCCAGCAGGATTTCTCAGTGGCCTTGCAGCCCAAGTATGTGGAGTCTTCAGCAATAGGGTCTTACCATCTATTCCTGGTGGGAAACCAAGGGCCTTGGCAATGGCCTGTAATGTTTTGGGCATGTAGGTAAACTTTTAACAGAAGATCAGTCAGATTTGTTAAACAAGAAGATAATTTGTAAGCAAAATTCAGAATGTACCACTTTACCCATCACGTTTTCAGAAACTAGCCATACAGAGCTCTTCTCTCCTATGGTGGGCAGTAGAACAGACATGCTGGGCAGAAGTGGAGAGGACTATGTTAAATCACTGGACCACTCACACACTGTTGATAGTGAACCATCCATGCATAAAAACCACACTCTGCAACTCTTTTCAGATGCTGAGTGACACTGAGTCCAAGAGTCTCAAGGATGTGGAATTTGGAATATTACATGAAACTCTTCCAGAAGAAGCTGGTCACCTAAGTCTTAGTAGCTCTAGGGGTTCGGAGGCCAGTTTTAAGCTGGAACAGAACAGTTCTGTGCACAATGGCATTTTTCCAGATGGTGACATGGGGAAAAAAAGACTACCCCAGAGTCAGATTTCAATTTACAGGCTATTTGCAATAGTTATGAGGCTCTGAAGAAATCTCTTTCCAAAATACGGGAAGAGTCTTACCTCTCTAGCCTTAAAGCACTTGAAAAACACAAAGTAGAATTGAACCCTACACCTTAAAACATGCAAGCAGATGATACACTTGACTTTTTGGACACTCATGATTCGTTTATTAACTGTACAAAACCATCTTTACACATGTCCTCTGGTGAAAGAAAACAGTCTATTACCACTCATCACGTTTTGATCACGTGAATCAAAAATTGAGGACCATAGTACTATGTAGTCTTGGAGAACTTCAGCTAACTTAAAAGAAGTCTTAAAGAAGAGCCACCATGGGAAAGAATCCTTGACTTCACAGAATGCAGCATCCGGTTAATCTAACAGATGGACTTAAATCACAGCTGTTACAAAATAGAAACTAATTTGTAATTTAAATATACATTGGAAGTGTAACATTCTCTCAAGGTCTACAAGTGTCTAGATGCCTTAGCTTCATGTAATGTATTTAGGTAAGGAAAGTATGCTTGAATTTTTTCTTGGTAGATATGAAGTTGTAAAGTATTTGGAAAGAACAAGGTTTGGGAAGCCATTTTGATTATTTTTGAATAATCTTTCAAGTATTAAGTAAATGACAATTATAACTTTAGTTAACATAAACAAGTGGTTTTGATATACTTTTAGTGTGCACAATCTAATAACAACCAAATATCTTATTTTTCATTATAGTAAAATGAGATGCTTTTATTGGATCTTATGGAATATTCTGGTACTAACCAAAAACAAAGGAAAAAAATGGAGAAAAGTAGTGCCTTGGGATATATGGTAAATCCAAAAATTTTAAATATTCCATGTAATGTTTTTTCAAATGTATTGGCTTTTTCAAAGTGATGTTTGATGGAATAAAAGGCATATGATAAATATATAAAAAAAGAAAAATTCCCATAAAGTTTTTTTTTTTACTGTTCACTTATTTCATGCATTTATTTTGCACATTGCACCTGCTAGACAATGCTTTACCACTGAGCTATACCCCAAGCTCTGCTCCTATAATGTTCTAAGTAAGGAGAAAACACCTCTTTGGAAGAAAGTTGGAGATTCGTAATTGTTTCCTGACAGATTATAAATGTTTGTGGTGTGTTGTGATCTCATTCACTCCCCACTACTGTCTCGTGCTCTCCTCCCACTCCTGTTAACCCCTTCTTCTCTTTCTACTTTGATGAGGATTTTCTGGTTTGTTTCTTATAATTTCTTTTTAATGTTTTGGTTTCTTTTTTTTTTCTTTTTTGGTTTTTCGAGGTAGGGTCTCGCTCTAGTCCAGGCTGACCTAGAATTCATTATGTAGTCTCAGGCTGGCCTCAAACTCACAGTGGTCCTCCTACCTCTGCCTCCCGAGTGATAGGGTTAAAGGTGTGTGCCACCATGCCCAGCATTTTCTGGTTTTTTTTTTTTTTTTTTTTTTTTTTTTGGTGGGGGGGAGGTGGGGTTGTTTTTTTTTAATATTTTATTTATTTATTTATTCATTTATTTGAGAGAGAGAGGAACAGGCAGAGAGAAAGAGAGAATAGACATTACAGGGCCTCTAGCCACTGCAAACAAACACCAGATGCATGCACCTCCTTGTGCATCTGGCTTACATGGGTCCTAGGGAATCAAACCGTGGTCCTTAGGCTTTGCAGGCAAATGCCTTAACTGCTAAGCCATTCCCCCAGCTCTTGTTTGGGATTTTTATGACCGATTGAGTTTCATTAGCTTGCTTGCACGGGCGTGAGTTGGGGGAGGGTTATTTGTCAGATCATGGGTGCCTTACCAGTGGCTGTACCGCTGAAGAAAATGTCTCCTCTTGGCCCCAACCAACCATTAACTACCGGTAGCTGGAAACTGGAGATACCCTGCCCAGAGGCAGGGAATGGAGGGTGGACTAAACTCCACCAAGCATGTGTTCCCACTATCCTGGATGCATTGCTCCCCCTCTTTGCTGAGTTAGTCATACTCAACCTTAACTAGCTGAGCAAAGAGATGGAAGTTCTCTGTTCTGTTATTTCATAGCGAGTTACCGTGGTAACCTGACAACTTGTTTTTGGATATTCAAATTAGATCCTTCTTTCCTAACAGGCTAAGAACAGTCCACGATAGCAGAGACGGCATCTGATCGGCTCACCATGTTGTATCTATGTTGCCTTGCATGGTGTCTGAAGAAGCCCAGGGAGTCAACAATCATGCATTCATTTTTCTCACTAGTATGAGTTATACTACTGTCCGGCTTTTAGTAAACAGCTTGATTTTTAAACAACTTTTAATTCAAATACATGCTTTATTATATGCATTTTTTTCTCACTAATATTTTGAACAATGAGGTAGGAACACACTTTATACATAAAGAAATTGAGACATAGGGAGTTCAGAAATTTGTTTAAGCTCAAACACCTGGTAAATGACCCACACCCAGGCCTCTCTAACTCCAAACTCAGGTTCAAAATTACTACATAGCATTGCCTTCCTACAACACAAATGCTTTAAAGGTAGAGCACCTTCAATGGAAAATAAGATTTCAAGTAAACTAATTTTCAGGTAAATCTAGGTGTACCCCCAAAAGTTATGTTTATGAAACAGTGGTACTTAGAATAAAATTCAAAAGTTCTGCCAGGTGTGGTGGCGCACGCCTTTAATCCCAGCACTCTGGAGGCAGAGGTAGGAGCATTGCCGTGATTTCAAGGCCACCCTGAGACTACGTACTGAATTCCAGGTCAGCCTGGGCTAGAGCAAAACCCTACCTTGAAAAACAAACAAAAAGCCAGGCATTGTCGCTCATGCCTTTAATCCCAGCACTTGGGAGACAGAGGTAGGAGGATCACCATGAGGTCAAAGCCACCTTGAGACTGCACAGTGAATTCCAGGTCAGCACTAGAGCTGGAGAGATGGCTTAGCGGTTAAGGTGTTTGCCTCCAAAGCCTAAGGACTCATGTCCAATTCTCCAGATTCCATGTAAGCCAGAAACTCAAAGGTGAGGCAACACAAGGTTGCACATGCCCACTAGGTGGTGCAAGTTTCTGGAGTTTGACTGCAGTGGTCGAGGCCCTGGCACACCAATTCTCTCTCTGTGTGTCTAAAATAAAAATAACTTTTGAAAAATCACTATCCTGCTTTTGCCTCACAGGTGCTGGGGTTACAGTCAACATACCACTGTGTCTAGCCTTTTCTTTTTAAAATGCTATTTCCATTTTTGAGGTGGAGTGTCAGTATGCTTGATGCCAGGCTCAGGGAATCCTCCCATCTTGGCCTTCCCCAGCAGTTGGGACAGCATGTCGCAAGGCAAGTACTGCTTTTTCAGCGATTCATGGTAAGCAGCTCTGAACCTGAGCCCGGGAGCAGGGACTGGTGGGTATGTAATCATTTATACAAGCTGCTCCCTAACTGTCAGCTGAAGATTACGGAGCACAGTTCAGTTTATTCAAAAACGATCTTCATGTCAGTGCTTCTCTAGGTCATGAGTAGAAGCTGGCACCGGTACACCAGGAATGATTGTAATTTCCAGGACTTACTAGAGAAGGGCTGAGCCAGGATCGGCTGATAGAACTCACGCAAAGGACAGGTGGAGGCCAGCAATGTAAGGTCATCAGCCGGGCCTGGTGGCGCACACCTTTAATCCCAGCTCTTGGGAGGCAGAGGTAGGAGGATCGCGGTGAGTTCGAGGCCACCCTGAGACTACATAGTGAATTCCAGGTCAGCCTGGGCTAGACCGAGACCCTACCGCAAAAACAAAAGTCATCGAGGCAGCCACAGTGCTAAGGAGGAGGTGAGAGGATAATGAAGCAGCTCGCTTCTCTCTTACTGCCTGGTGGACTCCCCGAAGTTGCTAAAGACAGCATCACAGGTTGCAACAGTGGCTGTTTGCTGCTCACAGTGTATTCTCTGGAGCGCTCATATCTGGAAGGGTCTGGAAGGGGGTGGGATTGGGGAGGTGTTTAGGATCAGGGCAGGGAACTAAGTCATCACATAGCTAGTGTCTCATCGAGGTGGCTTGCAACAGTTAACGCTTGAGAGGCATGGCCAGTTCCTGGACCCTGGGAGAGCAACGTGCTTTCAAAGCAGTCGGCTTGACTTTAAAGACATCAGGATCATAATATATGATATGCACAGGAGTCCTGAAACAGAAAAAGAAACCAGCTTGAAATAAGAGGAGGAGGAAAGGGAACTAGACTCTCCAAGTACCCAGGGTACATTGAACACTAGGCTATTGTCTTTGTCGGTTTCCGTGACCTCCACAGTGCATATGAGCAAATGGAGGCTCAGAGAAGTCACAGCATGATCCGTGGTCAAATCCAGATGGCATATTTGTTCTTTTCCACAGAAAGTAAGTTCTGGGGTGGCTGGGGGTATAGCTCTGTGGTAGAGTGCTTGCCTAGCATGTACAAAGCTCTAGGTTTGACCAGCCCCCACCCCCCAGCACAGCATAAACTGGGTGAGGTAGCTCATGCGTCATCCCAGCACTTAGAAGGTAGAGGCAGGACTTTCAGAAGTCCAAGTCATCTCCTGCTTGAAGACAAAACAAAAGACATTTTTTTAAAAAAAGAAAGAAAAAGAAGGGAGGAGAAGAGGAAGGGAAGGAAAGAAAGAAAGAGAGGGAGAGAGGGAAGGAAAGAAAGAAAGAAAGAAAGAAAGAAAGAAAGAAAGAAAGAAAGAAAGAAAGAAAGAAAGAAAGGAAAGAAAGAAAGAAAGAAAGAAAGAAAGAAAAAGAGAGAAAAGGAGGAACATCAATCTTCTGGAATCTTCTGGGTGGGCTTAAAAAAACGTCTTTTTTATTTTTAATTTTTGTCTTTGTGGTGCTGGGGTTTCAGTTCAAGGTCTTCTGCATGCTAGGAAAATCCTCTGTCACTGAATTACATCCCCAGCTTGGAAACCTACTCTTTGAGGATTGTCATTCTTAGCGTCTTACCACCCAGTCACACCTGTGCTGCTGGGAAGAAAGCTTGAAGGAAGACTTGAGGGTATCCCCTATTCCCATCTTCAAGGAGCAGAATGAGTCTTGGCCCACCCCATGATGCACTTCATTTTTTTAAGATACATACAGTATAATTTTAAAAATATTCTTATTTACTTGCAAGCAGAGAGAGAAGACACAGAGAAAGAAAGAGAATGGGCACACCAGGGCCTCCAACCACTGCAAAGGAACTCCAGATGCATGTGCCACTTTGTCTTTTTGTTTTGTTTTTCGAGGTAGGGTCTCACTCTAGCCCAGGCTGACCTGGAATTCACTATGGAGTCTCAGGGTGGCCTCAAACTCACAGCAATCCTCCTACCTCTGCCTCCCGAGTGCCAGGATTAAAGGCGTGCACCACCACGCCCGGCTACATGTGCCACTTTGTGCATCTGGCTTTATGTGGGTACTGGGGAGTTGAACTTGGGTTGTTAGGTTTTGCAGGCAAGTGCCTTAACTTCTCAGCCATTTTCCAGCCCTCAGTATAATTTTTTTTGGGGGGGGGTAGAAATATTACTTGCTCAGGATGGTCCACGACTCACTATGTAGTCCAGGATGGCCTCAAATTCACGGAAGTCTGTCTGTTTCACACTCCCAAGTGCTGAGATTACAAATTGAACCACCATACCAGGCTACATTGTAATATTTTAAGACCATTTTAAATATAAGAGCTAGCCGGGCATAGTGGCACACGCCTTTAAACCCAGCACTTGGGAGGCAGAGGTAGAAGGACCGCTGTGAGTTTGAGGCCACCCTGAGACCACATAGTGAATTCCAGGTCAGCCTGGGCTAGAGTGAGACCCTACCTCTGGGGGAAAAAAAAATCTAATGATACAAACCTATTTAATGAAAACTAAGTATTCTTGTTCCAGTTGCCTAGTTCTCCAAAGATAACCATTGGTACTAACTTATAGACTTTTCTGAGAATATGATAGGCGTACATAAATAAGCGTATGGGATATGCTAGGCATGCATACATAAATACATGATGCATATGTAGGTCTTTTCTTTTACAAATTGCTTTATTCTACAACTTGATTCACTAAACATATGTTAGATAAATAATTTAATATCCATGATTATAGAGATGACTCCTAACCCTATTGTGGTTACCTTATATTTATGGTAAAATGACCATGTAGTTGTCCTAACACATATAACAAGTTTGTGAGATGTTATTGCGATTAAAAAAAAAAAAGTTCTAGAGGTCTGGGGAGCTGGCTCAATGTTTAAAGGCTCTTGATTTTAAAGCCTGCCAGCACAGGTTTGATTCCCCAACATTCATGTAAAATCAGATTCAAAAAGTGACACAAGTAGATGGAATTGCTGGCAGTGGCAAGAGACCCCCACATACACGCACAACATATATATTTTTTTTCAAGGTAGGGTCTCACTCTAGCCCAGGCTGACCTGGAATTCACTATGGAGTCTCAGGGTGGCCTCGAACTCACGGCGATCCTCCTACCTCTGCCTCCCGAGCGCTGGGATTAAAGGCGTGCGCCACCACGCCCAGCTACAACATATTTTTAAAATAAAATTTCTACAGCTCAATTTCTTGGCCTTTTTTAGGTCAACCGTCTCCCTTTCTTCAGAGCCCCAACCATTCTTGTCCCACGTTAGCCTGAAGCTGTCATACCTTTTATATGGGTTAGCCAGTTCTTGGATTCTGGGAGACGCATGGACGTGGGTAGCGGCATACGATACTGGCCACTGAGCATCTCGCACCGGCAGGTAATCTTGATGGACGGACTTGGACTTGGCTAGAGCTATGATTCGGGCACTGGCTTTAGCCAGCTTGGCAGCAGGGTTCACCTACGGCAGAAACAAAACAACACGGAGACACATGTCAGACCTCACCGCGACTCCTGCTTACGTCAGTGCCACTTCTCTCTTACATTACTGTCACACTTTCCGCACTGGCCTCTCTGCTTCCACTCTTGTCCCCTGAAATCCAGCCTTGCTAGACAGCTGGGGGAACAAGCAGCTCTGGGTGACTTGCCTCAGCCATCCCCACTTCGACACCAAACTCCATGAGGCAAGTCCTTCCTTCCTTCCTTTCTTTAAATATATTTTGTTTATTTGAGAGGGAGAGGGAGACAGAGAGAGAGAGAGAATGGGCATGCCACAGGGCCTCCAGCCACTGCAAATGAACTCTCTTATGCCCTAGCTTATGTGGGTTCTGGAGAATCGAACCTGGATCCCTTGGTTTGCTGGCAGACGCCTTAACCGCTAAGCCATCTCTCCAGTCTCAAGGCAAGTACTTTCTAAAGCTAAGTTGGAGCAGGACCCTTTCAGGCTGTAACTACTGAGCCATTTCCAGGGGTTCGCCGCTTTCCTGAGGGTCACTCAGGGGAGGCTCCTTCCCACCTCTGCAAGGCCCTGTAGGACCTGGCTGCTGCCCCCCTTCTCTGACCTCATCTTCTTCCCTTCCCCGCCAGGAGCCCTCCAAGCCTAGCTAGTCACACAATGCCGCTCAGATCCAGCTCCATCTGCCCCAGGAGCTCTGTGCTCACAGGTTCTTCTTAAAAACCCTCTCTCCTCAAGCTGGAGAGATTGCTCAGTGGCTAAAGGCACTTGCTTGCAAAGCCTGGTGGCCTGGCTTCGATTCCCTAGTACTCACATAAAGCCAGAGGCACAAAGTGGTACATGCATTTGGAGTACATTTCCAGTGGCAAGAAGCCCTGGCATGCCCATTTCCCTCCCCTCCTCTCTTTTCTATTTTTTTCTCTCTCTCTCTCTG
The DNA here is from genome assembly GCA_036346955.1 of Dipus sagitta. Taxonomy (NCBI): domain Eukaryota; kingdom Metazoa; phylum Chordata; class Mammalia; order Rodentia; family Dipodidae; genus Dipus; species Dipus sagitta. Next base: position 49,537,205 of record CM070781.1, on the reverse strand, counting down.
CTTGCAAATGAATAAATAATTAATTTAAACATAAGTGAACTTCTCATTCTTGTGTGGGATGGCTCCTCATTTGCCTCTAGATTTAGGCATCAGACGCTCAATCAAGGAGGTCTTCCAGAGTTACCAAAATAAAGCTCCCTTTCTAACAGGCCCCTTCTACACTGCTCATTTAATCTTGTTTGTTTTAAAAGCTTTTATTATTTAAATTTTTTTTCAGTTATTTATTAGAGAGAGAGATAGAAGCAGAGAGAGAGAGAACAGGCATGCCACAGCCTCCAGCCACTGCAAACAAACTCTAGACACATTCGCCATCTTGTGCATCTTCTGGCCTACGTGGGTCCTGGGGGATCAAACCTGGGGGTCCTTTGGCTTTGCAGGCAAGCACCTTAAACACTAAGCTGTCTCTCCAGCCCAGTCTTGTTTGTTTTGACACATGGTCTTGCTATACAGACCTACTGCCTGGCATATCCTATGTAGCCCAGGCTGCTGTCAAACCTGAGAGATTGTCCTGCCTCAGCCCTGGATTACATATGTGTGCCATCATACCTGGTTCATTTAATCTTCCTCATAGCACATGTCCACACCTCAAGCTCACTGTTTCTTTTTTAAATATATATTTTTTAATTTATTTGACAGAGAAAGAGAGAGAGAGAGAGAATGGGCATTCCAGGGCCTCTAGCCACTGAACACAACCTGCAGACGCATGCGCCCCCTTGTGCATCTGGCTAACATGGGTCCTGGGGAATCGAACCAGGGTCCTTTGGCTTTGCAGGCAAACGCCTTAACCACTAAGCCATCCCTCCAGCCCTCACTGTTTCTTTATCACCTGCTTCTCCCTGCTAGGGGTTAGGGGAAGTACTTGTTTGTGGAGATCTAGCATAGTCGCTGGCACCTAACTGGTATAATTCCGTGATAAATGCCTGAAATCCCAGAGCTGGTGGGAAAGATAGGCGGATCCCTGGACTCACTCACTGGCCAGTCTAGGCTAACTGGTAAGTTCTAGGCCCGTGAGAAAGCCTGTCTCAAAACTAAGTTAGATGGCACCTGCGATTGTCCTCTGGTCCCCGCAGGTGGGCGTACATGTGTGCACGTGAGCACACTCACTCAAACATAATTCCTTTCTCTTTCCTTCCCCTCGCCATATCTACTCATTTCCTATTTTATTTTCTTCACAGCATTTATCAGTATCTGACATTGCCTATCTATTTACTCAATGCATGTTTGTCTCACTCATTAGTGTGGAGAGATTTGTTTTGTTTTGTTTTTTTTGTTTTTTGAGGTAGGGTCTTGCTGTAGCCCAGGCTGACCTGGAATTCACTATGTTGTCTCAGGATGGCCTTGAACTCATGGCAATCCGCCTACCTCTGTCTCCTGAGTGCTGGGATTAAAGGCGTGCGCCACCACGCCCAGCTAGTGTGGACAGATTTAAACACAGCTCCTACTGGCTCGAAAGCCCATGTATTTTTAGCCCACAACTCTTCTGTTTCCCTGCACATCACAGTAGTTAGGTTCCCCTTTCTGCCTTAGGCCACTTTCACGATTCTCTTTTCTGGGCTGGAGAGATGGCTTAGTGGTTAAGGCGTCTGCCTGCAAAGCCAAAGGATCGGGTTTGATTCTCCAGGACCCATGTTAGCCAGATGCACAAGGGGGGCACATGCGTCTGGTTTACAGTGGCTGGAGGCCGTGGTGCACCCTTTCCCTCTCTCTCTCTCTCTCAAGTAAATAAATAAAATATATATTTTTTAAAAAGATTGTCTTTTCTGATGATCTTGGGCTGTGGTGCTTTGAATGTAAAATGTCCCCAGTAGCCTCATGTAAGTGAATACTTGATCCCCAGTGGGTGATGCTGTGGTGGGAAGATAGTGGAGCCTTTGGAAGGTGGAGTCTTGCTGGAGGAAGTGTGTCACTGGGGGGCAGGATTTGCTGCCCACAGCTTGTCCTCCTGACCTCCTCCCTGCTGATAGGAAGCTGTGATGCCCAGCTGTCCCCTCCTGCCACACTTTCCCCTCCTCGAGGAAACTTCCCCTGGAAGGTAAGCTGAGATAGACCCCGCCCTTCCATAAGCTGCTTCTGGTTGGGTGTTTTGTCCCAGCAGCAAGAGAGTAACTGTTCTAGAAGATAGCCTTGTTGAGGCAAAATACCACCTCAGGAGCACCCAGAAAGAGAGCAGATGGCTGGGAGGCAGGGATGACTTACAGGACGGATGGGCACTTCGTTACTTTCCCTTTCATAGCATAGACCATCTAACTTGAGCCTTGGGTGGGCGAGGTCTACAATTCTTGGACTCGCAGTAGCACTCAGGGCAGAAAATGAAATCCTGTGTTTGTTCTAGGGGACAAAAATAAAACAGTATGTGTAAGTGTCAAATAATAAACACGAGTTCAGAGTTATAAATATGGTCTGGTCTGAGCTCTGGACCAGACATCTCAGTTACCCAGGTAACAGTAAGAATGGGAATCCTTTTTTAATTTTTATTTATTTATTTATTTTGGTTTTTCAAGGTAGGGTCTCACTCTAGCCCAGGCTGACCTGGAATTCACTCTGTATTCTCAGGGTGGCCTCGAACTCACAATGATCCTCCTACCTCTGCCTCCCAAGTGCTGGGATGAAAGGCATATGCCACCACACCTGGCTGGAAATCCTTTTTTTTTTCCTTCTTTCTTTTTTATTTTCTTTCTTTCTTTCTTTTCAGTGCTGGGGATTGAACCTAGGGCATCTCACACACAGGGCAAGCACTGAGTTATATCGCGAGCCCTAAGGATGGGAACCCTGAAGTAATCATTGACAAGGATAAGTTTCCATCTTTCTCAAATAACATTGTCCAGATTCCAAACCAACTTTTCAGGAATTTAACCTCCACACTACAGATGTGGAGGAGATAGCAAACAGTTACATGCTGACTCGTAATAAAAGGTTTTGCAGATCTGTGGATTAATAAAGATCAGCCTGACCGCATGAGAACACTTAAAGAAGACTCTGTTCTGCTCTTGGTTGTTCTGGCGTGTGGAAACAAGAGGTCACATGATCACGGATCATCATTTTAGTGGCTTTCTTCCAGTTGAAACAGATAAGAGACCAAAGCCAAGAAGGAGGAAGCAGAACCATAAGCCTCTGTTAGGTTGCTAATTAGATGTTTAGCAGACTTGGCTGGACGTTAGGGCTGGACCCTTCCATCATAGTCACCAGCCTGTAAAACAAAGGACTGAAACAGTGGGATTCCAATGAGGATGAGAGTAATGGGACCTGATTCACATCTCTGGCCCTGGAAAGAGACTGTAACATCCTGAACTGTCCCAGAAAGCCATTAAGCTAACTACCTATACTTGGCTCCAAGAGCCCTAAATCTTATGCGATTGCTATCTAAAGGGAGTCTCTGATAAAGAACAAAGACATGCTCCCTTCCATTACTTGGACAAGATAGTGTCGCTCAGGATAAGCTGCTTATTCTACAGAAAAGTGTAAATCTGCCAGGCAGTGGTATACACCTTTAATCCCAGCACTTGGCAGGCAGAGGTAGGAGTATCACTGTGAGTTCAAAGCCACCCTGAGACTACATAGTGAATTGTAGATCAGCCTGGGCTAGAGTGAGATCCTACCTCAGGGGAAAAAAAAAAAAAAAAAAAAAAAAACGAAAAGTATAAATCTGCCTAAGATGGTTGTGTTGCAGTCAGGTTTGCCTTGCTGGCAGAAATCACCCGACCAACAGCAGCTTGTGGGGGGGAAAAAAAGGAGGTTTATTTTAGTTTACAGGCTCGAGGGGAAGCTCCACGGTGGCAGGGAAAACGATGGCATGAGCAGAGGGTGCACATCACCCCCTGGCCAACATAAGGTGGATCATAGCAACAAGAGAGTGTGCCAATGACTATCATGGGGAAACTGGCTATAACACCCATAAGCCCTCCCCCAACAATACACTGCCTCAAGGAGGAAATAAAACAATCACTCATTAATTATATTATATAAGAAGACAAAACCAAGAGTATTCAGATGCTGTTGTGTCTAAACTTTATGAGAAAATGTAGATCTAGAACAGCTAAAAATAAGTTTAAAAATAAGAATGAAATTGAGAGACTTATACTCTTTATTTACCTTTGAATAAAGACTTTTAAACCCATAATAATCAAGATAGTATTGGTATAAGAGTGGACAATTCAAAGAGAATTTAGAGTCCATACATAGACCCAAAGTAATTTAATAGGGGGAAAAATTCATCAAATTGTGTAGGAAAAACTGAATTATCCATGTGAAACTAAAATGAACCTCAATGTCTACCTCACATATATAAAAACCTACTTTAAAGTGGCTCATGTGCATAAGCACCAAAGCTTCTACAGGAAAATATAGAATACTTTATATTTTTATGTAGGCTAGACATGAGCAAAGATTTATTAGGACACCAACAACATTAAATATGAAAGAAATGATTGATAAGTTAAGCTTCATCAAATTTAAAACATTTTATTTCTAATAAAAACTTCCACTAATAAGGACTATGGAGATGGCTCGGCAGTTAACAGTGCTTGCTTGCAAAGCCTGCTGGCCCAAGTTCAATTCCCCAGTACCCACGTGAAACCAGATGGGTAAAGTGGCATATGCATCTGGACTTTGTTTACAGGAGCAGAAAGCCCTGGTGCACCCATGCACCCATTGTCTCTCTGTCTTTCTTTCTCTGTGTCTGTCTTGCTCTCTCTACAAATAAAAATTATAAGGTTTGGAAACAGCATTTTCCAAATTAATGACTCAAATTGATTATATTATAGATATAATAATAAAACTGAAGAAAGCTAAACCTAAGAGGATTTTTTTTTTACTTTGAAGTGCAAAACATGGCCCTATTAATTAATAACCATGTTCAAGGATACCAAGAGACTCACATCATTAGGTGTGGCAGGGCTTACTTAAGTGCCCATAAATTCCTTGACACTTCTCTCACTGAGAGGCAGGGTTCGTGTCCCCACCCCCTTGAATCTGGCCAGATAACAATCAACAGAGTTTGATCGCAGCGATAAGTGAGTTCCAACACCAAACCATAAAAACTGTGGAGCTCGCTCCTAGCTCTGGCAACATTCTCCCTTGGGACACCCCACTTTAGGAGACTCCCCTAAGCACAGCAGCCCTGCCTAGAGGTCTGCACCGCATGGACAGACACGTGAGGGTCCCTCTGTACATATTACTGAGGCAGTGTAGGGGTCACAGGACCCCTGAAAGTAAAAGTGAGGAATGTCTTTGAGCCTGTAATGGACACTTGTTTGCTTGCTTTTCCTTATCCCTTACCCTATGAGACCTCACCAGAGGATGTGAATAGATGCCTAAACAGATGGCACGGGGTCTGGCCTCATCTTTCTTTCTTTCTTTCTTTCTTTCTTTCTTTCTTTCTTTCTTTTTTTTTTTTTTTTTTTTTTTTTTTTTTTTTTTTTTGAGGTAGGGTCTTGCTCTAGCCCAGGCTGACCTGGAATTTACTGTGTAGTTTCAGGGTGGCCTTGAACTCACAATGATCCTCCAACCTCTGTCTCTACCAAGTGCTAGGATGAAAAGCGTGCACCACAACCCGGTCTCATGTCTTTTTTTTGTTTGTTTGTTTTTTCCAGGTAGGGTCTCACACTAGCTCAGACTGATCTGGAATTCACTATGTAATCTCAGGGTGGCCTCAAACTCACGGCGATCCTCCTACCTCTGCTGGGATTAAAGGTCACCACGCCCGGCTTTCATCTTTTTTTTTTTTTTTAGAAAATTAATCCCTGGGCTGGAGAGATGGCTTAGTGGTTAAGGTGTTTGCCTGCAAAGCCAAAGGATCCTGGTTCGATTCCCCAGGACCCATGTAAGCCAGATGCACAAGAGGACGCATGCATCTGGAGTTTGTTTACAGTGGCTGGAAGCCCTGGCGTGCCCATTCTCTCTCTCCCTCCCTCTCTCTCTCAAATAAGTAAATAAAATATATTTAAAAAGAAAAGAAAAGAAAATTAATCCCTTCTAAGAATTGTAAAAGGGTCACTCCCTTTTCTAGAAACTTGGAGGTGCCTAGACACCTGGTGTCAGGACTGGAACAGCCAGTTCAGCCCCGTCCAGTGAGTTTCCATAAACGACCACAGTGGAGTCTCTAGGTGGGCTTTCACATTTCCAGGAACCCCCCTTCCTAGGCAGGAGTTTGGCCATCTTTCCCTCTCTTTCTCTTAAATTCTATAAATGAAATCTTTCTAAACTTCAGCTTCTGTAGTTTATGAATATCATCATCGAATTCATAAGACAAGAAGAACCCAGTGGCTACTAAGTCAGTGGGAGCTTTGTGTGACCATGAGTGTCCAGCACCCTGACTCGTGAATTAGTGTCCAGCCAAGAGCTGAGAAAGGCTCTGTCACTTTCAACCCCAAATCTGAATTCCCATGTAACATTTCCAACTGAGTCTAGCCTCAAGTCATGCTAGCCTAAGCACCACACAGAGATGCCATTATGGTCTGAATGTGTGTCTAAAATTCATATGTTAGCTGGGCATGGTGGCGCACACCTTTAATCCCAGCTCTCAGGAGGCAGAGGTAGGAGGATCGCCATGAGTTCGAGGCCGCCCTGAGACTACATAGTGAATTCCAGGTCAGCCTGGGCTAGAGTGAGACCTTACCTTAAAAAACCAAAAATAAATAAATAAATAAAATTCGTATGTTGAAGGGACTAAAGAGACAGCTCAGTTGCTAAGGGTGCTTGCTTGCAAACCTTGATGACCTAGGTTTGGTTCCCCAGCACTTGTGTAATACAACCCAGGAGCACAAAGTGGCACATACGTCTGGAGTTCGTTTGCAGGAGGCCCTGGTGTGTGCCCATTCTCCCTCTCCCTCTCCCCCACCCCCTCTCTCTCACTGTCTCTTGCTCAAAGAAGGAAAAATAAAATAAAGTTCATATTTTGAAGCCTCACGCCGATGTTTAACATGGTAACCATCTGTTACAGTTTGCATGTAAGACGCCCCACCTGTTCGTGTGCTTGAGCACTGGGCTCCCGAGTGGTGGCACTCTAGTGGTAGACTGTAGGACCTCGAGGAGGTAGGCCTCACTGGAGGAAGGTGGGCGCTAGGCACAGGTGTTATGGGTTAATGGCTCTGGTTCCTACCCAACACCTCATCAAGCCACCTTACCAGGCTGCCACAGCTACAGACCACGCCCACCGTGCCTTACCTACCATGACACCTCAAATCACGCACTGCAATAGATACTTTCTCCCTTTAGCTGCTACATGTCAGGTATCTGAGTTCAGGGATGAGAAAATAACCAGTATACCACCTGCAGTCAAGGAAATGGGCTTTTACTCTGCTGACAGCTTAACACTGGATTTCCCAGCTCTCAAGACTGAGAAAAAAAAAAAAAATGCCTTTTGTTGAAGCCATTGTGATTTGAATGCAAAATGTGCCCCATAAAAACTTGGTCCCCAGCTGGTGGCAATATTTGGGAAGGTCATGTAACCTTTAGGAGACAGGGCTTTGCCACAGGAAATGGGCCACTTGGAACAGGCCTTGAGGTTTTATGGCCAGGTCTCACCTCCCATTCATTTTCTTTTTCTTTGTTTTTTTTTTTTTAATATTTTTTTCCTGATTTATTTTTATTTATTTATTACAGACAGAGAGAGAGAGAGAGAGCAAGAGAGAGTGAGAATGGGCATGCCAGGGCCTTCAGCCACTGAAAATGAACTCCAGATGTGTGCGCCACCATGTGCATCTATCTGGCATATATGGGTCCTGGGGAATCGAGCCTGGGTCCTTTGGCTTCGTAGGCATGCGACTTAACCGCTAAGTCATCTCTCCAGTCCATAATGAATGTTCTAAAATGAGGGCTACAGGGCTGGAGAGATGGCTTAGCAGTTAAGGCTCATGCTTGCAAAGCCAAAGGATCCCTGTTTGATTCTCCAGGTCCCACGTAAGCCAGATGCACAAGGGGCGCATGCATCTGGAGTTTGTTGGCAGTGGCTGGAGGCCTTGGTGTGCCCAGTCTCTCTCTTTCTCAAGGAAGCACGCATGTGAGCAATGAAAGGGGACATCGGACATTCTCCTCCAGCCTCCCCAGATACATGCATCAGCACATATATATATAGCTCATACACCACACACATGCACACACACACACACACACACACACACACAGCAGATCACATACTACTACACACATGCAAAAAAAATTATTCTTAAACTTGTACTATCCCTTGAGTAAAGTTAGGGCAATAATTGGAAGAGGGTATGGAAAAATTGGAGTCAGATGCCCTACCGTTGTGCCATGAGGTGAGGTCATGGAGAAAATCTTTTGAAAAATTGGGATTGGGATATATGGACAGATCCCAGCAAAAGGGATTTTAAGCCCTACGTATTGCTAAACTTTCTTTACCAGTAGAACTGGTCCTTCCACCTCTGAAAGGGTTAGAACACTTGCCTCAGAGACCTTCTAGGGAACTTCCCACGTATCTCTACCTTTCATTACATCTACATCTATACAAGAGCCAAGTCCGACATAGACTTTTCCATCTTTTCCCACAATTGGTCAAGGGGTAATTTTTGTTGTTGTTGTTGTTTTGTTTTTCAAAGTAGGGTTTCACTCTAGTGCAGGCTGACCTGGAATTCACTGCATATTCTCAGGCTGGCCTCACACTCACAGCAATCCTCCTACCCCTGCCTCCTAAGTGATGGGATTAAAGGCATGTGCCACCATGCTCGCCTAAGGGGTAATTTTTTTTAAAACTTTTTAAAATTGATGACAACTATATTTATAGACAATAAACCATGATAATTCCCTTCCCTCCCCCACTTTCCCCTTCACAAATCCACTCTCCATCATATCCAAGGGGTCTGGAATAAAGCCTTTATCCTTTATCCTATGTCAGTCATGGTCCTGCCTCTTGGATCCACTCCTGACAGATACATTAGGCATAGAGGAGTTTGTCAGACACTTTCATTTGATAAGAGAGGGAAATACAAAAAAAAAAAAAAAAAAAAAGAAAAAAAGAAAATACAGAATTAACAGGCCGTGGTTTCAATGTGAAATGACCTCATAAGCTCACTTAGTCCCTAGTTGGCAACATTGCTTTAGAAGGTTGTGGAACCTTTGGGAGGCAGAAAAACTGTCAGGAGGAAGGGAGTCACAGTGAGGAGGGCTGGGCATGTTGTAGCTCAACACCACTTGCTGTTCTTTTTCTCTGCTTCCTGTTCCAAGACATGAGGGGGAGGAGGAGTCCCAGCTGCGCATTCCTACCGCCCTGGATCCACGTGTTTCCACTCGTGACGCACTGCATCCCCGCAAACCATGAGCCAAGATCAACCTTTCCTCCCTTAAGCTGCTTCTGGTCACATGCTTGGTCACGGCAATGAGAAAAGTAACTAACACAGAGAGTGTCAGGACATAATGATGGTCAGGAACTTCCGTCTTTCACGTGGACTTACATGGTTTGGAGGAATATAGTTTGGATCTGTGCCTTTGGCTATGGACAGCCGCAAAATCCGGGGAGAAGGGTCAGAGAAACGAACAGACCGTCTTACTGGCTGACTGCCGCTGAAACATACAAACACATGAGATAAAGGTTTTGGACAGATAAAAGATAGTGAGACTTTTTTTTTTATTGCCATCATCAGCCTCCAACTATTCATACTATTTTTATCTTACTAACATCTTTTCCAACAATTGTTAGTGCTTTTATATTTAAACAAAAAAAAAAAAGTATTGGGCTAGAGAGGTGGCTTAGTGGTTAAGACATTTGCCTGCAAAGCCTAATGACCAGGGTTCCATTCCCCAGGACCCCACGGAAAGTCAGATGCACAAAGTGGCACATGCATCTGGAGTTCATTTGCAGTGGCTGGAGGCCCTGGTGCGCCCATACTCACTCACTGTTTTTCTTTCTGTCTCAGCCTCCGCTTGCAAATAAATAAATTAAATTAATTTATTTATGTGTGTATGTGTCTATGTGCCTATGTGTTCATGTGTGTGAGTGCAGGCCCATGCATGCCACAGCATGTGTGTGGAGGTCAGAGGACAATTTTCAAGCCCGTCCCCAGTAACCCACCACACGTGAAGCCGGGTTTCCGTCACTCTTGCTCTGCTATCGCTCTGCTTGGGTAGGTTTGTCCCTGCCTCCCATCTTGATGTCAGTGTGTTGGGATTACAGAAGCCCACCATAGCTTCCAGCTTTATACGTGGGGTTTCAGGTTGAACTTAGGGACTCAGGCTTGAGCAGACAAAGCTTCACCCACTAAGCTGTCATCCCAGCCCCATGATACTTCATTTTTCACCAGACTAGCATTTCTCAAAATTTCCTTAAGAAATTCAAGAATACTAGAATTCATAGTATAAATTACACTTTATGTGTAACACAGCATATGTAAATGTGCTTGTATTTATGAAGTGAAATTATCATGAAACTAAGCATGGTGGCTGACGTCTTTAAACCCAGTTCCATGGTGGCTGAAGTGAAAGTGTCACTGTGATTTCAAGGCCAGCCAGGCTACACAATGGAAGTCAGGTCAGCCTGAGTTATAGTGACCCTCAAAACAAACAAGCAAAAAAGAACATGAAACAATGCTAATCCCATGCCATATATTCTGATTAAAATTTTCAAATTTGACAGTGCTGGAGAGATGGCTTAGCAGTTAAGGTGCTTGCCTGCAAAGCCAAAGGACTTCGGTTCGATTCCCCAGTATCCATGTAAGCCAGATGCTCAAGGTGGCACATGTATCTGGAGTTCATTTGCAGTGGCTGAAAGCCCTGGTGTGCCCATTCTCTCTCCCTCTCTCTCTCTCTCTCTCCCTCTTTTTCACCCTCAATTAAACAATAAAATTTCAAATTTGATTTCAGACAAGATTGGGCATGTTCAGAGTGGTTTGGCCATAGAATTTGATTTCATTAGAAAAAAAGCAAATTGGGGTTGGGGATTTTTAGCTCAGTGGATGAGTGCTTTCCTAGCAAGTGCAAGGCCCTGGGTTTAGTCCTCAGCACTAGGGGGAAAAAGAAAAAAGAAGAAAAACAAATTGTGTTTGTGATCCATGAGTTGTAACCCACAGCTTGAAAAATACCTCACTTCCTACCAAAATCTTTTTACATAGCCAGGCGTGGTGGCACACATCTTTAATCCCAGCACTGGGGAGGCAGAGGTAGGAGGATCGCTGTGAGTTTGAGACTAGCCTGAGACTACAGAGTGAATTCCAGGTCAGCCTGGGCTAGAGCCAGACCCTACCTCAAAATAAATAAATAAATAAAACTACACTAAGGCCACTGTGATGGTTGTTCTCCTCTGTGTGCAGCTTGGACAATGCTTGCCAGTCACAACTCCCAAACACTCGGCCATTGTTACAGGCTGTGCATCATGTATTCATTTCCCTTCTGACGAACCAAAATACCTAAAACCTAATATGAAAAAGGTCTTCTCAAATATATGATTATTTTTTTAAAATATTTATTTATTTATTTGAGAGAGAGAGAGAGAGAGAGAAATGGGTGTGCCAGGGCCTCCAGATGCATGTGCCACCTTGTGCAATCTGCCTTATGTGGGTCCTGGATAATCGAACCTGGGTCCTTTAGCTTTGCAGGCAAACACCTTAACTGCTAAGCCATCTCTCCATCCTATATGATTATTTTCTAGGTACAATTTGTTACAGTTTTTTTTTTCAAGAAACGGACCAGATGTACACACTCATTTCTCACCAGTGACAGGACAAAGTCACTTTGTTTATTTATTTGAGAGAGAGAGAATGGGACATGCCAGGACCTCTAGCCACTTCAAACAAACTCCAGACACATGCGCCACCTTGTGCATCTAGTTTACGTTGGTACTGGGGAATTGAACCTGGGTCCTTAGGCTTTGCAGGCAAGCACCTTAACCACTAAGCCATCTCTCCAGCCCTTATTAGTATTTTTGAGATATAATTAGCATACCATAAAACTTACTCTTTCAAAGTGTACAACAATCATCAGTACTTTCTAATTTCGGAGTGTTTTCATCAATTCAGAGAGAAACCTGATATCATTTAGGAGTCACTCCACATTACCTTGTCCTCCCTCCTGTGAGAACTATTAATCTATTCTCCATCTCTAGGAATTTGCCTGTTATGGAATTTGAAATAAATACAGTCATACAGATAGGTTAGTCTTTTGTGTTTGGCTTCCTACATTAAGCATATTTTATCATTTTTTTAATTTTATTTACTTGCAAGGAAAGAGTGTGAGAATGGGCACACCAGGGACTCTTGCTGCTACAAACGAACTCCAGATGCATGAGCCACTTTGGGCATCTGGCTTTACATAGGTATTGGAAAATCAAGCCCCAGCCAGCAGGCTTTGCAAGCAAACACCTTTAATCGCTGAGCCATCTCCCCAGTCCATATTTGAAAGATTCACATATCAGCATGTCATTCCTTTCTGTAGCTGAATGATAGACCATCGTATGAATGTCCCACATTTGGTTTATCCGTTCATCCACTGCTGAACATTTGAGTCATGGCTACTCTTTTTTGTTGTTGTTATTGGTGGTGGTGGTGGTGGTGGTGGTATTTTCGAGGTAGGGTCTCACTCTAGCCCAGGCTGACCTGGAACTCACTCTGTAGTTCCAGGTTGGCCTCCAACTCACAGTGATCCTCCAACCTCTGTCTCCCAAGTGCTAGGGACTAAAGTCATGTGCCACCATGCCCGGCTTCAGCACAATTAATGATGATGACCTTCTAATCACCTACAGTTACTGCAAATGTTCAAATTCATCCTGTGCTTTTGGACACCTGTGGACTTTTCATACATGAATCTGCACATACTAAAACTAGCACAATATTGTGGCACTTTACCGTATTAGATCAGGATTTAAGGAGATCTCAGAATACACTACCTTTTTGGCAGGTATTGCCTCTTGAATCTGTTGGGCTGTGCCAGCCTCTGGATCCTTTTGGATGGGTGGCTAAACAAGGCAGGGGTAGGGATCTGCCAAATTACAGACTCTCTTCCACAGCTGTAGTAATACTGAGCCCTAGGAGTGGTGAAGAGAAAAGGAGTGAGTGAAACAGGCATGCGTTCAAGTCATCACGGTGTTTCCCACTGTGATCCCTGGGCCTGGGGAGCGATATAGTGCTTACCTGTGTGCTGTGGAGCTATTTTCTACGTGGGGAGAGATAAGATGCCTTATAAGTGGTTATAGTTATCATGGTTTCAGTTAGTTTCTACTATCCTCCTCAAAAATAGATCATAGTGGGCTGGAGGGATGGCTTAGTGGTTAAGGTGTTTGCCTGCAAAGCCAAAGGACCCAGGTTTGATTCCCCAGGACCCAAGTTAGACAGATGCACAAGGGGGCGCATGCATCTGGAGTTCATCTGCAGTGGCTGGAGGCCCTGGCATGCCCATTCTCTCTCCCTCTTTCTTTGTCAAATAAATAAATAAAAATAAAACATTAAAAAATAGATTATTGTGACAAATAACATACTCCTTCTAAATAAATGAAAAGATATACTGATGAAAGAGGAAAATTTTGCTACCTTCAAAATCAAACACTGGGGCTGTGGAGGCAGTTCAGTGGTTAAAGGGCCCATGTTTAATTTCCAGTATCCATGTAAAGCCAGACAAGTATAACATGCATCTGGAGTTTGATTGCAGCAGCAAGGGGTCCTGGTGTGCCCATCCTTTCTCTCTCATAAATACTAAATAAATAAAATATATCAGGTGTGATGGCACACACCTTTAATCCTAGCACTCAGGAGGCAGAGGCATGAGGATCGCCATGAGTTTGAGGCCACCTTGAGAGTCCATAGTAAATTCCAGGTCAGCCTGGGATAGAGTGAAACCCTCCTCAAGAAACCAAATAATAACAATAATAAATAAAATATGTTTATTAATAATAAATGCCCAACCAGCTTATGGAAGGAAAGGGCATGCCACGGCCTCCATACATTGCAAATAAACTCTAGATGCAATGTGTCACCTTGCATATCTGGCTTATGTGGGTACTAGGGAATTAAACCTGGGTCCTTAGGCTTCACAGACAAGCACCTTAACTTCTAAACCACCTCTCCAGCCTGTTAATATTTATTTTAAAAGACAGAGAAGGTCTGGAGAGATGCCTTAGTGGTTAAGGCATTTGCCTGTGACGCCTAAGGACCCATGTTCGACTCTCCAGATCCTATGTTAACCAGATGCACAAAGGTGAGGCAAGCGCAAGGTCACATATTCCCACTAGGTGGCGCAAGCATCTGGAGTTGGATTTCAGTGGCTCAGGCTCCCGGCTCTCTGTCTCTGGCTCTCTCTAAAATAAAAATTTAAAAATCATGAAAGTTTTGTGCATAAATAAGTTTATTTGTAGTAGTGTTTTATATACAGTACAATATATATATACTTTTTGGTTTTTGAGGTAGGGTCTCACTCTAGCCCAGGCTGACCTGGAATTCACTATGGAGTCTCAGGTGGCCTCAAACTCACAACGATCCTCCTACCTCTGCCTCCCGAGTGCTGGAATTAAAGGCGTGCGCCACCCAAAAATTTTAAATAACCTAAATCTGTAACAGTAGAATTACCTACACAATATTCTTTCTCTAAAAGTTGAGTATGAGCCGGGTGTAGTCGCCTTTAATTCCAGTACTCGGGAGGCAGAGATAGGAGGATTGCCATGAGTTCAAGGCCACCCTTAGACTACATAGTGAGTTCCAAGTCAGCCTGGGCTACAGTAAGACCCTGCCTCAAAAAAAAAAAAAATTGAGTATGACAAGCTAAGAGTGGTAGTACACACCTTTAATCCCAGTATTTGGGAGACAGAGGTAGAAGGATTGACCTGAGTTCAAGGCCAGCCTGAGACTACATAGTGAATTCCAGATCAGCCTGGGGTAGACTGAGACTCTACCTTGAAAAAATAAAAAAAAAAAAAAGGAAGAAAGAAAGAAAGATAAAATAAAGATTCCTTTTGCTGTAAATAAGTGGCAAAGATACTTATCTGCAAATATTTGCACTGATTTTTCAAATAAGATTTCTCTACGTAACACAGACTGGCTTTAAACTCTGGATCCTCCCAGAGAAGCTTTCTGAATGCTGGAGTTTCAGGAGAACACCAGCTGATCTTATTGTTTTTTGGAAGAAACTTTAGGATATTTTTAGGAAGAGGAACTAGGGATAGCAAAGATGCAGCTTTTACTCCCCTCCTCCCCCCAGTCTCTTTTTTTTTCCTAAGGTAGGATTTTTTTTTTTCCAGGTAGGGTCTCACTGTAGCCCAGGCTGACCTGGAATTCACTATGTAGTCTCAGGCTGGCCTTGAACTCACGGCGATCCTCCCACCTCTGCCTCCTGAGTGCTGGGATTAAAGGCATGTGCCACCCTGCCTGGCTAGGAAATATATTCTTTTTTGAACTCCAAATGAACAGTGGGTTTCTTACTAATTAATGTACCCTGTATGTCTTTCTAATAAATGATAAGCCCTCTAAAAGTAGGCTTTGTTGCTGCAACATCTATCATAATGCCATTGCCAAATTATATTTATGGTAATATACCAAACGTGATGGGGAAATGATAGCAAAAATGCAAGGTCATCTGCATATTTTTGAGAAAGAAAGTAAAATGAACAATGTGTAACTGGGACTCTCTTGTTCAATTAATGAAGTAATTTGCATTGAAGAGTTGAAGAATCATTGAATTAATATTCTTGAATTAACATGGAAAAGCAGACAAATACACCAGTGACTGTAACCTACAAATGTCATCTTGAATCGAGTATCCCGTTCAGCCAACATTGGATTAAAAGTAGCGCTGCTGTTTCTCAGCAGGGTGAGTCAGAGATTTCTGTGGCAGTCTCCCACAGGGACTCAGGGAACCCGAGATAAGGAGGGAGGAGAGAATGATTTGGAGGCCATCATCCAAGAATGGAAACAAAATCCGTATGAGAGGACAACCTGGCTCATGGGGAGAGATGAGGGCCAAAAGAGAAAGATGCCCACTGGGCAATGCTGCCAAAGACAAAGGAATCCACAAAGTGACCGGCTATAGGAGGAAAGAGTGGACAGAGAAGATCGTGTAAGACACTGTGAGAACCGAGAGAGGAAGGGACTGGCTAGTTCTCTAGGGGAATCTCAACAGGGGATTTCTTTTCAACTTCTGAACTGTCTTTTGGGGCTCGGAGATGGCTCAGCAGCTAAAGGCACTTGTTTGTAAAGCCCGCTGGCCTGAGTTCGGGTCCCCAGCACCCACATAAAGCCAGAAGCAAAAAGTGGCACAAGTATCTGGCATGTATTTGAAGTGGCAAGAGGCCCTGGCATGCATGCACACATGCAAATAAATAAATTTAAAAAAAATAAAATGTCTTTCATACAAAGTATGAAGGTCCTAACTTGAAAAATTTGGGGCTTCTGTGGAATTCCTCCAGGATATCTTGAAGAGATCATTCCCTGACTATATAAAGATGCTAGGGGGAAAAAAACATCCTAGGACTGGTTCAATGAGCCTTTACCTACCTAGCATGTGCAAGGCCTTAGTCATGATCCCTAGCATTGAAGAAAGAGGAAGAGGCTGGAGAGATGGCTTAGAGGTTCAAGCGTTTGCCTGCAAAGCCAAAGGGCCCAGGTTCAATTCCCCAGGACCCACGTAAGCCAGATGCACAAGGGGGCGCACACATCTAGAGTTCGTTTGCAGTGGCTGGAGGCCCTGATTCACCTATTCTCTCTCTCCCTCCTTCTTCTCTCTCTCCCTGCCTATTTCTCTCTCTCAAATGAATAAATATATAAATAAATAAAAGAAAGATGAAGAGAAAGAAGATGGAAGAATGGGAGACAGGAAGAGACAAGCCCCTTCAAAACACCCTTACTTTATTATTATTTATTTGTTTGTTTTCGAGGCAGGGTCTCACTCCAGTGCAGGCTGAACTGGAATTCACTTTGTAGTCTCAGGCTAGCCTCGAACTCACAGTGATCCTCCTACCTCCAAGTGCTGGGATTAAAGGAGTGCACCACCACGCCCGGCTCAACTTTATATGTTTTTAATCTCCAAATGCCAAAGCGTTATGAAATATAATAAATCCGTAAGGCTAAATATTAGATCTTCTTCCGGGAAAAGCTGGACTGTAGTTTGAGACGGAAAACAAATATAGACTCCATAGTGACAGTAAGTGCTGACTGCAGGTGAGTACTGTATGCTCTTACATAAGAGGGCTGGCCTCTGTGTTCATTCTCCCTCGGGTGTCCTCATCACACCGCAGCACCAACCTGTTAGGTACGTAGTGCAGGGACAGCATCTTGGGCTGAGCAAGATCCTCAAGTCTCGGGGTGAGATAAGCCTTCAGCGCACGCTCAGAAACAGGGCGGATAGGATCTTGATTTCCCCAAAACAGTCTTCTATTTAAAAAGCAGAAAAGTAAAAAAATATTTTAAAAATCATCGCTAATGAATATTTTAGAAATGACTTAACAACTTCTATATGGATCTTTTTCTTCAAGAACCATCTCATCTCTGGCAAAGGGTTTTTTACAATACCCAGGCAACAGAAAAAAATAAACTATGGACATTAAAATAGAAATACAGTAAGATTGTCTTGTCTACTGTGTTTAAAAAAAAATGTTGGGAATGGAGACACAGCTTAGCGGTTAAGGCACTTGCCCGTGAAACCTAAGGACCCAGGTTCGACTACCAGAATCCATGTAAGCCAAATGCACAAGGTGGCGCATGTGTCTGGAGTTTGTTTGCAGTGTCTAGAGGACCTGGCACGCCTATTCTCTGTCTGTCTGTCTGTCTGTCTGTCTGTCTGTCTGTCTCTCCTTCTAAGTAAATAAATAATAAAAAGACTTAAAAATAACGTTGCCAGGCATCGTGGTACACATTTTTAATCTCAGCCCTTGGGAGGCAGAGGTAGGAGGATCGCTGTGAGTTTGACCCCAACCTGAGACTACATAATGAGTTCCAGATCAGCCTAGGCTAGAGGAATTCTCTGCCTCAAAAAGCCAATAATAATAATAATGATGATGATGATGATGATGATGATAATGTTGCCTAAAAATGAACCTAGCTAATAGAAACATATGATAGTTCTGTTTCTGCTGTCGTGGAATTAACACTGTAACATCTAGTTAGGTTGACGTAATGTGGGCATACTAATAATCTACGCAGTGTTCCCATCTGAGGTGAAACCTTATAGCAGGTGGTCAGAAAATAAAACAGGAACGGAGCAATGTCAGTAGCTATCACCTTGGAACATGTCCTATGCACGGGGCACGGAGTGCTTTACCAACATGGGGTCATTTACACGGTGCCCTGTGCAGTACGCACGAGTACTGTTGCAGGGGCAAATCACAGAGAAGTCAGTGCAGGATTACCCTGAGAAGGCTGCATGAAGGACACGAGAGGCACAGATTGCCCACACCACGTCAGGGTAACAATGGCCATGGGAACAATCAAGTTCCCAAGACATGTTTGGTTGCAAGTGGAAAGTCATGAAGTGACACCCATAGAATTGATGAGGAGGACAAAGGAAGCAACAGAAAGGGACCTCAGCAACCTGACTTCATGTAACTGAATTTGCCAGAGAACTAGGTCTCCTCCCTTGAAAAAGGTACCAAGGTGGTTTTTTGTTTCTTCAATTTTGTCTATATTTTAATATAATCATTTTCTCTGCTCTGTAAACATCAGCCAGAGTCATTACTAGAAACATTAATTAAAAATGTATTGTATGAAGCCGGGTGTGGTGGTGCACGCCTTTAATCCCAGCACTCAGGAGGCAGAGGTAGGAGGATCGCTGTGAGTTCGAGGCCACCCTGAGACTCCATAGTGAATTCCAGGTCAGCCTGGAATAGAGTAAAACCCTACCTCGGAAAAAAAAAAAAAAAAGTCCAGTCTGTTGGGCTTGCCTCAAAAAAAAAAAAATGTATTATAGGTGCACATCTTTAATCCCAGCACCAGGGAGAGAGAGGTAGAAGGATCACCATGAGTTCACAGCCACCCTGAAACTACAGAGTGAATTCCAGGTCAGCTGGAGCTGGAGTGAGACCCTACCTTGAAAAAACAAACAGCAAAAAAATGTATTAGAGACCTGGAGATATGGCTCAGTGCTTAAAGGTGCTAGCTCTTCATCTGCCAGCCCAGGTTCAATCCCCCAGGACCCACATGCACAAAGTGGTGCACGCGTCTGGAGTTCATCTGCAATGGCAGAGGCCCTGGTGCGCCCATACTCTCTCTCTTCCTCCCCCCTCCTTCTCTCTCTGCTTGTAAATAAATAAATATTTTTTAAATATTTTATTTGTTTACTTATTAAAGCCTGAGGGAGAGAGAGAGAAAGAGAGAGAATGGGTGCTCCAGGGACTCTAGCCACTGTAAATGAGCTCCAGATGCATGTGCCATGATGTGCATCTGGTTTGTATGGGACCTGCAGACTCGAACTTGGGTCCTTAGGCTTAGCAGGCATACGCCTTAACTGCTAAGCCATCTCTAGAGCCCAGATAAATAATTTTTAAATGTATCATAAACACCATAATAAAGCCTAATTCTTTTTATTCTAATCAAAATACTTTTTATAAAAGATGTATTACAGACTTAAATGCAAAATATAAAACTTCCAGGAATTTTAAAGAAAGAAAACATAAGAAAAAGCTGAATGATCTTGGATTTGTCGATTGGTTTATAGTACCAAGAGCATAATCCATAATAGAAAAATTGGTAAAATTAAAAGATTTGCCAGGTATGGTGGTGCACGCCTTTAATCCCAGCACTTGGGAGGCAGAGGTAAGGGGATTGCTGTGAGTTCAAGGCCACCCTGAGACTACATAGGGAATACCAGGTCAGCCTGGATTAGAGCGAGACCCTGCCTTAAAAAAAAAAAAAAAAAAAAAGATTTGCTCTGTGAAAGTCTCTGCTGAGGATAAACTGATGAACCTCAGGCTGGGAGACAATATTTGTAAGAGACTTAGCTGATAAATATACAAAGAAAACTTGAGGGCTTGAGAGATGACTTAGCAGTTAAGACACTTGCCTGAGAAGCCTAAGGACCCAGGTTCGATTCCCCAGTACCCACTTAAGCCAGATGTACAAGGTGGCACATGTGTCTGGAGTTCAGATGCAATGGCTAGAGGCCCTGGCACACCAACATTCTCCATTCTCTCTCTCTCAATAAATAAAATATTTAAAAAGTAAAAAAAGAATACCTAAAACTCAACAGTAAAAACCTAGCAATCCAATTAAAATTGACAAAAGATATAAACAGATATTTCACCAAAGAAAACACACAAGTAAGGATATAACGTATGTTCTGACCATGTCGTTAGGAAGTTGCACATTTAAAGCAGTGACCCGCCGCTGCACACCATTAGAGTGGCAGGACGCTACTGGGGTCAGCGCCAGGGCTGGCAGGGTGTGAGACAACGGGCACTCTCTTTCGTTGTTAGTGAGAGTGCAGGATGGTCCAGACACACTGCAAGAAAGTTTGCCAGTTTCTTTTTGTTTTGTTCTTTGTTTGTTTGTTTGTTTGTTTGTTTCGAGGTAGGGTCTCTCTCTAGCCCAGGCTGACCTGGAACTCACTCTGTAGTCCCAGGCTGGCCTTGAGCTCACAACCATGCTCCTGCCTTTGCCTCCTGAGTTCTGGGAGTAAAAACCGCCACCACATCTAGCAGTTTTGCAGTTTCTTTTTTTTAATTTGTATTCAATTTTTATTTATTCATTTGAGAGAGAGACAGACAGAGAGAGAGAGAGGCAGAGAGAAAGAGAGAGACAGAGAGAATGGGCGCACCAGGGCCTCCAGCCACTGCAAATGAACTCCAGACGCATGCGCCCCCTTGTGCATCTGGCTAACGTGGGTCCTGGGGAATCGAGCCTCGAACCGGGGTCCTTAGGCTTCACAGGCAAGCGCTTAACCGCTAAGCCATCTCTCCAGCCCAGTTTTGCAGTTTCTTATAGATCGAAACGCACTCTTACATATGACTCAGCAACTGTACTTGTATCCTACATATTTACCCCCATGAAGCTGAAAAACATAAAAATCTGAACATGAGTTTATGGCAGCTTTATTCATAATTGCTAAATGTTGGAAACAACCAAAGTGTCCTGCAGTAGGTGAATGAGTAAACTGAGGTGTCCATGCAATGGAATATGACTCAGAGCAATGGAATGTGTTCAAAGGAAATGAGTTAGCAATGTTACAAAAATACATAAAGGAATCCAAAAATGCTGATCTGGAATCTTGTCACATGATTCCAAATATATGACATTCTTTTTTGGGGGGACAGAGTCTAGGTAGAGTCTCTGTCTAGCCCAGGCTGACCTGGAATTCACTATGTAGTCTCAGGCTGGCCTCGAACACACAGTGATCCTTGTATCTCTGCCCCAAGTGCTGGGATTAAAGGTGTGTGCCACCACGCCTGGCGGTGGCTGCGAACGGTAAAGAAGGGTAATGAATGAGAGCACAGGGCATTCCAAGGGCAGTGGAACTATTCTGCATGGTATTATCAAAGTGGATCCCTAATATTTTGCGTTTGTCAAATCCCACAGAGCCATACAACACAAAAAGTGAACCCTAATAAGATATGAATGTTAGTTAAAAATAACATCAAGGAAGCTGGGTGTGGTGGCACACATCTTTAATCCCAGCACTCGGGAGGCAGAGGTAGGAGGATTGCCGTGAGTTCGAGGCCACCCTGAGACTCCATAGTGAATTCCAGGTCAGCCTGGGCTAGAGTGAGACACTACCTCGAAAAACCAAAATAATAATTAATTAATTAATTAATTAATAAAATAACATCAAGGGCTGGAGAGATGGCTTAGCAGTTAAGGTGCTTGCCTGCAAAGTCAAAGGACCCAGGTTTGATTCCCCAGGACCCACATTAGCCAGATGCACAAAGGGACGCATGCATCTGGAGTTCATCTGCAGTGGCTGGAGGCTCTGGCATGCCCATTCTCTCTCTCTCTCCCCCTCTTTGTCAAATAAATAAAATATAAAATATAAATAAATAAATAACATCAAGCTGGGCGTGATGATGTACGCCTTTAATGCCAGTATTCAGGAGGCAGAGGTAGAAAGGATAGCCATGAGTTGGAGGCCACCCTGAGACTGAATTCCAGGCCAGCCTGAGCTAAAATGAGATCCCCACCTCGAAAAACAAAAAATTAAAAAAATAAAGGTGGGTGTTTAAAAACAATAATAACATCAATACTGGCTCCTCTGGTTGGGGAGGTGGCTCAGTGGTAAAGGTGATTGCTTGCAATATTGGCTTCTTGGTTGTGACATGTATACTACAGTTAATGCAAGGCAAGAATCACTGGGAAGGCTGAGGAGGTGGCTCAGCAATTAAGAGTACTTGTTGCTTAAGCATGAGGACCTGGGAGGGCCTAAAAGGGCCAGAGTTTGACTCCCCAAAGCCCATGTAAAAAGCTGGGCATGGGACTACAGAGATGGCTTAGTGGTTAAGGCACTTGCCTGAGAAGCTTAAGGACCCAGGTTCGATTCCCCAGTACCCACGTAAGCCAGATGCACATGGCGGCACATGCATCTGGAGTTTGTTTGCAGTGGATAGAGGCCCGGACGTTCCCATTCTCTCTGTGTCTTTCTCATAAATAAATACATTTTTTAAGGCTGGGTGTGGCTGTGCACATCTGTAACCCCAGTCCACAGGGCCGGAGATCAGAGGTTGGCTGGGGCTCGCTGAGTGCAAAGCCAGCAGCTTTGGGTTGAGGGAGAGGCCCTGCTTCAGGGATGTACCTGAGCAACAGGGAAGGACGCCAAAGCTCTCTGCCAGCCTCTGCACACACTCGAACACTCGCCACTCATGATGCACAAGTAAATAACTGGCCGGGCGTGGTGGCGCACGCCTTTGATCCCAGCTCTTGGGAGACAGAGGTAGGAGGATCATTGTGAGTTTGAGGCCAGCTTGAGACTACATAGTGAATTGCAGGTCAGCCTGGGCTAGAGTGAGACCCTACCTCGAAAAATAAATAAATAAATAGTTGCATGAGGAGAGATGTAAATATAGAAACTGTGCCCTTACACTCAATTTTCCTGTAACCCTCCTCTAAAATTAAAAGTAATCAAGCTTTACTCAGAAGAAAAAGGGAAGTGAAGTTCGAGAGCCAAGCCTTGAGAGACGGAGGTGTGGGTTGCTGGAGCCCCGGAGGACAGGAGTGCTCATCTAGGCACATCAAGCCCTGAGCACACTAAGTATCTACAGCCTGAGTCATGTTCAAGGTAACAGGCCTTAAAGGACTGAATGTTACCGCTGGCAAAGGAGGACCTACAGGAGGGACAACAGAGAGTCAAAGGAGTGTTGTGGAGTCACACCCGGGAGAGTGGTTCTCAAAACTTCATGTTTATTAAAAGCATCGGTGACCGGGAATGGTGACGCACGCCTTTAATCCCAGTACTCCGGAGGCAGAGGTAGGAGGATCGCTGTGAGTTCGAGGCCACCCTGAGACTACATGGTTAATTCCAGCGTCAGCCTGGGCTAGAGTGAGACCCTACCTTAAAAAAAGCATTGGGGGAGTTTTTACCATTCCCAGAACTGTACTCCAGACCAATTAAGTCAGAATTTCTGGGGATGGGATCCAGACACTGATGAGTATCAAAGCTCCCCAGGAACCCAATGTGCGGGCAAATTTGGGAAGCACTGATGGAGGGTTAGCCTAGCATGTGTCCGAGTCCCCTGAGGTGATGACGGTTTTGGTTTGGTGGACCCAGATGAGTAGAGGTGGAGGACATGCCTGGAATGCAGGGCTAGTGAGCAGATAAGAATAAGACTTAAGGGGGCTGGAGGGATGGCTTAACGGTTAAGGCGTTTGCCTGCAAAGCCAAGGACTCAGGTTCGAATCCCCAGGAACCATGTTAGACAGATGCACAAGGTGGCATATGCACCCGGAGTTCATTTGCAGTGGCTGGAGGCTCTGGCGCACCCATTCTCTCACTCTCTCTCACTCTCTCTCTCCCCCTCCTTCTCTCTGTCAGATAAATAGAAAGAATTTTTTTTAAAGAATAAGACTTATGGGCTGGAGGGATGGCTTAGCGGTTAAGGCATTTGCCTGCAAGGCCAAAGGACCCAGGTTCGATTCCCCAGGACCCACGTTAGCCATATGCACAAGGGGGCGCACGCGTCTGGAGTTCATTTGCAGTTGCTGGAGGTCATGGCACGCCCATTCTCTCTCTCTCTCTGTCAAATAAATAAATAAAAATAATTTTTTTTTTTTTTGGTTTTTCAAGGTATGGTCTCACTTTAGCCCAGGCTGACCTGGAATTCACTATGGAGTCTCAGGGTGGCCTTGAATTCACAGCGATCCTCCTACCTCTGCCTCACCAGTGCTGGGATTAAGGCGTTCACCACCACGCCCAGCTAAAAATAAAATATTTTTTAAAAATAAAATATTTTAAAAAAGAATAAGACTTTTGTACTTGAAGTCACATACACACACACACACACACACACACACACAAGCAGACAAGACCACAAAAGAGTGCCTTACCTATCTGGAACTCCCCATTGTCTTTTTGGTTTAGAAAGATCTTGGATTCTCTTTCTAGAAAACAAACTGACAAATACCAGCTAATTAATTCAAAGAGTGTAAGAAATATGACTACATTATGACTTCCAGTTTTAAAAATTCTACCTGGGGCTGGCTGGAGAGATGGCGCAGTGGTTAAGGCGCTTGCCTGCGAGGTATGGACCCAGGTTCAGTTCCCCAGAACCCACGTAAGGCCACATGCACAAAGTGGTGCATGCATATGGAGTTTGTTTGCAGTGGCTGGAGGCCCTGGTGTGCCCATTCCGTGTCTCTCTCTCTCTTTCTCTCTCTGTGTATGAATATATATATATATATATATATATATATATATATATATATACATATATCTGCTTCTCTCAAATAAATAAAATATTTTAAAAATAATAACTAACAAGCTAATATCCACTCATCAGATCTTTCCAAGTTACTCTTAATTAACCTACTGCTCTTCAGTTGATTTATTTCATCCTTGCAGCCTTGTCTTGACTATGTGAGGGGTGGTGCGAGAAAGGAATCTATGTACACAACCAGGCCAGACAATAAGTGCTGAACAGTCCCTCAGGGACCAGCGTGGCTGTGACAGTGGCAGATCTCAGGGAAGTGGGGCTGAACTAATTCCCACCTAAGAGGTTCCTCCTCTGAACTGCATCTCAGCCAAAGCCAGGGTCAGCATCAGCTCTCACGGGCATTTGGTTTTGGTGCATTGTATAGGTGTATAGTGATGAGACACCATTTTGTTCTTTTTTGTTTTTTTCAAAGACCACTGTTTTATTAGCTATTGGACATGAATTAGAAGCCCAGGGGCTTGAGTCATATTGATTTGGAGCCTCACCAGATCCATGATATGAGACTGTCAATGCAAAGTCCTATGCTCCTAAAGGCTTAGAGCTGGTACGAAACAACCTATGACAGTAGATTGTTTTGGTTTGGTTTGGTTTGGTTTAGTTTAGTGTTTGTTGTTGCTGTTTGGTGGTGGTAGTGGGGGTGGGGTGGGGGTGGTGAGATCCGAGCCTGGATTTAGGCAAGCACTCTCCCACCTCTGAGCTGCATCCCCAACTCCATTTTTCTCCTTCCCTTTCCAGAGGGGCTGGTGACACAGGGATAACATCAGAATCTCCTCGGAAACCCTAGGCGGACTTCCTCACATGCCCCAGGAGTCTGCCTGATCGTGCTCATACAGCTGGGCTGTGTGTGTGAAGAGTATTAGACTTACACTCTTACCATTTCTTACAACGTTACAGGACTCAGACTGTGCTGAAAAGAAAATAGAAGCAAACATTAGAGTTGGCATGAGTTAAGGATAGACTAAAGATAACATCACAAGTCAAAAGAGAGAGGAGATAGGAAAAATAACTATTTGGGGGAAATGGCCAAGTTAAATACATCACGTCATGTACCAAAATAACCCACAGGCAAATCAAGAGATTAAAAAAGAAAAACTGAGAGGAAAAACATAAGAGAACATCGAATCACTTGATGTTAGTCTTTTAGGATTACTGGCCAAAATCATCATAACAACACCTTAAAATATTTAAAACTTAGCCAGGCGTGGTGGCACA
Organism: Dipus sagitta; assembly: GCA_036346955.1. Lineage (NCBI taxonomy): Eukaryota > Metazoa > Chordata > Mammalia > Rodentia > Dipodidae > Dipus > Dipus sagitta. The sequence goes on along the minus strand of CM070781.1, from coordinate 49,511,221 downwards.
CACCTTTAGTGCCAGCACTTGGTAGGCCGAGGTAGGAGGATCTGAGTGCTGGGATTAAAGGCATGCATATCACCTGGCTGGCTTTTCTTAATACTGAAGACCCCTACCCTCGTTTCACCTTTCAGGGTTCCCAGTTAACAGGAGCCTGAAAACATTGAATGATAAATTCCAGAAATAAACAATTTGTAAGCTTTAAATAACTTTTATTACAATATAGTTATAAATTGTTCAATATAGCAACTATGACCATTATTATAATTATTATTCACTGTTATTTAATCTTACTGCACTTAAACTTATGTCAAACTTTATCATAGGTGGGAAAACCATACTGTATGTAATGAGCGGTTTCAGACACTTGGGGAGTAAGAGGAGTCTATTGGGCTGGCTCTTCATCTCTCCTGAACTTCTAGGTCCTGCTAAGAAATGGAACCAGCCTAGATGTCCCTCAACTGGTGAGTGGATAATGGTGTGGTACATTTATACAATGGAATTCTATTCAGCAGTAAAGAAAAATGAAATTATGAAATTTACAGGGAAATGGATGGATCTGAAAAGGATTATACTAAGTGATAGAAGCTTCTCTTTTCAGATGGCAGAGACCTCTGGGATGACTCAAGAGGCATCATGGTGCTGAGAAGAAGTGACAGAGGAGTGCTCAGCACTGAAACATCTCTATCACACCTTCCAAGGCTCAGGGTCCATTGCAGAAGAGGTGGTGGAAAGAATGTAAGAGCCAAAGGAACGTAAGGACTTCTTATAATGCACTCTTCCAGACACAAAATGGCCTGGATATCCATGACCTCGCATTGCCTGACACTACCTACACAAGATCATCATAATAGGAAAAGATAATGACGTCAAAATAAAAGAGAGACTAATTGAGAGGGAGAGGGGACGCGATGGAGAGTGGAGTTGTGATGGGGAAAGTGGGGGAGGGGAGGGAATTATCATGGTTTATTGTCTGTAATTATGATAGTTGCCAATAAAAATATTTTTAGGGCTAGAGAGATGGCTTAGCAGTTAAGGTGCTTGCCTGCAAAGTCTAGGGAACCAGGTTTAATTTTCTAGGTCCCAAAAGATGGCACATATGTCTGGAGTTTATTTTCAGTGGCTAAAGGCCCTGGTGCACCTATTCTCTCTTTCTCCCTTTCTCTGTCTCTATTAAATAAATAAAATTTTTAAAAAGTATAAAGGGAGACAATTGTATTGAATATGAGGTGACCTCTGTAGGGGAACAGAGCTCTCACCACACTCTATTTCCTTTTATTTATTTTATTTATTATTATTTTATTTATTTTTGGTTTTTTGAGGTAGGGTCTCCCTGCAGCTCAGGCTGACCTGGAATTCACTATGTAGTCTCAGGGTGGCCTCGAACTCACAGCGATCCTCCTACCCCTGCCTCCTGAGTGCTGGGATTAAAAGTGTGTGCCAGGGGCTAGAGAGATGGCTTATTGGTTAAGGCGTTTGCCTGCAAAGCCTAAGAATCCTGGTTCACTTTCCCAGTACACATAAGCCAGATGCACAAGGTGACACATGCATCTGGAGTTCATTTGCAGTGGCTGGAGGCCCTGGCATGCCCATTCTCTCTCTCCCCCCCCACTTTCTCTGTCAAATAAATAAAAATAAAAATATTTGGGAAAAAAAGGTATGTGCCAATACAGCCAGCAAAACATGGTTTTAAAAAAATGTAATTGTGCCGGGCGTGGTGGCGTAGAAGGATCACCGTGAGTTCAAAGCCACCCTGAGACTACATAGTGAATTTCAGGTCAGCCTGGGCTAGAGTGAGACCCTACCTCGAAAAACAAAAAATGTAATTGTTGGAGCTAGGTGATGTATTCATGAGGGTTTATTATAACATTCCCTATTTTGTGTATATCTGAAGTTTTCTATAATAAAAAACCTGGGCTGGAGAGATGGCTTAGCGGTTAAGCTCTTGCCTGTGAAGCCTAAGGACCCCGGTTCGAGGCTCAGTGCTCCAGGACCCACGTTAGCCAGATGCACAAGAGGGTGCATGCGTCTGGAGTTTGTTTGCAGTGGCTGGAAGCCCTGGCGCGCCCATTCTCTCTCTCTCTCTCTATCTGACTCTCTTTCTCTGTCACTCTCAAATAAATAAATGAAAATGAACAACAACAAAAAATTTTTTTAATAAAAATAAAAAAAAATAAAAAACCTGTTACATTTTCTATCATTACTAACTTAGAAATAAAAATGATGTGCCCTGAAAAGGTATGCTTAGTTATTCAAGTAACAATAGTGAGGGGCTGGAGGGATGGCTCGGCAGTTAAAGGCAATTGCCTGTAAAGCCTAAAGGCCAGGTTTGATTCCCCAGTACCGGCATAAAGCCAGATGCACAAAATAGCACATGTGCCTGGAGTTCATTTGCAGTGGCAAGAGGCCCTCATACGCCCATACTCTCTTCCTCTGTAGCTCTCAAACATATATATATATATATGTAACACTAATAATGATGGCAAATATGTGTGTTTAAAAATAAACTTTTTTTCACTGGGTGTGATGTCATATGCCTTTAATCCCAGCACTCGGGAGGCAGAGGTATCAGGATCACTGTGAGTTCAAGGCCACCCTCAGAGTGCATAGAGAATTCCAGGTCAGCCTGGACTAGAGAGAGACCCTACTTCGAAAAACAAAAACAAAAACAAAGAGAGAAAGAGAAAAGGCTCTTCTTAATTCTGTGCTTGTTTCACACAGTTAACCTTCCTTGACTAATATAGGAATGAATGCTAGACATATTTACCCACATTTCCACAATACTTGAACAATTTTTGGAAAGAAAAAACTTTTCTAGAGGGCTGGAGAGATGGCTTAGCGGTTAAGCGCCTGCCTGTGAAGCCCAAGGACCCCGGTTCAAGGCTCGATTCCCCAGGACCCATGTAAGCCAGATGCACAAGGGGGCGCAGGCATCTGGAGTTCCTTTGCAGTGGCTGCAGGCCCTGGCGTGCCCATTCTCTCTCTCTCTATCTGCCTCTTTCTTTCTGTGTCTGGTGCTCTCAAATAAATAGAAAATAAACGAAAAAAAAAAAAAAAGCATTTCTAGCTGGGTGTGGTTGTTGCACGCCTTTAGTCCCAGCACTCGGGAGGCAGAAGGATCGCTGTGAGTTCACTCTCACCTTTACCTCTATGTCACCCACTAGTACCTTCCCCACGGTGAGAATAGGGTGGTGGTCAAGAGAAGGGTCTGGGGTTTGACCACCTTGTTCAACCTCTGCTTCATGGCTGTATGTATGAGCTTTTGCAAGAACATCTTCCTCTAAGAGGCCCTCAGAACATTCTAGCATTTGGATTTTATTCTGTAGGACCCTAAGCCCTCCTGCTTCTTATCACCGCCTTATTCTAACCAGAGGGCTGACGCTCTGGGCCGAGTCATTCGTGGAGAAGGCTGCCATCTGCTGGAAGAATGGTGACAAGGCACGCACACTGGGAACCTGCGCGGCATGCCGAGGTAACAAGGATGAACTATCACAGCACGGCGTGTCTGGTACCGGGGTAACTGACTGCTGATTGTATTTGAGGCCTGCTTTACGGGAGCGAATTCATGCCTGGTACTGGAAAGCAGTCAGAAACCCATGGCTAGGGGAAGGTCATGCGTTAGCCTAGAGGGAAAGCTACTGCTGTTTGGCTAAAATGGACATGTTGTGCCCATCAAATTGCCCTCTCAATATTTATATTTATGCGCAGACTGCTGTTATCATTTTTGGTCAGAGACGCTTCCTTTTGCAAATGGCAGTGTCTACTGCGCAGACTCAACACGTGTCAAAGTTCTGAGACGTGACAGCATTAAGTGAACATCTGTATCACCCCTCCAAGGCTCAGAAAACACTGCAGAAGAGGTGGCAGAAAGAACGTAGGAGCCACAGGCTGGGAGGAGTGCTTCGAAATGCTGTGTTCTGGACCCTAAGCGACTGTTGCATTCATGACTTCACAGAGGCTGTCATTTCCTGCACAATAGTGAAGACTCAGTGTGTCTTCAGGGGTGACAGAGGAGGGTAAAAAAACAAGACGTTAGAATAGTAGACAGACTAGTTGGGAGGGGTTCCGTGAAAAAGGAATGGGGAGGAGGGACCAAAGACAGTAATGGGAAGGGATTATGATCAAAATACATTATGGAGGGCTGGAGAGATGGCTTAGCGGTTAAGCGCTTGGCTGTGAAGCCTAAGGACCCCGGTTCGAGGCTCGATTCCCCAGGACCCACGTTAGCCAGATGCACAAGGGGGCGCACGCGTCTAGAGTTCGTTTGCAGTGGCTGGAGGCCCTGGCGCACCCATTCTCTCTCTTTCTCTCTCTCTCTCTGCCTCTTCTCTCTCTCTCTGTCGCTTTCAAATAAATAAATAAAAATAAACAAACAAAAAAAAAATCATTATGGAGGGCTCGACATCTTCCTGAGCAAGCTTGAGGGCCTGAGGGGGCCCCTGAGACTGCCAGAGTTCAAATCCCCAGATCCCATGAAACAGCTGGGCTTGGCCATGTGTGCCTGTAACCCCTGTCCAGCAGAGGAGCAGAGCCCCGAGGAGAGGATCGTCTGAGCCCAGCAAACTCTTGAATCAGTAGAGAGACTCCAGTTCTAAAACAAGGCCAGGAGGAAGAGGGATGGAGTGGGACACTGGGTGTTCTCCTCCTGCCCCCACCGGTGAGTGACCCCTGCCTCAGGTGAGTACTTGCACCAGCAAAAGAACACTGGTGGTTTGATTCAGGTGTGTCCCCCATAAACTTAGGTGTTCTCAATGCTAGGTTCCCAGCTGATGGAGATTTGGGAATTAACGCCTCCTGGAGGAGGTATATTGTTGGGGGCGGGCTCATGGGTACTGCTGCAGTCAGGTTCGCATTGCTGGTAGAAATCACCCAGCCAAGAGCAGCTTGTGGGAAAAAGAGGTTTATTTTGACTTGCAGCCTCTAGGGGAAGCTCCATGATGGCAGGGGAAATGACGACCTGAGCAGAGGATGGACATCACCCCCTGGCCAACATCAGATGGACAATAGCAACAGGAGAGTGTGCCAAACACTGGCAAGGGGAAACTGGCTATAACACCCATAAACTCTCCCCCAACAATACACTCCTCCAGGAGGCATTAATTCCCAAGTCTCCATCAGCTGGGAACCTAGCATTCAGAATATCTAAGTTTGTGGGGGACACCTGAATCAAACCACCACAGGTATTATAGCCAGTTTCCCCATGCCAGTGTTTGGCACACTCTCCTGTCCCTGTTGAACACCTGATATTTACCAGGAAGTGATGTCCAGTCCCTGCTCGTGCCATCATTTTCCCTGCCATCATGGAGTTTCCCTTCAAGCCTGTAAGCCAAAATAAACCTTTTTTTCTTTTTCCACAAGCTGTTCTTTCTTGGTTGGATGATTTCTGCCAGCAATGCAAACCTGACTGCACTAAACACATACATGTGCATATATGCCACACATCACTCTCTCTCTCTCTCTCTCTCTCACACACACACACACACACACACACAAAGCAAACCTAAAAAATAATAAAATTAAACACATTATGTAAATGTATGAAAATTATCAACACAAATGTTTTTTACATTTGAATTTTTTTCTATATTTTATTATTTGAGAGAGAGAGAGAGGGAGAGAATGGGCATGCCAGGAATAAGCAGTCCCTACCTCATCCTTTTAGGTAAAAACAAAAACAACTTTTTTTTTTTTTTTTTGAGGTAGGGTCTCACTCTAGCCCAGGCTGACCTGGAATTCACTATGGAGTCTCAGGGTGGCCTTGAACTCACAGCAATCGTCCTACCTCTGCCTCCCAGTGCTGGGTTTAAAGGCATGCACCACCACGCCCGGCTCATGAGTACTTTTTGGGCCTGATATTTTTTTCTTTGGGGAGGAGCAAGATGCTGTGTAGGCAAGGCTGGCTTGTTGCTGAGATGACCTTGAATGCCTGGGGCCTCTGCTTTCATCTCCCAAATGCTGACGTCATCGCAGCACCACCTCCAGCTTTTTTTTTTTTTTTAAGTAGCTTTTCTTCTATTCTACAAAGAGGCTCTCATTGCCATCTAACTCAGAAGAGTGAAGTGATTGTCCCTCAGGGTACTCAAGTCCTCTTTATGGACACTCCCGCCTCCCCAGGCACCTGGACAGTCCTTCAAGCATGGAATCCGTGCCTTCTCAGTCACCTACATGTGGACGCGACAAGTGTCAATAACGTGTAACAATGAGAGTGATGACTGGGTGACAGAATGATGGGTGGAACCCACGCTGTACATCTGAAAGCTGCACAAGATCTGGGTGTCTTAGTCACCCTAGCAACCGCAAAGGAAACGGTGCCTCACAGACAGATGCTCAGTAAACATGTGCTAGATGGAAGAGTCACTGAGAAGCCGGGCGTGGTGGCGCACACCTTTAATCCCAGCACTCGGGAGGCAGAGGTAGGAGGATCGCCATGAGTTCAAGGCCACCCTGAGACTCCATAGTGAATTCCAGGTCAGCCTGGGCTAGAGTGAGACCCTACCTCGGAAAACCAAAAAAAAAAAAAAAAAAAAAAAAGTCACTGAGCAAGCAGAGGCGTGGTGAGATGCTGATTGAATACTGCCTCATGCCTATACCACTGATGTAAATGTCATGTCAATACACTTGACAAATGGGCATGCCATATGTCAATAAGGAATTCACATAAATTCTCACTGGAGTTGGGAAGAAAAATCTAAGGGGAAAAAAGTCAAGAAAGCAGGAAATTTCAGGGGGGTGTTCCTCAAAGTAGTCTGTGGACTTTTTCTAGAAACTCGTTATCGCGCTGTTTCAGAAAGGCTGCTTCGGCATCATGGACAGGGAAAGGCCGCCAGGAGATGCATTCTTCCACTTCCAGAAATTGTGGACTATGACCTGTGTGACAGGAGCTGGCCCTGAGATGAGACTGGGAGAGCAGAAGCGCCAGCAGCAACCTCGGGAGCAGGGTAAAGAGAGGGACTGGCTTTTTTCGTTTTGTTTTGTTTTGTTTGTTTTTCACAGTAGGGTCTCGCTCTAGTTCAGGCTGAACTGGAACTCACTATGTAGTCTCAGGGTGGCCTCGAACTCATGGCAATCCTCCTACCTCTGCCTCCCGAGTGCTGGGACTAAAGATGTGTGCCACCATGCCTGGCTAGGGGACTGGCTTTTAATACATACATACATACATATATATATATGTACACACACATACATACATACATACATGTGTGTGTGTGTATATATATATATATATATATATATATATATAATTTATTTATTTGAGAGAGAGAGAGGGAAAAAGTATAACACAGAGGGTGTGCCAGGGCCTCCAGCCACTGCAAATGAACTCCAGATGAACATGCCACTTTGTGCATCTGGCTTCATGTGGGCATTGGAGAATTGAACCCAGGTTGTTAAAGTTTGCTGGCAAGTATCTTAACCATTAAGCCATCTCTGCAGCCCGAGAACCTGGGTTTTTAAGATGCAGAAGGGAGAACATATGCTACAGAGCGGGCAGGAGAGGGACGGGTGAGGGAGAGGCTGAGGCCAGAGCCCATGGAGCTGTGGAGACCCTGCACAAAGCTTGATTCACTCTCACAGCCACGCTTAGCCACAGGCAGGACCGGGTTCGAAAACACCCACAACTGGCCAAGGTGAGACAGGGACTGCATGGGACGTGAATGGAAGCAGGGAGACTACTCCAGAAGTCAGTGTGAACCCTACCTCAGTTAACTGAAGTGGAGAGCTACTGAGGAAGACAGTCCATGTTGAGTGACTGGCCCCACACACACATACACACGTGTGCCTATACTCATATGAACACGCATATACGCATGCACTACACATACACACATGCATGTGCATAAAAAAATAAACAATGTAAGGAGTCAGTGAATGAGCCTGAGGAGCAAACCAGCCAACGATGTGAACAGCCAGGAGGCTGGTGTCATAGAGGCCATGTGAACCGGGTGTGGTGGTGCACGTTTTTAATCTCAGCACTTGGTAGAGGATCACCATGGGTTCAAGGCCATCCTAGAGCTACAAAATGAGACCTTGCCTCAAAAAAAAAAGAAACACAGGCCATGTGAGGGTGGTCTGTGTTCCGAGAAGGCAGGGCTGGTGTGGAGTGCCAGCATCTACATCATACTTACTGTGTGTCGCACTCCAAACCCTTCCAGGCATTAACTCTCTGAACGTTCTCAGAACCCCAAGGATACAGAAGAAATCACTGGATTTTGTGACAAAGGAGTCATGTGAAACCTTCCAGTGAGTTGCTGGCCAGCGAGGTCTCTGATAACCCCAAAACATTACAGGCCATTGCCAAGGAATAGATGCTAAGACCCTATTGCTGAAGACTCTACATGCTTGGGCTGCAACGTCACGGAGAAATCAAGCTGGAGCTGAGCTGAAAACCTCCTCCCAGTAGACCAGCTGACAGAAAGCAGGAAAAAGCTATGCTGCATACAGCCCTATGGGAGACAGAAGTCATCAGTGGAGATAAACAATAGTGGACACTACAAGCCTTAACTTTGGCCAGGCACGCCAAATGAGCCAGTGGATGAAATGATGGTATGTCTGTTATGTGGGAAACCAACTGTTCTCTATTTTTTTTTTTTTTTATTTATTTGAGAGTGACAGACAGAGAGAGAAAGAGGCAGAGAGACAGCGAGAGAGAGAATGGGTGCACCAGGGCCTCCAGCCACTGCAAACGAACTCCAGACGCGTGTGCCCCCTTATGCATCTGGCTAACGTGGGTCCTGGGGAATTGAGCCTCGAACTGGGGTCTTTAGGCTTCACAGGCAAGCACTTAACCACTAAGCCATCTCTCCAGCCCCCAACTGTTCTATAATTGGACTGGAGGCCCACTCCACGGGAGGGAATACATGCCTGGTATTGAAAACCTAGTTAAAGCCTATGACCAGGGAGGTCATGAGTCCTAGGGCTGTAACATCTGCTGCTGTCTGGCTAAGTGCATATACTATGCTCATCAAACTGCCCAGTAAGCACTTCTCTTAATGTTCATACCCATATATTAATGCTACTTTCACTTTTGGCTAGAGAAGCTTCTCTTTTCAGATGGTAGTGACCTCTGGGATGACTCAAAAGGCACCATAGTGCTGAGAAGAAGTGACAGAAGAGTGCTCAGCACTGAAATGTCTGGATCACACCTTCCAAGGCTTCACAAGGTCCATTGCGAGAGAGGTGGTGCAAAAATGTAAGAGCCAAAGGAAGGGTAGGACTCCTTACAATGCACTCTTCCAGACACAAAATGGCCTGGATATCCATGACCTCACATTGCCTGGCACTACCTACACAAGACCCTCATAATAGGAGAAAAAGATGATGACATCAAAATAAAAGAGAGATTGATTGAGAGGGGGAGGGTATATGATGGAGAGTGGATATGTGATGGGGAAATGGGGAAGGAGAGGGAATTATCATGGTTTATTGTCTATAATTATGGAAGTTGCCAATTAAAAAAAAGTCATATGAAGGGGGGCTGAGAAGATGGCTCAGCAGTTAAAGGTTTTTGCTTGCAAAGCATGCTGGCTGGGTTCAACTCAGCCCAGGGTTCAAGTCCCCAGCACCCATGCAAAGCCATGATGTGCAAAGTAGAACATACAACTGGAGTTTGTTTGCAGTGGCAAAAGGCCTTGACATTTGTTCTCTCTCTTTCTCTCCTTTCTCTTTCCCTACCTACTTCCCTCCCTTTCTTCACAAATGAATATAAATATATATATATATTGTTTGTTTATTTGTTTTTATGAGGTAGGGTCTCACTCTAGCTCAGGCTGACCTGGAATTCACTCTGTAGTCTCAGGGTGGCCTCGAACTCATGGCAATCCTCCTGCCTCTGCCTTGAGTGCTGGGATTAAAGGTGTGCGCCACCATGCCGGGCTTATTTTTTTTTAAGCAAAATGAAGAGATTCTTCAACAATAATTATTAAGCCCTTCCCTCGTGAGAATATAACTAAGCAAAGGAGTACGTACTACAGTAGTTGGATAAGTGTTTTAAACAAAATGAGCAGGCCCAAAAGTGTTCTTTCTGGTATGAGGAAGTGGCAAATCCTTAAGTGAAACATGAAGGAAAAGAAAGTGAAGCCAGCTGGGCGTGGTGGCACATGCCTTTAATCCCAGCACTCGGGAGGCAGAGGTAGGAGGATCGCTGTGAGTTCAAGGCCACCCTGAGACTACATAGTGAATCCCAGGTCAGCCTGAGCTAGAGCGAGACCCTACCTTGAAAAAACAAAAAAAATAAAAAATAAAAAAGTGAACCCATCCTGAGGCAGGAGATACCCATGCGGCTCGAGAGCACAAGCTACAGGGAGAATGACAGAACATGAGGTTACGGACTTGCCAGATCAAGTCCAAGTTTAAATTAGTGACAGGACCAGATCACGTAGGGCTTCACAGGCCCAGTAAGGTCTTTACCTACTACATGAGAAGGGAACACCCTCTAGATGTTTGCGGGCAGGTCTTTATACAGTTTACAGTCCAAGTGACTCCCTAGGCCCCTACATGAAGTAGAGGCAGGTTTAGAGCCAAAACAAAAGCCCAGCTGGAGGCTGCTATAATGACTAGGCAGATGATAGTGGCTTATCAAATGATGGTATTTTAGCCAGTGAATTCCAGGTCAGCCTGGGCTAGAGTGAGACTCTACCTCAAAAAAAAAAAAAAATTTAATACAATTAATTAATAAAATAAATAAAAAATAAAATGATGGTATTTTAGAAAGGCTCATCATCACAATGTAGTTCAAAGTTGGTACTTATTAATGGTTTGTAGGCAAATGAGAGAAAAATGAGTATCAGGTGTTTTAGACACATTAGGTTATACATGCCTAATAGTCAAGCAGAGAGTCAATAACTGGTTAGAAAACTAGAATTCAGGGGAAAGTTAAGGCTAGAGATAATTTGAAAAGTTACTAGCAATCAGGCCATAGAATTTATGACATCACCAGGAGAATAAAGAAGGTTCTAGAAGAATCCAGGAGAACTAAACCATCAGTCACTTTGGCCTAAAAGCAGAGAAGGGAAGGATTCGACAAAGGAAAATGAGTCAGGATCAATCCATGAGGTAGGACCCTGGAGGTATTGGTATCCCAGGAGACAGGAGAGACTCCTTACATAGAAGGAAGCATATCAGACGAGGAAGGAAAATTAACCTTTGAATTTGGAGAGGCAGAGATCATTGTGACGTCAACAAAGCCAACACCAGCTAGGTGGAGGGGATGGAGGCTTAAGTTAAGCGGTTCTCAAGAGAATGGGGGGAAGGACAGGGAAATAATGACAATAGACAACTATGTTGAGGATCTTTTTCTCTAATGTAAAGCAGAGAATTAGTGGTAATTAGAAGGGCCACAGGGGGGTCTGTGTTTGTTTTCAGATAGGAGTCACTGCACACGGATGGGAATGATCTAACAGAAGAGATTGCAATAGGAAGACAAGACTGTAAGGTTCAGTAGTGACCAAAGACCACGGGGAGCACTCTGAGGCAAAGATGGAAGTTTTATTCAGGAAAAACATGAGCTAACAGGACAGACTCTCAGGAGCGGAGCAGTCAGTCTGGGTTACAGATAGTGGGCTTTTTAGGTTTTTTCAATTGGGAGAAGATGAGAAAGGGGGAGAAATTTTCTTGTTAGGGCAGCAAATCTCTGTTCTTTTACATTAGCCATATGGAGAGACCAGGTGAGAGATAGGGGGGCAGTAAATCTCTGATCCCAGGGTGAGACCAGAAGTGACCTGGTGAGAGATAAGGAGGGGCATCCTTATCTCCTGTTCTTGGGCATCTTTCTTGAGGAACGTGGATGATCCATTTCCTTATATCTCCCTGTAGCCATCCTGTTTTTCTTTTGGTGACTCCCTTTTGGGAAGCCCATTTTGACCTAACAAAGATGGGGCTATAACTCGAGGAGCAAAGAGCTTGTGAGAGATAGGTGGGACCCAACATCTAGACTGAGGGAACGGCCTTTAACAGAACAGTTCATTCCACTGCTAACTAGTAAAAGAGATTACTCAAACCGGGCGTGGTGGCTCATGCCTTTAATCCCAGCACTCGGGAGGCAGAGGTAGGAAGTTCACGGAGAGTTTGAGGCCACCCTGAGACTATATAGTGAATCCCAGGTCAGCCTGAGCTAGCGTGAGACCCTACCTCGAAAAACCAAAAAAGAGAGATTACTCACATACAAGTACTGATGCTTTGTAATAGAACAGTTCATCCACTATAACAAGAAAGATTATGCACCTACAAGTACCGAAGCTTTGATAGGTTACAAAGTGAAAAATTGTGAGGATCACTTGTGGTTTATTTTCTAGTGTTCTTCTGGTTTTATGTGAAGTTAGCTAAGAGTGAGGAGGGAGGGAAAAAGGACGAGGAAAGTGAACATTGGCCATGATTTCTGAGACATTTTGAAATGTAGTTTGGGGGCAGGGGAAGATGACTCAGTGGTTAAGGAGCTAGCTTGCAATGCCAGATAGCCCAGGTTCCCCCAGTACCCATGTAAAGCCAGATGCACAAAGTGGCACATGCATCTGGAGTTCGTTTACACCAGCTAGAGACCCTGGTATGCTCATTCTCTCTCCCCCTCTCTCTCTCCCTCCCTCCCTTTCTAAGTTTGCAAATAAATATTCTGCATGGTGTGGTGGTGCACACCTTTAATGCCAGCACTTGGGAGGCAGAGGTAGGAGGATCACCATGAGTTCAAGGCCACCCTGAGACTACACAGTGAATTCTAGGACAACCTGGACTAGAGTGAGACCCTAACAAAAAAAAAAAAGAAGAAAGAAAGAAAAAGAAATGTAGGCTGGAAAGATGGCTTACATGGTTAAAGTGCTTGCCTGCAAAGCCAAAAGATCCAGGTTTGATTCCCCAGTACCCTCATAAAGACAGAAGTTCAAGGTGGTGCATATGTCTGGAGTTCGTTTGCGGTGGCTAGAGGCCCTGGTGAGCCCATTCTCTCTTCCTCCCAGGAAATATAAGACATGGCTAGAGAAAAGACGGTTTAAAATAGATTCTGAAATGGCATAGAAATTGGCAGGAGCAATGGTAGCAGTGCCTCAAGATGGAGTGAAAGACAAAATCTCTTCCAAAGAGCACATAAAGGATCTGAAAAGTCAAATGGATCATCGGTGGGGGTGTTGAGATCTCCATGCACAAGGGCAGGGGGTTTCAGTGAACGATGGGGAGAGGAGGCCTAACCAGAAGAGCTGAGGAGAGACCCGAAGGAGACAGTACAGTCCAAAGAACAATTCTGACAAGGTCTGCAGAACACATGGTGGGGGGGAGGGGTTGTCGAAGAAAGCACAGGGTCAAAGGCTATTCCAAGTTAAGAGATCAAGGCCACCCTGAGACTACATAGTGAATCCTAGGTCAGCCTGGGCTAGAGTGAGACCCTGCCTCGAAAAACAAAATAAAATAAAAAAAAATGAATAAAAAGCAGGATGGAAGCTGGGTGTGGTGGTACACGCCTTAAATCCCAGTGGATTGCCATGAGTTCGAGGCGAGCCTGAGACTACACAGTGAATTCTAGGTCAGCCTGGGCTAAAGTGAGACCCTACCTTGAAAAAACACAATAAAAAATAAATAAAGGGAGGTCCCTGATGCCCCCAAAACATTACAGGCCATTGCTGAGGCCCTTGGTTTCCCACCAGGAATAGATGGTAAGACCCTATTGCTGAAGACTCCACATAGTTGGGCTGAAAGGCCACTGAGAAATCCTGCTGGAGCTGAGCTGAAAACCTCCTCCATGTAGACCAGCTGACAAAGCTGGAAAAAGCCACGCTGCATGCAGTTCAATGGCAGAGAGAGAAATCACAGTGAAGATAACCAGCAGTGGACAATGAAAGCCTTATATTTGGCCAGCCAGGCCAAATGTGCCAACAGGTGCAATAGTGGCACATCTGTCATGGTGGAAACCAATTGCCCTCTAATTGGACTGGAGGCCCGCTCCATGAGAGGGAATACATCCCTGATACTGAAAACCTAAAACGGGTAGTCATGAGCCCTAGGGGTATAATGTCTGCTGCTGTCTGGCTAAATGTATATGCTATGCTCACCAAACTGCCCAGTAAGCACTTCTCTTAATGTTCATACCCATATATTAATGCTACTCTCACTTTTAGTTAGAGAGCCTTCTCTTTTCAGATAGCAGTGACCTTGGGATGACTCAAAAGGCACCATGGTGATGAAAAGAAGTGACAGAGGAGTGCTCAGCACTGCAATATCTCTATCACACCTTCCAAGGCTCAGGGTCCATTGCGGAAGAGATAGCGCAAAAATGTAAGAACAAAAGGAAGGGTAGGACTCCTTACAACATGCTCCCCCCAGACACAAAATGGCCTGGATATCCATGACCTCACAGTACCTGACACTACCTACACAAGACCATCATAATAGAGGAGGAAAAGATCATGGCATCAAAATAAAAGAGAGACTGATTGGGAGGGAAAGGAATATGATGGAGAGTGGAGTTTCAAAGGGGAAAGTGGGGGGAGGGAGGGAATTACCATGGGATATTGTTTACAATTATGGAAGTGGTCAATAAAAAAATAAATAAGTAGGGCTGGAGAGGTGGCTTAGCAGTTAAGCGCTTGCCTGTGAAGCCTTAGGACCACAGTTCGAAGCTCAATTCCCCAGTACCCATGTAAACCAGATGCACAAGGTGGCACATGCATCTTGAGTTTGTTTGCAGTGACTGAAGGCCCTGGTGTGTCCATTTTCTGTCTCTGCCTCTTTCTCCCTCTGCCTGTTGCTCTCAAAAAAATAAATAACAATTTAAAAAATAAATAAATAAATAAAAGCAGGATGGAAGCCAGGTGTGGTAGCACATGCCTTTAATCCCAGCACTTGGGAGACTGAGGTAGGAGGATCACTGTGAGTTCAAGGCCAGCCTAAGCCAACATAGTGAATTCTAGGTCAGCCTGGGCTAGAGTGAGACCTGACCTTGAAAAACCAATAAAATGAAATAAAGCAGGCTGGATGAATGCAAATGTGGGTAAGGAAATAAGATTGTGGTAAGAAAGTGAGTTCATGATTTACTGCTTCTATTTCAAAGTATGAGACAGTCCTCAGCTGGGTGGAAAAGGTATAAAGCTTAGAGACACGAAGGCATTTAGTCCTCAGAGCCTGGAAAAACTAGGTAAATAAAATGAGTGTGCTAGAAAGTGCCCAATTTCAATTAAGATGTGTGGTAATGAAACAAAAACTAGTGAGTGGTGGGGCATGGTGACACACGCCTTTGATCCCAGCACTTGGGAGGCAGCAGGATCGCCCTAAGTTCAAGGTCACCCTGAGACCACATAGCGAATTCTAGGTCAGCCTGAGCTAGAGTGAGATCCCACCTTGAAAAGATAGGCAGAAAATATTTTGGGGCTGGAGAGATGGCATAGCAATTAAGGTACTTGCCTGTGAAGCCTAAGGACCCAGGTTCAGTTCCCCAGTATCCACATAAGCCAAATGCACAAGGTGGTGCATAAGTATGGATTTGGCTTGTAGTGGCTACATGGCCTGGCGCGCCCATTTTCTCTCTCACTCACTGTCAAACCTCTCAAACTAATAAATAAAATATTTGTTTAAAAATATTTTTAAAAAATCAGTATGATTACTAGGTATGTGTGGATCCTTGGGTTTCAGCAGGGTTAAGGTTTTGTTAGAAGTATGGTGGATTGGGTTGGAGGGATGGCTTAGCCCTAAAGGCATTTGCTTGCAAAGCCAAGGGACCCAGGTTCGGTTCCCCAGGACCCACATCAGCCAGATGCACAAGGGGGCACATGCGTCTGGAGTTTGTCTACAGTGGCTGGAGGCCCTGGGGCGCCCATTCTCTCTCCCTCTTTCTCTGTCAAATAAATAAAAATAAAATACATATTTTTTTAAGTATGGCGGATTTCCAGAGGACCAACGGACTGGCAGCAGATGTGAGGGTAACTGCAATGATGAACCACCGAGGCTGCGGAGGACTCTACACTGAGAACACGGGATTGAAAGTCCCGCGTGGACAAGTCATTGATGAGGAGTTGTAAATGAGCTGATGTGCTCAGAGCAAGATGTTTCTACCAAGTCTCATTGGCTGTGTTATCTTGGAAACTTGGTGAGGAGTGAGCAGAGAACAACTTATTCCTGAAACCATGCATCAAATCATATGTAGATAGATAGAAAGATAGATAGACAGACAGATAGATATAGATATCCCTCCTCACTTTAAGGGCCCCTACCTTTGTTGGGAGAGTAAAAGAAACCATGTAATAGAAGATCTCAAGGGCAAGTAATAAGGAAAAGTCTAACTCAGCGGGATGCAACAGTTTGCTGTAGAGAGAAAGAAAAAAAGCATTCAGGACTTCAGGACTGGGCGCGCTCGTGTTAGGTTCAACCTTGCAAATGGTGTCGTGCTTTCTGTCAGTGTCAGGGTGTCATTTCCCCCGTGGAGTCGTCGGGGTGCAGAGAGGTGGCTATAAAGCGACGGGCGGACGACACTAGCTTAGTTTCAGACCCTTCGGGACAGGCTCCCGAGTCCTTAGGTGGGTGTGGGGGGCTTCGGGGGTGGGGACCACACCTACCGCCCAGAGACTGCGGAGGCCACGGCGGGTATCTGGTGATCAAGGACGGGGATGTCATCACCCCGCCCGGGTACAAGTTGTCTCTATCCCCCACGCGAAGTTCCAGGAGACGCCGGGGATGCCGGGCCTTGTGGGCCCTGGGGGATGCTCGGAGCTCCTGGAGCTCGGAAAGCGCGGAGGGCTCCTGGGAACCCTGGACCACCGGGGAGGCTCCGCAGGCCTCGGTGGACAAGCCCAGGTCCTCTTCCTCCTCCTCTTCCTCTTCTTCCTCCTCCTCCTCCTCTTCCTCCTCCTCGTCTTCCAGTCGTCGTCCCTCGTCAGTCTCTCCGGCCTCTTGCTGCCGGGACCCAAGCTCGTCCTGCTCTTCCAGGAGCCTGAGCACGAGAGGTTTGGGGGAGTCTTCCGAGCGGGCGGGTTCTTCGGACGTGGTGTGCCCGCCCGTCACCTCGGACGGCGCGTACGAGCCAGAACGCCCGGCCTCCTCCTCTTCCATGGCGCTCGCTCAAGGGCCTGCGGTGAACGCTAGCGGCGGGCAGCCCGGCCGCACTGAGCCGAGCGCCGCGCCCGCCGCGGGCCCGCCCACCGCGCGCCGCTCCTCTGCCGGGCCACGCCCCACCGCAGGCCCCGCCCACAAGAGACAGCTCCTCTATCGGACCACGCCCACAACGGGCCGCTCCCCTGCAGGGCCACGCCCACCGCAGTCCAGGCCCCGCCTACCGCAAGCAGCTCCTTTGTCCGGCCCCGCCCACCCGTCGGGCCACGCCTGCATCAGGGCCCGCCCCCACCACCGGGCCCCGCCCACCCCTCAGTGGCTCAGCCTCGCTTCCCCACACGTCATCCAGTTGCCATGGGGCCGCATCGCTCCGCCCGGGCGCGCCCAAGGCAGACAGGAGACCCACGTAAGACCCTGAGGGAGATGGAGGATGGAGGAGGTCGGGGCCCTGAGCCAGGGAGGCTGGGCGTGGCAGCACACTCAGATCTCTGCTTTCCGAGTTCGCCAGGCAACAGGATCGATTCAAAGGCTGAGAGCAGATAGGATATCGGCAATATTTTAAAACCGTCCATCATTAGAGCAGTTAGGTTTTTTTTTTTTTTTATTGACAGCTTCCATACTTACAGACAATAAATGATGATGATTCCCCCCCACACACTTTGCCCTTCACAAATCCACACTCCATCATATCCTGTCCCTCTCTTCATTAGTCTCTCTTTTATTTTATTTTATTTTATTTTATTTTTGTTTTTGTTTTCCGAGGTAGGGTCTCACTCTAGCTCAGGCTGACCTGGAATTCACTCCGTAGTCTCAGGGTGGCCTCGAACTCGTGGCGATCCTCCTACCTCTGACTTCCGAGTGCTGGGATTAAAGGCATGTGCCACCACGCCCGGCTGTCTCTCTTTTATTGTGATGTCATCATGTCTTCCTCCTATTATGAGGGTCTTGTGTAACTAGTGCTAGGCACTGCGAAGTCATGGATATCGAGGCCAATTTCTGTTTGGACGATTGCATTGTAAGCAGTCCTACCCTTCCTTTGCCTCTTACATTCTTTCTGTAAGGACATTTTTAATAAATGTTCAGCAAATGGAATGAAGGTTGTTGGGAAGAGGGCGACATCAGTATGACATTTCTTCCTTCCTTCCTTTTTTTTTTTTTTTTTTTTTTTTTGAGGTAGGGTCTCACTATAGTTCAGGCTGACCTGGAATTCACTATGTTGTCTCAGGCTGGCCTCAAACTCATGGAGATCCTCCTACCTCTGCCTCCTGAGTGCTGGAATTAAAGGCGCACATCACTGTGCCCCGAAACATTTAAAAATTTTTATTGGGGCTGGAGAGATGGCTTAGTGGTTAAGACGTTTGCCTGCAAAGCCTAAGGACCAAGGTTCAATTCCCCAGTACCCATGTAAAGCCAGATTCACAAAGTGGTGCATACATCTGGAGATCATTTGCAGTGGTTAGAGGCCCTGGCACTCCCATTCTCTTTCTCTCTCTCCTTGCAAGGAAATTTATTTATTACACAAACACACAGAGAAAGAGAGAGAGAGAGAGAGAGACAGAGAGAGAGAGAGGCATGCCAGGGCCTCTTGCTGTTGCAAACAAAATCCAGATGCATGCACCACTTTGTGCATCTCACTGAATGTGGGTGCTGGCAAATTGAACCCAGGCGAGCAGACTATGCAAGCAAGTGCCTTTAACCATCTAGCCATTCTTCCCAGTCTCTCTCTCTCTTCCTCTCTCTCTTTTTCCCCCGAGGGAGTGTCTCACTCTGGCCCAGGCTGACCTGGAATTAACTATGTAGTCTCAGTCTCAGGGTGGCCTGAAACTCTCGTCAATCCTCCTACCTCTGCCTCCCAAGTGCTGAGATTAAAGGAATGCACCACCACGCCCAGCACCCCTTCTTTTTTGAAAGCAAGACACCTCCTTTCTGTGAGGAAACTCATTCTATGTGGCTTGAAGGGGCTGACCCTGCCTCCTGTCTTGGGTCTGGCCAATCTAGCCACAGTACACAGATAATGAACTAAGCAAAACTGATGAGTTGGCCTCCTTGAGTTCTCTGTGTGATAGCTGGAAAGGTCTGTCATCTTGCATTCGTGAACTGTAAGAATAGTATAGGCTTGATGTTGACAGTACCCTGATGAGGGTCTGAACATGAACCCAAGAAGGGGTTAACAGGCTGAGAACTTACTATCTTTGAAGTTGTGAGCTCACCCTTGCCCAAATTTCTCAGTATAATGAGCCTCCCTCAACCCCCTTTTTGGCACACACAAATTTACATTGAATTTCCAGCATTTTAAATATTTGTTTATCTAGTTAGTTATTTAAGAGAGAGAGAGAGATTATGAATGGTACACCAGGGCCTTTTGCCATTGCAAAGTACTTTAGATGCATGTGCTAATTTGTACATCTGGCTTTACGTGGGCACTGGGGAATTGAACCTTGATCGGAAGCCTTTGCAAACAAGCATCTTTAACTTTTGAGCAATCTCCTCAGTCCAAAATGTTTTAATATTTATTTAATGTCATTGAAAATCCACACATGGGATGAAGGCCTGCTGATACTTGACTTTCAATTAAAAATCCTAATCCCAGATGTGCTGGTGCAGTACAGTGATAGATTGTGCTCAGCAGGGGTGATTTGCTGGGTTCAACTCTCAGCACTGAAATATCAAAACAAAGAAATCCTAATCCCCCCCCCCAAGCAGTTTTACAAATACTTTTTAACTTTTCAATATTTTATTCACTTCTTTGAGAGAGAGATAGTTAGAAAGAGAGAGAGAGAGAGAGAGAATGGGCACATATAGACCTCTAGCCACTGCAAACAAACTCTAGATGCATTCACCACCTTGTGCAACTGGCTTTATGTGGGTACTGGGGAATCAAACTGGGGTTGGTAGGGTTTGCAGGCAAGTGCCTTAACTGCTGAGCCATCTCTCCAGTGCCAGTTTTACAAATATTGTAAAGTTAACATTCTCTCTCTGCTCTCTCTCTCTCAAATAAATAAATGTTTTTTTAAACGGGCTGGAGAAATGGCTTAGTGGTTAAGATGCTTGCTTGCAAAGTCTATGGACCCAGGTTCAATTCCCCAGTACCCACGTAAGCCAGATGCATATGGAGGCACATGCATTTGGAGCTTGTTTGCAGCAGCTAGAGGCCCTGGTGTGGCCATTCTCTCTCTTTCTCAAATAAATAAATAACATTTAAAAAAACAAATTAAAAATCTAAAGTCACCAGTGAATTAGCACCCTCCTTGTATGTATGCGATGCATTGAGAGAATAGGAAATGGCTCATTTTTTATTTGAAAATGGAAACCTTTGGCCTAAGCCTGTCCTTCAGCACGGGTGACAGTAGATGGTGAGCTGTGCAGTGGGCCAGGTCCCCGTCACTGCACATTCTCGGCCAGATGTGCGATCAGGTCTTTGGCATCTTGCATGGTAGAGGGTATCTCTGAGCCATTGTGAGTCACCTGAGTCCCAAACAAGAACAGCTTCCTGTCATTTCCCACTTCAGACAAGGCCAAAGCGTCGTGGATGTCTGTAATGTGATAGGCTGCTTCGAGATCCTTCACCCAGAAGGGAAAAAGAAAAAGGAAACATTGGTTGTTTTGCAATCCTTTTGGCTACACTTTGTCACACAGACTTAACGCTCTCAGTCACTCCACCATTTTAATACAGAGGCTATTGAGACCCCATTGTTAAAGATCCCAGTGGCTGTATGCATCTCCATATTTTCATCAGAATTATGCCCGCATTTCTGGATTTATCAAAAATAAAAATAAGGGGCTGGAGAGATGGCTTAGCTGTTAAACGCTTGCCTGTGAAGCCTAAGGACCCTGGTTTGAGGCTCAATTCCCCAGGACCCACGTAAATCAGATGCACAAGGGGGCGCACGCGTCTGGAGTTCATTTGCAGTGGCTGGAGGCCCTGGCGCGCCCATTCTGTCCCTCTCTCTCTGCCTCTTTGTCTGTCTGTCTGTCGCTCTCAAATAAATAAATAAAAGTAAACAAAAAAATTGAAAAAAAAATAAAAATAGGGCTGGAGAGATGGCTTAGCAGTTAAGGCTTGCAAAGACAAAAGACCTAGGTTTGACTCCCCAGGACCCATGTAAGCCAGATGCACAAGGTAGCACATGTGTCTGGAGTTCAATTGCAGTTTGAATGCCCTGGCATGCCCATTCTCTCTCTCTCTCTCTCTCTCTCTCTAATAAATAAATAAAGTAGGGTCTCGCTGTAGCCCAGGCTGACCTGGCATATTCACTATGTAGTCTCAGGCTGGCCTGGAACTCACAGCAATCCTCCTATCTCAGCCTCCTGAGTGCTGGGATTAAAGGCATGCACGGCCATTTTTAAATCTCTGGAAATGATCAATTCTGAGTCACTTATTTCCTATAGCATCATAAACCTATCTGCTTCCAGCCCTGGGGCCCATGCAGCTTTCCCTGATGGGCTGTGCGTGGTGACTGGGGCATCTGTGACCTGGCCCCTGTAGGTATTGACAATCACAATATATCATCGGTCCGAAAACTGCATTCATTTGTCCTAGAGCCTGTAATAACTTGTATAACAGAACTAACGGATCCAGTACCATCTAGAGAGTGCCTGGGGTTAGTAAGTTCACCCGATGGACTTGGAGAAGAAGAGGTAGGGGAGGAGACGTGCCTTGTAATGATACAGCACATTAGGTATAAATTCAAGGCTAGCTCTCTAGTAAATAATTGAACTGACTCTACCTTAGTAGAAGTCAAACCCAGAAAATAAAGATAACAAGATGGCTTTGTTTATTGGTTTGTTTTTGAAATAATGTGTACACATAGCTCAGCCTGGCCTTAAGCTTGCAATCCTCCTGCCTCTGCCTGCCCAGTGCTGGGATTACAGGAATAAGCCACTGTGCCTAAACTAGAATGACATTGTGAAAACCTATATATAATTTGAGCCAATGAGTCCTCTAGAAGCACAGACTAAATATTTTGACCAAAGAATATAAACAAAGGTGCCTTAAACCAGAATATCCAAACCTTTCCTCAGTGAGGCCCAGCAAAAGTTTTCCATTTGACAATGAATGGCTCTGTTTATTCAATTTGACAAAGGCCAGACACCCACACCGTAAAAGAGAAATATAATTATGCGTGGAGACAGGGGAGATGGCTCAGCCTGTGCAAGCACTTGCTGTACAACCATGAGGGTTTAGTTGACTTCGTCAGAGAAAAGGCAGGAAATGGCCCTCCTATGACTGCTAGGATTACGGATGTGTGCCATCACACCTGGCTATATGTGTCCTTTTGTGATGAGCTTACTTCATTTGGCATAGTGTCCCTCAAAGTTCATCTGTGTTGGTGCATAGGTTAGAACTTCTCTCTTAAGGCTTCAGAATGTTATGTTATATTTGTTTAATTTTTTGAGATAGGGTCTCACTCTAACCCAGGCTGACCTTGAACTTGCTCTGTAGGCCTGGAACTCACAGTGATCCTCCTGCCTTTGTCTCCAGAGTGCTGGGATTAAAGGCATGTGCCACCATGCTCAGCCCTAGAATTTCTTTTGAAGTGTCATGATGCTGTTTTCCACAGTAGCTGCCCCATTTTACATTTGTACCAACAGTGCACGAGATTCCAATTTCTCTGTGAATGTTATTATTTTAAGTGCTTACATGCAGTAAGATCAGATAGTAGATCAAATCTAATTGTTCTGAAACAAAACCATTTCTTTATGCACAACAGCCACTCAAATATTATGCTGAATTAAATTCAACAATCAATTTTGGTTTACTGACATAAATTCAACATATTGTTCAAATTGTACTATGCACAAAACAACATACTAGGTGGTAGTTAAGTATTTCAAAGGACATAAAGGGTAAACTATTGGCTTCTTCCTGAAAGATTTTATAACCCAGGAGGTCTAACAGATTGAATATGTAGCATACTGTTTAATATCTAGCCATCAAAAGCAGGCATCTCTGTGTTAATAATTAAACTATTGAATACAAGTTACATTTTGGGGGGAACAGACCCAGGACCTCCTGAAATCTAGGCAGGTGCTCTACCACTGAGCTACAGGTCTCGTCCTGTATTTGCATAGTTTTTTTGTTTGTTTGTTTGTTTTTTACCTGTTTGTGTGCAAACACGATCAGAGGGAGGACTGGGTTTGCTTCGATTAGTTGATGCAGGTATTTCCTAGCTTCGGGTAATCTGCTGTGATCTGCGGAGTCCACCACAAAAATGAGCAGCCATCCCCGGGGCAGGCACATCTCCCAGTAGGAACGGAAAGGTTCACTGCCACCAACTACAGAGAACAAACAGCAGGAAGTCACCCCACCCCCGCAAAAAATTAAATAAATGAATCACTGGCCTATCCATCCAGAGGGGTTGCCATTGTTATTTTCAACAATGACTCAGTTCTGAGTATTTTTAAATTTCCAGTATGGTTTCATTGGCCTACACAAGCATTCCCACAACGTCGGAGCATTGGGTGCAGAATTCCTTCTTACGATGTCCCCACATTAAGGTCTAATGTGACACGGTTGTCCTATGCGACTAGTGAGAAAGGTGCTTGCTTACTTTCCAGGAACTCCATCTGCCTGTTGTTGGTGTTGATGCAGACGACATTGAAGCCTTGGGTGGGGGCCACGCTATGCTGGACTCTGTTCGAAGCCAGGGAGGAGAGGACGCTGGTTTTTCCCGCTCCATCCAGGCCTACTACCAGGACCTGCTTATTTTTCTCCTACGAAATACAAGATAAATTAATAAGCCTGTGACATCAGGACCTTGTTTTGCTGACTCCTGACAGAATACATGCCAATTTGGCCCTAATAATAATCATGGAGCTGCAAACCAGACTAAAAGTTCACAAAGAAGATACAGATCTAAACCCAAAGTGTACCAGTTAGTATTTTCTAACTGGCCACCGCTAGTTATGTGAGATTACTCTCAAATCCCTTCTCTATTTCCCCAGCTCTTTGTTCATCTACCAGACAACATAGGTATGTATTCACACATGCGTGCGCACACACGCACGCGCGCACACACGCACACATACACACACACCCCTCGGTATTTATTCAAGGCACAATGCCACAGATTAAACTCATGGATCCCAGAACCAATTTTGAGACCTCATTGAGTTCATTGCTTCTTAAGTTCATGTACATTGAGGACTGCACTAGCATTCTGTCGTTCAGGCCTTGTGGCCTCTATGACGGCAAGTAAGGACTGCTCTACCCAGCATGAGAGATTTAAGGCATCATTGTTATTCATCTGCCTTATCTTCACAAATTGGGTAACTTGATTACAAAATCTTGGGACAACCTTCCCCTTTTATATTTTCTTTTCAAAAAACATTTCATTCTTGGGCTGGGGAGAGACTTAGTGGTTAAGGTGCTTGCCTTTGAAGCCTAAGGGCCCAGATTCTGTTACCCAGTACCCATGTAAAGCCGGATGTGCGTGGTGGTGCACGCATCTGGAGTTCATTTACAGTGGCTAGAGGCCTTGATGCACCCATTCTCTCTCTGTACCTGCCTCTTTCTCTCCCTCAAATAAATAAATAAATAAAAATAAGATATTTTAAATTTTTTTCATTCTTTTTTAAATTAAAAACATCCTTTAAAAAAGTTACATAATCTGGGCTGGAGAGATGGCTTAGCGGTTAAGGCGCTTGCCTGTGAAGCCTAAGGACCCAGGTTTGATTCTCCAGGTCCCACATAAGCCAGATGGACATGATGGCACATGCATCTGAGTTGTTTTTTTTTTTTTTTTTTTTTTTTTTTTTTTTGCAGTGGCTACAGTACCTGGTGTGCCCATTCTCACTGCTCACTGTCTCTCTCTCTCCTCTCTCTGTTTCTAATAAATAAGTAAATAAAAATAAATCTTTAAAAAATTGACATACTCTGACAGGTGTAGTGGTGCATGACTTTAACCCTAGCACTCTGGAAGCTGAGGTAGGAGGATCACTATGAGTTTGAGGCCAAATCAGGGGCTACAGAGTGAGTTCCAGGCCAGCCTAGGCTAAGATGAGACCCTGTTTCGATAATCCCCTCTCATCACCACCTTTTGTTCCCTGTGCTCCATCCCACTCCAGTGAACCGTCTCCTCTTCTTTCCAATTATTCCTTCTTCTTCTTTTTTTGTTAATTTTTTTGTTTTGTGTTCATTTTTATTTATTTATTTGAGAGTGACAGACAGAGAGAAAGAGGCAGAGAGATAGAGAGAATGGGCACGCCAGGGCCACCAGCCATTGCAAACAAACTCCAGATGCATGTGCCCCCCTTGTGCATCTGGCTAACGTGGGTCCTGAGGAATTGAGCCTCGAACTGGGGTCTTTAGGCTTTACAGGCAAGCTCTTAACTGCTAAGCCATCTCTCCAGCCCTTTCTTTTTGTTTTGTTTTTGGTTTTTTGTTTTTCTGTTTTTGTTTTCGTTTTTCAAGGTAGGGTCTCATTCTAGCCCAGGCTGACCTGGAATTCACTATGTAGTCTCAGGGTTGCCTCAAACTCACAGCAATCCTCCTACCTTTGCCTCCTGAGTGCTGGGATTAAAGGCGTGCGCCACCACGCCCGGCTCCTTCTTCTGTTTTGACACCTTTTTGTTTCCCCCTTCATATTAGGCAGGTCTGTGCAGGCAACTACAGACACTGTGAGATAATAAATACAACTGCCACTTTGTGTCTGGAAGACAGCATTCCAAAGCACTCCTCCCCATCCTTTGGGTCTTCTTTTTTTGTTTGTTTGTTTTTTGTTTTTTTGAGGTAGGGTCTTACACTAGCCCAGGCTGACCTAGAACTCACTATGTAGTCTCAGGGTGGCCTTGAACTCATGGCAATCCACCTACCTCTGCCTCCCCAGTGTTGGGATTAAAGGTGTGCGCTACCACGCCCGGCATCCTTTGGGTCTTTAAAAAATATATTTCATTTGATAGAGAGAAGGGTGGGGGGCGGAATGGGAGTGCCAGGGTCTCCTGCCACTGCAAAGAAACTCTAGATACATGCACCACTTTGTGTATCTGGCTTTGACTTTACATGGGTACTGGGGAATCAAACATGGGACATCAAGCTTTGTAAGCAAATGCCTTTTACTGCTGAGCCATCTTTCCAGTCCTAAAACATGATTTTTATTTATTTACTTGAGAGAGAGAAAGAGAGAGAGAGAGAGAGAAAGTGTGTGTGTGTGTTTGGGTATACAAGGCCATCCTGACACAGCAAACGAACTCCAAAGACATGTACCACTTTGCACATCTGGCTTACGTGGGCCCTGGGGAATTGAACCTGGGTCCCTTGGCTTTGCAGGCAAGTGCCTTTACAGCTAAGTCATCTCTCCAGCCCTGAAATGAAATCTTGATGGTTTTTAAAGGAAGTGGTACTTTCATGTTTCCCACCTCTGTCCTTTCTTCCTTGCATATTCCAAGCCTTGTAATGTCAAGCTGAGAATGTGCTCTGGTAAGGAGTAAGGGCTGGGCAATTTTAAATTGCACACTTTGCTGGGCACACCTTTAATCCCAACACTGGTGAGGCTGAGGTGGGAGGATTGCCATGAGTTTGAGGGCAGTCTGGGATATAGAGTGAGTTCCAGGTCAGCCTGGCTAGAAGTGAGACCTTGCTATAAAACAAAACAAAAGCAGTCTAGAGAGATGGTTCAGCAGCTTAAGTCTTGCTTGCAAAGCCTGCCTGCCTGGGTTCAATTTCCCAATACCCACGTAAAACCAGATGCACTGGGCATGTCAGCGCAAGCCTTTAATCCCAGTACTCAGGAGGCAGAGGTAAGAGGATTGTCATGAGTTCAAAGCTAGGCTGGGCCTACACAGTGAGTTCCAGGTCAGCTTGGGCTAGAGTGAGGCCCTACCTCAAAACAAAAACCAAACAAAACAAAACAAAGGCTGGAGAGATGGCTCAGAGGTTAAGGCACTTGCCTGCAAAGCCAAAGGACTCAAGTTTGATCCCCCAGGATCCATGTAAGCCAGATGCACAAGGTGGTACGTGTGCCTGGAGTTCATTTGCAGCAACTGAAGGCCCTGGTGCACCCATTCTCTCTCTCTCTCTGTGTCTCTCTTTTTTTTTTTTTTTTTCTCTCTCTCTCTCAAATAAATAAAATAAAAAACAAAAAAAACCTTCGGTCTGGGGAGATGGATCAGCAGTTAAGATGCTTGCCTGCAGAGCCTAACAACCCTGGTTCAAGCCCCAGTACCCATGTAAAGCCAGACGGCCAGAGCGGCGCATGCAGTGGCTGGAAGTCCTGGTGTGCCTCCTTCTCTCTCTCTCTCTCTCTCTCTGCTTGCAGGTAAATAAAATAAAATTTAAAAAATGTTTTTAAAAACCTTGCACACTTTAATAGTGGCACCAATGACTGTCTGCAGGGTGTGCATCGTGTTCCCACTATCTCCACACTGGGCCCTACTCAAGCTACCCCAACATACTTTGTTAATTTTCAAAATGCCCCTACTCCTTTTCCAACCATACTCCTACCCCAAGGACTGTTTTTATTTTATTATTTATTTACTTATTTATTTATTTGACAGAGAAAGAGGGAGAGGGAGAGAGAGAGAGAGAGATAGAGAGAAAATGGGAGCGCCAGAGCTTCCAGCTACTGCAAACGAACTCCAGACACATGCGCCCCTTGTGCATCTGGCTAACGTGAGTCCTAGAGAATCAAACCTGGGTCCTTTGGCTTTGCAAGCAAGTGCCTTAACCAACCACTAAGCCATCACTTCAGCCCCCAAGGACTGTTTTTAACTCACACTATCTCATAAAATCTAGAATAAAAATATGCCCATCCAGTGTAGAGCATCACAATTTCAGGGGGATGTGCACCTTAGAATCTACAGCATGCAGCTCACCCTTGAGGCCCTGGGTTCAATCCCTGACACTAAAAGTAAATAAATAATAAAAGAATACAGCCGGGTGTGGTGGCGCACGCCTTTAATCCCAGCACTCGGGAGGCAGAGGCAGGAGGATCGCCTTGAGTTTGAGGCCACCCTGAGACTACATAGTGAATTCCAGGTCAGCCTGGGCTAGAGAGAGACCCTACCTCAAAAAACAAAACAAAACAAAACAAAACAAAACAAAAAATTCAAAGCTACAGGCTGCTTCATGCTTATTTTCTAGGGAAAGCTGTCGTCATTTTAAAATCACGAGTTCATATGCCAACCTAATTCTGAACACCACTGTTCTTTGTGGAAAGGTATTCCTTCAGTCACTTAGGGCTCTGTGTAGGCCGTTTCACCAGAGATCAAGTCTCCGTTAATAATTCAAATTGTGTAGAACCAGAAAGGAGCTCTGGGCCAGGGGCCTGCGGGGACACCAAGTCCATCCAGTTGACCCAAACAATGCCTGGGTTCTAAGACATGTCAGCTGTTTGCGACCCTGCCTTCCAGGGCTGCAGGTCTTAAAGCCATGAGCCAGAGAGCCCCCAAACATATGGGCACACCCCAGGAGCCCCGTCCCTTCCAAAGGGCCGGCGGGGGGTGGTCTGTGTGCGAGGTTGGAGTGTCCAGGAGCAGATCAGTCCCGGGGGGGGGGGCAAGGAGAAGCCCAGTTAAGCTTTCTGATCCCTCAACGCTATATCCCATATACCCACGACCCCCAGGGCTGGGCCGCGGGTTGGGGATGGTGGGGGGCTTGGCCGGCCGGGGAGAAGGGGCGGAGGAGCCGGGCCCACCTCCCCCCGTCCCCGGCAGGGGCCCACGTCACAGAGCGGGACGCCCACCGTGCCCGGGAGCTCGCGGGGGTCCCGGCCCGGCCCCTCACCGGCGGCGGCGGGGTCCTGGGCAGCGCGCCGCTGCCGTCGTCCGTCCCCGGTCCCTTGCGCCGCTCTTCGGGCTCCTCGGGGTCGCTCCTCTTCTCCTCCCTTCTGCTCGACTCCTTCCTTCTCTCTTTCCCTCTCTCCTTGCGCGTCTCCGCCTCCTTTTTCTCTTTCTCTTCCTTTCCCTTTCCCCGAATTCTCTCCTTCTCCGCCTTGGCTCTGGCCCTGTCCATCCCCACCGTCCCTGCCCCCAGCTGGCCCCCCGCCCCCGCCCCCGCCCCGCGACGCGGCAGGCAGGGCAGGTGTGGCCGCGCACTGGACACGTAGGTGCCCAGGGCGTGGGCCGCTGAATCGTCCTTCCCGGGGGAGGCGGGACCGCGAGGGCGCCGAGGGGAGGGGATGGAGCCCGGCCTAGGGGTTCCCGGGGAGCCCCCAGTTGAGGGAACCGTGCGGGCCAGGAATAAATACATGTCCCTGGGTGCTCTGGCTCCCGCTGAGGCCGGCCAAGGTGTCGCCTTCCTAGGGAACGAATCGAGCGTGTCCTTAAGAGAGTTTGACCTCTGGCTACAACCCCAGTTCTGGTTCCCAGCGATGCCTCCAACCTGGAGAAGGACTAGGGTGCCAGGGTGCTAAGTGTCCCCAGAGGACTCCCCACCTCTCCCCAAGTCACAACTAGGTCTGGAAAGCAAAGTTGTTTCTCCCTGCCAGCGCTCCACTGGGACGGAGATGTAAAGGTTCCCACTTTCTATTTTACAATTTAACAAGACTAGATTTTAGGGAGTTGCTCAGTGATAGACGGCTTGCCGAATGAGACACCTTGGGTTCATCACCCACGCAATACATACATACATGGGTGCGTTGGTGAGCGTGTACTCTGGTTCAGCCATTGTAGAAATCCAAGTGTGGAGATTCCTGAGACAGCTAAAAATAGATTTACTATCCGACCCAGCTATAGCACTCCTAGGCATATATCCTAGGGACTCGTCTCACTAGCCTTAGAGATACTTGCACAACAATGTTCACTGCTGCTCCAGTCACAATAGTTAGGAAATGGAACCAGCCTAGATGTCCTTCAACAGATGAGTGGATAATAAAGACGTGGTACATTTACAGAATGGAGTTCTACTCAGTAGTAAAGAAAAATTATGAAATTTGCAGGGAAATGGATGGAAATGGATGAAAGGACCATACTAAGTGAGGTAACCCAGGCCCAGAAAGCCAAATGTCACATGTTTTCTGTAATATGTGGACCCTACTTACAAATGTTTAGACTTGTGTGTGAATTGGAGTAACTATCAGTAGCACAGGCCAGTAATCTAGAAAAGGGCTATAAGGGAGGGAGGGAGAGGGTTGGACTTAAGGGGATGGTACTGTACATATGTAAGTAGATGGACAGATTAATGTGGGTGGAATGGCCTAAGTGAGGTCTGGGGAAGAGATTGAATAAAAGGAATGTGGGGGGAGGGGCAATCAAAATTCTAGGATATTGTGAATAAGCCACATCATAACCTACTTTTTTGGATAATGGCACACCCTGAAGCCATAGACTAGAAAAATTTCAGTGCCAGAGATGAGATATCTTCCAGTGAGTTGTTGGCCAGGGAGGTCTCTGATGCCCCCAAATATTACAGGCTAGTACTAAGGCTCTTGGTTTCCCACCAGGAATAGGTATTGCTGAAGACTCCACATGCCTGGGCTGCAAGATCACTGAGAAATCAAACTGGGGCTGAGCTGAAAACCTTCTCTGGGTAGACCAGCTGACAGAAAGCTGGAAAAAGCTGCACTGCATGCAGCCTTAAAGGAGACAGAAGCCATCAGTGGTGAAAGCAGTGGACACTGCAAGCCTCAAGTTTGGCCAGCCACGCCAAGCAAGCCAACGGGTGCAATAGGGGCATGCCTGTTATGGGGGAAACCAACTGATCTCTAACTGGACTGGAGACCCGCTCTATGGGAGGGAATACATGCCTGGTACTGAAAACCTAATCAAAAGCCTATAGTGAGGGAGGTCATGAGCCTCAGGAGTGTAATGCCTGCTCTTGTCTGGCTAAATGCATGTATTTTGCTCACCAAATTGCCCTGTAAGCACTTTACTTCATAGTCATACCCATATATTAATGCTACTCTTCACTTTTGGTTACAGAATCTTGTTTTTTCAGAAGGTGGTGACCCTTGGGATGACCCAAAAGGCACCATAGTGCTGAGAAGACATGACGGAGGAATGTTCAGCACTGAAACATCTCTATCACACCTTCCAAGGATCAGAGTCCATTGCAGAAGAGGTGGTGGAAAGAATGTAAGAGCCGAAGGAAGGGTAGGACTGCTTACGATATAACTGACCAGACAGAAATTGGCCTCGATATCCATGACCTCGCAGTGCCCACCATTACCTACACAAGACGCTCATAATGGGAGGAAAAGATGATGATATCAAAATAAAAAAGCCTGCTAAGTAGCCGGGCGTGGTGGCACACACCTTTAATCCCAGCCCTCGGGAGGCAGAGGCAGAGGCAGAGGCAGAGGCAGAGGCAGAGGCAGAGGCAGAGGCAGAGGCAGAGGCAGAGGCAGAGGCAGAGGCAGAGGCAGAGGCAGAGGCAGAGGCAGAGGCAGGAGGCTCACCGTGAGTTCGAGGCCACTCTGAGACTCCATAACGAAAAACCAAAAAAAAAAAAAAAGCCTGCTAAGTTTGTTTATACCCATTGATTAGGGCTCCTCTCAGCCTCAGAGAAGCTTCATTTCCCAGGGGGAAGAGATTAATGACCAATGTGCTGAGAAAATGACTACTGTGTATGCTCAGTTCCGAATGGTACATTCATATCAATGTCTTCCCAGGCTCAGGGAACATGGAGGAAGAGGGTGGAAAGAATGTAAGCAATGAAGGATGGGGAAGAGGCTGTGCAAAGCTGTCTACTGCACACCACTAGGGCCATTGACAAATGAACTCACAGTAGGTCTTTCCTGCACAAGACAGCTTGTCAACATTCAGTCAGTGATGGAGGAGGGGCTCACGAGACCCCACCCTTCACACAGGAGCTATTGGCAGTTAATGGTCCCTGGCAAACTGCCCATGCCCCAGTAAACAATTCCCCACCCATGCAAGCAACCTTAATTGGGCTTAGTGGGTCACCCAAATAGAGAAAAGACATAAAAGCAGGAAGAGGCTGGTTGGGAAGAAGGACTTTAGCAAGAGGGGCGGGGTGAGGGTAATGGGAGACGAATATGACCAAGATACATTAAATAAGCAGAGCATGGTGTCGCACACCTTTAATGCCAGTACTTGGGAGGCAGAGGCAGGAGGATTGCCATGAGTTTGAGGCTACACTGAGACTACATAGCGATTTCCAGGTCAGCCTGAGCTAGAGTGAGACCTTACACCTCAGAAAACCGAAAAAAAAAAAAAAAAAAGATACATTAAATGTATCTATGAAATTGTCAAAAAGAAAAAAACTACAAAACAGGTTTGCATCTGTTCATTTACATACACATCCATTAGCTTTGTGAGTTCTGGAAAGGAAGGGCAGGGGACAATTTTAGATATTCAGCTTAAAAGAAAATTCTTAGATATACTCAACCAGGAAATTCTCCAAAAAATATCAATACCCAAAACACCTTTCTTCATATTCACTGTCCCAATATTTTAAAAGGTGCCACAGTGAGTGGATGTATCCATATTGTTTATAAACATATGTACACACACACACACACACACACACACACACACACACACACACACAGCATATGTCACTGGTTAAAGACCTTTCAAAAAGGAAACAATTTCTGGAAAGTTAATGAAAAAGTTTTCACTTCATTTGACACTGTTTTATTTGAACAGGTGTTTCTATGGTGTGGCAATAACAACAGTAATGATAACAGTACCATGTTTGTAGTTCACTGTGTGTCTTGGGTCAAAATTTTCAAAGATGGGAAATTTTCATCAGGATTCTTTTGCTTAAAAACAATTATCCTTAACCACAAAAATGTAATGAAGTCCTAGATAACAGATTTATAAACAATTATTCTTGTAACAGGGTATTCAGAAGCAGTAAATACCCGTCAGCTTTTGTAGATCTCAGAAGTGTTATGTGGTAATAAGTCACTCTCAGTTTCACATCTTTTCAGATGCCACTGCAGATTCTGGTTATGCTAGACAGGAAGCACCCTTCTTATAAAGGAGAAAGCTTTTTAAAAAACTCTTTCTCAAGAGGTTTCAGTAGATATGGTCAGTCAAACACAGCAGCACTTTATAAAAACAGAATAATATGACCACAAGGAAAAGAAAGTCAATAAATTTGGGCAGCACAGATGAAGACTAAACAGGGGAAAGACACCCCAGTGTCCTGTAGCTGCTGAGTGTTGAAGTGGCTGGACAGCAGGGAAAGCCAAGGGCAGCATTAAGCCTCAAACACACATGACTTTGAGAAAGTAACGAAACTTGAAAGAGGACTCATTCGAGTATCTATGGATTGGGTCAAACACTCTTGTTAGATTTTAATACTTCTGATATTGTTTTCTCTTGAAATAATGAAATCAGCTTATGTTCTTGATGGGGCCATTAATCTTCTCATTAAGACAGTCCAAATGCATGTGATCTCAGAACACCGGGATTACTTGTAACATTGGTATGTTTTCCTGAGGTCCTCAATGGTGCTAACATAATTTGAAAATGACAAGGGGTACAAAGGAGCCAGATATGTAGACATATAAATAAAAAGTCTATCAGAATTCTAGTATCACATGACAAAATTTATGGATAAATTTATTTTAGATACTTAAGTCTTTTTGTGGCCACTCATTTGAGAACACTAGTGCTTTATTAAGATCTCTTCATCACATGATATTTCTAAACAAATGTATGGAATGCTCAGAAGATTCCATTTTCAGTCTCCTTGGGCTTCCTAAGACATAATTTAGGGTGAGACTTCACTAGTAACAGGTGTCTTCAGACTCTAGTTGAAAACAGTAGAAACACTTGGAATTTAAATTCTGGAAAACCGGAAAAAAAAGATGTCTTGTTTGTGAAATGGGAAAAAAAAATCAAGTTAACAGAAAGAGGAAGAGAGGGAGGGAGGAAGGAACAGAGGGCAAGGGAGGCAAGTGTGTGGTCAGCTCCAGGCTTCACGATCTGCAGGGCTCCACGGACAGTGGGCCACACCTGATTAGGCAGCTTGAGGAAGATGCTTTCCTACTTGATGTGCAAGGAGTTATTTCATGAAAATGGGGTCAAAGAGGGAATTCTGTGCTTCTTGCTGCCGTTACCTTTATTATGTCCCTAGTGAGACTGCTTTAAAAACAGCCTGTGACAAGAGCTCTCCGGTCACCAGCCGCCCTTTCCTCCTTTCTTCTTTTTCTGCTGCTGCCTCTTTTTTGCTGCCGGCGCCCCTGCAGGTTTCTGGTGCCGTGGGGGTATGACGTTACTCGTGGAGGCCGACACTGTGGCTGCACTGCCAGGCCTGGGCGAGGTGGGTGGGCTGCTCACAGTTTTACTGGCATCCCTGAAATCATCGACCAGAAAGGTTTGGGTCATTCAGAATCCAACAAAGGAAAAGGCTAAAAGCATGTATGTGCCTGGATTTCACTTTCTGCACCTAGCAATTTCCCATACACTTTCTAATTCTTTCAGGGCGGTGGGTTTCCCAATTCCATACACACTCTTCTTTTGAAGAACTTCACAAGAAGATATATATTACATGCAAATTTTTAAAAGCTAGAAAATAAAATGCAAATGATGTATAATTCTACATAGAAATAGCAATACTTTTTTTCAGCGTATTTTGTTTCAAGAGGAAGCTACCTTTAATTTTCAAGAATGTTTTTCAGGGGATGGAGAGAGATGGCTTAACAGTTAAGGCACTTGCCTACAAAGCCTAAGGACCCAGGTTTGATTCCCTAGTACCCATGTAAAGCCAATGTACACGGGGTGCACGTGTCTGGAGTTCATTTGTAGTAGCTAGAGGCCCTGGTGCATCCATTCTATCTCCCAAGTAAATTAACTATTTTTTAAAAAGAATGGTGCTGAGGCTCAGCCTAGAGCCTTACACATACCAGGGAAATGCTGTACCAATGGGTCACACCTGCAGCCCTACACGATGCTTAGTTTTTATAATACAATCAAATACATTTAGTATATATACTTTCTTTCACATTTACAAATGCTTATCAAAGACATGTGACTTGGCCAGGCATGGTGGTGCACGCCTTTAATCCCAGCACCTGGAAGGCAGAGGTACGAGGATCGCCATGAGTTCGAGGCCACCCTGAGACGACATAGTGAATTCCAGGTCAGTCTGAGCTAGAGTGAGACCCTACCTCAAAAAAAAAAAAAAAAAAAAGAGGAAAGAGATATGTGACTTGGGCTGGAGAGATGGCTTAGCAGTTAAGGCGTTTGCTGCAAGGCCACGGGGCCCAGGTTCAATCC
This sequence comes from Dipus sagitta, assembly GCA_036346955.1. NCBI lineage: Eukaryota > Metazoa > Chordata > Mammalia > Rodentia > Dipodidae > Dipus > Dipus sagitta. The sequence goes on along the minus strand of CM070781.1, from coordinate 49,476,085 downwards.
CCCAGGACTCACATAAGCCAGAAGCACAGGGTGTCATATGTATATGGTATGTGACTACTTTCAGTTAATTAACGAGCCCTCACCAACAGCCACGAATCAGCCCGCACACAGAGGGCATGACTTACAGTTCAGAGGAAGCTCCGGCAGCCGCCCCCTGCGTCCCTTTTCCAATCTGGTCCTTCTTTTTACCCTTCTTTCTCCCTCGGTAGTAGGAGCGCTCCCGCATCGGAAGCCACCTTTCTGGATCTGGGGTAACTTTTGGATCGTAATTCTTAGGAAGTTTTCCTACAAAACAATTGATAATGAGTACCTTCAAGATAATCTGTTTAAGCAACATGTCCACATTTTGGAATTAATAACACTACAACTGAAGTTTGACTGAGGAAAAGATTTTTGTTTCTTTGTCTTACTATGTACAGGCTGCTCTTGAACCAACAACTCTCCTGTCTGTAACCTTTCAAATGCTGGGGTTTCAGGTGTGTACCACTGTGTCTGGATGTTTGAGGAAATTTTTCTTTTTGGTTTTTCAAGGTAGGGTCTCGCTTTTGCCCAGGCTGACCTGGAATTTACTATGTTGTCTCAGAGTCGCTTGAACTCATGGCAATCCTCCTACCTCTGCCTCCAGAGTTCTGGGATTAAAGGCGGGCGCCACCACGCCTGGCTTCAAAGATTTTTTTTTTTTTTCCCGAGGAAAGTCCAACAGACTGGCCTTTATTTTTTTTTTTTAATGCAGGGTGGGAGAGGGAGAGAGAGAATTGATATGTCAGGGCCTCTAGCCACTGCAATCAAACTCCGCATGTGTGCGCCCCCTTGTGTGCATGTGCAACCTTGCACACTTGTGTCACTGTGAATCTGGCTTATGTGGGACCTGGAGAATCAAACATGTGTCCTTAGGCTTTGCAGGCAAGCACCTTAACCGCTAATCATCTCTCCAGCTCTCAATGATTTTTAAAACACAAGAATGAGGCTGGGTGTGGTGGCATGCACCTTTAATACCAGCACTCCAGAGGGGTGAGAGAATCACCGTGAGTTCAAGGCCATCCTGAGACTACATAGTGAATTCCAAGTGAGCCTGAGCTAGAGACCAACCCTATCTTAAAAAAAAAACAAAAACAAACCAAACACCCCCCACCCCCCAAAAAAAGAATGGTGCTCATTTCAGGGCTGGAGAGATGGCTTAGCAGTTAAGGAGCTTACCTGTGAAGTCTAAGGACCCAGGTTTGATTCCCCAGTATCTACATAAGCCAGACACACAGGGTGGCCTATGCATCTGGATTCTTTGCAGTGGCTAGAAGCACTGGCACACCCTCCCCCCTTTCTTTCTCTCTCTCTCTTGCTTTCAACTAACTAAATATTTTAAAATTTTTATTTATTTATTTGGAGAAAGAGAGTAGGGGCATGCCAGGGCCTTGTCCTGCTGTAAACTCCAGATGTGGGCTGGAGAGATGGCTTAGCGGTTAAGCACTTGCCTGTGAAGCCTAAGGACCCCAGTTTGAGGCTCGATTCCCCAGGACCCATGTTAGCCAGATGCACAAGGGGGCACACGCGTCTGGAGTTTATTTGCAGTGGCTGGAGTGCCCATTCTCTCTCTCTGCGCCTCTTTCTCTGTCGCTCTCAAATAAATAAATAAATAAAAAACAAACAAAAAATTCCAGTTGCAAGTGAACTCTAGGTGCATGTGATGTGCACAAAATATTTTTTTAAAAATCTTTGGGGCTGGAGAGATAGCTCAGTGGTTAATGACTTGCCTGCAAAGTTAGAGGACACAGGTTCAATTTTCCAGAACCCAAGTAAACCAGATGCACAAGGTGGTGAATGCAACTGGAGTTTGTTTGCAGTGGCTGCAGGCTTTACTGTGCCCATTCTCTTTTTTTCTGCCTCTTTCTCTCTCAAATAAATGAAGTATTTTTTTTTTGAAAAAAAAAAAAAAAAAAAAAAGAATGCTTATTTGAAAGCCATGCAAATAGGAAAGAAAGCAATACGCCAGTTCAGCTTCTCTCCTTGAAGTATTGTTAAAACACAGACTAAATACTTACTGAATTTTAATCTATTCCTAAGTAGTAGAACCAGAGTGAGACGCTACCTCGTAAAACCAAACCAAAGCAAAACAACCCCCCCCACCCAAAAAACCCTCCAAGTAGTTAAGTCACCGTCACCGTGAAAGAACACAGTGACAACACTCAGACTCCAGAGGAGAGCTCTTCATCTCCTTGAGATGGAGTTTTTTACTGAACTGGAGCTGTTATTATGTCTCATCTCAGTCTGGCTCACAAGGAAGCCCTAGTGAGTCTCTGACTTCCACCTTCCACAGGACTGGGGATACAGGAATGCCTGGCTTGGCCATGCTCAGCTTTTTTTTTTTTTTTCTCCCCGAGGTAGGGTCTCACCCAAGCCTAGGCTGACCTGGAATTCATTATCTATGTAGTCTCAGGGTGGCCTTGAACTCACAGCGATCCTCCTACCTCTGCCTCCTGAGTGCTGGGATTAAAGGCGTGCGCCACCACACCTGGCTTACACCCAGCTTTTTATGTAGGTGCTAGGAACCAAACTCATAATCTCAGCCCCTCCTTCTTGTATGGTTAAGTGCTGTTACCTGCTGAGCCATTGCCCCAACTCCTGAAATTGAAATGTTTCCCTTGTAAAAAGGAATCTAAATTTACGCATCCTGCTGCAGGCTTGGAATTCCAACACTTGGGAGGCTGAGGCAGGCGGACTGCCCTGAGTTTGAGGCCAGCTTAGGCTATATAGTGAGACCCCATCTTCAAAATATAGTGACAATAACAAAAAAATCTAATGTTTATGTACTTTTTTCTTAAGACTTACCTTTCTTTTTCTTCTTCTTTTTTTTCAAATCTCCCTGTCTAAAAGGAGAGATAAAATCATTACCATCAATCACTGTGATATGATATAGTGCATGAAGTATGGAAAAACAAGCAGGCTGGGTACTTTATCATAAAGCTCTTACTAAAACTTGGACCAGCTCACTAAACATAACAAACTGGCTAGAATATCAATACATGTTAAATTCAATCCTATTTCATATACTGTTTTTTGAGATAGGATCTTGCTATGTGGTATAGGCTGGCCTCAAATTTGCAATTCTCCTGCCTCAGGCTCATGAACACTGGGATTTCCTGAGTATACCATCATACACGACTGAAAAAAAGATATCTTAAATGACACTCACTAGACTTAATGTAAAATTTCCAAAGTAAATGTCATCTGTTCTTTGAAAACAGCTATCACATGTAAATTATCTTCTAAGTAGTGTGTGCATCTGAATAATATCAGAAGTGTAACACACATATTAATGACATGCTGCCTCAGTAAGTTGCCCTATGTTTGGTTAAGGCTTTGGCAAACTAATAAACTCTGTCAGAAGGACATGGACAGATAAGATACCTGCAAACACTATTTCTGGAAGGACATTAAAAAAAAACGACCAAAAATAAATAAACCAAAACAAGCCATATTCATATAGCACTCTGAAAGCTACAATGCAAAGACAAAAATTCTCTTTATAAATATGGATATATGCTACAGTTCTCTGAGAACAACTAAACCGTGAACTGAAAGGATGACACTGTAAAAAGTTCATTCTCTAAGTTAATCAATTGTGAAAGTTCTATTAGGCTATCTTGAAGAATGATCAATGGAACATCTAGTGTCATCTCACCCAAGTGCAAATTCTATTCTCAATTCTCCATTGGCATACCTACAGTTTCCCAAAGGTTCCTGTCATTCTGTCTCTGTTCACAGCTTACCTTTTTTTCTCAGCATGAAAAGCACCAGTGCCTCCGCGAGGCCTTTCCTGACTCACCACAGTCCTCAGAAGACGCCTCGGCAAGTCTCAGCACACACAACACCAGCACAGCAGCTGCTGAGTGTGCTTTCTCCTGCCTTGCTTTTTGGTCAATACCTAGGATAGACAGCGTGGCTTCAAAATAAACCACTCCTTTGTAACCTCAAGTCAGTGTAGGACAAAGAGCACTAGTGGGTGTGGCGGCGCACGCCTGCAGCCCTGGACCTGGGAGGCAGAGGCAGGACGACTGCCCATGAGTTTGCACTCAGTATGAGGTATGTAGACTGCTGCACATTCAAGGTCAGCCTACTCCACATAGTGAGCTCCAGACTAGCCTGGGCTACAGAAGGAGACCTTGTTTAAAAAAAAAAATCCAAGGATGGGCTGGAGGGATGGCTTAGCAGTTAAGGTGTTTGCCTACAAAGCCAAAACACCCAGGTTTGATTCCAGATGCACAAGGGGGCACACGCGTTTGGAGTTCCTTTGTAGTGACTGGAGGTCCTGGCACGCCCATTCTCTCTGTCTGCCTCTCTTTCTCTCAAATAAATAAATAAAAATTTAAAAAGCTAAGGAAACTATTTATCATCTGTGATGTGTTTACATACAAGGAAAAGGAAAAATCTGGAAGGATCTGCTAATTAATCCCAAAGGTTAGTTGTAATGTGACAGGACAGAGGGACATGAGTAAAAACGGAGCTCTGAAAAACAAAAGAAACACAGAGAATGTATTTTATTTGTATGGAATTAAAAAAATACTATATTTATTTGAGAGGGAGGAGAGAAAGAGGCAGATAGAAAGAGAGAAAGCGGGGGGAAGGGATTGGGCATGCCAGGGCCTCCAGCCACTGCAAATGAACTCCAGACACACGCACTCCCCTGTGCATCTGGCTTATGTGGGTCCTGGTGAATTGAACCTGGGTCCTTATGCTTCTCAGGCTAACCATCTCTTTAGCCCTAGTATGGAATTTTTATCACAATGTACTTTATTGCAGAAATTTTAGACCAGCCTCAGAGAATGAGAAAACATTACCCTTGTTCCTTTGGTTGACTATCTCCAGTGACTTTTCCACCCTTCTTCCGAACATATGTAGCACCAGGAGAATTCTCGAGAGCATCAACATCTACTTTTAGAGACATACTGTCCGATGAGGGCAAGTGTTTACTAAGACTGGGATAGGACAGGAGTTTAGGAACACAATATATACACATACAGACTCTGTCAACACATCTATGCCAACAGACAGATATGGTCTTTTCCTGATGGCCTTCATCAAATGCAAAAAACGTTCTTGAATCTTCTACAGAGTAACACGTCAGCAAATCAAACCAATTATAGAGTATATATTATATTCTGAAAGGACAGCTTAAGAGTCAAAAACAAAAACAAGTCATCTTTCCTTTCCTCAGTGATGGGAGTCACAGTAGTTTCAAAACTGCCAAGCTTGTAAACTACAGGCTTGCTTCCCTGCAGCGGCTGGACTTGGGGCTGCTGAGCTTGCACACCCGCCCTGGGTTTGGGAAAACATGAATCAGAGAAGCACACATGACCCAAGCTCAACTGCAGACAGCGAATCCCTTTGTTTCAAGACAGAGTCTCAGGTAGCTTTGAACTCAATAAGTAACTAAGGATGACCTTTGAACTCCTGATCCTCTCGTCTCCACCTCCCAGGTGCTAGCATCCGAGTCTTTTATCAATAGTAACTGTTTGGAACAAGAACATAACCCAGGGTCTTTCATCAGAAGTCACACACAACTTCCCACATAGATTCTACTGTCTTCAGGTTGACTGCTGTGCTGCTGGATGTGAACCTGAGGAATACCGGGTCCACCCTGTTCACTTCATTCTCGCATCTGGAGCAAACCACATCAAGGCTGACTTAACCCACCATGGTGGGTTTTTCTTAAACATTTTTAGAATTCTTATTATTAGAGAGAGAGAATATGGATGTGCCAGGGCCTTCAGCCTCTGTGAATGAGCTCTAGATGTGTGCACTCCTGTGTGCATGGGCAACGCTGTGTGCTTGCCTCACTCTGAGTCTGGCTTCCACAGGACCTGGAGATTCAACACGAGTTCTCAGGGTTCGCAGGCATGCGCCTTAAATGCTAAGCCATCTCTCCAGACCCAAGGTGGATTTTTTTTTTTTCCCTGAGGTAGGGTCTCACTCTAGCCCAGGCTGACCTGGAATTAACTATGTAGTCTCAGGGTGGCTTCGAACTCAACGGTGATCCTCCTACCTCTGCCTCCCGAGTGCTGGGATAAAAGGCGTGCGCCACCATGCCCGGCTCCAAGGTGGATTTTTTAAATCACACGAATCAGTAATTCTAATTTTAGCTTACTAGTTAGGAGACATGTTGGTTGAGATCGACAACAGAAAGACCCTGGTCAAGCACAGGCACTGGAAGAGCACGAGCTCTGCCTCCCGAGCAGCAACGAAAGGATACGCTTTTGCTTTCTCTGGGTCCACAAGAGAGTAAGCGGAAATGAGCTGCGCCAGGGTGTGAATATCTTTTGGGTTTTGTCTAAAAGAAGAAATAAGAAAGTTACATGAAAGAATACCATTAAAAAGGGAAATAAATCTCTGATGAAAGGTGGCGTGTGCCATGCACTGCTCAGAGCTTACTTCCACAGCTGCTCCAGGTCACTGATCGCCTCTTTCTTCCGTCCGTATTTGAGTTTGAAGTTTGCAGCTTCTCTTATCAAGGACAAATGAGCAGGCGATTTAGGCTACAGGTTCAATTAAAAAAAAAAACAACAAATTAACAACTTTTAACCTAAATATCTAGCAAGTTGATGAAGTTATTTAATATCTCTTTAAAATGGACCTACCCACTACATTCCTCATCTTAAGATTTCTTAATTACTTAAAGTAACAAAGATCACTTGCACACATATGGAGGTGAGTATATAAACTCATGCAAGTAGCCATCAACTTCTGAAATCAGAACACAATCCACCTCTACTGATGTGTTTATGGAAACAAGCAAGCCGAGGCTATAGCTCAGTGGTACAACATTTGCCTAGCATATGCAAGGTCCTGTGTTCTAGCCCTGGTATCAGAAAAACAGAAACAAAATCTAACCAAACATTCCTCTAAAATCAAATCTTGCTCTGATACATATTATTGGAAACAACATAAATAATGACATGACAATATAAATGCCACTTGTACATGTATGTCAGTAAGTTGGATACTGTCTAAGCAAAGTTCCAAACTGGAAAAATGGTGTTCTTATTAGATGGAGACATGATAAACAACCACTGCACAAACCACTGTTCTACTATGAACTACCACGCATGGGACTGCCAGCTTCTTGCCAAACATGCGATCATGTATCACTATCCTTATTTGCTTTTGATCACACACACAAACTCATGTGTATTGGATGCATGTGCACCCATGTTTATACATACACACAGAGGGAAGAACTTCAAAATATAAGTGACCTATTTTGGTTTCATCTTTCAGCCATTCTTATGACTAATAATTTTATTTGGACTTGGCATAATAGTGTGACGGGTCAGTAGCCTTCCACTTTCAAATTGGTGACAGGATAGTTCAGTCTTTGCACATTTTAAGTTCAGTACCACAGTTGGTTTTTCATTATTCATGTAAAAATAGTCCTTATAGGTCTGGCTTAGCGGTTAAGGCGCTTGCCTGCAAAGCCAAAGGACTCTGGTTTGACTCGCCAGGTGCCACATAAGCCAGATGCACAAGGGGGCACATGCGTCTGGAGTTCGTTTGCAGCAGCTGGAGACCCTGGTGTGACCATTCTCTCTCTCTCACATAATAAATAATAAGTAAATAAAAATAGTCCTTATGATATATTGCTGCATTTATTTACCTGGTGGCTTTGGTACCACTGGATAGCTTGCGTGAAGACCTCAATGGCACTATCAATATCCTCCTCGTGGCTGTACATGGTCACTAACGCAGATACCTACACAGCCAAATGTAAACGGTAATGAATAAAACTCTCCCTTCATCCCTAGACCATATTTTTTATATTTGAAAAAACAATGAACAGTAAATAAAGATTACTGGGATCTCTGCTAGCATCTAACTTACTGTAAAAATTATGCTCTTTAGAGAACACAACTCCTAGAAATACTCAGAAAAATGGTCTTTTCTAAATATAAAAGATTGGGCTGGAGAGATGGCTGTGGTTAAGGTACTTGCCCGTGAAGCCTAAGGACCCATTTGGTTCCCCAGCACCTGCGTAAGCCAGATACACAAGGTGGCGCATGCATCTGGAGTTTATTTGCAGTGGCTAGAGGCCCTGGGGTGCTGCCCACTCTCTCTATGTGTGTGTCTCTCTCTCTCACTCACAAATAAATGTTTATAAAATATCCTTGTCTTCTAAAAAAAAAAAAGGGGGGCCAGTTTAGTACACTAAGATATGTTTACACAAAAGATATGCAATTCAGGTGGTGATCAGTAATCTATCAGTGAGCCACTAATGAGTAGCAATGGGCCCACTTGGCCCAGACACAGGGAAAGGGGAGCTTGAAGAAGCACTAGGAGATAAAGAGAGAAAGGTAACAGTCCAAAAGTCTGATCTTTAAGAAACATTGGTAAAAATGATATGCCTCTGGCCAGAGTGCTCCATGGCAAAAAAATTCAACAACCCAGATGAAAAGTATAAATACCTTAAAAGGTAACAGAAGGACTGGGCATGGGGGCGCACACCTTTAATCCCAGCACTTGGGAGGCAGAGGTAGGAGGATTGCCATCAGTTTGAGGCCACCCTGAGACTACATAGTGAATTCCAGGTCAGCCTGGACTAGAGTGAGACCCTACCTTGAAAAACTAAAAAAAAAAAAAAAAAAAAAAAAGTAGACCTAGTTTAATAAAATACATTTCCAAATTTTCATGAGGTCATAAAAATTATTTGGGACTAAACTTGTTAGAATTGGAGGTGAAAAACTGTTAAAAAGCATTACTGAATTACTGAGCCGGGTATGATGGCTCACATCTTTAATCCCAGCACTTGGGAAGTAGAGGTAGGAGGACCATTGTGAGTTCAAGGCCACCCTGAGACTACATAGTGAATTCCAGGTCAGCCTGGGCTAGAGTGAAACCCTACCTCAAAAAACAACAACAACAACAACAAAAAAAAAAAAAAAAAAAAAAGAAAAAAAGTAACAGAAGGCCAGACATTATTTTCAGCCATATATTGAGTACAATTATAACACAAAGTAAGTGCAGCACAAGCCTTGAGAGAGGAACTGAGAGAAAGCACTATGAACAGTAGCTACGGACTGAGTGCTAGCTAACCATCTACGGGAGACACAAGCAGGAGGAGCACTGCTCTGGTTCCACAGATGCATGTTCTACCACCTCAGTTCTTGTGCACTAAGAAAAAGGTGCTTTTACAGCTATATCGGAGATATAAACCCACAGTACTTGAATAAAGAACTAACATCTAGAGCCAGGCGTGGTGGCGCACGCCATTAACCCCAGCACTCGGGAGGCAGAGGTAGGAGGATTGCTATGAGTTCGAGGCCACTCTTGAGATGACGTAGTAAATTCTAGGTCAGCCTGAGCCAGAGTGAGACCCTACCTCAAAAAACAAACAAACAAAGTCATAATGACATAAATTCCCTACATAGATGTGAGATTATTCTGAGGTTGGTTTCTATTGTTAAGGCTTAAACAATGTTTTGCACATGTGATTGAATAATAAAGTGGAGTAGTTGGGTGTGGTGGCACACACCTTTAATCCCAGCACTTGGGAGGCAGAGGTAGAAGGATTGCCTGGAGTTCAAGGCCACCCTGAGACTACATAGTGAATTCCAGGTCAGCCGGGACTAGAGCAAGACCCTACCTCAAAAAACAAAACACAAAAAAAGTAGAGTACAGAATAAAATTTATCCCAGATAAGTAACTATGGTTATTCTATTATTCTTACCTTACAAATACATAAGGGAATAAACAGATGCTAAAGTGAATAAAGAGCTGGGCTGGGCATAGTGGCTAGCATCTATAATCTCAGCACCCAGGAGCATGAAGTAGGAGTAGCACTGTGAGTTAAAGGCCAGCCTCGGCTACACCATGACCCACCAATTTAAAAAAAAAAAAAAAAAGGTGAATGCAAAGCAACAACAGACATGCCAATGGATTTATCACTTCCACTGTCTTGTAGTATTTTACTTATAAACTCACCATGCCTGGTTTATGCTTTAACTCTTCTATGCTTCTCAGTATCAGACATGCTTTGGAAATATTACCTAATAGATTAAAAACAAAATCAGCACCACAGTGACTAAAATGTGAAGGAAAATTTATTTCTTCCCTCTACTTTTCCTTAGGAGGAAAATCATAAATGTTATTTCATAACATCTCTAAGTATACAAGTTTAGGGGTGTTGGGGATAGTGAACTTTTACTGGTCATTTCTCATATAAGGAAACTGATCTGTGAAGAATACCTTTGTTAACTAGGTGTGGGGGCACACGCCTTTAATCTCAGCACTTGGGAGGCAGAGGTAGGAGGAAGGCTATAAATTCGATGCCACCATGAGACTACATAGTGAATTCTAGTTTAGCCTGGGCTAGAGTGAGACCCTTATTGTAAATAAATAAATAAATAAAATAAATAAATAAAAAGAAACAAAAATACACTAAAGACGACCTTTGTTTAAATCACAGAGAAAGGGGAACGGCAGAGCTATGATCAGAGAATCTAACAGCTCCCAGTTATCTTTAAAGGCCCATTCAAGCAAATGGCCAACCATCTCATTCTAAGTCTGCTGGCAGGCACACACCGAGCTTCATGTCTGCAGTAGTCATATGCCCCATTATACAAAAGATTCACAACCAAAATTCGTACCTTGGGAAATTTTCAACTGTGCCATGGTAAGCTTAATTTCAGCTGCATTTTCTGGATGCTGATCTGCAAATTCCTATTTTTTTTCGTTGCCAGGGGGCAGGGAAAGAACACATTTAATTTATATAATTGCAAACATTACAATTACACAGCTATCTATAATTTCAAAATTCAACTTATCGAATGTCTAGTTTCAGGTAAAAAAATCTTAACTTGGGAAAAATTTGATTCAACACCCATTTTGCTTTAAAGCATGCTCTAAAAGCAAGTGTAACGAGCAGGTTTCCTGGAGTCACTAAAAGAGAAACAATCATGATTGCTGCATAGACACTGATCTCAAAGAGGACTCAACTAGTGCCTGCTTACTGAGGGCACCTGCCAGGAAACTTTCCCTTTGGTCTTAATTTTACCTAATTTATCAATATTCACAAAATTCAAGAATGGACCCTAATAGCTATTTTGAGTTTATAAAAAACCACATCAGTTTCTCTGTAACTATTTGGAGATTGGAAGCAGAACTCACTTAAGAATACATCCGTGAAATGAGCTAAACATGCCTTGGGATTAGGAACCTAAAAAAAAACCCTTTAATTCATGTAAATGACTTTCTAAACAGAAAACCTTAGTTACAGAATGTGAAAACATAAGGCAGTTGGAACTTAAGAATGAGCTGCAATAACTCTGGAATTCTGAGGTCCCTCACCAACAATGTGTATGTCGTCACCAGTGTGATGCAAAAGCTTGCAGGCACCACAGTGTAATGACATGGCCAGGATGCAACAGGCCGGCACCTCAGTGACCTCTCGTCGGTCTTTACCTGAAGCAGCTCTATGGCTTTCGCATGCTGCTTTTCACGGCAGAGCTGGGCAGCCTGGATCAACACTGGCAGCAGACGCTCAGGACTTTGGGACTGCAAGCTGGCAGATATTTTGCGACACTGTTCTGCCTAAGACATACCCCCACCACCAAAAAAGAAAAAAACAAACAAAATCAAAATATTGATTAATAATATTAAATACTTTTTAATATAAAAGAAAAGATGGGAAATCAGATTGAGTCAAAATAAGTGAAGAAACAGGAAAGATTAAGAAAATCAATTTATAGCATCTATTCTCATATTTCTCTGTAAGGAAAAGAAATTCACTGAATTTAGGCTATGAATTTTTTAGATATTTTTAAGCAACACTGTATGACTTCTCACTCTTGCACTAGCACATGTGTGCCACAGGAGGATGAAGTCAGAATACACATGAAGATCTGACCTCCAAACACAACTTGTGATCATACACAACTAAAATGAAAGATGGATCTTAAATCTGTAAGCATGATTGGTATCTTTAATGAATCTATTTTAATTTAGAAAGATTAAAAACTAGGTGATAGCTGGGCATGGTGAGTGGCACAGGCCTTTAATCCAGCACTTGGGAGGCAGAGGTAGGAGAATCCTTCTGAGTTTGAGGCCACCCTGAGGCTACACAGTGAATTCCAGGTCAGCTTGGGCTAGAGTGAGACCCTACCTCGAAACACCAAAAAAAAAAAAAAAAAAATAATAATAATAATAAGCCGCCTCACTAAGGGTTAGCACCATCACCGTCTTAAAAGGTATTAAGTTCCATATCCCGAGAAAGAAGTGGATAAATTACTTGTTTAACATGATACGATATCCCTAACGAAGAAGCTATGACAATAGCAGCAGATCCCACTAATACCCAGTATGCTTCCTATGACCTATTACAAAAGGGTCAGGCCTGTTACCCACCTGGTTTGTGTACATAGCTAGTAAAGCTTTGTTGAATTCTATTGCTTGCAGTTGTTTCTTGGAAAGCTTAAACTCGACTCCTTCTGCATTGGTTAACTTCACCTTCTTTTTAGAGTCAAAGACATTTTGGTCCTGCCAGAGAGAAGTTCATTCATTGTCAGCAGAATCTCCAGCTTCAGCTCTTTCATTTAATTATTTAAAACACATAGAGGGGACAGAGAACGTGCGAGCGCAAGTGAGCTTAGTGTATCTACTTGGCTGAGATGTCTCAGGTTTTAAATGGTTCGTATGTATAAATAGAATCTGCGTATTTCAAATCTCCTAGTACACAGGTATTTATCCACAACCTACTTTAAGTACAAAAAGGATGAAGTGAGCTGCTCTGAAGGGAAGGAGACGAAGACATCTGCATTACTAACTGTTTTGCACTTTTGTTACCGTTTTCTATTTGTCACGCCAGGGTCTCATTCTAGAACTCAATGCAGTTCCCTTGCCTCAGCCTCTCAAATGCTGGTGTTAATCACTTTGCTGGCTATTTTGAACTTTCTTTTTAAAAAATGTTTTTATTGGGACTGGAGAGATGGCTTAGTGGTTAAGCGCTTGCCTGTGAAGCCTAAGGACCCCAGTTCGAGGCTTGATTCCCCAGAACCCATGTAAGCCAGATGCACAAGGTAGTGCACGCGTCTGGAGTTTGTTTGCAGTGGCTGGAGGCCCTGGCATGCCTGTTCTCTCTCTCTGCTGCTTCTCTGTCACTCTCAAATAAATTAAAAAAAAATTTAAATAGTTATTATTTATGAGAGAGAGAGGAGGAGGAGGAGAGAAGAGAAGAGAGGAACGGAGGGGGAGAGGAAAGGAACAGAAGACAGAATGGGTGTATCAGGTCCTCCAGATGCTGCAAAGGAACTCCAAACACATGTGCCACTTTGTGCATCTGGCTTTATGTGGGTACTGGGGAACTGAACTCTGGTCATTAGGTTTTGTAGGCAACTTCACTGCTGAGCCATCTCTGCAGCCCATTTTGAACCTTTTTTTTGAGGGAGGGTCTCACTCTAGCTCAGGCTGACCTGGAATTCACTATGGAGTCTCAGGGTGGCCTCAAACTCATGGTGATCCTCCTACCTCTGCCTCCCAAGTGCTGGGATTAAAGGTGTGCACCACCATGCCCGGCTGAACTTTTTAAATAATAAAATTGGGATGGTACAAATCTTTTAGTACCTAAGGACTACAAATACATCTAAGTATAATTTCTGTGTACTAGAGTTAGAAATTAGAACTAAATGAAAGTAAAGAAAGGTACTCAGTCCTGTTTGTAACTGTTACTATCTAAGTAAATCCTTAAGCACATTTTTGAAATATTCATACCACTATGGGACCTATTTTTAGCAGAAATTTGAGATATTTACTATTTTTCTTTTTGTAAGAGCCCTTCCTCTCAACCAGGCAGAAGCACAGCCAGTATCTGCCTTTATCTAGTCAAGCACCACAGAAAAACAGCAGGGGTGGGGGAATGTAGCCTAGTGTGTACTTACACAAGGCCTGCTAGCCCTAGTACTTAAAAAATGGGCTTCAACTCCCCAGTACCCATATAAAGCCAGACGCACAAAAGCCAGATGCATTTGGAGTCCATTTGTAGTGGCAAAAGGCCCTGGCATTCACGCTTTTCTCTCTCTCAAATAAATAAATGATAAACTTTGTAAAAATTTAGGTTAAGATACACACTTAATTTTCTTCCCCATAACCATATGTCCAATAAAAAGGATTTGCCATGAAAAAAATTTCAAAATCAGGCACGTCTGCAGATTCGGAGGGACGCAGCTATCCCAAGTCGAGGAACCCAGCATCCCAGCTGCCAGAGGAGAGAGGTGCCATGAAGTAGCAGAAGGGACAGCTCTGGGGAAACTGGAATCTGATCCCACATTCTACTTCACTGGCAATAGTCACTTCTTTCAGCATTCTACAAACTGGAGATGAGCAATAGTGATAAGATTATCACCAAAAAGACTGCTGTAGATGAAGTCAGGGGGCATTTGAAGAAACACACACATAGCATGAGAAATCAAATGTTAGCTGGGCCTGGTGCACGCCTTTAATCCCAGCACTCGGGGCAGAGGTAGGAGGAGGATCACTGTAAGTTTGAAGCCACCCTGAGACTACAGAGTGAATTCCAGATCAGCCTGAGCTAGAGCAAGGCACTACCTCAAAAACAAAACAAAACAAAAAACAAAACAAACAAACAACAGTAGCTAGCTCTCTTATTTCATATTGACTTGGATTCCAAATCTCAACTTGAAATGGTTTTCCACTAAAACAATGTTCCAGCTGTGTGTGCTGGCACACATCTTTCATCTCAGCACAGGCGAGGCAGAGGCACACAAGCAGTATTTTTCGCAGAGTGGGAGGGTGAAAAGGAAACACAGTACTTAGTATTTTGTTCCCCATACCTATCCCAACCCAAAGAAAAAAAAGAGAAAAAATTATATAGAAGACTTGCATTTAGACTCAGCAGTTGAGGAAATCATGTAAACTATGCATGCACTTAAAAGTAAAAGTCCAGGACTGGAGAGATGGCTGGCTTAGCAGCTAAGGTGCTTGCCTGCAAAGTCAAAGGACCCAGGTTCAATTCCCCAGGACTCACGTAAGCCAGATGCACAAGGTGGCACATGTGGTCTGGAGTTCGTTTGCAGTGGCTGGAGGCCCTGGCATGCCCATTCTCTCTCTCTCTCTCTTTTTTTCTCTTAATAAATATTTTAAAAAAGGTGAAGTCCAGACAATTGGTCTCTCTAACAAATATAGATTCTGTAATTATCATGAATTACAAGGACAATATTTTAAAATTCAACACCTGCAACTATAAAAAAGTTTTATTACTTGAATAGGCACTGCAGGATACCCAGTATTAGGAGTCAAATATATTCTCCATTGTGATTTTTTAAAAATATTTTACTCTTTAAAATTTTAACTTATTTATAAGCTGGGTGTAGTGGCACACGCCTTTAATCCCAGCACTCGGGAGGCAGAGGTAGGAGGATCAACGTGAGTCTGAGGCTACCCTGAGACTCCATAGTGAATTCCAGGTCAGCCTGGGCTAGAGTGAGACCCTACCTTGAAAAACAAACAAACAAAAAAACCAAAAAAAAAAAAAAAGTTTTTTTTTTTTACTTATTTATATGAGAGAGAAAGGGAGGGGGAAGAGGGAGAGAGACAGAGAGAGAAAATGGACGCTCCAAGGCCTCCAGCCACTGCAAATGAACTCCAGATGCATGTGCCACCTTGTGCATCTGGCTTACATGGGTCCTGAGGAGTCATACCTGGGTCCTTTAGTTTTGCAGGCAAGCACCTAAACTGCTAAGCCATCCCTCCAGACCTCTGATTTTTTTAAAAATAATTTTTAATTTCATTTGTTTAAAAAGAAATTTGTATTTATTTGAGAGAAGGGGGTGGGGGTGGGGGAGGGAGAGAGAGAGAATGGGCATGCCAGGGCCTCCAGCCTCTGCAAATGTACTCCAGAAGCATACACCAATTTGTGCATCTGGCTTACATGGTGGGTCCTGGGGAATCGTACCTGGGTCCTTTGGCTTTGCAGGCAAGTGCCTTAGCCGCTAAGCCATCTCTCCAGCCCTCCATTGTGATCTTGTTACAGTGGGATTTTTTGTTGGTGTTGTAGAAGAACCCATCCTAGAATAAAGCTGGGGTAACCTGCTTTCACTGAAAAACACACAGGTAGGGGCCAGGTGAGGTGACACACGCCTTTAATCCCAGCCCTCGGGAGGCAGAGGTAGGAGGATCGCCATGAGTTCGAGGCCACCCTGAGACTACATAGTGAATTCCAGGTCAGCGTGGGCTAGAGCGAGACCCTACCTTGAACAAAACAAAATAAACAACAAAACAAAACAACAACAACAAAAAACCCCACACACGTAGGAAGACCATGGGAACCCCTTACCTTATTAATGGTAATGATGTTGTTTGCAATTACGGCCAGTAGCCCCACATCTGTGGGCCTGTGAACAACAAGTCACAGTTAGTAAAGGACCGACCTCTGAGCAGAAAGCAACCACATCCTCTGTAAGATCCTCCAACAACTCACTTCAGCTTTATGATCTGATTGTAAAGTTGCAGAGCCTCCTCTGTGCGGCCCTGAAGCTGCAGAATGTAGGCCATCTGACCATGAATGATGGCCAGTTCAGCCTGGGGGTCCTCCTCAGTCCCATCCTAGGCAGAAGAAACATTTGTTTTCTGTAAGTTTTCCAAATTGGTTCATGTAGTTTACCCAGTTATCCAAACACACAAAAGATGTAATTGTCAAGAAAACAGGCAACTTTAGGATTCCCAAGAATGAGTTCTTTGAAAGGCACCTGCCTGGAAAGATTAAGAACCCAGGTTCGATTCTCCAGGTCCCATATAAAAAAGATGCACAAGATGGCACATATGTCTGGAGTTCATTTGCAGTGACTAGAGGCCCTAGTGTGCCTACTTGTTCTCTCTCTCTCCCCCTCTCTGTCTCTAATAATAAATAAATAAAAATAAAAATCAGTAACTTTTATAATTCCCCCCAAATTTGAGAAAACTAGTTTTCCTTCAAAGTACATCTTAAAAATGCTTCCTCAGGGCTGGGGAGATGGCTCAGTGGTTAAAAGCATTTGCATGTAAAGCTTGCCAGCCTGGGCTCAGTTCCTCTAGCACCATCCATGTAAAGCTGCTTATGGCCAGACCCACCCTCAGCAGCAAGACATGCACAGACAACTTGTCTTCCTCCACACAGCACCAGAGCACCACAGCACACCCGCAAACACACACCACAGCATGTACGCACACACGTACATACAGAGCACCACAGCACACCCGCAAACACACACCACAGCATGTACGCACCCAGGTACACACAGAGCACCACAGCACAGCCGCAAACACACACCACAGCATGTACGCACACACGTACACACAGAGCACCACAGCACAGCCGCAAACACACACCACAGCATGTACGCACACACGTACACACAGCACAGCCGCAAACACACACCACAGCATGTACGCACCCACGTACACACAGAGCACCCGCAAACACACACCACAGCATGTACGCACACACACAGAGCACCACAGCACAGCCGCAAACACACACCACAGCATGTACGCACACACGTACACACAGAGCACCACAGCACAGCCGCAAACACACACCACAGCATGTACGCACACACGTACACACAGCACAGCCGCAAACACACACCACAGCATGTACGCACCCACGTACACACAGAGCACCCGCAAACACACACCACAGCATGTACGCACACACACAGAGCACCACAGCACAGCCGCAAACACACACCACAGCATGTACGCACACACGTACACACAGAGCACCACAGCACACCCGCAAACACACACCACAGCATGTACGCACACACACATAGAGCACCACAGCACACACACAAATACAGCGTCACATCATGCAAACACACAGCACCACAGCACGCGTGTGTACGACACACAAATAGAAAATAAAACCCAGTTTTAAAATAACTGTTATATGGGCCAGGCGTGGTGGTGCACGCCTTTAATCCCAGCACTCGGGAGGCAGGGGTAGGAGGATCGCCATGAGTTCAAGGCCACCCTGAGACTCCATAGTGAATTCCAGGTCAACCTGGGCTAAAGTGAGACTCTATCTAGAAAAAAACAAAAAAACACACAAAAAAACCATTATACTTTCTTTTAAAAAATGTTTTCTTTTATTGGCGGGGGCTGTAGGGATGGCTTAGTGGTTAAGGCGCTTGCCTGCAAAGTCAAAGGACCGAGGTGTGATTTCCAGGAACCACGCAAGTCAGATGCACAAGGTGGCACATGTGTCTGAAGTTCATTTGCAATGGTTGGAAGCCCTGGTGCGCTCATCCTCTCCCTTTCTTTCTCCCTCTCTCTCAAATAAATAAATAAAAATTAAAAAACAAATGTTTTAGGGGTGAGGAGTACACACACACACACACACACACACACACACACACAGTTTCTCTGTCAATTCTACCATAAATCTAAGCCAAAATTAAAACAATTCTAATTGGTATTATTCAAAGAACTTCAAAAGCTGGAATTAATTTTGTAAACTAACTAATTCTCTAATTAAAGTAAGTAGCAGCTGGCTCATGGCACAGGCCTGTAATCTCAGCTACATGATGCTGAGGCAGCAAGATCACAAGTTCAAGGACTCTGTGGGCTACTGAGCGAACTCATAGCCAGCACGGCAGCTTAAGACCCTGCCTCAAAATAAAAAGATAAGCAGGGGATGTAGCTCAGTGGTAGAGTTTATCTAGCATGCATGAGGGCCCTAGGTTCAATCCCCAGCCTCAACCCAATAAAACAAATAAATAAATAAACAGAGGCTGCTCTCTTAAGTAAAAAGCTCCAAATGAAACACATTCCCAAGTCCTTCAGAAAGTTTGGCTGGATGCTGGTGCACAACGATTACGGAGAGCCAGGAGGTTCTCACACCAGCCCAGCACCTGGCTCTAGCTGGGAACTGGGAACACATGCTGACATCCTGGTTTGCAAGGGGAACGAGGAGACTAACTATTGTAGTAAAAGGAGAACGATGGATGTGAAGGGGTTGTCTCAAATGTGAACCATCGCTCAAGGCAAATTCTTAAAGAAAATTACTGTCTGATTAGGTATGAGCCAAACACATGGGACTGTCACAAAAAGCTGGCAAACACCACAAAGAAACTCCCATAAAATTTGAATTTAAGAGAATACTTACAGCATCTTCAGAGAATGAACGGCGGCAAAGGTCTACAGGAGAAAAAATTGTTTTAAAAATTAACATTGCTGGTTATTTTCCTTTCTTTTAACCACTCCAAAGAGTAAGATCTAAATTTATCAGAAAGTTTAAAGATAATCTTTTTATGTTTGTTTTGTCTTTTTGTGAGTGAGGGTTTCTCTCTATCCCAGGCTGGCCTTGGAACTCAGGAAGCTGAGGGAGAGTTCAGGGCCACTCTGAGCTACACATTGTGACTCTGCCTTCAACAAACACATATCTGCATATATAAAATACATGTTTATTGCATAACATCCATTTTAGAAAAGCAAAAAAAAATTTCAAGACCACTCCTACCATCTGGAATGGTACCTCTGCCCCCACCAGCATTTCACTTAGATGTTTTCTAAATCCCTGTACACATGTGTGGAGGCCAGAGGATGACGTCAGCTGTCTTCCTCAATCACTCGCCACTTTTTTTTCTTTTTGGTTTTTCAAGATAGGGTCTCACTCTAGCCCAGGCTAACCTGGAATTCGTTGTGTAATCTCAGGGTGGTCTCGAACTCACAGCAATTGTCCTACCTCTGCCTCCCAAGTGCTGAGATTAAAGGCGTGCGCCACCACGCCCAGCTCATGCCTGGTTTTTACATGGATATAGGGAATCCAAACTCAGGTCCTCATTCCTCATGTTTGTGTGGCAACCTAGCTATCTCCTTAGCCTCTTAGTTGCTTTTCTTCCCCTTTTTTGGGTGTATGTTTGTGTGTGGTTCATGGGTAGGTACATATGTATGTATGTACTTGTGAAAGCCAGAGGTTGATGTCTTCCTTGATCGTTCCCTACCTTACTGTTTTGAGCCTAGAGCTTACCAATTCAGCAGTCCTAGGAACCCGTGTCTGGTCTTCCCAGGGATGGGGTTATAGGCATGTACCACCACACCTGGCATTTTTTTTTTTTTTTTGTTACTTTATTTATTTGAGAGCGACAGGCAGACAGAGGAAGAGGCAGATAGAGAGAGAGAGAGAGAGAGAGAATGGGCGTGCCAGGGCCTCCAGCCACTGCAAACGAACTCCAGACGTGTCCATCTGGCTAACGTGGGTCCTGGGGAATCAAACTGGAGTCCTTAGACTTCACAGGCAAGCGCTTAACCGCTAAGCCATCTCTCTAGCCCACACCTGGCATTTTATGTGGGTTCTGGGGATACCAACTCAGATCCCCATACTTGAACAGCAAGTAATTTACCCAGTGAGCTGTCCTCTCAGCCCTGAGTTACTTTTTAAATGTCTATACACAGCTGCTTCTAAAACTAAAGAGAGAAAGTTTAGGTACTAATTTGAACTCTCCATTCCCCCACTTAATTTATCATTGACACATTTGTTACATTAAATATGTAGTGATATCATTTTTTACATTACTGGCTTTAATGACTGCATGATAATCTTTTTTGATTATAGTAAAACACAGCCAATCCTTTAACACCACAGAAATTCAGTACTTTTCACTTTTTTTTTTTTGCTAATTATCTTTTAGTTAACTTTCACACAGACACATATGTAAATTTATTCAAATATTTCTTTAAAATTCTAGAAATGGAATTCTATGATCAAAGAGTATGCCAATTTAAAATCGCTACACATAACCAAACTGTCCTCTCCTTTCTCCTTTTCTGCCTTGACTGTATTAAGACTGCTGTACCACTGAACTATGCTCTCTGCACCCCTTTTTAAAATCAAAAGCCTTGGGCTGCAGAGATGGCTTAGTGGTTAAGGTGCTTGTCTGCAAAGCCAAAGGACCCACGTTCAATTCTCTAGGACCCATGTAAGCCAGATGCACAAGTGGGGGGTGCACACACTCCTGGAGTTCGTTTGCAGTGACTGGAGGCCCTGGTGCGGGCCCCCTCCCTATTGCTGTCTCTCTCTCTCTCTCAAATAAATAAATAAAAATAAAATATTTTAAAATTAAAAGCCTCAATGCATATGAATATTATACACAGAAATACATAAAATGAAGTTTAAAAATGTGATTGAATGGTGCTATAAATATAAATTTAGTGTGTGTGTGTGTACACATGCACACAGAGGCGTATCACATTACTATCTGAGTAGAAATAATGAAATCATAGAATAATGTTAACTAATATCTAGTGCATACTTTTCATTATCTATCATGTTTTGCTGTGTCTGATGACAATTCACTTAATTTATACTTAACATTCATAATAACTTGCTCAAAAACCTACTCCTTAAAATTTAAACTTTATAACAGCTGGTTTAGGAATTAGACAGAAGACATGAACTTCCCAAAATTCCCACTGCCTCAGTAGCATCCACTTAATAATTTCAAAAATGTCAAATGCAAGTTCTAGGGTTACTTTAAAGTTATACCCATATTACATTTACAGAAAACTTAAAAAATGTCCAACCTTCAGCTTTCTGTAGGATTTTCATTGCCTGGTTCAGGTGGCCTTGTCCTATGAGCGCGCATGCAGCATTGTAACACAGTTCATGTGTGCCTTCTTGGAGGCCCAGGTTCTCCTGTCACAGAGCAAAATACCAGTCAAACAGTAACACAAACAATGTTTCACAGCTACATGGGCACCAGGATACTCACCGGAACCACTTTTTCCCAATTGCTTTGAGCTGCAACAACTGCTGAAAGGTTTGTTTTCCTCTCCTCGTCATAATCATCTTGGGAGTTTCGAACGAGGTCTCTATACACAGCTAGACATTCATCATAGCGTTCCAGACGGTATAACTGAAGGACCAAAGCCAGACAAAGTCAGAGAATACTACTGCCGTATGTGAGGGTTTATACTGACTGTCAAGATAATAGGACCTGGAACCACCCATGAGAGAGTATCCAGAGCAGGCTAACTGAAGTGGGAAGGCTCACGTGAACTGTGGGTGGCACCACTCCATGGGTTACAGTCCTGGATCACACAAGAGGAGCGCTGGCTGAGCAGCAGCACTCACCGCTGTCTGCCTCCGCACTGTGTGAATGTCAGTAGCTGCCTCAAGCCCCTGCCACCACGCCTTCCCTGCCGTGATGGACTTCGAACTATAAACTGAAATAAACTTCCTCCCGTAAACTGATTTTCCTTAGGTATTTTGTTCTAGCAATGAGAAGATAACTGAAATGTAGTATTATGACTCTAATACTAATGCTTTTTGGAACCACTAAGTAGGAAACCTAACTCAGTATAAGTAATTAACTGTTTATGTCTTTATGTCTTTCTTTTTCTTTGCGTGTGCGTGCACGGAGGGGCATGTGCACATGTATGTTCTCACGGCACTCCATGAGCTCTCCTGTGGCGGCCAGAGCAGAACACCGGCTGTCCTGCTCCGTCACTCTTCGGCCGGCACTCAATGCGAGCCCGTCTCTTACACCGGAGCCTGCTGTTGTTCCTGAATCTGGGAGATCCCCTGCTCTCTCCCTTTTGCAGGACTGGGGTTACTGGCCCATGTGGCCATGCCCAGCTGTTCTCATGGGATCTGAAGTCTCAATAAGCAGGAATAAAATTGATTTAACATTTCCTAGCAGCTCACAATATAAAGTCTTCATTTTGTTTCTCAGCTATCATATATAGTACTATCAAGTACCCATAGCAATTTCTGCTGGCTGCAAGTTTTTTTTTTTTTTTTTTTTTTTTTTTTTGAGACACAGTCTCAGGCATTCAAGGCCAACTGTGAACTCCTGATCTCCTGCTGGGGTTACAGGAGGGTGCCACCACACCAGCTCAGGTTGTCTTAAAGAACAAATAGTTTCTGCTACTCTGAACCAACCAGTCCACCATGTGTGACAGACTGGCATTTCCATCTACCCACAGATGTTGCCCTACATTTACTAGTTTGCAAGCGTCTGTCCTCATCACAAAAAGTATTTCTTTTCTTTTCTTTTTGAGAGTCTTGCTGTAGCCCAGGCTAACCTAGAATTCACTATGTAGCAACAGGCTGGCCTCGAACTCACACTGATCTCCTACCTCAGCCTAGTGCTAGGACTAAAGGTGTGCACCACTACGCCTGGCACAAATCGTACTCTTGGGTGTGCAAGAGGCATGTGGCACATGGAAATGTGTATGTGGATGCAAGCGTGCTGTGCACAGGTGTGGAGAACGTAAGGTGTCTTCCTCTGCCACTCTTCCTCTTGACTGAAAATGGTAAGGCTGGCTGAGCAGCTGCAGTTGATCTCCAGGCTCTGCCTCAGCTCTGCGCGGGGGTTATAAGCTTTCCTCCACGGGTGCTGAACTCACGTCCTCATGCTTGCACCGCAAGTGCTCTTAACTGCTGAACATCTCCCCAACCTCCTAATAGCACCCTTCTATCTCCAGATTAGTTTTGGCTCAAATCCTTTAAGAATATTATCATAGGGTATATGCTCATGTAAAACAGATAGTTATAGGTTAGGTGAAGCCATCTAAATCCTTATCTATCATGCTTTTATTTTAAACTTAGAATAC
Organism: Dipus sagitta; assembly: GCA_036346955.1. Classification (NCBI taxonomy): domain Eukaryota; kingdom Metazoa; phylum Chordata; class Mammalia; order Rodentia; family Dipodidae; genus Dipus; species Dipus sagitta. The sequence continues at coordinate 49,452,493 of CM070781.1, read as the reverse complement.
TGGTTAAACACTAGAAATACTCTTTCAAAAATGTGCAAGCAGGGCTGGTGAGATGGCTTAGCACTTTAGGCACTTGCCTGCAAAGCCTAAGGACCCAGATCTAATTCCCTAAGACCCACATAAGCCAGATGCAAAGGGTGGCATTTGTGTATGGAGTTTGTTTGCAGTGGATGGAGGCCCTGGAGTGCCCATTCTCTCTTCCCCTCACTCTCTCAAATGTAAAAATTAAGATAAAAAATAAAATAAAATAAAATAAAAAAGAACTGGTTTGGTGGCCAGTTTTGTGGAGCAACAGGATGGTGTGGAGTTCCTCGTCCTGCTCCATATCGGAGGCAGCCATGTTCACTCAGCATGATGGTCAACAAGTATTTTAAAGCAATAATTACCACTTGTCCATAAAGCTCCTTTAGTTTGTCTGTCTGCTGGTTGGCACTTTCTATTGTCTTCAGGGCATTCTCTATTCTGTTCAGCCTGTATTCGCAATATGCCTTCTCAAAGGAGAGAGAGTTACTGAGGAGAAAACAAACAGTATCTGATTATTTTCTAACAATACAGAGTACTTACTCTATGCCAGACACTGCTCTCAGCACCTGATATATGTTAATTTATTTAATCCCCATAACAAAAGGTGACGTCAAAATCCACACAGGCTCTTCAAGTGGCAAAAGTAGGATATCCATTTCCTTAGCCTCTCTTCCTGCCATGGATATTAACAGAACTATTCACCTTCTGAAATAAGTATACGATAAGACAATTATGAATCAGCTAATTACCAGTTGTCTTAGATACAAAGACAATATTAAGTAATAATATACAGCTTCTTTAATAAAATAAGCCACAAGTTCAACTTGTTCAAAGCAAATGATTAGCAAAAGAAAAAAAGCTAGAAAGTAAACACTGTATTTATAATCAAATAACAGTAGTATATAACAATGAAAGCAAGACAAACATACAGATTTAAAAATTCATCTATGTTGGAGCTGGAGAGATGGCTCCGTGGTTAAAGGTGCTTTTTTGCAAAGCCTAACGGCCCAGGTTTGATTCCTGGTAAGCACATAAAGCCAGATGCGCAAAGTGGCACAGGTATCTGGAGTTCGTATGCAGTGGCAGGAGGCCCTAGTGTGCCCATATTCACTCTCTGTCTGCTTGCCCGCCCCTCTCAAATAAATAAAAGAAAAATCTTTAAAAAAATTTCAGGGCTGGAGAGATGGCTTAGCAGTTAAGGCATTTTCCTGGGAAGCCTAAGGACACAGATTCTTCAGTACCCAAGTAAGCCAGACCCACAAGGTGGCACATGCATCTGGAGTTCGTTTGCAGTGGATGGAGGCCCTGGCGCACCCATTCTCTCTCTCCATCTACCTGCATATTTCTGTATCTCTCTCTCAAATAAATAAAAATTTTTATAAAAAGCTTTTCTATATTCAATATATGGTTTAAATATAAAATCAAAAAGAAGCTAGGTATGATGGTGCATGCCTTTAATCCCAGCACTTGGGAGGCAGAGGTAGGAAGACTGCTGTGAGTTTGAGGTCACCCTGAGACTACATCGAGAATTCCAGATCAGCTTGGGCTAGAGTGAGACCCTACCTGAAAACACACCATGTGCCACCTTGTGCATCTGGCTTATGTGGGTACTGGGGAACTGAACCTGGGTCCTTAGGCTTTACAGGCAAACACTTAACTGCTAAGCCATCTCTTCAGCCATAGTAATTGCCTTTCCTTCTGGTATTTTTTGTAAATACATCTTATTTATACATATGTATGTACACATATATATGTAAGTATGTATACATAAATTCTTATATACTTCTTGTCTTAAAAACAAAGCACAAAAAGAAAAAAAGGTAGCTGGAGAGATGGCTTAGCGGTTAAGGCGCTTGCCTGCAAAGCCAAAGGACCTCGGTTCGATTCCCAGGACCCACATTAGCCAGATGCACAAGGGGGCGCATGCATCTGGAGTTCGTTTGCAGTGGCTGGAGGCCCTGGCGTGCCCATTCTCTCTCTATCTGTCTCTTTCTCGCTCTGTGTCTGTTGCTCTCAAACCAATAAATAAAGATAAAAAAATTAATAAAAAGAACACAAACAGAAATAGCTGACTATGTGGCACAACACGTTTAATCCCAGCACTCAGGAGGCAGAGGTTAGAGGATCAATATGAGCTCAAGGCCATCCTGAGACTACACAGTGAATACCAGGTCTGGGCTAGAGCAAGGCCCCTACCTCAAAAACAAAACAAAAAACTGTACTACTACTATATACTATTCTATACCTGATCAAGACACTAAACATAAACACATTACAAATTAATTTTGATACATTATTTCTTCTGGGACCTAAGCATAACTATAAAGAAAAATAAATCAAAGAAACAACTAAGGTATGAGTTTGTGCTCTGTGAAATCAGTGACAAGAAAAAGATTACCACCGATTAAAAGAAACAGAATGCTGCACGCTCTGAAGTGTGGAAGAGCACAGAAAGGCCTCGGCCCAGAGCCCACTCAACACTGAGCAGAGCTGGGCCTGGAGGACAGAGTACACCGCCCGCTGTCCTAAACACCTCTATCAAGCTACTTGCTTACAGGCTCCAAATTTATACCTCTTTACTAATTTGTTGTGTCCCTACATCCTCCATGGACTCTTTTCACCTTTTTTTTTTTTGAGACAGAGTCTAGCATCAAACTAGCAATCCTCCTGCCTCAGTATTTCAACTGAAGGTGAAATAGCAAGAGTGCAAATCTGAGGCCAGCTTGGGCTACACAGAGAGTTCCAGACTAGCCTGGGTAACACAGATCCTAAGAAAAAAACAAAAACAACAAAAAACAGGAAGATGGGAGGGGAAAAAAAACAATAAAAGGCTGACAGAGGTGGAATACAATAAAAGTTCCTGCTGGCTCTCTTCCTATCAGAGACTAGTAACAAGCAGGAGAAACATGGAATAAAGTACTTAAAAAGTAATAGCTAGTCGGGCATGGTGGCACACACCTTAAAACCCAGGCAGAGGGAGGAGAATTGCCGTGAGTTCAAGGCCACCCTGAGACTACAGAGTGAATTCCAGGTCAGCCAGGGTTAGAGTGAGACCCTACCTCGAAAAAGAAAACAAGAACCGGTCATGGCGGTGAACACCTTTAATCCTAGCACTCGAGAGGCAGAGGTAGGAGGATCACCATGAGTTGAAGGCCACCCTGAGTCCCAGTGAGTCCCTGGTCAGACTGAACTAGAGTGAGACCCTACCTTGAACCAACCCCCCCCCCCCAAAAAAAACAACTAATGGCTACTGGAGGAAAATGCATGGAGATGCCACAGCTCTAACACATGCATTTCTAACTGTCCAACTGACTGCTTACTTACTTTGCTAACACTTTGGTATGAGTGTTGATGACATTCAGGGCTTCCTTGAAACTCCCGTTCTGAATCAGGCACACCACCTTACAGTGCAGGGCAGTTATGTCATCCTTGTTGATCTGCAGTACTAGAGAACAATCACAGGGAAGTCCTTTTAAAATCCATTCTTTTTCGCATCTTTTTACTAAATTTTTCACTGCTACTCCAGAAAGCTACACTTCCAATTTCATTGCAATAGAATGTTGAAATAGTAAAATGGTAACTGACCTTCATTTTTTTTTTGTTTGTTTTTTGTGTTTGGTTTTTCGAGGTAGGGTCTCCCTCTAGCTCAGGCTGACCTGGAATTCACTATGTAGTCTCAGGGTGGCCTCCAACTCATGATGATCCTCCTACCTCTGCCTCCCGGAGTGTGCACTACCACACCCAGCTGATCTTCATTTTCCACGAGTCACACCAGGGAGGTATAGATTTAATTTTCAGTGAGATAAAGAACCCCAGATTGGGACGCGGTAAAGTGCTTGCTATGCCAGCATGAGGACCTGAGTTTGGGTCCCTACAGCTCCCTAGTCTAGATGACTGGGTAAGCTCTAGGGTCAATGAGAAAGCTGTTCTCAAAAGAGAGAGAGAAAAAAAAATTAGCTGGGTGTGGTGGCACAGGCCTTTCATCCCAGGACCCAGGAGGCAGAGGTAGGATTGTTGTGAGTTCGAGGCCACCCTGAGACTACATAGTGAATTTCAGGTTAGCCTGGGCTACAGGGAGACCCTACCTCGAAAAAACCAAAAAACAAATAATAATAATAATAATAATAAGGTAGGAAGCAGCTGAGAACACTATATGTCATTCTCTGGCATGTGTGTACGCTTGCAAACACAAGCACCTACACATAGGAATAGGCATACACGTATTCCCTCGCCCAGAGACCCCCAAGATGCTGAAAAAGAAAGAAAGAGCTGTTCATTAGGGGACATACTGCATCCTATGTGATTCTCACACTCCAGCCTCACACTCCTTCAGTCTTCCCAGAATTCTGAAGGGTTTCCTCGCCATGACTGACTTTAATATACTTGGAACTTTAGAATTTGGCCATTTACTGTCATCTATGAAACTCATCTACTTCTATTAAATCGTGCTATTTTATTTTCTAAGAAAAAAAAGAAGTTCATGTAGATTTTAGACTCAAATGACTTCTTTTAAAAAGACAGCTTCACTGTGTAGCCCAAGCTATCCTCATGACTCTCCTTCCTCAGTCTCTCAAGTGCTGGGACTACAGGTGTGCGTCATCACACCTGGATTAGGAGTACTACAGTCTTGCCACTACCTGCCAAGGAAATCATGTAATAGCCAAATGTAAGATTTCTGACTTAGAAAACTAACATGAAAGCAGAACTGAGGTTACATGGCTAATAACATGAGATGACAAGGTTTTGGAAAAACTTTACAAGTATCATAAAAACACAATTTATCTTGTGGAAATGTTTCAAAAAAAATTCAAAAATTCTCTCAATGTAAGGTAAGCAGAGAAAAGAACAGGTAAGGCCTCAGGTGGCTATGTTTCAATGACAATGACAGCTGTTCACTGTCAGAGTGGCAAGGAACATAGCTGTCCCGGTTCTTGCACAACTACAAGAGAATTCTCAGTCTCAGAATTAAGGAGACTTCTATGAGTACGTATTGCTGATTAAGGTGTTTCTGGAAAATATTATACTGTTCCTAAGACAGTGGTGGCCGGAGTTCTAGCCAAAGGCTTGATGTTAATTCATACAGGTTTGGAAATCAATCAATTCTAGTTAGTTGTCTGGTTCAATATCTGAAATAGACTAAAGCGCACTGGGGCCACCATCATTTTCAGTTACCCAATCATCGGTTGTTGAAAAAACAATCACGCAGCCCTCTGATCGCACATTACCTGTACATTACTGCTGCTTTGCACAGCTGAGTCGTTCAATTATATTGCCAATCCTACCACACTGGGGGTGCATCTTCGGTAGCCCGCCTGGGAGCAATGCCAGACAGGGCCGTATTGCAGTCATGTAGTCAATGGTGACACATCCGGCAAGTGACCCACACACGCACCCTCCATTCTGGACGCAGGCTCCCCGCCCCCCACCCAGTCCAGCTTCCTTCCCACCGGGTCCGCGGCAACAGCAGCCTGTCGCTGACGTGTCCCACCCCTGGAGGACAAGCTGCCTCCACGCACGGCCTCCCGTCCCGTCGCTCGGGATGAAGACGACGACGATGAGGAAAGCTGGGCATGTCGGCGACGAAGCCCTCCACGGAGGAGAACTCGGGCTGCAGCTGCGGGAGCGGCACGGGGCGGCGGTGGTTCCGGGGCGCTCGGGCTCTTTAAATCCCGCCCGGGGGCCTGGCGGCGGGGACACACGTGGCTCCCGGGGCGCCGGGTCGGGGCGACGCACGGCCGAGGCGGAGGCGCAGCGGGCCCACGGTGTCCTCCACTCCCCAGCCCACCCGCGGCGCGTCCACGCAGCAGGGCGGACGGGCGCGCGCGCGCACGCCCCGGGGCGTCCTCCCCGGCGGCCCGGCCTCCCCGACACTTACTCTTGTTGACGGTCTTGAGGGCGCGCGTGAAGTCGCCGTTCTGGCCGTAACGGTTCACTTCGCTCCACAGCGCAGGCACCGAAACCCCCCCGCTGCCGCCACCGCCGCTCGCCATCTTGGAGGAGACGCGGGAGGGGCGGGGAGGGGCGCGGCGGCCTCTGCCCCGGAAGTGGATCCCCGAGACGGAAGGGGCGGGGCACCCCGGAGGACCGGGGGGGGGGGGGAAAGCTGTGCGTTGCTCAAAGCGTCCCGGAGGCAGTCGGGGTTATGGTGCTCGAGAGTTCCGGCGGTGGTGAAGAGAGCTGGCGAGGCGAGCCTCTTCCCCAGGGGACGTGGAACAGGCCCACCGAGGAGGGCCTGTGCTGCAGGGGCTGGGTGACAGCCTTGGGAGGGAGAAGTCACTGTCTTTTATCTATTTCTGGTTTTTCAAGGTAGGGTCTTGGCCTAGCCTAGGTTGACCTGGCTTGTGAAGGCCTTGGAGAGAGAAACCACTATCTTTTATTTATTTATTTTCCCTAAGTTAGGGTCTTCCTCTAGCCCAGGCTGACTTAGCTTGTGAAGGCCTTGGAGAGAGAAGCCACTTATCTTTTTGTTTTGTTTTTCTTGGTAGGGCCTCACTCTAGCTCAGGTTGACCTGGAATTCACTATGTAGCCCCAGGGTGGCCTCAAGCTCACAGCGATCCTCCTACCTCTGCCTCCCGAGTGATGGGATTAAAGGCATGCACCACCACGCCTGTCAGAGAAATAACTATTTTTCTTTCAGTTTACTTATTTGAGAGAAGCAGAGGAGTGGGCATTCTGGTTTATGGGGATACTGATGGAACAGCAACGGACCACTGGAAGTCCAAATCTGCAGGTCCAGAGCTAGGCGTAGTAAAGCTAGTTTTAGCTGAAGGAGTTAATAAGATCTAGTCAATTAGGAAGGGCTATCGGTATTCCAGGGAAAAGGAAAAACGATCCAAGAGTAAGGTCGGACTGTCTTGATGTCTAATTGGAGTAGTCAAGGAAGTCATACCTCACAGGGACCTGGTGAAATAAATGGCAGTCTAACAGTTGAGAGGGGAGAAAGCAGGCAGTGTAGTCAGTAGGAGGCATCTGGTCAAGATTTTACCTGTGGTGGTTTCTTAACATCTTGGGGGTCAGGGATCATAAATCCCTTTGGGCAACTGTAATTGCCCTTTCTCATAAAAATGAACATAAATGTCAAAATTTACATGTAAATTAAAATTCATGGACACAGATTAAAGTTTAGTAATCTATAATACTCAATGTTGTACAATGTCACAGTGATTTTCAAATGGGTTATGGGTTGAAAACGATGTGCTGAAACAATGCTAGCTGTTCCCTCCCAACTTCTGACTGCCTCCTTTCTCACCTTTAGGCATGGCTGGGATTACAAAGCTTTATTCACTGAGCCACCTCCCCAGCCCCCAATGCTGTTTATAAAAACCTGCGTGTAATCTGCAACTCTGCCCTTCCTAGAATTTGTGCTTTATTGACCTCACTGGCCTTGGAGTTCAGCCTAGCAATGGTATAGCTAAGAAATATTTTCACAACTATTGGAAGACCTCTAGATCAAGGTTTCAGGAGAACCGGGGTAACAAGGATTCAATTTGCTTTGAATGTTAGGTTCTCAAAATATGCACGTGATGAATATGACAAAGAAAAACGGGGAAACACTGTAATATAAACTATTTGGCATATCAGAGCCAAGAATCAAGTAATGCAAATGTGACCTCCTGGTAACAGCTACTCCCACAGAAGTGACTCTTGTTAGGTTCACTGTCCACATACACACTAACAAAACAAATCTTGGTTACCAAATGGAAATCCTATTTCTGAATAATGAAGGTACGCCTGCGATTGCTGGTGGTTACAATGCCTGATCAGGATACAAAGTTGATAATCCCCAGAGGCAAACATCAACCTCTAGCCTCCATACACCCATCATCCACCACATGCTGAGAGCCAGAAAATTCAGACATCAGATTGAAGGCAGCTCAGTCACAGTGCTTGTGAGCTCTAACCTCCAGACCCCCACACACTCAAAAACACAAAAATTAAAAAACAAGTCTGGGTTGAGGGTAGCTCAATGGTAGTGCCTAGCATGTGTAGGGCCCTGGAGTTCCATCCTTATCTCCACAAAAAACAAACAAACCTCACAACCCAGGAATAGGGAGAGGTACACATACACATCATTTTCTTAGATAGTGATGACTACCACGCCCTTAGAATTTAGAGACCATAAAGAACTTTTATTTGCTCTTTCCATGTACAACATAAGCAACTTAATGTTCTAAAACAAGATAAAGAAGTCAAGTAGTAACTTTTAAGTCATTATTACCATTTATAAAATAAAATACATTTCTTTGCTTATGTTGCCTACCTAACAGTGACCACACAGTGGGGAAAGAGACTAATGTAAGTGTTAAAACAGTTTTACGACCTATAAAGATTTGTTGTTTTGCTGGAGATAGGGTCTCACACTAGCCTACCTAGCTGACCTGGAACTCTGTAGTTCCAGGCTGGCTTCAAACTCAGTGATCCTCCTACCTCTGACTCCAAGTGCTGAGATTCAAGGAGTGTGTTACCACACCTGCCTTTTTACTTTTGCTTTTATTGACAACTTCCATAATTTTAAGGAATATTAACAAATACTAGTAACCATGAGTCTAGAGAAGCATTTGCTCACTAGTGAAATTTGTTTGCTCTGATTTTTTTCATAGCTAAACTAAAAATCTGTAGTTCTAAAAAAAAAAAAAAATCAAAATGACATTCTTTTCTTTTAATTACATCCTCTGATTTTCTTGTCAGCCTGCTTCAAAGAAATCCATGTGTTCAATATGCTTGCTCGAAGTTTGGCCCAGACTAAATGGTTGTTTAATCCAAATATCTGAGCAGCGAACTGAGCAGATCCCTCTGGAGAAAGTATGGTCGAACAGCTGAGACCTATAGTTAAAAAAACAAACAAAACAGAAAATTGAGCTGTCATCTTAAAGAGGGTAATAAAGACAGTAAAATTGTAATTATCACACATCCTGATCTCTTAAAGATACATACTACCACAACACAAAGCATCCTTAAAGTAAACCAGGTTCACTGGGGCTATATGTGCAATAAAATCTCAATTGCTGAGGCTAAGTGATGAGTACTCGAGATTGCATTTTGAAAAACATTTGAAGCAGGTCTCACTCTAGTCCAGGCTGGCCTCAAACTCATGGTTCAACCTATGACCTCAGCCTCCCAAGTGCTGGGCATTAAAGGTATGTACCACCATGCTTGGTTGAGAATTTTAAAAAGGTTTTAAAAATTTATATCACATATATCTTACCACTGGGCAGGCGAAGAGATGACCACACGTCCTGAGCTCCCCAGTCTGGTGTGAGAGGAGGACAGCTAATAACTGGGTATGCAGTGTTACCAGACATCACTGGGCCCAAGCCATTGCTTCTGCCTGCTACTGCCACAAATACAGTAGGAATGCCATCACCTAGGAGATTACAAGATTGCAATTCATTTCTTTATAGGAGGTGGTGGTGGTTTGTGTGTGTGTGGGGGGGAGACTTCCTGAATAATGTACTGTCAGGAGCTGGGCTGTGAGCTAGGTCTCACAGGTTTAAGTAGTTCTTTGCATGCCTGACATTCTGGATGTGATCTCTCCAACCTCCTCCCAAAGTAACACACTCCAAACTTTTAAGCATTGTAAATCTGACGGCGTTTTCTTTGTGGGGGGGGGGGGGGCAGAGAGGTTATATAGTCTCATGTAGTCCAGGCTGGCCTCAAACTTGCTGTATGGCCCCAAGGATGACCCTGAACTTCTGATTCGCCTGTCTCCATGTCCCCAGTCTTGGAATTACAAGCAAATGTCACCATGCCAGGTTTATGTGTTGCTAGGGACTGAAACCTAGGCTCTGTGCATGCTAGGCAAACACTCTTACCAACTCAGCCATACCTTCAGTCCTACATTTAGATTTTTCTGCAAAGAATTCTAACCCTTCGTTAGCTTATTGGAGTGGTCTGAGCGTCTTTATCCCCATTAGTAACTACACTTAGTAGCACTCCCCCCCCCCCGCCACTCCAGGCAGGGTCTCTAGCACAGGCTGGCCTTGAACTTACAACAGTCCTCCTGACTCTGCATTCAAAGTACATGTGCCACCATGCCTGACCCCAACTTGTTTTATAATGGGCATACCAGGACTTCTTTCCTCTATAAACAAACACCAGCCACCTTTTCTGGCCTGCTTATGTGGAAAGCTTGGGAGCTCAACCTGGTCTTTAAGTGCTGGACCATTTTCGCAGCCTCTCAAACATTTTTTTTCTCCAATTAAGAAATGCTTGCGTGTGTGTGTGGGGGGGGGGCGGGGCTGGGCTGGAGAGATGGCTTAGCAGTTAAGTGCTTGCCTGTGAAGCCTACGGACCCTAGTTTGAGGCTTGATTCCCCAGACCCATGTAAGCCAGATGCACAAGGTGATGCATGCATCTGGAGTTCGTTTGCAGTGGCTGGAGGCCCTGGTGCACCCATTCCCCCCCCCCCGTAGCTCTCAAATAAATAAATAAAAATAACACAAAAAAGTGTTTGGGGGCTGGAGAGATGACTCAGCAGTTAAAGACTCTTGCTTGCAAAGCCTGTCTGGGTTTAATTCCAGATGTACAAAGTGGTGGCTGCATCTGGGGTTTGTAGTGGCAAAAGGCCCTGATGTGCCCATTCCTTCTCTGTCCTTGCAAATATATAAAAATATTAAAGAAATATTTGCTTGTGAACACATGGCTCCAATATTTTAGATCAATGATATCTTATCATTAATTTTGTGTACTATGTCCTGAAGCTCTGGCTTTATTTCACATCTGCCTCCGGGAAAGACTAGCCATTCAAGATGCCAGAGAGAAGCTGCCGTTCTAGCCTCAGGCTACCTGTGGCCTTTTTTTTCCCCCTGCTGGAACATATTAGAAGCAATGCCTGACAGGGTGCTTATAAAGAAATCGAGTCCTCAGTTTGGGTCCCACGTCCTTCCATGACTGCATTTTCTATTCCTTTCCCTTGTTTTCTTCATAAGCTCCTGAGGTATCTTGTGTCCTTATATAGAAAAAGTTCTTTGTTCAGCATTAGCCTAAAGCATGTTTTGTTTACTTTCTGTGTGCAGATAACCCATGTACCCTATGTGGAGGCCAGGAGAACAAAGGACATCTTCTCCTGCTCTTCAGCTTTATTTCCTGAGACTCTCCCACTGAACACGGCTGACTAGTATGCAATTCTGCTGTCTCCGCCCCCTCAGCATTTGGGATTACAGGCATGTGTGCGGCTAGTCCTGGCTTTTTTTAAAAAGTGGCTTCGCAGGAAGAACTCAGGTCTTCAGGCTTATGCATCAAAGCACTTTTATCTGCTGAGCCATCTCCTCAGTCCCAATATATGTATCTCATTCCGACACAATCAAGAGATCACTGACAACCTCTAGCTGTTTACCCTCATATTCTGCTTTAATCCTCAGAGTTTCATCTGGTCCTTTGTGGGCAGATGTCACCCGAAGTTCACATGGAATCCCAAAGCTTCCACAAGCCCTCTTGATTTTCTCACAGTGACTGAGATCAGAAGTTGAGCCCATCAGCACGACAACCCTGCACTGACTTTCTGATTTCAGAAGCAGCTGAAAAAGAAACACATGAATATGAAAGAGTACAGAGACGAAACTGATAAGCACAGGAATGATAGCTTGAGAACAGTTAATTTACAGTGAATTGTAGCAAATTATATCTGGACCAAGTCTTGTCTCCTGCCTGCCTTTCCTTCTTCCTTCCTTTTTTTGGAGCCAGTTCTCATGTAGCTCAGGCTGATCTTAAATTCAATACAGCAACTCGTGATTCTCCTCCTCCACCCTTCCAGTGCTGAGAGTACAGGTGCATACCATTAGAACTCTAATATTTTCATTCTTTAAAACAAAATTATTTTTATTTATTGGAAGGGGGAGGCGGCAGATAGAGAATGGGCATGCTAGGGCCTGTATCCACTGAACACAAACTCCAGACAAATGCACCACCTTGTGTATCTAGCTTTACGTGGGTCCTTACTGCAAATTCTGTGTCTGCCACTTGCTTGCCGTTAGTGTCAGTGGGCTGGGATTACAAAAGCCGCCATGTCTTCTGGGTTTTCAGTGGCGTTTGGAAATCAAACTTGGGCATTCTAGCTTCAGCAGCTACTCTCTCTCTACTCACTGAACCACTTCCCCAGAACCTCTGGTAAACCAAATTCAAGACACATAAGCAGAACAAAGTGATAGAGGATTTAATTTTTAAAAAATACAATTTGGCCGGGCATGGTGGTGCATGCCTTTAATCCCAGCACTCGGGAGGCAGAGGTTGAAGGATCACCATGAGTTCAAGGCCACCCTGAGACTACATAGTGAATTCCAGGTCAGCCTGGGCTGGAGTGAGACCCTACCTTGGAAAACAAAAACAAAACAAAACAAAAAAATTACTCAAGCCAAGGGTAGTGGTATACACTTTTAATCCTAACACTTGGGAGGCAGAGGCAGGTGGATCACCATGAGTTCGAGGCCACCCTGAGGCTACATAGTGAACTAGTGAAATTCAGGTCAGCCTGGGTTAGAGAGCAAGACCCTACCTCAAAAAACCAAAATACAGACACTCAATTTCTCTATAGAAAGGAAAGCTTTTCATGATATACCACAAATGATTAAAAAAACCTGAAGTGGTGCGGCTATGTAGCTTAGGCTGACGTCATGCTTGAAATCCTGTTGCTCAGCCTCCTGAATGCTGAGGGGACAGTATGTGCACCTCTCTTGCCTGCAAGTAATTTTTTTTAATCAAATAAATTAAAGGACAATCTAGGCGTGGTGGCACACACCTTTAATCCCAGTACTCAAAGGCAGAGGTAGGAGGAACACCATGAGTTTGAGGCCACCCTGAGACTACATAGTGAATTCCAGGTCAGCCTAGGCTAAAGCGAGACCCTACCTCGGGGGAAAAAAAAATTAAAGGATTAAACCTCTTAATATTAAGGAAGCTAACATATGTCATCCTCAGAATTTTAGTATATTCTTTTTAATGGATGCTTTAAGGCATGATCAACCAAACTAAAGGTTAGATTATACATCTTTGTTAATTTGTTGCTTTGAACTCTAAATACACATTCATTTGGAAATAATGAAAGAAAAGAGAAATTATAGAGATCCATCCATTCCATGCTATTAGGACTCTTGAATAACAATGCAAGGTTGGTATGAAATGAAAATTCCTGGACTGGAGGGATGGCTTAGTGTTAAGGCATTTGCCTGCAAAGCCAAAGGACCCAGGTTCAATTCCCCAAGTCCCACGCTAACTAGATGCACGAGGGGGCCCACATATCTGTTGTTCATTTCCAGTGGCTGGAGGCCCTGGTGTGCTCATTCTCTGTCTCTCTCCCCCTCTTTCTCTGTCAAATAAATAAATAAAAATTAAAAAATTAAAAAAAAAAAACCTTAAAATTCCTGTAATAGGGGAAGGAAATAAGATCCTAGGTTTCCCTACCAGATTCTGAGAGAAGTATACTGACCAGCTTAATAGCAGAGTTCTGGCATACTAGTAAAATGCTTCAGTTGGGGTATTTCCTAAAGACATTCCTCTCACTGAAGAAAAGAGATGCTCTAACCTCCCACATAAACAAGCTAGTCTTTCTTTTCTAAGACAATGTCTCAACTAGGTTGCTCAGGCTTGCCTGGAACTTTTGTTCTTCTAGTCTCAGCCTCCAGAATAAGAGCCACCTAACAAGATTTTTCTTAAAAGAAAAAACACATTATAGGATTACCTCTACTCTGTCTGCAACCCACTCGAAGTTTTTTTTTACCATCTGGAGCCCTTCAGGAGTGACTTCTTTGAGGTCACGATAAGACTGGAAAATAAGATAGAAAATTCAGGTAAGTTTCTCCTGCTATCTCACACTATTTTCAAGTAGAGATTTTTAACAACTTTGTACAACAAATGTGCCTGAAAATGCATTAATTTATAAATTCATTTCCTGAATTAGTGATAGTTCAGTAATATTAAATAAGTTTTATTTTCATTTAAGTGCTTTCTACACTAGCAACTATAATTAACTGCCTTGAGAATTCCTGTGTATTAAGTATAGAGGATACCACCTTTATTTTATTAGGAAAAATACAGAAACAGAGCCCAATAAGGCCAGAAGACTTGGCACTGTCTCAGTTTGTCATGCACTCTGGCCTTTCCCCCTCTCCTTCTACCTCTACCACGGCCCTGTATTGCAGAGTAATGACCCTGAAGCAGTGCGGACCTGCTTGTCTTTCTGCTGGCTCCGATCTCCTGATGGCCAGAGTCTCCAGGAGTCATTATCAATAACATCGGCAAGAACAATCTCTTTGGTGGTGACATCAACACCAAATTCAATCTAGAAAGAACACATTGCCAAGGAAAAGACAGTTAAAAATTAAACTACTCAAGACATATCTTTGTCATAATCTTTTCTTTTAAATCTCCTTGTTTTATAAGTACCTTCATGTCAACCAGTGTACAGTTCTGGGGCAACCAGGATCTCTCCAGGATTTCAAAAATCGCTTGTGTAGCATGGCTCATGATGTCCACTTCCGTCTGGCCTATGACAAGTCCAGCAAAGCAAAATTTTGCAGCGATGAGTTGTTCCTCAGACCACTGTGGGTCGTTATTGGCATCATCCTGAGAAGAGAGGAGTATGGTTCACTTAAATGTAATGTCCCTTTTTTTAGTACCAATTCCTAACAAATACCCATTTTTATCTTTTTTTTTTTTTTTTTTTTAAAGGCAGTCTCACTCTAGTTGAGGCTTCCTTGGAACTTTATAGACCCAGACTAGCCTCAAAACTCACAGTGACCATCCTACCTTCAGCCTCTCTGGGGCTATGTGTAAGCGAAATTTTTAATAATACCCTTTAATCAAAATAATTTTTCAGAGTGTCTTTTTCTTTGTTGTTGTTGTTTTAAGGTAGGGTCTTGCTCTAGCCCAGACTGACCTGGAATTCACTATGTAGTCTCAGGGTGGCCTCAAATTCATGGTGATCCTCCTACCTCTGCCTCCTGAATGCTGGGATTAAAGGCGTGCACCACCATGCCTGGCTGAAAGTGTCTACCTTTTAAACATTGTTATTTATTTGTGGTGGAGCTGGAATTTGAATCTCTACCTCACATAAGAAAGGCAAGTGCTTTATCACTGAGCTATATTCCCAGCTCCCAGAGTTGTCTACCTTTATTTTCTTTCTTAAAAATAATACTTATTTGCAAGCAGAGAGAGAGAGAGATAAAGGGAGACAGACAGACACAGACAGAGAGAATGGGCATACCAGGCTTTACATGGGTACTAGGGAATCAAACCCAGATCACTGGGCTGCCGAGTCATCTCAACTCCCATTTGTCTACTTTTAATAGTGACCTTGAAGCTTTTACATGAATGACTTATTCTTGCTCATAAATTATTTGAATGAAATGTGTCTCTCTCTATAAATCAATTTAAAAGCAATTTATACATGTAATGTCACTTTATTATATAAGCAGTGTCTCAACTTTTCATGGCATTTTGTTTTATGGGTCTTAACTTATATGATGTAGACAAGTTACACAACTTACTGACGAGGAGATGGCTAAGCGAGAGCACTTGCTACACAAGCCTGAGACCCTGAGCCGAACCCCCAGCACGTATGCAACAGCTGGACACGGCCATGCATGCCTGTAACAATAGGATCGCTGGAGCTCCCTGGTTGGGCTGTTCTAGTGGAAAGATGACTACTCCGGCTTCAGTGAGAGACTGTCACAGGGAATAAAAGATCCCTCTGACCCCCGCAACACTGACAATCCTTTCCAAGCAGATCTACGCTTACAACATAAGTAAGTGATGACTCAACAGGTAAAGCGCTCGCCACACAAGCCTGAGGACCGGAGTTCAGATCCCCAGCACCCGTGCAAAATGCTATTGTGCTTGTGGTCCCAGCAGTGAGGAGCCTGAGGTAAGGAACCCTGGGACTCAAGCAATCAGGTGGAGACTGACTGAGGAAGACCTCTGACCTCCACATACATGTGTATCCACATAAATACAAACACCACACACATTCATGAGATATTGGTAATACATTTGCTTATGCTAGAACACAGAAAGATTTCAACAGAACAGACTATCCTCAAATTTGCCTTTCCTGCCTTTGTCTCCCAAGTTTGGGGAACACAGGCTTTCTTAGGCATAACTGCATATGTGTGCGGGAGCACGCGTCCTGTGCACATGCACGTGGAGGCTACACTGGTGAGACAGATGTACGTACTCCTGCCTAGCTTCCTTAAGATGGAGTGCCCCTGCCCTGCCCCAAACCTGGAGCCGATTACTGAACTCATTTTTCAGTTGGACTGGATGACCAGTGAACCCTCCACTCTCAATACTGGTTACAGGCACACATGGCCATCCCCAGCTTTTTACAAGGGTGGTGCTTGGGGCTGGACTCAGATCCTCATGCTCATGTGGCAAGCGCTCTCATCTGCAAGGACATCTCCCCAACCCTGTACTATATATAATAATAAAAAAAATAATAATGTATCTGGCTTAACACGGGTACTGGGCAATCAAACCCAGACCAGCATGTTTTGTAAGCAGGCACCTTTAACTGCTGAGCCATGTCCCTATCCCTTGAAAAAAAAATTTTTTTTAAATGCCTTTCTTACTAATTTGTTTTTAAATTTCATTTTGCTTGTTTAGCTGGTCTAAATGTATGCATAGTTTTAGCTATTTCCCTTCAAAAATCTGATCTGTCATTGTTAATGGACATGTACTTTATGGACTTTTGCAATTCCAGGTGTCTCAATGTTTAAACTTTTGGGTTTTTAATTATAAACTTGATAACTGCATTGTAAGAAGAAGACACAAAAGCATAAAATAATTACCTTAAAAAACATCTCCACTTTAGGTGGGTAAAACTTATATCCTTCCTTGACACCAGGATTTCTTTTGAGGAAAGAACCAGTTGCTATTCTTCGGCAAACCCACTCAATTGGAATCATTTCACACTGGGGCGCAATGAAAGCAGTCTCTCCATATTTCCTGGTGAAAGCAGTTTTGATACCTGTACGTTGATGTTAAAAAATAAATAAAAAAATAAAGCAATGAGGGGCTGGAAAGATGGCTTATTGGTTAAGGCATTTACTTGCATAGCCTAAGGATCCAGGTTTGATCCCCCAGTACCCACATAAGCCAGACGCACAAGGTGGGGCATGCATCTGGAGTTTGTTTGGCTAGAGGCCCTGGTGCACCCATTCTCCTCTCTCTCTCTCTAGTAAATAAAATAAAATAAACAAATAAAAGTTTTTTTAAAAAAAGCAATAAAATACTTGTTTTCTTCTTTTGTAAAAAAGATTTGTGAGAATGGGTACTCCAGGGTCTCCAGTGGCTGCAAACGAACTCCAGACGCATGTGCCGCCACATGTATCTCACCTGGAAAATCGAACCTGGGTCCTTAGGCTTCACAGGCATGTGCCTTAACCGCTAAACCATCTCTTCAGCCCTTGTTTGCCTTCTGAGGTAGGTTCTCACTCTAGCCCAGGCTGTCCTGGAATTCACTCTGTAGCTTCAGGCTGGCCTCAAACTCAGGGTGGTCCTCTTACCTCAGCCTTGCAAGTGCTGGGACTAAAGGGGTGTACCAGCACACACGGCTACAATGAACTTTTTTTTTCTTTTCGTTTTTTTTGAGGTAGGGTTTTGCTCTAGAGCTCAGGCTGACCTGGAATTCACTTTGTATTCTCAGGGTGGCCTCGAACTCACAACGATCCTCCCAAGTGCTGGGAGTAAAAGCATGCATCACCATGCTTGACTACAACTGCATTTAAAAAGCAAACTATGTGTGTGTATGTATGCATATATATATATATATATGTATATATATATACATATATATATATATAGACATACATACATATATATGTATGTGTGTGTGTATGTATGTATGTATATATATACACATACATATATATACACACACACATACATATATATAAATTTATTTATTTAAGAGACACAGAGAGAGAGAGAGAGAGAGGGAGAATAGGCATACCAGAGCCTCCAGCCAATGTAAATGAACTCCAGATGCATGCACTACCTTGTACATCTGGCTTATGTGGGTACTGGGCAATCGAACCTGAGTATTTAGGCTTCACAGGCAAGCACCATAACCACTAAGCCATCTCTCCAGGCCCTACAACTGTACTTTTGAAAAAAATATTTTATTTGAGAGAGAATGGGTGCGTCAGGGCTTCTAGCCACTGGAAATGAACTCCAGACACATGCACCACCTTGTGCATCTGGCTTATGTGGGTTCCAGAAGAATCAAATCTGGATCCTTAGGCTTTGCAGGCCTTAACTGCTAAGCTATCTCTCCAGCCCCAGAGTGAGTTTTTTTTTTTTTTTTTTTTTTTAGAGGTAGCCTCTCCATCTAGCTCAGGCTGACCTGGAATTCACTATGTAGTCTCCACTGCCTCCCGTTGCTAGGATTAAAGGAGTGCACCACCAGGCCTGGCCACAGTGTGTGTTTATGTAACACTTTCTACTCTGGCTTCTTGTCTCACCCTCTCCCTTCATATGTGCTACTTCCTTGAGGCCCTCATTAGAGGTTAAATGGAGAAGACCTCCCAATCTTGGACTTTCGGACTCAAAACTGAGTGGAATAACTTTTTCCTTACAAACCATTGATCCCCAGATTTTTTTTTTTTTTTTTTTGGTTTTTCGAGGAAGGGTCTCACTCTAGCCCAGGCTGACCTGGAATTCACTATGGAGTCTCAGGGTGGCCTCGAACTCACGGCAATCCTCCTACCTCTGCCTCCCGAGTGCTGGGATTAAAGGCGTGCGCCACCACGCCCGGCTCCCCAGATATTTTATTATAGAATAACACACATATAAAATCTCAGAAATACTTTTCAAAATTTTCTGTGAGCCAATTAAGTTTTAGCTATGTTAAGTATGGCAAATAAAATAATCACCAGAATACTTCAGTGTGAACAAGTTTCCCAC
Source organism: Dipus sagitta (assembly GCA_036346955.1). Lineage (NCBI taxonomy): Eukaryota > Metazoa > Chordata > Mammalia > Rodentia > Dipodidae > Dipus > Dipus sagitta. The sequence goes on along the minus strand of CM070781.1, from coordinate 49,433,574 downwards.
TTCCCACAGGGATAGGACTTTCAAGGTGAAAACAGGGCAAGCCCAAAGACAAAGTTAACTCAGATACCCCAATTCACTCTTTTTTCTTTATTCACTACAAACTGTTTTAAGGAGCCAGGCGTGGTGGCACACCTTTAATCCCACCCAGCACTAGGGAGGCAAAGGTAGGAAGATCACTGTGAGTTCAAGGCCACCCTGAGAATACATAGTGAATTCCAGGTCTGCCTGAGCTAGAGTTAAGACCCTACCTCAAAAAATAAAAAAAAGTTTTAAGGGCTTTTAAGGGCTGAAGAGATGGCTTAGCAGTTAAGGCACATGCCTGTGAAACCTAAGGACCTAGGTTCGATTCCCAGTACCCATATATACCAGATGTACAAGGCGATACATGTGTCTGGAGTTCATTTGCAGTGGCTAGAGGCCTTGATATGTCCGTTCTCTCTCCCTCTATCTGGACCCCTCTCTCTCTCAAATAATAAAAAAATAAGTTTTACAGGGAGCCCTGCCTAGGGATGGGCAGAGGGGATGGAAGGAGGACAGGAGTCCTTTAGCTTGCTCCCCAGTTCTGGCAAAACACACACACACACACACACACAGAGAGTGAGAGAGAGAGAGAGAGAGAGAGAGAGAGAGAGAGAGAGAGAGAGAGACAGTCTTGTAAGCCCTGAAACCTGTCCTGAGACCCTTGTCTGCCTGCAGGAGTCCCACTCACTGGAGGCCAGCCTCTCTCAGGCCCCAGAGGCAGGAGGGTGAAGGGTGAAGCATGGGATTGGGAAGACCATGACGGGGACCAGCACCGTCAGCCACCTTGGAATTTCACTGAGCCTTCTCTGGGCCTGTTTCCTCAGTTGTAAAGTCCCTCCTGGTATTCACTTGTTTTAAAACCCCAGAAATTACAATAAATAATGTCTTACTGAATAAGCAGATAAAAACATGTGCCCATGTTTATCTTTTTTAAAAAAATATTTTTATTTATTTATTTGAGTGAGAGAAGCAGATAGAGAATGGGTGCACCAGGGCCTCCAGTACTGCAAATAAACTCCAGATGCATGCACCACCTTGTGCATCTGGCTTACGTGGGTCCTGGGGAATCAAAGCTGGGTCCTTTTGGCTTTGCAGGCAAACGCCTTAACCACTAAGCCATCTCTCCAGCCCCCAGGTTTATCTTTTTTTTGAGGTAGGGTCTTGCTCTAGCCCAAGCTACATCTTTTTATTTATTGCACGTGTTTGTTTACTGGCTTGCCAGTGCCTCCTGCCAATGCAAATGAACACCTGATGCCTGCGTCACGTTTTGTGCCTGGCTTATGTGAGCGGCTTGAGAAATTGAACCTGGGCCAGGACACTTTGCAAACAAGCACCTTTAATCACTGAGTTATCATCCCAGCCACCCTTTTTTTTTTGAGGTAGGGTCTCACTCTAGTCCAGGCTGACCTGGAACTCATTATGTAATCTCAGTGTGGCCTCAAACCCACGGCAATCCTCCTACCTCTACCTCCCAAATGCTGGGATTAAGGGGGGGGGGCGCCACCATGCCCAGCTCCAGAAGGCCATATTTATCTTTTATTATTTAAAAGTAGATCTATGTATGTGTGTCTGTGTACATAAATAAGTGTAATCATTATAAAATTAAAAAAATATGTAATTCCATAGCTACAGTACATAGTTTGCTTACTGCTAACATTTTAAGGGGTAAAGCATCTTAAGTTTTTTGTTTTTGTTTCTTGAGGTATGGTCTCGCTCTTGCCCAGACTAACTTGGAATTCACTATGTAGTCTCAGGTTGGCCTGCAATTCTCCTTCCTTGGCCTCCTGAGTGCTGGGATTAAAGATGTGCACTACCACCATGCTTGGCCAAAACCTTATTTATTTGAGAGGAGGGGAGGGAGGAAGGGGATGGGAAGGGGTGCACCAGGGACTTTAGCTGCTACAAACCAACTCTAGACACATGCGACCCCTTGTGCATCTAGCTTATGTGGGTACTGAGGAATCGAACCTGGGTCCTTTGGCTTTGCAGGCAAGTGCTTTAACCACTAAACCATCTCTCTAGCCCAAACGTTTTTTTTTTTTTTTGGTTTTTCAAGGTAGGGTCTCACTCTGGTTCAGGCTGACCTGGAATTCACTATGTAGTCTCAGGGTGGCCTCGAACTCTCGGTGATCCTCCTACCTCTGCCTCCCAAGTGCTGGGATTAAAGGCGAGCGCCGCCATGTCTGACCCAAAAGCTTTTTACACAACTTTCAGACCTTTGTTTGGTCTTTTCAAACTTTTCTCTTGGAAGGAAAATCTTCCTTTAGTTTTTCAGTACGAAGGCATTCTGGAGTCTTTTGATCTAGTTCAATCCAGTTTCTTGGACAATGGTTAAGATGGGAAGTTATAGATAATATCTTCAGTTCGTATCATTTCTCTAGGAAAAGGATCAACAGGAGAGACAGACCAGGGGGAAGAGGCAATGTGGGGACGCACTTACCTGCTTCCTGTAACAACTGAAAAATGCAGCTGGTAATTTTGTTGGAGATTGCAGCTTTTCCTTCCAGGTGATTCTTTCTAGCTGCATTTCCTGCTGTAATCTGGTCCTTGGATTGCAGAAGGACTTTTCCTGGATCATTTAACAATTCATAGACTTCTTTTGTTTTACCTTCATACAGTTTTTTACCAATGTTCATTACTGTGGGAATAAAATAGAATCACATCAGATTTCAGGGTGATTTTATGAATATTAAATACTTAAGTCAGTTAAATGATGAATCACGAAATAGACAGTGATCAATAATATTAACAAAAGTTAAACTATCAGCAAAGAACCTTATACTCTAAAAGTGTAAAATTTCTACATGGGAGAGTGAAAACACCCTAGGACTGTGCTGTCCAATATGACTATACACTGCATTCAATATCAAAAAAACATCTAAAATAGCTCAATAGCTTTTTAAAAATATTGATTACATGCTGAAATGCTACTATCTTAGATATATTAGGTAAATAAAATTTTTAAAACAGGCTGGAGAAATGGCTCAGCAGTTAAAGGTGCTTGCTTGAAAGCCTGACAGCCTGGGTTTGGTTCCCCAGTACCCACATAAAGCCAGATGCACAAACTGGTGCATGCACCTGGAGTTCTTTTGCAAGGGCAGGAGGCCCTGGAACATCCCTTCCTCTCTCTGTGCCTGCAAACTAATATATTAAAACTTGCTCTAGCATATTTTTGGCTCAGTTTGTTTTTACTTTTTAAAATATATTTATTTATTTGAGAGAAAGAGGCAAAGAGAGGGTGAGAGAATGGGCGCCCCAGGGCATCCAGCCACTGCAAACGAACTCCAGATGCATGCAGCCCCTTGTGCATCTGGCTTACATCGTTCTTGGAGAATCGAACTGGATCCTTTGCAGGCAAACGCCTTAACCCCTAAGCCATCTCTCCAGCCCCGTTGTTACTTTTATTTATTTATTTAGTTTTTCGAGGTAATGTCTCACTCTAGTCCAGGCTGACCTGGAATTCACTATGTATTCTCAGGGTGGCCTCGAACTCACAGCGATCCTCCTACCTCTGCCTCCCAAGTGCTGGGATTAAAGGCGTGCCGCCATCACACCCAGCCTCCTGTTTTTACTTTTAAAAATATGTGTAATACAGGCTGGGAAGATGGCTTAGTACATAAAGGTGCTGGCTTGCAAAGGCTGCTGGTCCTGCTTCAATTCCCCAGTACCCATATAAAGCCAGATGCACAAAGTGGCATATGCATCTAGAAGCAAGAGACCCTAGTACGCTCAAGTGCGCTCAGCTTGCTCTCTCAGTAAATAATTAAAGAATGTGTAACAAGAAATTTACTTATGTGGTTCACATTATATAGCTTGCATTGGTGTAGGGAAAAAAAAAAAGACAGCATTAAAAGAAAGTTGGTGGACTGGAGAAATGGCTTATTGGTTAGGGTAAAGCCCCAATTTGATTCCCCACTGCCCACATAAAGCCAGATGCACAATGTGGTGCATGCATTTGGAGTTCCTTTGCAGCAGCTGGAGGCCTTGGCACACCCATTCTTTCTGTATCTGTCTCTCTGCTTGCAAATAAATAATTAAAAACAGAATCGTTCTGACTGAAACATATACTAAGGATCACAATGAAGGAAAACCAAACTAAAGGCTGAAGAATCAGGATGAGTAACAGTATGCATGATTTACACGCAAGGAACCTTGAGCTGGATTTTGATTCCTTCAGGGATGCCACTGAACACCTGTGACATCTTAGAAAAATTAATCTGCCAAAGGACTCCAAGATGGAAGATTCTGCAGATTTTACTAGCACAGGTACCCTGTCCCGGAGCTTCAGTTTTTTTCGGTCTTCCTTTTCTATGTGGTAAACAATGTGCTGATGAGTTCACGGAAACAACTTAGGTCACTATCAGAGTTCCGTTAGCATAAATCATAACCTCTTTTTTTTTCTGGAAGATCTGATAATGTAGCTGTGTTGATAATGACATTCTAAATTTGGCAAGATATGAAGAAGGGAAACTTGTATGCCTGAGGATTTTGGAGCTCTCCAAAGTCAAACACTGCTGCAAAGAATGATCAGTCAGGCATGGTGGCGCACGCCTTTAATCCCAGCACTGGGGAGGCAGGGGTAGGAGGATCCCCGTGACTTCGAGCCGGCCTGGGAATGCAGTGGATTCCAGGTCAACCTGGGCTAGAGTGAGGCAGATAAAAACCTAGGCCAGCCAGTCTGTCCTGGCAATCTTTGCATTTTCGGGGACGGGGGGGGGGGGGGGAGGGGAGGGTGGAGGCAGGGAGAGTCCCAACTTCGTGGCCAGGGGTCCACGATCCAAACAAAAACCTTGTCAGACTTTTCTTCCACAACATTAAATTATTAACCTAACGGCGAAAGGCCATTATTAAAGGTACCAAGAGCAAAACAAGCGAGACGTTTATGACTTTCGTCACATCTATTCTCCGCAAAGTTCCCATGCACTTTTCTCCCTCCTTCTCAGGACCTTCGTCCCGCCCCGCTCCTTCCCTCCATCCGTCCCGGGCGGGGGGGAATGTCGGGGGGTCTGGGGAGGCCTTGGGTACCACTTCCGTGTCCGCAGCACGTCGCGCGGGGCCACGTGCGCTCCCGCCCGGGATCCCGAGGCGCCGTAGCGGGCAGGCCGGGCCCGGGTCCCCGGACGGCCGCCGCGCGCAGCGGAGTCCCCGGTACGTGTGGTTTCCAAGCCCGCCAAGTTCCGGGAGGGATGACGGGGAGCGCCTGGGGCCCCCACCACCGGCCGGCACTCACCCTCCGCCGTCGCCATTGTCGCCAGCGCGCTCGAGCCGACCACCGCGCGGGAGAGAGGCTGCACTCTGCAGAAGAGCCGCGCGCCCGGGAGGTTCTAGCGGGGCCGGGGGGCGTGGCTTCCCCGACACGCCCCTCAGCGGGGCCGGGCCGCACACCGCACCCGCCAGAGTTCTTCGCCGCTGGCGTCTCCGCCCAGCAGCGCGAGCCCCGCCCGAGCCGCGGGCTTCCCGCCGCGCACGCGCGCTGACGCCCCATCGCTCGGGGACCCGCCCAGCGCCTGCGCGCGCGTCTCCAGCCCGCCGTGGAGTGGCTCCTTAGGCTGGACCGTACCAAGTCGAGACCACTAGGGGCCGACAGGGGAGGAAAGGGGCGTGCAAACGTCATCTCTCGTGACAGGAACACGGCGCGGACACCCGTGACCCTCCGCACCTCAGCCTCAGGGGCCGGAAAGTAACGGAAATTCCCACGTGGGGACAAACGAGGGAGCCACACGCCACTCCCGAAGAGGGCTGGCTCCGCCCCCCACCCCCACGGATGCCATGGCTCCGCCCTCCATCGCCTTTCGCGCTCGCTGATTGGCTGGCCCGTGGGAGGTGGGGCGGGCACGCGGGCGAGCGGGCCACGCCCCTTTCGGGGAAAGCGCGCGCCGCCGCAGTATCGAGAATCTAGCCGCGGGCAAGGAAGAGAGAGCGAGCGTGAGAGAGAGGCTCGCGGGAGCGGGAGCGTCTTTGAGGCGTTGTGTGCCGAGCCGACAGCTGGTTGGTGCTCGGGCCTCGGCTGCCGGGGGCTGCTGCGTCCACGTGCTTGCGGCGGCGGCGGCGCCATGGAGCTGGAAGAGTCGGGCATTGGAGAGGAGTGCGGCGTGTTCGGGTGCATCGCTTCTGGAGAGTGGCCCACGCAGCTGGACGTGCCGCATGTGATCACCCTGGGACTCGTGGGGCTGCAGCACCGGTGAGCCTCGGGGCAAGGGGACCGGCGACTGGCTTCTGCATTATCGCCCCCCACCCAACCGCGCGAGCCGCCTCCCAGCACCGGTCCATGGCATGGACCCGAGTGGGGTTGGGGGGGCAACGTTGCTCCTGTAGTCTGCACCCACTGCATGCACTTCCTAGGGCTCTGTGGGACGGAGGTTCTGAATCCCTCCTTCTCCCCACACACCCCCAGTATGTGCACCTCTCCTGACCCGGCTCGGGTTTGCTTGGACTCGCCAGATCGGGGAGCAGCCGGTTCTAATCTCTTGAGTCTGGATACTGTTCCTTGATAAGCTTCTGCAGGGTGGCTGCTAGTGCAGCTCCCCCAATAACACCTGGAGGTGCTGATTTTATTTTAATTATTTTATTTTTTGCGTGGGGCCTCCAACCAACACAAGCTTTGTTTGCAAGGGCAGAAGTCTTTGAGCACATTGTGAGTCTGAAGTCGTTCTAGCCGTGGGAACGTAGGCACTGAAGAGTCGGAAGGGAGTTAACAGTTGTGTTAACTTGGGGATCCTGGAGTTAAGAACCAGAGGAACAGGACCAGTTGATGTTGAAAAGGAGCCGCAGTAGTAGATTTCGTAGAAATTAACTGAAGACAGTCAAATCGCAGGGAGAAGACTGACTGGTGAAATTACAGATGATTGGAAACGTTGGTACTAAGATCCCTTTAAAAGGAGAGAGGAGTGTCAAGATACACAAGTGATTTGGAAAAAATTGGGTAGTCCCTTTGGGGTAAAACCAAAGCAAAGTACTTTTGATAGCTTTAAATTTTCCCATTCTTACTACGTGGCTTAATTGGGAGTTAGTATAAATATTTCTGTTGAAGGAAGAAGTAACAAACTAAAGGCTAGCTGTACCACTGAAGTATTACAAATTGTCCATAAGACAGTTCAGGAGCAGTAACTTTTGTACAGTTAAAGGAAGTGAGCTTTAATGCTTACCAGCAAAGTAGATGAAGCAAGTATAAATGCATTCCTAAAGACTAGTTATCCCTCCAGCCTTAGAAGAAGTCTTTGCTTTTTCCAGAGTTCCAGTTAGTTGAATTTGGGTTTCTCATTTTGTGTACTTTTTAAAAAAGCATCATGTGGAGTGAATCGAAAAGAAATTTTATAATACGCATATATTATATGTAATTCTTTTTTTTGTGTTGTTTGTTATTTCAAGGCAGAGTCTGTGGCCCAAGCTGACCTGGAATTCACTATGTAGTCTCAGGGCGTACTTGAACTCACAGCGATCCTCCTACCTCTGCCTCCCAAGTGCTGGGATTAAAGGCGTGTGCCACCATCCCCGGCTTAATTCTTTTTTTTTTTTTTCTTGACCAGGGATCTATCATTTAGTTCAGGCTGGTCTGAACAAACTCTTAAAAAATTTATTTATTTATTTGAGAGAAAAAGGGAGATCAAAAGAAAGAGATAAATAGAGAATGGGCACACCAGGGCCTCTAGGTACTGCAAACGAACTCCAGACGCTTGCGTCGCCTGTGCAGCTGGCTTACATGGGTACTGGGGAATCAAACTAGGGTCCTTTGGCTTTGTAGGCAAGCTCCTTAACTGCTAAGCCATCTCTCCAGCCCCTGAACAAACTCTTAAGAGGATCCTGATTCTCTTGCCTCCATCTATGGTTTCATGCTGTGCTGGGCTGAACTGCCTTCCTAACCCTCCAAGTTTTAACTTGAGTAACTAATCTTGGATAGTTGAGGCTTGACCATAAATAGTTTTCTCATTTTTTTTTTTTTTTTTTTTGTGTGTTTTGGAGGTAGGGTCTCCCTCTAGCCCAGGCTCACCTGGAATTCACTCTGTAGTCTTAGGGTGGCTTCGAATTCTCGGCGATCCTCCTACCTCTGCCTCCCGAGTGCTGGGATTAAAGGCGTGCGTCACCACACCGGCAGTTTTCTCATTTTTAAAAATGTTTTAAGGGAGCCTGGTGTGGTGGGGCACGCCTTTAATCTCAGCACTTGAGAGGCAGAGGTTGGAGGATTGCGGAGAGTTGGAAGTCAGCATGGGTCTACAGAGTTGAGTTCCAGGTCAGCCTGGGCTATAGTGAGATCCTGCTTTAAAAGAAAAAAAAAAATGTAGTAAGGGCTGGTGATGTAGCTCAGTGGCAAGAATGCTTGCCTAGCATGTGCTGGGTCTTAGGTTCAATCCCTAGTACCCCCCCCCCGCCCCCCAACAGAGAGAGAGAGCGGAGTGGTCCAGGGGTTTTTTTTAGTCACTGGTCTGAAGAAAGGATGTAAAGTGCTGGGATTAAAGTCGTGTGCCACTACGTTCAGCCTAAAGCTGGATTCTTGTAGAGATGCAAAGAGATGAAGTGATAGAGCTGTTGTTTAATTTGTGATCCTGACAGACTAGAATTCATATTTCCTACCTTTCAGTTCTGGGCATTTTCGTTTATAGTCAGCTCATGCATTCTACATTCATGGTCTTAACCAACTGAAGGTTGAAAACTTTTAAAAAATATTTATTTAAGAGAGAGAGAATGGACACACCAGGGCCTCCAGCCACTGCAAACGAACTCCAGATGCATGCGCCACATTGTGCACCTGGCTTACATGGTACTGGGGAATTGAACCTAGGTCCTTAGGCTTCACAGGCAAGTGCTTTAACCACTAAACCGTCTGTTGAAGTCAGGTTCACATTTGCTGATAGAAATCACCCAACCAAAAGCAGCTTGTGGGGAAAAGAGGTTTTTTTTTTTGTTTTTTTGGTTTACAGGCTCGAGGGGAAGCTCCATGGTGGCAGGGAAAACGATGGCATGAGCAGAGGGTGGACATCACCCCCTGGCCAACATAAGGTGGACAATAGCAACAGGAGAGTATGCCACACGCTGGAATGGGGAAACTGGCTATAACACCCATAAGCCCGCCCCCAATAATACACTACCTCCAGGAGGCGTTAATTCCCAAATCTCCATCAGCTGGGAACCTAGCATTCAGAACACCTAAGTTTATGGGGGACACCTGAATCAAACCACCACACCATTTCTCCAGCCCTGAAAAAAAGATGTATATGTATGTTTATATATAAAATATATATATATATATTTTTTCCTTTTTGAGGTAGGGTCTCACTAGCTCAGGCTGACCTGGAATTCACTCTGTAGTCTCAGGGTGGACTTGAACTCAGGGCAATCTTCCTACCTCTGCCTCTGAGTGCTGGGATTAAGGGCCTGTACCACAACGCTCGGCTTCATTTTCCTTTTTTTTTTTTTTTTTTTTTTGAGACGGGGTCTCTCTCTCTCTCTCTCTCTCTAGTCCTGGCTGGGCTGAAATTCACCATGTAGCTTGGGGGCCTGAAATGTGCCATGTAGCTCCAGCAGGCCTCCAACTCACGGCAATCCTCCTTTGGCCACCCAGGTGTTGAGATGACAGGCACAAGCTACTGTGCCCACCCCCCTTTTACATAGAGGGAAAGAGGGAAGGAGAGAATGAGAATGAATGGTTACAGCAGGGCCTCCAGCCGCTGCGAATAAACTCCAGATGCGTGTGCCACTTTGTGTATCTGGCTTTAAGTGGGAATTGAACCTGGGTTGTTAGGCTTTGCAGGCAAGTGTATTACCTGCTGAGCCATCTCTTCAGCCCTCACCCCATTTTAGAATTTTAGTTTGCATAATTCTAAAAAGGCTTCAGAGTTTGGCTTATTTCAGATGTAGTAAAATATTATAACCATTATCACCTACCTTTGGAGAAAACTAGCATTCAGCTAATTATTACTGTTATTTTTTAAAGATTTATTTTTATTTATTTGAGACAGGGAGGGAGAGAATGGGTGCACCAGGGCCTCTAGCCACTGCAAACGGACTCCAGATGCTTGTGCCAGCTTGTGCATCTGGCTTACATGGGACCTGGAGAATTGAGCCTGGGTCCTTAGGCTTTGCAGGCATGCGCCTTAACTGCTACGCTCCAGACCCAGCTCACTATTTTTAATATTAAACATTACTTATGAGTTTTCCTTTTATATAACTATCTTATAGTAACAATCACTGCAAGTATAATTTAAAGACCTGTGATCATTGTGTAGTTATCTAATCAGGGAATCCACTTGCTTTCAGTGTTATTTTCACTGTGAAGTCATTTCTCAGCATTCTCTACCTCAGACAGTTCACAAACAATATATTTAGTCTACTCTGGGGGACAGGACTAAATATCTCAGTTATTGGGGGAAAAGCAACCAAATGTTTTACAGTGTAAAATGAGAACCTGGAGTTTCTCAGCCTCTTACCATCTTCATGTGCTTTTCTCTTGATGCTTAAAGTTCCTTGGCTTTTGCACTGACCTTCATATAATTCTTAAACAGAAATATGGAAGCCAGGCGTGGTGGCGCACTCCTTTAATCCCAGCACACGGGAGGCAGAGGTAGGAGGATTGCCATGAGTTCGAGGCCACCCTGAGACTCCGTAGTGAATTCCAGGTCAGCCTGAGCTAGAGTGAAACCCTACCTCGAAAAACAAAAACAAACAAAATGGGACAAGGATCAGTATGTGATAATTTATATGTTAATCTAATAATTTTTATAGTTGTTGAACATGTGGTAATAGTGTCCAGATTTTATTTTTAGGTCCTTTTTTTTTTCTTGGCAAGTTAAAATGGAAAGAGGAAAATTTGTGGAATCCTTTTTAGTTAAGTCACTTGCAAGGTTACCATGTTTCCATTTGGCAGTTCTAGCAGTTGGTCTTCTTAGAATGTAGTTAGTTTCATAAAAGAAAAATGATTTTTCTTTGAGAGTTCCCTTTTTTAATTTATTTATGAGATGGGGAGTAGATAGAGAATGGGTGTGTGAGGGCCTCCAGCCACTACAAATGAACTCCAGATGCATGTGCCGCTTTATGCATCTGGCTTATACGTAGTTACTGGGGAATTGAACCTGGGTTCTTAGGCTTTGCAAGCAGTTGCTTAAGTACTAAGCCATCTCTCCAGCCTCCCCCCTCCCCCCTCCTTTTTAAGGTAAAACTGTGTTCATATTTTAATTTTTTATATTTGGTACATTGTTTCTGGTCTCTATTCTGAACTGTATTTGTCTTCTGGTAATTTCCTCAGATATTTCTTTGTTTCTTGTGGCCTTTTTAAGAATTTGCTTAATGTTTTTATCAGACCATATGTATGTCAGTGCTCTGACCTCATTGTCAAACCATTGTTTGCCAGTCATGTGTCATTCCTTTTTACAGTTTGTATTTGGTTTTTAGCATCTTCTAAAGGCATAGGATGCCTACAAATCAACACGATTTACAGTTATTCCAACCAATAGATAATTCTAGTATTTGAATATCATTCATGTAAAATATCTGTATCAGCATAAAGCACCAAAACTTGCAGTAATGGCAGAATCCCCATTAAAATTTTATCATAGTTCCACTTTCAGTCACTATTAGGATCAAAAATGTTTTTATAGGGCTGGAGAGATGGTTTAGTGGTTAAGGCCCTTGCCTGCGAAGCCAAAGGACCCAGGTTCTACTCCCCAGGACCCACATAAGTCAAATGCAGAAGGTGGCACATGTGTGTGGAGTTGTGGCTAGATGGTGGCCCATATTCTCTCTCTCTCTCAAATAAATTTTAAAAAAATTAATGTTTTTGGCTTTTTGAGCTAGCTCAGGCTGTCCTGGAATTCAGTATGGAGTCTCAGAGTGGCCTCGAACTCATGGAGATCCTCCTACCTCTGCCTCTCGAGTGCTGGGATTAAAGGCATGTGCCATCACACCCAGCTCTTAAATTTTTTTTATATATCCAGAATCAATCTAAAAATAAGGTGGGGCTGGAGAGTTGGCTTAGTGGTTAAGATGTTTGCCTACAAAGCCAAAAGATCCTGGTTTGATTCTGTAGGACCTATGTAAGCCAGATGCACAAGGGGGTGCATGTATCTGGAGTTTGTTTGCAGTGGTTGGAGGCCCTGGCATACCCATTCTTTCTCTCTCTCTCTCTCTCTCCCCCTCCCTTCCTCCCTCCCTCCCTCTCCCTCCCTCTCCCTCTCTCTCTCTCTCTCTCTCTCTCCCCCTCCCTCTCCCTCCCTCTCTCCCTCTCTCCCTCTCTCCCTCCCTCCCTCCCTCCCTCCCTCCCTCCCTCCCTCTCTCTCTCTCTGCCTCTCTTTCTCTCAAATAAATAAAAAAGTTTCCAAGACCAGGTGTGGTGGCACACGCCTTTAATCCCAGCCTTCAGGAGGCAGAGGTAGGAGGATCACCATGATTTTAAGGTCATCCTGAGATGACATAATAAAATCCAGGTCAGCCTGGGCTAGAGTGAAACCCTACCTCGAAAAAAATAAATAAAATAAAAATAAGGTGGACTGCTCCTTGATACTTGAGCTGCTTTCAGTCCATAGGTTATCTTCATTAAGTTCTTGTAACTATAAAAACTCACATTATTTAAGGCTGGAGAGATGGTGTGGTGGTTAAAGGCACTTGCTTGCAGAGCCTGACTGTCCTGGTGCAATTCCCCAGTGCCCATGTAGAGCCGGATTCACAGAATGGTGCAGGCTAGGTGTAATGAGGTATCACTTGGAGCAATACACAATAGAGAGCTACCTTATAGCTACTTAAATAGAGCACATGCGAGACTGTAAGTATTAAAAGGACACTCAGAATTCAACAACTTGGACTTGTACCCAACCCTGTGATACCTTGTGGTGCTGTGGTTGCCCACATCTTCTAAGGTTGTTTACCCATGCCGGAAAAGAGACTAGCATTTTAAACTTAACCTTTGCAAAAACTCTTAATCTGTTATTCCAGTTAAAGACTATGCTGAAAAACAGCACAGGCAGAATTCCATCCTCCAAATTGTAACCTTGAGGCCAAGAATATTTGCTATCTTAAAACAGATGTGAAAACTGCCGTGTTGGAGTTATCTGTTAAAATCGTGGAAGCCTTGTGCTGTGCTTGGGGGTGCGGCTGCACTTTCAGACCCAGCTTGGTAACATCTTTTATTGTTACATTTCAGCCCTTGAGAAAGAGCCGTTATGTTCTCATTGTCACTTACACTGGTCCTTACTGCAGTTCATGTGCAGGAGGATGAGGGGCCTTAGCAGTTTGCTTGTAGAGAGATTCTAGTCTGTTCGTCCAGGTTTGAGGCGGGTGAAATCATCCAGACAGTGTGTAAATGGGCTAAGGACCTGCTGGCCTTAGCCTGGTAAATACACCCTGGATTTGTTCTGCTTTTCCATGACATGTGTGAGATGTTTGCGAGTCAGTGGTTTATAACCTGGGAGAAACACTACCATATACACACGTGTTGGTTTTCTTGGTTGAAGTCTAGTTTAATAAATTGTTAGCCCAGGCTTTTGAAGAAAAGTAGCCATTCTTTCCCATCTATGGAAAACTTAGTCCCCGTTGAGGTAGGAGGATCACTGTGAGTTTGAGGCCAGCCTGGGGCCGCAGTGCTCCAGGTCAGGGACAGGAAAAAAAAAAATTCTCTCTCTCTCTTTTTTTTTTTTTTTTTGGTTTTTCGAAGTAGGGTCTCACTCTAGTCCAGGCTGACCTGGAATTCACTATGTAGTCTCAGGGTGGCCTTGAACTCATGGTGATCCTCCTACCTCTACCTCCCTGAGTGCTGGGATTAAAGGCCTCTTTAAGAGATAATGAAAACAGTGTGGTAGTTCCTTACAAAAATTAAAGAGAAGGGGCTGGAGAGATGGCTTGGTGGTTAAGGCTGCTTTCTTGCAAAGCCTAGCAACCAGGGTACAACTACCCAGTGCCCACGTAAAGCCAGGTACACAAAGTGGCACATGCATCTGGAGTTGGGTTGCATTGGCTGGAGGCCTGTTATGCCCATTCTGTCTGTCTTCCTCTGTCTCTGCTTGCAAATAAACAAATAAAATTTTTAAAAATTAAAGAGAAATTACATTATGATCTAACAATTTGTTCTGTATACCAAAAGAGTTGAAAGCAGGAACTCTGGTATTTGTATATGTGCTATTCATAGCAACATTATTCAAAATAGCCAAAAGGTAGAAACAACCTTCAAACCACTGACCATTGAATAAATATGCAAAGTGAGCAGGCTGGTGATACAACATAAGTGAACCTAGAAGATTTTATTCTAAGTGAAATAAATCAGACACAAAAGGCTAAGTAACTTTGTGGTTCTGTCTACATAAGTACCCCAATTCATGAAAACAGAAAATAGAACAACTGTTACCCCAGTGTAAGGAAGGTGGAGATGGGGAGCTACTCTTCAGTGGATACAGACGTTTCAGTTTGAGATGGTGAAAATTTTCTGGAGCTACAGAACTGAAGTGATTGCCTGACAATGTGAATGTCTTAATACCACTAATTAGCTAAAAATAGGTAGGAATAGAGTGAGACCCTACCTCAAAAACAAACAAACAAACAAAATAGGTAGGAAGGTAATTTTACAGTGTTATGTATTTTTTCCCACAATGGGGAAAACAATATGTGGAAACAAACGTCCATGAAGAATGAATGAAAAAAAAATATCATATCCATAAAATGGAATTTTATTCAATGATAAGAAAGTGGTAATGCTGGTACTTTTCCAACATGGATGAAACTTGAAAACATGGTGCTAAGTAAAAGAAACCAGACATAGCATTCATGACATTTCCAGAATAAGCAAAGCCCTAGTTGTTCTCCACGGACTGCAAGTAACTGTCAAACAGCTAAATGTCTATTAATGGATATAGTTTCTTTAGCGGCTGATCAGAATGTTCTAAAATTAGGGGGCTGAGAGATGGCTCAGCAGTTAAAAAGGTGCTTGTTTGCAAAGCCTGCGGACTCAGGTTCATTTCTTCAGCCGTCCATGTGAACCCGATGCACCGTGGTACCAGTGTCTGGTATTTGTTGGCAGCGGCAAGAAAGAGGCCCTGGCATACCTTCCTAAGTAGGCCTGACTCCACCCCTCCTCCAAGTCAGAGCTGACCTGTAACTGCCCTTTGCTAGAAAGTTGTGGGTTAATCCCAAGGCAGTGTGTTGGTGCTCCAGCTCCTACAAATGGCAGCTGTTACTAAAGATAAGATCGTCAAACATGGGCTGGAGAGATGGCTTAGCGGTTAAGCGCTTGCCTGTGAAGCATGAGGACCCCGGTTCGAGGCTCCATTCACTAGGACCCACGTTAGCCAGATGCACAAGGGGGTGCACGTGTCTGGAGTTCGTTTGCAGTGGCTGGAGGCCCTGGCGCGCCCATTCTCTGTCTCTCTCTCTCTGCCTCGTTCTCTCTCTGTCGCACTCAAATAAATAAGAATAAACAACAAAAAAATCTTTAAAAAAAAATCGTCAAACATAATTTTTTTTAAATTATTTTATTTAAGCTGGGTGTGGTGGCGCATGCCTTTAATCCCAGCCCTCGGGAGGATCGCTGTGAGTTCAAGGCCACCCTGAAACTACATAGTGAATTCCAGGTCAGTCTGAGCTATAGTGAGACCCTACCTCGAAAAAAATTTATGTATTTGAGAAAAAGAGAGAGAGAATGGGGGCTCCAGGGCCTGTAGCCACTGCAAACGAACTCCAGATCCATGTGCCACCACCTTGTGCAGCTGGTTTACAGCAGTACTGGAGAATCGAACCTGGGTCCTTTGACTTTGCAGTCAAGTGCCCTAACCACTAAACCATCTCTCCAGCCCCATAAATTTCTTTTTAAGCAGAGTCCTTTTACTTCTGGTGACTGGTTTCCTGATTCCGTTTATCCTTTCTTGCCTAGGTTTCAGATCAGGAGAAGAAAATACATTTATTTTCGACTCAAAAGAATTAAGTAATTTTCGCAGACCATTTCATTTTATACAGTGTAACAGACTAGTAGCCTGAGTGTTCCATGATATTTATTAGTGATTGATGCTTCTTATATTGCATTAGTCATGTGTTTGACAGTGATAATTTATTAGAATTAGGGGCTGGAGAGATGGCTCAGTGGTTAAGGGCACTTGTTTGTAAAGGTTGACAACCCAGTTAGATAACCCAGTGCCCATGAAGAGCCAGATACACACAGTGGCACATGTGTCTAGAGTTCATTTATAGAGAATACATTGCAACTACATTATAAATAAGAATATTAGGTCTTCATCGATGATGACGTCAAAATAAGAGACTGATTGAGAGAGGGAAGGGGTATAATGGAGAGGAGTAGCAAAGGGGAAAGTGGGGGGAGGGGGTTACCATGGGTTATTGTCTATAATTATGGAAGTTGTCAATAAAAAATATTTAAAAAGAGAATATTAGGTCTGTTGTGGTGGTGCACTTGGGAGGCCGAGGTAGGAATTCAAAGCCACCCTGAGACTACAGAGTGAATTCTAGGTCAGCCTGAGCTGGAGTGAGACTCTACCTCAAAAAAATATATATTAAAAATTGGGGCTGGAGAAGATGGCTTAGCAATTAAGGTGCTTGCCTGCAAAGTTGAAGGACCCCCTGTTTGATTCCCTAGGACCCACATAAGCCAGATGCACAAGGGGGCGCACGCGTCTGGTTTGTTTGCAGTGGTTGGAGGCCATGGTGCACACATTCTCTCTCTCTATTTCTTTCTCTCTCAAATAAGTAAATAATATATTTTAAAATTTTTATTAGAAGCCAGGCATGATGGCACACACTTTTAATCCCAGCACTCAGGAGGCAGAGATAGGAGGATCACTGAGTTTGAGCCTACCCTGAACATAGTGAATTCTAGGTCAGCCTGGGCTAGAGTGAGACCCTACCCTCAACTCCAATTTTTTTTTTTTATTAGAATTAGCCATTTTTTTTTCCTGAGTGCAATCAAGTTGGAATTTACATGTTACTTCTGTCTTCTGCTGGTTGCATTCTCTGAGCCTGGCAGCCTGCCTGCGGTTCCCAGGTTCCCAGCCCCAGCCGTAGACTGACTTCCCCAGGAGTTCCGCTAAACTCAGCTCGGCTAGCAGCGCCCTGGGAGCGTCCGTCCTATCCAAAAGACGGAGCTTCGTCCGCGTCTCCTGTACCAAGTTCTGTTACTGGAGTCTGAGCACAGAGCCTGGCCCTGACTCCATGCACTGCTCCCCTCTTAAGGAAATGACACAGTATATAAATGAAAGATGGCCTCATTTACAGTTTAGACCGAAGCTTGCGGAGAGGACCGATTTCAGTCTGTCCACCTTCCTGTTATAGCAGAGACACGAATCACAGAAAGAGATAAGAACAGAAGCGATGGAAGGTGGGTGTTTCTTTTGGTGAACAATGGCCTCTGTCAGGGAGCCCATTTTTCATTCTCCATGGTATTTCTTAGGGCTCCGTGACAGTATTTTAGTTTAAATTTAGGAAGATGAGAGTATTAAAATACAAGAGACAGCTGTGTTTTATTTGCGGGTGATGGGATTAGCAGTAGCTGAACCACATTTTGAATGTTTTCTCTTTTTTTTTTTGCAAAAGAGGTGCAGTCAAAACCTGAAGTATCTTTTCAGCATGGTCCGTATTTGAAAACCACATCAGACATAAAATTTGTACAGCAGTTAGTGCTGTCTTGACATGTGTTTTCTTTATTTTGAATGTAAAAGGTGATGGTATTTAACCAAGTTTTAAATTCTTACCTTGTGCAAAATTTGTGTTTTCTTTTCAGCCTTGTTATTTCCGTCTATATTTATCATACATATCCTTACAGTTTCGTAAACTTGTGAAACAAAAGAGAAACAAGAACAGTATTTTCTTTTTACCTTCAGTGGTGTCTGGGGCTGCGCCTGAGCTTGGTCGCCCGGGGACCTGCAGCTGGCTCCCCACCTCAGGATCGCATCCAGATCTTGGAAGAGCGTCATAGTTTTACAGCGGCCTCCAGAGTTGTTGGCATGTTTAACTGTCTTGTATTCATATTTGAGATTTTTATACTTTGCCCGGCACTGTTTCCAATCTCTGTAGACTCCTAGTGATTGTGTATAGCCTTTTAGCAATGTAAATAAATATTCCTTTATTTCTCAGTGTTCCCGTAAAGTTGTTGTCGTATGTCTCTTTCTGCCCAGACCCTTAGGAAAGCTCTAACCTTCTCCTCAGTGCAGTGTTCCATATTGAAAGTGACCTGGAAATAATGCACTATTTCTAGCTGCTCTGTTTCCTGGGAAACCAGAAGGCTGGTTGTCAATAAACTCCTGAAGGCTTGGAAGGATCTAGTTTAACTGGTTCAAGCTGCCTGAGGGAGTAACTTGACTAACTGCCAAATAAACAGGCTTTGTGGCTAAAGACACCTGGACCTAAATCATTGCTAATCTTACTCATTTTAGCTTGATAGAAAAATTGTCCTGGATGCAAAAGGGAATGAAAACTATTTTTTTTTGGTGCATTTCTTTTCTTATATAATTAACAGTTTTACCATATGTTGATTTTTATTTATTTTGGCTCTCTCTTTTTTTTTAAATTTAAGTTTATTTTATTTATTTATTTGAGAGGAGAGAAATAGGCAGGTAGAGAGAGAGAGCATGAGAGTGCCCAGGCTTCTAGCCACTGCAAATGAACTCCAGATGCACGCACCCCCCCTTGTACATCTGGTTTATGTGGGTCCTGGGGAATCGAACCTGCATCCTTTGGCTTTGCAGGCAGGTGTCTTAACCGCTAAGCCATCTCTCCAGCCCAAGTGTTGAATTTTAAAAATTACTTGGAGGACATACTTATGTATCAAAAATATTTAAAAAAAAATTTTAGTGGGGTATATAGCTACTGTTAAAGAACACATCATTTCATTAAATAAGTGCTGTCACTGTTCGGTCTTTGTAGGGCATGTATTGCTATGCATATATATTTCTTTAATTTTAATTTTTTATTGACAACTTCCATAATTACAGACAATAAACCATGGTAATTCCATCCTCCCTCACTTCTTTCATCTCAGCATTTGGGAGGGAGGAGGGAGTAGGAGCAGGAGTTCAAGGTCATTGTTGGCTGCACAGAGTTTGAGGCAGTTAACAGTTTGTAATTTTTTTTTCTTTGCAAAGAGAGAGAATGGGTGTGTCAGGGACTCTTACTGCTGCAAATGAACTCCGGATGCATACTCCACTTTGTGCATCTGGCTTTATATGAATACTAGGGAATTGAACTTGGACTGTCAGGCTTTGCAAGCAAGTGCCTTAACCACTGAGCAACCTCTCCAGCCCATTCAGTATGTAATTTTAGGAGTGATCCTCTTCTAACAAATCATATTCAAAGTTTAAAGTTTGTATTAAAAGTGTTGAAGTTTTTAAAAATATATACACATACAGGAGAGGTTTGCTTTTTAAAAAAGGTTTATTTTATTTTTATTTATTTGAGAGAGAGAGAGAGAATGGGCACACCAGGGCCTTCAGCTGCTGCAAACGAACTCCAGGTGCATGCGTATTGGGGAATCAAACCTGGGTCATCAGGCTTTGCAGGCAAACACCTTTAACCACTGAGCCATCTTTCTAGCCTGAATTTAGTGTTTTTTTTTTTTTTTAAGGTAGGGTCTCACTCTAGCCCAGGCTGATCTGGAATTCACTATGTAGTCTCAGGGTGGCCTCGAACTCATACGGTGATCCTCCTACCTCTGCCTCTCAAGTGCTGGGATTAAAGGCGTGCGCCACCACACGCAGCTTCTGAAGTTTGGTTTTTATTTCTTCCCTAATATATGTTCTTTGGAACAGAAATTCACAGTCTCGCAGTGTATGTAACGCTTTAAGACTATTAACATTGAGCAGTGGGAACTTGGGTATGCTCCACGATGGTGCAGATTGGCTGAATCCACCTTGCTACTCTTACCTGCAGCCTGGTTTGGGGCTTCTTTTTTTTTTCCCCCCACTGTCATTACCTAAAATTGTTAATGCAGGAAGTGAGACACAGACTTTGTTTTAGAAATACCCACCCTGCTAAATGAAGTGACTGAGAGGCTCTGAGCAGTGAAAGTGGGGCAGTTTAGCTTTGATTTTTTTTTGGGGGGGGGGAATGGTGGTACACCCTTTAGGCACAACTTGGTCATTTGTTTGTTTGTTTGTTTGTTTTTCGAGGTAGGGTCTCGCTCTAGCCCAGGCTGACCTGGGAGTCACTGGAGTCTCAGGGTGGCCTCGAACTCACGGCAATCCTCCTACCTCTGCCTCCCAAGTGCTGGGATTAAAGGCGTGCGCCACCACGCCCGGCTTCAACCTGGTCATTTTTACAACCCTAAACACACGAGTTTTCTCGTTGGCTGACTCTTTGAGGTGGCACATTATTTTTTTTGCCTAGAACTTACTCCCCTGCATGGTAGCAAGATTGTTCCTGAGCTCCTCCCTGTCTCCCCAGCATTTCACCTCCTGCTCCTTTCAGACCCTTGGGGGGGCGCGAGCCTTATCACATCTGTGTTTGGCTGGTGATTAATGATTACCTGTTTCTGGCTCTGGGGCAGATGAAGGGCCCCGGCAAGCAGGTGCCAGCGGTGTCTGGTGTCTTTTATCTGTAACCAGGCTTGCTCTGAGTTAGGTATCCTCCTTCCTCTGCCTCCCGAGTGCTGGGATTACAGGCATGCACCACCACGCCCGGCCTATTCTTGTTTTTAAAATGAACCACTCAAAAAAAATAAATAAATAAAATAAAATGAACCACTCTACTTTATTTCTTACGCGAAAGTGTGACTTGTTGGTGAGGAGTTTTAAAAGCAAGGATCTTTTTTTTTTTTTTTCCAGATTTAAAATAAATAGTATTTGTTGGAGGAAATTTGGAAAATGCAGAAAAGCCCAAGACAGAACTTGTTTAGATGGTCATGGTGGTGAATACCTGTAATCCCAGCATATCGGAGGTCAAGAGGCAGAAGATTATTGAATTAGAATCTAGCAGATAGAGAGAAAATGGGGAATTGAACCTGAGTCCTTTGGCTTTGCTGGCAAGTGCCTTAACTGCTAAGCCATCTCTGCAGCCCCTGTTGTTTTTTTTGCTTGTTTTGTTTTTTGCTGTAGCCCAGGCTGACCTGGAATTCACTATGTAGGCTCAAGGGTGGCCTGGAATTTACAGTGATCCTCCTACCTCTGTCTCCTGGGTGCTGGGATTCTAGCTGTAGCCAAGCATTTAGTTGTGTATTTTGTGTGTGTGTGTGTGTGTGTGTGTGTACACATCCGTTGAAGCCCTCTTTAGAGGTCGTGTCACATAGAAGTGAGAAGCACAAGTTCTCGAGCTGGCCGGTCTGTGTTCTTATTCTGATAGTCACACCAGCTCACTGTGACACTGGGTAGTGACTCAGTGTTCTTTTCATGTCTTTCGTGTGCCTACCTGTGAAATGAGAATGGCCCTTGCACTACTTACTTCACTGGATTCCCGTGAAATCTAGTTTACAACATTCACATGAATAACGTTCAATGAAATATATGTTTTAATTTTGTGGCAGGGTCTTGGTCTAGTACAGGCTACCATGGAAGTCACCGTAGCCCAGGCTCGCCTTGAACTCACAGCAGTGCTCCGGTGCGAGCCACCACGCCCGGCTTATCCGTTAGAACTGGGTGGGTCGCGTCCTCCTGCTCCAGCCCTCTCGTGCCGCAGGTCAGCAGCAGCCTCTCCATGGGGAGTTGAGGTGACGGTGTAGCATCGGATGTGTTGAGGAAGGGTGTACTTGCTAGAGTTCTTCAAGCAGCAGATCAGCTGAGCTGATGTAACACCTGCTGCCTTTCTATTTCCGCAGGGGTCAGGAGAGTGCTGGCATTGTGACCAGCGATGGGAACTCAGACCCAGCATTCAAAGTCCATAAGGTAAGTTCGAACATTAATAAATGGTTGATGTTAAAGATGACAATTGGCAGATGATGATTATTAGTAGTAGATGGGCTGGGCTGAGTGAATTTGCAGTTAGAACTAACTATTCTAACCTTTGTCAGAGGAGGATGCATTGCTTTTCTAGTGATAGTTTGCTAAGACAGACTCACTCAAACCAGGAGGTCATTTATATGAAGACTTTTTTTTAAACATGCTTTGATTTTTTTTTGTTTGTTTGTTTTTTGTTTTTCGAGGTAGGGTCTCAGTCTAGTTCAAGCTGACCTGGAATTCACTATGTAGTCTTAGGGTGGCCTCGAACTCACAGCGATCCTCCTACCTCTGCCTCCCAAGTGCTGGGATTAAAGGTGGGTGCCACCATGCCCCACTGATGCTTTGATTTTTTAAAATGACAACTTGAGTTTCTGTTTGATAGATATTATTGCTAAGCACCTTTATTCTTAAATGTGGTAATTAAAAGTACCATAAGCCCGGTGTGGTGACGAAAAGTACCATAAGACTGAAGTCCTTCAACATTGTGACTGTCCTCATCACCACTGCATTATTTACTTATAGTGGATGATTTCATGTGAATTTCCCCCCAGCACAGTCAGCAGAATTGGAAGCCCAGAGGAAGTGAGTGAGATGCCTCACTAGAGTGGCCTGAGCCCAGAGGTTTTGTTTTTTTCTAAGATGCATTTGTACTTCAACTTTTCCAGGGAATGGGTCTTGTAAATCACGTTTTCACCGAAGACAATTTGAAGAAACTGTACGTTTCGAACCTTGGAATTGGACATACACGGTATGCCACTACCGGAAAGTGTGAGTTAGAAAATTGCCAGCCTTTTGTTGTTGAAACACTTCATGGGAAAATCGCTGTGGCCCACAATGGTGAATTGGTAAATGCTGCTCGATTACGGAAAAAAGTAAGTTTTTTTTTTTTAATTAATTGATTCAGTTAATTTTGCACGTGTAGTATGTATGGTGGTGTGTGTGTGTGATGTTCGCATATGTGGGAGGTGCACATGCCCATTCATGCAAGTGCAGAGAGGCCAGAGGAGGAAGTCAAGTACCTTCTTCTAGTCCCCCCCCCCCCCCAGTCCAGAGCTGCCATTTTACATGAGCCCTGGTGGTTCTGTGGTCTCCCAGTCTCTCCAGAGCTGGGCTTATAAGCATGGTTTACATAGGGGCTGGCAAATCAGGCTGTCCTAGGTCTATATGTTTACAAAGTAAGTTCTCTTACCAACAGAGCCATTTCTCCAGCCCATAAGTTGTTCTTTAAATGTCTGTTTCGTGGTTGTGACTAGTTGATGAAAAGAAATTGAAGATCGTGGAAGAAGGCGTTTTCTAACTATTGCCGCCTGTTACCTAAGCTCAGCGAACAGTTGCATCAGAATTGCCTGGTGAACTTGTTCTGATCCCAGGTTCTTACACTCCTCAGGTGATCGGGAGCAGGATGCTCTATTTAGTGTGGAAGTTGATTTGTGGCTGTTCTCAGAAGCACAGAGAAATTACTATACTCTCCCCTGTTACTTTAGTCCTTTGTTCAAAGCTTATGTGGTACAGGGAAAAACAAACCACCTTTGCCTATATTCAAACTTAACCTGCATACTTGTGTGCACAAACATGGGATTTGCTTATAACAGCCAGTTTTTAACAAGACACCAACTGTGGGTATTCTGTGATTCAGTTCCCCCTGGATTTAGGATCAGATTGAGCTCTGGCCCTATGGCTGTCCCTCACTTCACATGCCAATGAAGAGCCCATGCCTCTGGTATTTCCAAACTAAAGTGCCCTTAAATACCGTGCCATCTCCTCAGCCCGCCCTGGTCTCCTTCTGTAATGGTAGCCTGTTGAGTGAAGGGTCACGTGGAGCTCTGCTGATGAAACTTCTCTCTCCGTTGTAGCTCCTGCGTCATGGCATTGGTCTTTCCACGAGCTCTGACAGCGAGATGATTACTCAGCTACTGGCGTATACGCCTCCTCAGGAACAGGATGACACCCCAGATTGGGTAGCAAGGTAACCATATCACTGCAGTGTGCTTGCAGCTCTGGTAATTAATTTTGCCTTGCTTATGTCTATAGCCGAAGGGATTCATTCTGCTTTCTAATTCAGGATTAAGAACTTAATGAAGGAAGCGCCCACAGCATACTCCCTGCTCATAATGCACAGAGATGTTATTTATGCAGTACGGGACCCCTACGGAGCTCGTCCTCTATGTATCGGGCGTCTCATTCCAGTTTCTGATATAAATGACAAAGGTAATAAATCTCGGGGGGAATTTGATTTTCATAATGCAAGCCCTGAGATCTCTCTCCAGCTCCTCCCATTTTTTTTCAGTGTGTGTGTGTGTGTGTGTGTGTGTGTGTGTGTGTGCGTGTGTGCGTGTGTGTGTGTTGAGAGGGCAGATGCATGCACTCCTGTCTGGGCAGAGGCCAGAAGACAACTTCGGGTATCCTTCTCTGTCTCTGCATTGCTTCCTTGAGACCGAATCTCTTCTTGAACCTGGAG
Source organism: Dipus sagitta (assembly GCA_036346955.1). Classification (NCBI taxonomy): domain Eukaryota; kingdom Metazoa; phylum Chordata; class Mammalia; order Rodentia; family Dipodidae; genus Dipus; species Dipus sagitta. The sequence continues at coordinate 49,409,253 of CM070781.1, read as the reverse complement.
CTGCCTCAGCAATTTTGCCTCTGCACATCATAGGACAGAAACATAGGAGAGAAACAATGGGCACACCAGGGCCTCCAGCCACTGCAAACAAACTCCAGATGCATGTGCCCCCTTGTGCATCTGGTTTATGTAGGTCCTGAGGAATACGAGCCTCGAACGAGGATCCTTAGGCTTCACAGGCAAGTGCTTAGCCGCTAAGCCATCTTTCCAGCCCCACCCTGTTTTCCTTTATGAACCCTGAAGTCTTTAGGTATAGGAAGCTTATGTATAAGAAAGGATAGGCAAAAAATTAAAAAGTAATGTCTTGTCAGTTTTTAAAGAACATTTACTTGAACAAAATACAAAATAGAAAAAGCCAACAAAAACTCCTAGAGGGCTAGGAGATGGCTGAGTGGTTAAAGGTGCTTGTTTGTAAAGCCCAGTGGACTGGGGATCAATTTCCTATCACCCACATAAGCCAGATGCAAAAAGTTTCACAAGCACTTGGCATTTGTTTGACTCAGCAAGAGGCCCTGCCATCCCCATAGACACACACACTAGGCTATACATGAATCAGTAAATAAGGCAATAAAAACAAACACATTTCTTAACTCTGTTAATTGAATTGTCTTGTTATTAACAGAGAAAAAAACATCAGAAACAGAAGGATGGGTGGTATCTTCAGAATCTTGTAGCTTTTTATCTATTGGTGCAAGGTAAGTTGTTATCTCCTTGATCATATTTTTTTCTACATTGATAAGAATTTTACAACTTGTTTGGTAAAAATGTCTTTAATCTAGTGCTCAAAAGCTGAGGCAGGAGTATCGTAAGTCTGGATGATATAGCTAGCTATATAGTGACAACCTTTCGAAAGAAGGAAAAAGAAGAAAGAAGGGAAGAGGAAGGAAGGAGGGAGGGAGGGAAACTTTATCATTCAGGTGTAGTGACACATACTTACAGGTCTGTACTACCTAATGGGGAAACTGAAGCATAAGGATCACTTGAGCCCAGCAGTTTAGTATCAGTTTCAGTAAATCTGTGTCCTAAAATGAGAGCAAATAAAATAAAAATAAAAAATTGGGCTGGAGGGATGGCTTAGCAGTTGAGGCGCTTGCCTGCAAAACCAAAGGGCCCAGGTTCGATTCCCCAGGACTCACGTTAGCCAGCTGCAAAAGGTGTTGCATGCATCTGGAGTTTGTTTGCAGTGGCTGGAGGCCCTGGTGCGCCCATATTCTCTCTCTCTCTTTCTCTGTCAAATAAAAAAAAATATTGTATAGCCAACAATAAAGAGAAGTACAAAGCAGTAATTATAAATTAGTAAACATCCAATAAAAAAGCTCTTGGTTTCCTTTCTCTTATATAACACAAGCAACGTACTTTGGGGATTATTCATTCAGAGCCATCATTTTGCCTTAGTTATACTTTCACTTAAGACAAGTTTTAGCTTGTGTTTTTGGAATGAAAATGTATATGGATACTAGTAAACAACTCTAATGTTGTGACTCAGGTGTTAAAAAATATGTATGCCATGTTCTGTGGCAATAGCTCCTATAATAGCATCTCATGATGGTATAGTTTCCCAAGTAAAATTAGGTTGTAAGTGGACAGACACTATAAGGCATCTTGCTCCTTTGTAGTGCTCCTGTAAATCAGGCAAACTGTACAAAGGCTTCCTTTTGAAAATATGTCTTCCCTTATATATGAAGCATTTCAGTTAATCAACCATTTTCTTGCAAATAAAATTGAAAATATTAGTTCACAAGGTGTTGTTATATACCTTGTTCATATCAAAAGGTTAGTTATGGACAAGTGGCACTCAGTTTACTGCTGTCACCGTGACATGGTTGTTTGTCCCTGATCTGATGACACCTTCTCGAACTGCTCCATTTTCCAGCCACTGGGATTCACTGTCCAACAAACGATTTTTTGTTTTGTTTATTTTTTCGAGGTAGGTTCTCACTCTAGCCCAGGCTGACCTGGAATTCATCTGTAGTCTCAGGGTGGCCTTGAACTCATAGCGATCTGCCTACCTCTGCCTCCTGAGTGCTGGGATTATAGGCGTGTGCCACCACGCCCGGCTAACAAACGATTTTTTGATTCCCTGAGTGATTTGATAGGCAGAGTTGGCTTGTGCCAATACCTCTGGCATATTTACTTTGGTTTGTAACTGAGGCTTGTTCTGGATCCATTCCCACAAGGCAAGCTGGAAAACTGCACCCATCACCCAAGCTTGAAAATACTGGAAGTAGCCAATATTTCTTTTCATCCCCAAAGACTTGCCTCCAAGTTTTACTATATCCAAGAGAGAAACCATTTCTATTTGGTCCGTAAGAAAACGTAGGTGTACGGAACTATCTAGAAAAAACAAAAAATTTAAAAAAAAATAAAACATTTTTGTCAGCAGTTGCTCTCAAACTCAAAAAGAGTTACTTTTCTTCTCTTTCTTTCCCCTTGAGTGCTGATGGAATCCAAAGCTTGCTTGCTCTGATGCCCTGGCGCCTGTCCACCTTCATATTCCTTGCCCCAAGCCCCTGATCTGGAAACCCCCTTCACTTGCTTGGGGCACCCTCCTCCTCTCTCAGGAGTCCTTATTTATTTTATTGTTATTATCTTTTGTTTTTTGTTTGTTTTTTGATGTAGGGTGTTACTGTGGCCCAGCCTGATCTGACCTGGAATTCACTATGTCATCTCAGGGTGGCCTCGAACTCATGGTGATCCTCCTACCTCTGCCTCCCGAGTGCTGGGATTAAAAAGGTGTGTGCCGCCACGCCCGGCTAGGAGTCCTTTTTTATATTAGCCTTAATAAAGTCCGTTTTGCCCTCCTCCAAAGTAAGGTCTTTTTTCCCCCCCCCTCTTGGCTATTTTTTTAAATTGGTGTATATTCTTTGTACAAAGTTTGAGGTTTCATAAAAAGTCTTCTATCTTTAACATGAATTTCCAACTTGTTTTCCAAGGTATTACCGGGAAGTCTTGCCTGGGGAGATTGTGGAAATATCCAGGCATAGTGTCCGAACTCTTGATATAATACCTAGGTCTGATGGAAACCCAATGGCCTTTTGTATCTTTGAATATGTTTATTTTGCAAGACCAGATAGCATGTTTGAAGGTAAGCCAATTTCTTCTCTTGAGCTATTCAGGTAAATCTTTCATTTATCTCACTGAAACATGGTAGTTTTGGTCCATAGGCTTATCTGGCTCCTCAAAGACACATAGCCGTGTGTGCGTGCGTGTATGTACACGTTATATACACAAGAATCTCAAGGTCTTCCCTTCTTTTCAACTGTTAGTTTTTGTTTTTCTTTTAGGAATAAGAAGTGCGATTTTCAAATACATAGTAATGTTATCGTTTAAAGTACCACACAATTGAATTTTCCAGTTGGTGTTTTTCTACTTTATTGTTTCTGTATGCATTACTTTCCCTTTTCTAGCTAATGTGTAGAATTCTAGCACTTGCTTTTTAGCATAGCAAGATTATGTTGAGTAAAAATGGTTTTCTTTTCCAAATACACTAGAGCAAATGGTTTATACAGTAAGATACCGCTGTGGTCAGCAGCTGGCCAGAGAAGCCCCTGTGGATGCTGATTTGGTCAGCACTGTTCCCGAATCTGCTACCCCTGCTGCTCTTGGTTATGCAGGAAAGGTATTTTCTCTTCATTATATATTTAATTAATTATTTATTTGAGAAAGAGAGAAAGAGGTTGGGGGGGTTGGCAGCGCACCAGGGCCTCCAGACACATGGCCCCTGTGCCTCTGGCTTACGTGGCAAACACCTTAACTGCGAAGCCATTTCTCCAGCCCCTTTTCTCTTCATTAATATTCAATGAAATATTGGATGTGGTGGTACACACCTTTAATCCCAGCACTTGGGAGGCACAGGTGGGAAGATCTAAGTTCAAGGCCAGTCTGAGACTACAAAAAAAAAAAAAAAAGGATTGCCTATCAAGGGGACAGCGTCCGTATTTTGTAGAGAGAAGGGAAGGTTTAAGGCCTAATGGTTCTTTGCAAAACTTTCTAGCTTTTTCTTTCATTCAGTGGTGATGGTGCTCTTAGTATGGACCACAGAAACTTCACACAATGACTAGGATATCAGCCTTGCATTTTTGTTTTGTTTTCCTTTTTTATTTATTTTTATTTTTCTAAATTTTGTTTTTATTTTTATTTATTTGAGAGCGACAGACAGACAGAGAGAGAAAGAGACAGATACATAGAGAGAGAATGGATGCGCCAGGGCTTCCAGCCACTGCAAACAAAGTCCAGATGCATGCGCCTCCTTGTGCATCTGGTTTACGTGGGTCCTGGAGAATCGAGCCTCGAACCGGGGTCCTTAGGCTTCACAGGCAAGTGCTTAACCGCTAAGCATCTCTCCAGCCTCCTTTTTTATTTTGAGGCAGGCTGACCTGGAACTTACTCTGTAGCTCAGGTTGGCTTTGAACTCACCAACAGCACTCCCACCTCAGCAACCGTAAGTGTTGGGACTAAAGGCATAGGCCACCACACAAGGCTTACTTACTGATTTTAATTAATTTAGTTTACAAAGAAATGAGTTTCATGACAGCCTTTTCTTTTCTTTTTTTTTTTTTCCTTTTTTCATGACAGCATTTTCATATGTATATGATTGTACTTTGTTCTGCTCATCTCCCCTTTATGACCTTTCCTCTCCTGGTCTTTCTACTTTCATGATTTAAATACACACACATATTTAAATCTGGACTCTACAAATGAAAGAAAACATGAGGCATTTTGTCATTCTCGTTCTGGCTTGTTTCACTTAACATAATGATCTCCCGCTCCATGTACTTTGCTGCAAATGTCAAACTTTCTAAAAAAAAATTTTTTTTTTCTTTATTTGAAAGCAGGGGGAGGGGAGGGGAGGGGAGTGGGTAATGAATATGAATGGGCTTGCCAGGGCTTCTAGCAACTGCAAACAAACTGCAGATACATGCACCACTTTGTACATCTAGTTTTACGCAGGAAACCTTAACCTTGAGCCATCTCTCCAACCCCAGTTTCTTTAAATCTTTAAAAAAAATTATTTATTTTTGAGAGAGAGAGAAAGAGAGAGAGAGAGAGAGAGAAAGCAAGTGCCAGGGCCTCCAGCCACTGCAAACGAACTCCAGACGCATGCGTCCCCTTATGCAAATGGCCTATATGGGTCCTGGAGAATCGAACTGGGATCCTTTGGCTTTGCAGGCAGATACCTAACCAACAAGCCATCTCTCCCGTCCCCCAATCTTTTTCTTTATAATTACCCTTTTTTTTTTTTCAGATAGGGTCTCTTAATTAACTTTTCCTTGACAATCTCCATACATTATAGACATTATACCATGATCATATTGTCTTACACTACTAATCTAATAAAACATCTTTCTTACGTAAGACTTAGCAGCCGAGACCTACCAGATTTATTATAAATGTTCTTGTATAGTTTTTGATCTCCTGTAAATATTTGTTGTGTTGTACCGAACATTTTAAAATAACATACAATAGCCTGGTGATCCCAGCACTCAGAGGTAGGAGGATCACCGTGAGTTCAAAGGCACCCTGAGATTACATAGTGAATTCCAGGTCAGTCTGGGCTAGAGCAAAACAAACAAACAAACAAAAAAAAAGTAAGATAAAATAGAGACTGAGGAGATTGCTCAGTGGGTAAAGGTGATTGCTTGTAAAATACCATACAGTAAAATGGACTGGAAATTTAGCTCATTGTGAAAAAGGGGCTTTTTGATAGGTACATATGCATTTTTAAAATTATTGACAACTTCTGTAATTATAGACAATAAATCATGATAATTCCCTCCTCCCCACTTTCCCCTTCACAATGCCACTCTACATAATATAACAAACTGTTTCCATTGTAAATTGTAGAAGCAGTAAGGTAAGTATGAAAAGATGAAAATATTTAATATCAGATAATGTTTTAAAAAATTTCAGGGAGAAGCCAGGTGTGGTTGCGCATGCCTTTAATCCCAGCACTCGAAAAACCAAAAAAAAAAAAACAAACATTTTTTTTCAGGGAGAAAATTTATTTTTTTATTTTGTTTTTTTTGAGGTAGGGTCTTACTCTAGCCCAGGCTGACCTAGAATTCACTATGTAGTCTCAGGGTGGCCTCAAACTCACTCTGAGTGCTGGGACTAAAGGCGTGCACCACCACACCCAGCAAAGGAGAAAATTTAAATCTCTTAACCTTTCCCAACTCCTAACTAGTTAGTTACGCAATAAAGTAACTAAGTTTGGTGTTTTATTTGCTTATAATTTCCATCTTCTCTTTTTAGTGAAGTTGCCTATAAATAGCACAAAGGTCCAAAGAGACAAAATGGACTTTCTAGTGGTTCTAAAGTCCAATATTCTGGGTGTGGTGGTGGTGTATGCCTTTAATCCCAGCATTCGGGGGGCATCGGTAGGAGAATCGCCATGAGTTCAAGGTCAGCCTGGGCTAGAGTGAGACCCTGCCTTGAAAAACAAACAAAAGTTCAGTGTGTCTCTTTCAAATACCAAGCCTGCAAAGTCTAATGACCCAGGTTCGATTTTCCAGTACCCACATAAAGGCAGATGCAGAGTTACGCATGTATCTGGAGTTTGTTTACAGTGGCTAAAGGCCCTGGTATACCCATTCTGTCCCTCCATCTCTCTGTGCTTACAAATAAACAAAATATTAAAGATATGAAGCCTTTTCTTCTTGTGTTAAAATCACATGTTGGTGGTATAAGTGCACCTCCTTTTGTCTTTAAATCTCAAGCTTAGGCATTCTACTGAGCACGTCCCCAGCCCATAAGTCCTAAGTACTGAGCATTGTCAGCTTCTGAGAGAGTGTGTTGTCCTGTGCTGCTCTCACACTTGGCAGGTATATACTTTTAAGCATAAAAGACAGGTTCAGGGGCTGGAGAGATGGCTTAGTGGTTAAGCGCTTGCCTGTGAAGCCTGAAGGATCCCGGTTCAAGGCTCCATTCCCCAGTACCCACCTAAGTCAGATGCACAAGGGGGCGCATACGTCTGGAGTTCATTTGCAGTGGCTGGAAACCCTGATGTGCCCATTGTCTGTCGCTCTCAAACTAAAAAAAAAAAAAAAAAAAAAAAACGGTCCAGCTGCTGTGTCCCAGGATTTGATGGCTGTCACTGCTCCTGAACCATGTACTTCGTGACTTTTTTTTCTTCTTAGTTTTCAAATTTCCAGGTTGATTGTTTTAGTCAATAATTTAAACATTTATGATCAATTTAGCCAGGGTTGTCTCAGAGTGTTATAATATGGTCTAGAAAGGAATTTCCAGATATTAATGAAGAGATGAATTCTTGTTTAGAAAATAGTATTTTCTGATTCTTAGTCTAGAAATCAAAACAAGTAAAAGAGATGCTCTTAGAAGAGCTCCTCCCCCTTCTGATTTCATTCTTTTGAGACTTTCATTCTTGTGCATCCCAGGCTGGCCTCAAACACGTGGCGATCCTCCTGCCTCGGTGCAGAGATTACGGGCTTGAGCCACCACACCAGCTAGCTCAGTTTTAAACGGTAGGTTCCCCTCAAGATGGTGCCCAACCACTGCCCTGTGAATCATGTAGAATGATGGCAAGGTGGGTTCCTCTCCACTGCTGACCCTTTTGCCAGAAGAATTTCTTTCTCACTGAAGCCTGCACAGGATTTGGGGCCAGAGAGGGCTTGTCCTGAGGATACGGCTGTAAGTGCCTTTACTATGTAGGTGCCCCCATCCGTATCCCCCCTACACACACACACACACACACACACACACACAGACAGAGAGAGGCTGGGGAAGCTGTGTGTCTCAAGCCGTGCTCAGCCTGGCTTCCTTTCGGCGCCACGTCCTTCTTTTCCTGAGCATTTTCCAGCCATCACACCACTACTGCCTTTGTGGATTTCCAAAGGTCTTCTCCCGACGTCTTTGGAATCGTCTCCTTTTGTTTCATTCTGACTCTTCTCTCTTACCAGGGTCTCATGAGGCAGGGTCTAGTCTGCCACCTGGAGCTCTGTCACCCCAAAGTTAGGAGCTGGCATGCTGGCATGGGCCTAGAATCTGAGCAGTAGAGAAGCTGAGGCAGGAAGATTGCTACGAGATGGGAGCCAACCTAGGCTGCATAGTGAGACTTGTCTCAAAGAAAGCTAAATAAATAAATAAATAAATAAAAAGATAACGTCACAAACATAGGGAATTTAGTGGTGCTGGGCATGGTGGTGCACGCCTTTAAATCCCAGCACTTGGGAGGCTGAGGTAGGATGATCACTGTGAGTTTGAGGCTAGCCTGTGCTAGAGTGAAACACTGCTTCAGTAAAAATAAAAATGCTCCAAAATCCAAAGGTTTTTGATCACAAACCTCACACCCCAAGTAGAAATTTCCATACCTGACCTTATGTGATGTGTCATTGTTGAAATAGACTTGCACTACAAATAATGTGTAAGTTGCCTTTAGGCTATGTGTAGAAGTGTATCTGAAATGAATTTCAGATGTCCACTGCAGCACATTGCAAAATCAAAAAAAAAAAAAAAAAAAAAAGATCTGAAATTTGAACCATTATTACACCAACCATTTCAAATAAAGGACATTTAATCTGTATTTAGTAAAATATCCTTGACGTCCCCTTGGCGGCTGCCAGTGTGTCCATGTGTGTGGGTGATAAAATAGTGTGTGTCCACTTTGCATATCTCTAGTCTTTTGCTTAATTTCACATTGCATAACCTGGTGATTAGCTATAGCGATCCTGGCAGTATGCACTGTCTGTCCACTGCTACAGTGAAGCGTACTTGAGGCCAGGTAACTTCTCAAAGCTTAGTTCACAGTTCTGGAAATTCAGTGGCATAGTGATGGCATTTGCTTGGCCCTGGTGAAGGACTCGTGGTTGATGGCACCATGATGGGAGCGTATGCAGGAGTCAGCACATCTTCAGACAGTGAGGTCGAGAAAGATGCGGGGTCAGTCTTGGGCGTGCTTTTTTTTTTTTTTTTAAAGCAGGCAGTGTGCTCTTATAAGACATAATTCAGGATCCCATGAGAACTACCTTAATTCCTTCTGAGAATAGGATCTTCCACCTCCCAAAGCTTCCACAACCACTGAGAAGCATACTTCCACTCATATCAGATAGTTTAATCCGTTTCTAAAAGAAATAATTTGCATATATTTTAGAGGTTGCCTTGAGAAATGGATGAACACCTCGTCCTTACAGAAGCATCTCTGTAACCTACTAGCTTTTTTTTTTTTTTTGTTGTTTTTCAAGATAGGGTCTCGCTCTCTACCACAGGCTGACCTGGAATTCACTGTGTAGTCTCAGGGTAGCCTTAAACTCACAGTGATCCTCCTACCTCTGCCTCCCAAGTGCTGGGATTAAAGGCTACTAGGGTTGTAGCGTACTGGTTTTAATTAATTGCTTCTGGCAATATTAAATACTTTCCTGACTGCATTTTATTCAGTTTGGTCTAGTGCTTAAGAGAAAAATGTTCAAAGTGAATTGGTTTCCCAGCGGACATCTCCTTTCTGTAGTGAAGGGAGAATTGGGCTCTGATGGTGGGCAGCCCAGGGGGAGGACAGCTCTGAAGTGTCACATGCACGTTTTAGCGGAAGCACAGCCCGCAGAAGAAAGCAGGCGCGTGGAGCATTTTGCAGGCTGCTCACTGTTTGTGTCTCTCCTTCCGTCAGTGTGGACTTCCGTACGTGGAGGTGCTGTGCAAAAACCGGTACGTGGGAAGAACCTTCATTCAGCCAAACATGAGGCTCAGGCAGCTCGGCGTCGCAAAAAAGTTCGGAGTGTTGTCTGACAACTTCAGAGGCAAAAGAATTGTCCTCATAGACGATTCAATTGTGAGAGGCAACACTATCTCCCCCATAATAAAACTGCTCAAAGAATCTGGTGCGAAAGAGGTAAGCAGTGACAGCATAGTCTGCTGCTACCAAGAACTTCATACCACATCGTCTCCTAACTGTAGAAACTTGGAGGATGTATACTAGATACTCTCAGACTGTATACTAAAATTAAGACACCTGTCACGTACGTATCTCTTTATGATGTATAGAACATGTTTTGATACGTGTGATAGGAATACCTTGCTTTATTTGTACTTCTGTGTATTGACCTTCACAGATACTGTGAGTTTTTTTGGTTTGTTTTGTTTTTTTTATGAACTGAAGGCTTTGTTTTCTGCAATCTTGTGGATTACGTCCATTTTCCTAACAGCATGTGCCTACTTGATGTCTCTGTCACAGTGTAATGATTCTTGAAAAATTTTAATGTTTTCATGATCTTATTATAATCTCTGATCAGTTATCTTTGATATGATTATCTTTCCTATAACATGGAAGTTTAAAAGATAATGTGATACCAATTGTAGCTATGTAAATGAACCTGACAGCAAGGGCAGAAAACAACAATAGACAAAAAAGAAATATGTTATAATTAATAAGGCTTTTGTTATAACTTGACAGGTTATATATTTTTTAATATGGCAAAATGGAAAATAGATAAAAGTATTGTTCAAGTGTAACAACAAAAAAATGATAGTAAGCCAGGTGTGGTAGCACACGCCTTTAGTCCCAGCACTCAGGAGGCTGAGGTAAGAGGATTGCCCTGAGCTAGAGGCCAGCCTGGGACCACAGAGTGAGTGCTAGGTCAGCCTAGGTTAGAGTGAGACACTACCTCCAAAAACATAAATAATAAATAATCAGAAAAGAAAGAGCTGGCCATGGTGGCACCCACCTTTAATCCCAGCGAAGTAGGAGGATCGCTGAGTTCAAGGCCACCCTGAGACTGCATAGTGAATTCCATGTCACCCTGGGCTAGAGTGAGATCCTACCTCTAATGAAAAAATTAAATAAAAGAAATAAAAAAGGAAGGATTATGAATGTAAATGAATGGGAATTAGAAGATCTGAAGAAATCCTTAATAATAGGTGATACATGGAAGAAGTCACCTATTCAATGAAATAAATTCTATAGTTTGCCTTATTATGCATGTTACATATCACAAAAAATCTGTTGTATGTTTTCAATGAATATTTTAAATTTAATTGTTGCTGTGAATACATGAGATGATTTCTTTCTAAGGTGCACATTCGAGTAGCTTCACCACCAATAAGATATCCATGCTTTATGGGGATAAACATCCCCACAAAAGAAGAGCTTATTGCCAATAAGCCAGAATTTGATCATCTTGCAGAATACCTTGGTAGGTATTAAGTTTTGTGTAGCTTTTGTTTCTGTTTTTGAAAATTTACTGTACTTTTAAAAATATTTACTTATTTATTTGAGAGAGAGAGACACGGAGGGAGGGAGAGAATGGGTGCACCAGGGCCTCCAGCCACTGCAAACGAACTTCAGACGCGTGCGCCCCCTTGTGCATCTGGCTTATGTGGGTCCTGGAGAATCAAGCCTCGAACCGGGGGTCCCTAGGCTTCATAGGCAAGCGTTTAACCGCTAAGCCATCTGTCCAGCCCAGCCCTTACCCACTTTTTAAAGCAAAGTCAACTGATGGAAACGGAGGTGAAAGCTGTGTTACAAAACTCAAGTTAATGAGACAGTTAGTTCAGCTCTAATGTTAGCCTCAGTGCTTTGCTGAGCAAGTACCAGTTTCGCTTGAGGATCTGCTTCCTGTCTGCTAGGACCATGACCTGGGCCTTCCTGCTGTGCCACAGCCACCCCTATAGGGTGACCCTAGCCCTCTAAGACAAGTCTATACAAACTCCGCTCCTAGGTTATTGGTGTCAGGTATTGGGTCAGCAAGGAGAGAAGGAGAGAAGCAACACAGTTGCTCTTCAGAGCTTTTCTTAATGAGTATCTATCTATATCTAGCTTGTTTAGATTTTAATTGCCTCTGTGCCTTGGATAAAAAGTCATACTCAAGGCTGGAGATGGTTTTCTTAATGAGTATCTATCTATATCTAGCTTGTTTAGATTTTAATTGCCTCTATAGCACGTAAGCCAGTTGCACAAGGTGGCACATGTGTCTGGAGTTTGTTTGCAGTGGCTGGAGGACTCTGGAGCACCCATTCTTTCTCTCTCTCTGTCTGTCTTTCTCTCTCTAAAATATTTTGAAAGCCATATTCAATATGTTGATATGTTAGGAGTACTTGTCATACACTAGGCAGATATTGAACACTCTGAACAGTGAGAGTGGTAGGCACGAACAGACATAGTTGAATTAGAGAGGAAGGAAGGTCAGGGTGAAGTCAGAGAAGGAAGATGTGGTTTCCACGTACAGAGAACTGTAGTCATATTAGCTAACGCCTCTGAAAGGTCGTATCCCCAGAAGAAGAAAAAGCTTACCATGAAGCAGAATGACTGTCCCTCCTCCCCTTACACACCGGGGATTGAATCTAGGGACTCGTGTACTAGGCCAGCACTGACCTACCACCAAGCTATAGTCCCCTGTCCCATACCTGTTTCCCTCCCTCCCTCCCTTTCTTCCAAATTTTGAGGCAGGGTCTAGCTAAGTTGCCCAGGCTGGCCTCAAACTTGAGATACTCCTGCTTCTGCATTATATGTCACCCACTATCTCTTTAATTTTTTTTTTTTTTTTTTAAGAAGATCTGGGCTGGGAAAATGGCTCAGTGGTTGAAGGCACTTCCTTGCAAAGCCTGCTGACCCAGGTTCAATTCCCTAGCCACCCACACAAGCCAGATGCATCTGGTGTTCCTCAGCAGCAGCAAGAGGTCCTGGTGGGTGCGTGTGTGTGCGCACATGCGCGCACACACGCACACACACGCGCGCGCGCGCGCATGTAAATAAATAAGAAAGCATAGAGAAGAGTTTGTAATAATTCTCTGTTGAAGCTTTATTTCCCTTCTAGAGGAAGTTCATGACCTTTTCACGTCTCTCTCTTTCCCCTTGTAGGGGCAAACAGTGTCGTATATCTGTCAGTAGAAGGATTGGTTTCATCTGTACAAGAAGAGATAAAATTTAAGAAGCAGAAAGTGAAAGCAAATGACGTAATTCAAGAGAATGGCAATGGCGTGGGATGTTTTGAAAAGACTGGTCATTGTACTGCGTGTCTCACTGGAAAATATCCCGTGGAACTTGAATGGTAGCTGGTTGGCACTGATGTGGTTGCTTCAAGAAAGTTGATCGAGAAGTAGTTAAACATTGTCTCTTCACTCAGTTGTTACAGATTAAAATACCACACGCTTATGTTTACCTTTGTAATTGAGATTTCTCTGAAGAGAGTACCAAAGCGCTGTAATTGAACCATGCTAATTGTGTGTAATACGTGTGCGACTCTCTGTGTGTGTACGCGCTTTGAACTTCTTCATGTAGACAGAGGAGGCATCGCCAAGGCCGCGCTTGGAGGGGCTGCAGGAGGCCACGCTGTGGAGCTGATAGGATAGGTGCGCTAAATATAACGTGTCATGAAAAATTCGTTTTGCCCATACGTGTCTCGTCTCCACACTCATGCTGTGGTTTCGACCTTGGCTTTCCTAATCATGTGCGTGTTCCTCCCCCTTCTTGTGATGATGGGGTCAAGAAGATACCCTTTTCAAAGCCGGAGAATGTCAAGTTCAAGGCCAGTCTGGGCTAACCTGCCTTAAAATAAAAAGTATCTTTCTGTGCCTCAGTATGCAGTGAGATACTTACAGTAATTAATAAACCAGAATACTGTTTAAAAAAAAAGTGTCATGATTTTGGTTGTTAGTCATCATTTTATCCCTAAATTTTAAGATAGTGCATGTTCATTAGCTCCTAAGTAGCTAATGGTAATTAGCTTTTTGGAAATTACTTTGCCATTGCAATGACATTATGACAGAGGGAAATTTTCCACTTATTACATTGAGTGCTTGACCATTTACAGTCATATATTTGTATATGTATACATGTTGAAATTAAGTGATCAAATAGAAACACAATCTAGGCCAATTGTGCTTAAAGATCCAAGAAGACAGCTACTTTTTGGAATTGGAATCCTGTGTCTAAAAGTGAACTTAATAATCACCTTTTCGTACTTTGTTATATTAGGCTCTAATAAATCAAAATTTTTTTGAAAAAAAAAAACATGTTTACAAGATTGAGGTGATTTCCCTACGTACTCTTGCTGATGTGAGATTTTTAACATGTCAAAATGTTTGCTTCTATCACCTTGTTGCAGCAGTTTGGTATTTATAGTTTCCAAACCCATTTAGAAGTCTAATGTACTGACACCTGAAATTGCTCCTGTGCGTTTGGTAGATGGTCTCATGTGAGACATGGTGCAGGCCAATATAACATGCTGTTGGGACTTGAAGCGTGTGCAGCAGAGGCTCTAATGAGCTGGGGCACAGGCAGATTGGCATTTCAAAGCCCGGGGACCACTGTCGTGGGGTCAGCCTCTTGTGGCAAATGCATTTCCTATGCCACAAAGACCTGTGTGGGTCAGGAGACTCAGGAAAGGGATTAAGCCAAAATCTCGCATTTGACTTCTGCATTTTCCGTAGTTCTTATTTTGTTTTATTGGAGTACTTTCATAAAGGAAAATAACACTGTGATCATTTGGTAATTGTACAGATTTCTTAATTATTATCTCCACCCTTTACTTCTCAAGTTTCTGAAGTATTAATTAAATTAACTTTTTTTTTTTTTTTTTTACCAGTTTCAAGCGTTGTTTATCTGCTTTAAATTTATTAGTATTGTAGACCAAAGGCTAGGTGAAAAATGTGTTTTCATGGGATTTCTATTGTGAGCTAAAGTAAGCTGCCTTTTTTTGTTACCTCTAATCTCTAGGTAACAAATACATACAGCAGTATGTTTACATGTGTGCTTTTAAAAAAATATTTTATTTTTATTTATTTATTTACTAGACAGAGAGAGAGAAAGAATGGGCACGTCAGGGCCTCCAGCCACTGCAAACGAACTCCAGACGTGTGTGCCCCCTTGTGCATCTGGCTAACGTGGGTCCTGGGGAATCAAACCGAGGTCCTTTGGCTTTGTAGGCAAACGCCTTAACCGCTAAGCCATCTCTCCAGCCCTGCATGTATGCTTTTTTTTTTTTTTTTTTTTTGAGGTAGGGTCTCACTCTAGCCCAGGCTGACCTGGAATTCACTATGGAGTCTCAGGGTGGCCTCGAACTCACGGCGATCCTCCTACCTCTGCCTCCCGAGTGCTGGGATTAAAGGCGTGCGCCACCACGCCCGGCTTGCTTTTTAAAAATGGTTGGAAATTAGCATGTTCTGATAAACACCATGAAGACAACATCCAGGCTTCCTCCCTGGCACCAGCTTAGTCAGAGTTTGTGTCTCTGATGCAGGCTGGCATTGCACTAAATAGGCCGTCTCTTGTGATCTAGGCAAGCCATCTGCTTGAGGAGGAGGAAAGTAAAGTAATTAGAAAGCATAGTGTGCTGGGCGTGGTGGCGCACGCCTTTAATCCCAGCACTAGGGAGGCAGAGGTAGGAGGATCGCTGTGAGTTCGAGGCCATCCTGAGACTCCATAGTGAATTCCAGGTCAGCCTGAGCTACAGTGAGACCCTACCTCGAAAATCCAAAAAAAAAAAAAAAAGAAAGCATAGTGTAAGCGCTACTACTACAGAACAAGTTCTCTGGGAACACTGGGTGGGGTGAACACTAGGTTTTCAATTTTGGGGTGTACCTCTCAAATCAAAGTGAACGTAGGTGAGTGCATGGAACACTGTTCAGGGCCAAAGAGAAATGAGTGAGCTGGGTGGGCGTGGTGCCGCACGCCTTTAATCCCCAGCACTCAGGAGACAGGTAGGAGGATCGCCGAGAATTCGAGGCCAACCTGAGACTATATAGTGAATTCCAGGTCAGCCTGGGCTAGAGTGAGACCCTACATTGAAAAACCAAAAAAAAAAAAAAAAAAAGAAAAGAAAAAACAATCAATAAAATAAATAAAAATGAGTGAGCTATGAAATGACACAGGAAACTCGTCAAAGGAAGCATTCTCTTCCAGCTGCATGACATGGAAAAAGCCAACCAAGGAGACCACAGAAACAGTGGTCAGCAGAGGCTGGGGCCAAGGCCAGGAGGGAGAACACAGGATTTTAGGGTAGCACAACTGCACCCTGCATGGCACACACACTGTCACAGGGTGCCAAGCTGGGCATATTGGAAATGGGGAGGATGTTGGAATGGAGGGCAGCAGAGAGGACACATGAAAAATCTATCATTCATTCAGCTGTGCTAATAACTCAAAACCACTGTGAAAAAATGGCATTTTAAATAATAAAGACACCAACATCCCACCTCTTAACAGCAACAAGATCAAAATAATGCATGCATGTCCCTTAAAATTTAGGAAAAAAGTCACCACACTCATAGCCATATTTAAATCTCTTTCTGTGATTAATTCATTTTGAGTAATAGTTTTACTGTGTATCTGTAATGCCTTCCTCTTGGTCTCAAACACAACCCTAGCGGACTCCTATAAAGGAAACTTTTTTTTTTTTGAGGCAGGGTCTCACTCTAGCCCAGACTAACCTTAAATTCACTCTGTAGTCTCAGCCTGGCCTCAAACTCACAGTGACCCTCCTCCCTAAGTGCTGATATATTAAAGGCATGCGCAACCACACCTGGCTTTTGTAATCTTGTTCTTAAAGGTCTAAGTGAATCCCCAGGCCTCTTTGAAGGCTTTCTCCCATATTTGGGATTTCTTTAGTTTTAGGGACCAGTGCTTGAACTGCTTTGGAATTTCTTGCATAATCTACTGATACTAGTTTTTTTTTTTTTAACTTTGGCAAAATGGAAAATGATTGCACAAAGAAGACCCCAAATCTGCTTCATTTACGTCATGGGAAATTGTTTGCTTGACCCTAATGTGTTGACTTATTGATCTGATAGGTGTGATGGTTAATTTTCCATTACCAGCAAGGCTGGGCTAGGATGCTCCGTTCTTTGTCCAATGCTGTGAAGGTACTTTTTTTTTTTTTTTAAAGATGTGATTAACATTGAAATCAGCAGATCTTTCTTTGAGTAAAGTAGATTGACCTGCATAATGTGGGGAAGCCTCCTGCAGTCAGTTGAAGACTGTAAGAGCAGGTTTCCTGAAGAAAAGAGCCTAAAGGCTGCAACATAGAGGCCATACTGGATGTTCTGCATGTCTAGTCTGCTAGGCCTGTAGAACTACAAATTCAACTGTTACTTAAACTTCCAGCCTGCTAGCCGGGCGAGGTGGCGGTGGCACACGCCTTTAATCCCAGCACTCGGGAGGCAGAGGTAGGATTGCTGTGGGTTTGAGGCCACCCTGAATTCCGTAGTGAATTCCAGGTCAGCCTGGGCTAGAGTGAAACTCTACCTTGAAAACAAACAAAAAACCTTCCGGCCTGCTGACTATCCCAAGTAAGTTGCAGACTTGTCAGCCCTCACATTCACAAGTCATCAGCAAGGGTGAGTGGAATGGAACAGAGTAGAAAGATACTGGAGAGGAGGCTCAGCAGTTAAAGCAATTGATGCAAAACCTAAGGGCCCAGGTTTGACTCCCAAGGACCCACCTGCATGCATGTGGAGTTTGTTTGCAGCAGCTAGGGGCCCCTGGTGCACACATTATCTCTGTTGGACAAATAAATCTTTAAAGAAAGAAGGGCACTTGCTCACAAAGCCTGAGGACCCAGATTCAATTCCCAGTATCCATGTAAGCCAGATGCACAAGGTGGCACATGCATCTGGAGTTCGTTTGTAGTGGCTGGAGGCCCTGGCACAGTCGTTCTCTACCTCTTTCTCCCTCTTTCGCAGGTCCATGCAGAGAGAAAAGCAACCGTCACCTTCACAAGCAAGCATACTCCAGAAACCCCAGGCAGAGCTCAAACACTCTGCTTATCTTTAGACTGGAATTCCAGATCCACCCCACACCTTAGGGCTGGACCCTAGCGTCTGCCCACAGTGACACCTCCTCCAGCCAGACAGCTGGAAATCCAAGAATAATAATATTAAATAATAAATAATATAAAAAGAATAGTAAAACTGAATCTAGTTGGGGGATGTCCACTTAAACTACCACAAAGGAATTAAACCCTTTTACCACCTTCCCATTCCCCAGCCCAATTTTGAAAGCTGCTTTTTAAAATATTACATATATTTATTATTTGCAAGCAGAGAGCGTGTATGTGTGTGCCAGGGCCACCTGCCACTGCAAATGAACTCCAGATGCACATGCCACTCTGCATCTGGCTTTACATGAGTACTGGGGAATCGAACCTGGGTCATTAGGCTTTGCAGGCAAGTCCCTTAACCACTGAGCCATCTCTCCAGCCCAGATTGTTTTTTGTTTAATGTTTTTACTTATTTGCAAGGAGAGAGAGAATGGGTGTACCATGTCCTCTTGCCATTTGTAAACAAACTCCATATGCGTGGACCACTTTGTACATCTGGATTTATGTGGGTACTGGGGAATTAAACCCAGGCCTAGGCTATGCAAACAAGCTCTTTTAACAGCTGAGCCATCTTTCCAGCCCTTGATTGTTCTAAGGCGAGTAAAACAAGGCTTTTTGGAGTTGAGGACACCAGATTTTCAAAAAATTGTCCAAGTGAGATAGAGTGTCTAGCCTTAAAATATGCACAGATAACCAAGGATCGCTAAACACACTAGGAAACCTAACATGAAAGAGAAGTCTTGACATGAGTAGAAGAAAAGCAATCCAGTTAAGAGAAATTGCAAGAGGGGAAGAAAACACTATGAAGGCCAAGTAGATGGTTCATGCCTATAATTACAGCACTTAGGAGAAGGATCGCTGCTGTGAGTTCGAGGCCAGCTGAAGTGAGACCGCTGTCTCACTTAAAAAAACCATTGACGTTGAGATAGTGCAGCGGTTAAAGAGGGCCAGCTTGCAAGCCTGCCGACCCTGGATTCGATTCCCCAAGCAGCCATATAAAGTCAAATGCACAAAGTGGTCCGTGCATCTGGGGTTCTTTGCAGTAGAGACCCTGTCTGCCGCCACGCACAAATAAAAAAGAAATGCATATGTATCAATTAAAATGTCAGCTTCATTCTGAGAGGGACTTCGTTCAGTCTTGGGTAGGTTCTCAGAAAACGCTGTCTTCTTCACTTCATTTGTTGGTAGGTATGATCTCCACTTTGTGAATGAGAAAAACGCGGCTCAAAAGTTAAGTATGGGGACGGGGCGTGGTGGCGCACGTCTTTAATCCCAGCACCAGAGGGTCAGAGGTAGGAGGATCGCCGTGAGTTCGAGGCCATCCTGAGACTACATAATGAATTCCAGGTCAGCCTGGACTAGAGTAAAACCCTACCTCGAACACCACACCTCCCCCCAAAAAGCTAAGTATGGAGCCTGGAGAGATGGCTTAGAGGCCAAGGTACCTGCCTGCGAAGCTTAAGAACCCAGGTTCGATTCCCCAGAGCTCCACGTAAGCCAGATGCACAAAGTGGTGCAAGCATCTGCAGTTCATTGAAGTGGCTGGAGGCCCTGATGCACTCTCTCTCTCTCAAATAAATAAAAAAAATTAAAAAAAAAATAAGATTGCCTAGAGTTTGCGGCTACCGCGCAGTGCAACCAGAGCTAGGGACTCAGCCGACCACCTACAGCGCTAACTCCTCCCACAACGCTGGCGTGACGTCACCGGGGCGACACGCGAGGCGGGGCAGCTTTACGGCCGCTCTGCTTTACGGCGGGCCAGGTGGGACGTGTCCGGGGCGCGTTGTCGCGCGAAGGTGCGCTCGGCTGGCATCCTCGGGGTCCCTGAGTGAGTCTGGCGTTCGGCCTCTGCACGCTGCCTGGCCGGGATGCTGCCGGTGGGCGCGGGCGAGAGGGCGTGGCCCAGATAACCTGACCTGGATGACCTCTGGGAGTCCCCGGCCGTGCCCGTGCCCCTGCCCTGTCCCCGCCGCGCCTGGTTCCCCGGAGCAAACGCGAGGCTGCCTTGGAAACCGTAGGGCGGTGCCAGCAAGACGTAGTTGCCTGATGTGAGTGAAGATGCAGGCGGATGCGGGGACAGAAAGTCCCAGATTAGATTCTGCTGTGCCCATCTGGGGCACACCCCGTAACCCACACACTTGGCTGGCGGCCGACCTGCGGCCTCTGGACTGGTGAGGGAGCAAGGGGCTTCCACTTGACGTTGACCTGCGGAGTCCGTGTGCCCCGTTCCCCTGGCTTCTCTTTCTCCCCCTGTTTATGGTTTTATTTATTTGCAAACAGAGAGGGAGATTGAGGATGGGCATGCCAGGGTCTAGTGCCTCAGCAAATGAACTCGTGACGCATGGGCCACTTTGTGTATCTGGCTTTACGTGGGTACTGGGAATCAAACCCCAGGTTCTGCAAGCAAGTACTTTTAACTGCTGAACCATCCCTCCCCCCCCTTTTTTTTTTGCTGTTCATAAAAGGTCCCAAATGCCATCACGCCTGGCTTTGTTTTATTTCTCTCTTTTTAAAAAATATTTTCATTTATTTATTTGAGAGAGAGAGACAGAAATAGGTAGATAGAGTGAGAGAATGGGCGCGCCAGGGCTTCCAGCCCTGTAAACGAACTCCAGGTGCATGTGCCACCTTGCGCATCTGGCTTATGTGGGTTCTGGGGAATCAAACGGTGGTCCTTTGGCTTTGCAGGCAAGCGCCTTAACGGCTAAGCCATCTCTCCAGCCCATTTATTTCTTTTTTTGAGACAGGAAAATAAAAAGAATATTAGCAGTATTTAATTCTTTGATTATACCTGTATAAATTCTTTACTAGGAAAAAAAGGTATTTAAAAATTTTTTAATTTATTTGCAAGTAAAGAAAGTGAGAGAGAGAGAGAGAAAGAAGACAGGGCTTGAGAGATGGCTTGAGCCGGGCGTGGTGGCGCACGCCTTTAATCCCAGCACTGGGAGGCAGAGGTAGGAGGATCGCCATGAGTTCGAGGCCACCCTGAGACTCCATAGTGAATTCCAGGTCAGCCTGGGCTAGAGTGAAACCCTACCTCGAAAAACCAAAAAAAAAAAAAGAGAGAGAGAGAGAGAGAGATGGCTAAACCGTTACGGCACTTGCCTGCAAAAGCCAAAGGATCGAGGTTCCATTCACCAGGACCCACGTAAGCCAGATGCACAAACTGGCGCATGCGCTGGAGGAGTGTCCATTCTCTCTCTGACTCCCTCTTCTCTCTCCTCCTCTCAAATAAAGAAAAAGAAAGCTGAATGTGATGTCACACACCTTTGATCCCAGCACTTGGGAGACAGAGGTAGGAGGATCGTTGTGAGCTCGAGGCCACCGTGAGACTATATAGTGAATCCTAGGTCAGCCCTGACTAGAGTGAAACTCTACCTCAAAATAAATAAAGAAAAAGAACAGAATGGGTGTGACAGTGCCTCCAGCTGCTGCAAACGAACTCCAGATGCATGCATCACTTTGTGCATCTGCCTTTATTACATGAGTTCTGGGAATCAGACCCAGGCTGGCAGACTTTGCAAGCAAGTGCCTTTAACTGCTGTTTTCCAATTTTTTTTTATTAACAACTTCCATGATTGCAAACAATATCCCATGGTAATGCCCTCCCTCCCCCCTGCTTTCCCCTTTGAAACTCCATTCTCTATCATATGCCCTCCCCCTCTCAATCAGTCTGTCTTTTGTTTTGATGTCATGATCTTTTCCTCCTATTATGATGGTCTTGTGTAGGTAGTGTCAGGCACTGTGAGGTCATGGATATCCAGGCCATTTTGTGTCTGGGGGGTAGGCTCACCTTTTTTTGTTCATAAAAGGTCCCAAATATGTATGGGCATCAAATAAAAAGATTTTTGTGTGTGTGTATTTTTGAGGCAGGTCCTTGCTTTAGCTAAGCTGACCTGGAATTCACCATCTAATCTCAGGGCTGGCCTTGAACTCGCAGTGATCTTCCTACTTCTTTCTCTCGAGTGCTAGGATTAAAGATGTACCACCATGCCCAACTTTTTTTTCTATTTTTAAAAAATTAATTGTGAACTTTATGAACATATTGCATGTTGGTCATATCATACTCCTATGTTCCCTCCCCCCTAACCA
Source organism: Dipus sagitta (assembly GCA_036346955.1). Taxonomy (NCBI): domain Eukaryota; kingdom Metazoa; phylum Chordata; class Mammalia; order Rodentia; family Dipodidae; genus Dipus; species Dipus sagitta. The sequence continues at coordinate 49,387,402 of CM070781.1, read as the reverse complement.
TTCCACCGAGGTCCTCAGTGGGGTTATCAGTATTCATTGTGGGGTCATGATCACAAGTAGAATATGTTTTGGATTTTGGAGGTAGGGTCTCGCTCCAACCCAGGATGACCTGGAATTTACTATGTAGTCTCAGGGTGGCTTCGAATTCGTGGCAATCTGCCTCTGCCTCCTGAGTGCTGGGATTAAACCACGCCCAGCCAGCAAGTAGAGTGTTCTTTATTGGAGAGAATATATACTTATAATTTGATGACCGAAAATGAAAACCTGAGATGACTGAATTTTGCCACTGGGAACTTGGAGATTAAAAGCAGAAAACAATTATTGTGTAGGATATGTGTGGCAAATTGTGATTTGTCGTAAAGTGGTAGTCATTTATTTATTTATTGAGCTAGGAGCTCAGGTATCTCAAGATGGCCCCAAACTCGCTGAATTAGCTGAGGATGACCTTGATCTTTTGGTCCTTTTGTCTACACCCACCAGTGTAATTGTATTACAGGTATATCGCACCACGCCTGTAAAATAAAATAAAATGTCATTGTTCTTGGCAGAGTTACCATAGATGTTTGACAAGTTCAGGGTTTTGTTAGGTATGTTTAGTAAAGCTTTTTGCTTATTTATTTTGCTGACACAAAACACAGCCCCTTACCTCAAGGGGAATAAAATATAATTTATTCTGACCCACATTTGAGATGGCCCAGGAACAGACTGAGGTTGTCCCAGATCACGTGTTCTGATGTGGAAGCAGTTACGTGAACTTTTACATATAGAACATAAAAGTCATAAAGTATTTTCCAAGTACATTGGTGAGAACATTAGGTTCACAGGTCACAGCAAAATGGGGGCAATTCTGTGATAGGTTTTCAGATGTTATCATTCTTCGCTTTTTGGGTTGATGGAAGCTAGTAGTTAATACATTCCAAAGCTGGTTTTACCTGATAGTTGCAGGATGTTAGGTTGGACACAGCTGGACAAGGAATGGCTGCTAGGGAATTCAAGTTAGCCCCAAAAGCTTTGGCTTAGATCTGCAGCACTCTAGTTCTCCCGTCAAAGTGGAGCCTTCAACCTAGGTGTGGCTTTTTTTTTTTCTGGGAATTTCAGTTCACTTTTTTTTTAACCTATTTATTTATTTCCAAGCAAAGGTGACAGGGAGAATGGGTGCACCAGGGCCTCTTGCCATGGCAAATGAACTCCAGATGCATGCACCACTTTGTGCATCTGGCTTTGTATGGGTATTGGGGAATTAAATCCAGGCTGTCAGGATTTGCAAGCAAGTGCCTTTAGCTGCTGAGCCACCTCTCCAGCCCCACAGTTTATTGTTCTGTAGTTTTGAGGATCAAACCCAGGATCATACAGGCAAGCGTCCTGCCACTGAGTCACACACCCAGCCCTGTAGAGTCCCTTTTGCCAGGAGTGACAGTAGAGATGTTTCCTCCTCTTCTCCCAGCACTCTTCCTAAACTTCGCTGTTGACATTTCTCTGTATAGGTGGAATCCTTGCCACTGATGTTTAGATAAAGTCCAGTGAGATGACCCTTCAGGAACTGGTGCAGCAGGCTGCCTCTGCGCATTTGGACAGGACAGCCGTGTGCTTTGATGAGTGCGACGGCAGGCCTGCAGTGTGCCACACCTACGCGACGATGCTCAGTGCCGCCTCAGAATTATCCAGCTTTCTGCTGTCACACGGGGACTTACAAGGAATTTGGGAAATTGGTCTCTTCTGTCAACCTGGGGTAAATGTACCCTCCTGGATTTTAGGGTAGGTTGTTGTAATACTGTTAATTGACATTACTGCACTCTGTAGCCTTTCACACATAGAATTGTCTGTTTATTTATTTATTGGTGTTTTTTCAAGGCATTTTTTTAATTAAATTATTTTATTTTCTGAACGAGAGAATTGGCATACCAGGGCCTCCAGCCACTGCAGTTGAACTCCAGACATGTGCACCGTCTTATGCACAGGCACAGCCTGTGTGTCTTGCTTACGTGAGTTCTGGGGAGCTGAACCTGGGTCCTTAGGCTTTGCAAGCAAAGACCTTAACCGCTAAGCCATCTCTGCAGCTCTCAAGGCAGGGTTTTAGTATAACCCAAGCTGATCTGGAACTCACTCTGTAGCCCCAGGCTGACCTCAAACACACAATCCTCTTACCTCAGCTTCCTGAGTGCTAGGCCTGTGCCACCATGCCTGGCCTAATACACAGAAGTTAAAGAGGCTAAACTTCACTTTTTTTTCTCATAATCATTTTTAAACTTATTTAGAAGATACTGGAACTTTTCATTAATAGAACTTGTGTGTGTAGGATGGGCATGTGTCTGGAGGTCAGGACAACCTCAAGGTACTGGTCTGTCCTACCATGCTTGAGAAATGGTCTTTTTTTTTTTTTTTTCTGCTTTGAAGGCCAAACTAGCTGGCTTGCAGGCTTTGGGCTTTCTGGCTCTGCCTCCCGCTGCTGTAGACACACTGGGATTTCAGAAGTATGCCCTGTTCCACGGCCATGTCAAGTTTCACGTGGGTCCTGAGGATCTGAATTCTAGTCAGCAAACTTGGGCAGCAAGTGCTTTCAGCCACCAAGCCATCTCCTCCCCCCCCCAAACATTTAGACATCTTCACAGTATAAAGGCTTCATTTGTCTGTCAAAAGAAAACAGTTATAATATTTTGTTGTTAAATCAAAGAAAACAAGGATTTCAAAAATAATCATGGGTACTTTATTGAGAATTTATTATGTGGAAAGATCTAGTGTCTTCAAGGTGAATTCCAAAATATTTTTATTTAAAATGAATGAACTTTGATCTTTATATAAATATTGTTGCACATAGAAATTAATTTTTATTTTTTGGTGTTTCAAGGTAGGGTTTTACTCTAGCTCAGGCTGATCTGGAATTCACTACATAGTCTCAGGGTGGCCTCAAACTCACAGTGATCTTCCTACCTCTGCCACCCAAGGGTTGGGATTAAAGATGTGCGCTGCCACACCTGGCTCTAGAAATTAATTTTTTCCCTTAAGATATCCAGATTTGGGTGAAATACATCCTTGGTATTTTAAGGACTTTGCCTTTGAATTTAGCTCCTTTTCTTTTATCTTGCATGATGAATAAATTAGATGTTTGATATCTTAGCAGTGGCCAGTTAACCAAGTGTATTATAACACATTAGCTTTTTAAAAATGTTGAGTTTTGGGCTGGAGAGATGGCTTAGTGGTTAAGCGCCTGCCCATGAAGCCTAAGGACTCTGGTTCAAGCTCAATGCCCCAGGACCCACGTTAGCCATACACACAAGGGGGCACACACGTCTGTAGTCCGTTTGCAGTGGCTGGAGGCCCTGGCATGCCCATTCTCTCTCTCTCTCTCAGTTTCTCTGTCTGTTGCTCTCAAATAAATAAATAAAAATAAACCAAATTTTTTTTTTAAAAAAATGTTGAGTTTCTCTGTATTAAGTGTTCAGTACTTGTTTTTGTTTGTCTGGTGCTGGGGAATTGAACTCAGGGCCTCTCTACAACTGAGCTACCTCCCTATTCCAAGTGATAAGAACTTTATATAGAATTATTTCATATGCTGTATATTTGTTTAACATCAAGTGAAAACACTGTGACATTTTAATAAAGAAAGCAGACAAATAGAGTGCTTCCAGGAAGAAGATGTTCCTTGACATTCTCTGCCGCCTGTTACCTGTTTCTGCAGCGTTCTCCAAGTCCCTGCCGCTTATGTGCCCATTGACCCCGAGTCACCGCCATCATTATCTACTCACTTCATGAAAACATGCAATCTGAAGTATATTCTCGTTGAGAAACACCTAATGAATGTAAGTCTGTGTGTTTGAATTGCTCTGTGTGTGTTACATTTATCTTTTTTTTTTTTTTTTTTTTTTTTGAGGTAGGGTTTTACTCTAGCTCAGGCTGACTTGGAATTCACTATGTAGTCTCAGGTGACCTCGAACTCATGGTGATCCTCCACCTCTCCCTCCCGAGTGCTGGGATGAATGAAAGGCGTGCGCCACCGCGCCTGGCACATTTATCTTTTGGTTGAAGTGTTCCGTTCTCCCTGTCTTGATTTCTAAATCCACTAAGTCCGGCATATTTCTCAATCTCAACCTACTAACATTTTGGGCTGAGTAAGTCTTTTTGGGGGAGAAGCATTGTGTACATTGTAAGCTGTTTAGTGACTTTCCCGGCTTGATTTCTAAATCCACGAAGTGTGGTGCTGTCCCTCTGGGTCAGTGCTAGTGACATTTTCTGCTGAGTGGCTTTTCCTGGTGGGGATATTGTGTACATTGCAAGATGTTTTGCAACTTTTCTGGCTTCTACTCATAGATTCCAGTGGCACCTCTTAGGACTACTGGAAATGCCCAGATCTTTCCAGATATCTTCTGGCACCCTCCACCCATCACGTTTCATTGAGAAACACTACACTCTATGGCATGAAAAATGTTTGTTTTTTTTTCCAGGCTGACCTGGAACTTGTTCTGTAGTCCTAGGCTGACCTCAGACTCACGGTGATCCTCTAACCTCTGCCTCCCAAGTGCTGGGATTAAAGGCGTGCGCCACCACGCTCAACTTCTTCCAGCCTCTTATTTGTGTATTGTTCTGAATTTCCTTTCTCTCCAAGTCATTTTCCATATTGGAAAAGTTATATAATATATGGAAAGTTTTGCTTTTGTATACCTATGGCAATTACAGTGGTCAACAATATTAAAGAATTATAATCAAGCTTACATTCTGAAAAAGACAGCAGTACTTAGGCTACACTTTTATGGAAAACTAAATTTATTATTTATAAAAAATTTAAGTGCCTGCCAACTAAAGATGTATTTAAAAAATGCTACCTTAAAGACTGGAAAGATGGCTTAGTGATTAAAGGCACTTGCTTGCAAAACTGGCCAGCAATCTTGCAAAACTGGCCAGCAATCCTTTTATCTTTGTTACCTAAGAGCTGGGATTAGAGGCATGCATCAGTACACCCAGCTTCTTAGAAATACTTTATTTGTTTATTTGACAGAGAAAAAGAGGCAGAAAGAGAGGAAGAGAGAGAGAGAGAGAAGGAGGAAACCAGGGTCACTAGCCACTGCATGCACTACTTTGTGCCTCTGGTATTATGTGGGTACTGGGGAATCAAACCTAGGTCCTTAGGCTTTGCAGGCAAGTACCTTAACTGTTGAGCCATCTCTCCAGTGCTTTTATTTATATTTTTATCCTTGGGTATCTAGCAATTACCTCCAGCCCTGCAAAAACCATTTTGAATGGACAAATGAATTTTATATTGCTTTTTCTTTTTGAGGCAAGCCCAACAGACTGCTTTTTTTAATTTTTAATTTAATTTTATTATAAAATTCCATAATTGTAAACAATATCCTATGGTAATTCCCTCCCCCCCCCCACTTTCCCCTTTGAAACTCCACTCTGTCATGTCCCCTCCCCCTCTCAATCAGTCTCTCTTTTGTTTTGATGTCATCATCTTTTCCTCCTATTATGATGGTCTTGTGTAGGTAATGTCAGGCACTGCGAGGTCATGGATATCCAGGCCATTTTGTGTCTGGAGGAGCACATTGTAAGGAGTCCTACCCTTCCTTTGGCTCTTACATTCTTTCCGCCCCCTCTTCTGCAATGGACCTTGAGCTTTGGAAGGTGTGATAGAGATATTTCAGTGCTGAGCACTCCTGTGTCACTTCTCAGCACCATGGTGCCGTCTGAGTCCTCCAAGGTCACTGCCATCTGAAAAGAGAAGCTTCTCTAACCAAAAGTGAGAGTAGCATTAATATATGGGTATGAACATTAAGAGAAGTGCTTACTGGGCAGTTTGATGAGCATAGTATATACATTTAGCCAGACAGCATCAGACGTTACACCCCTAGGGCTCATGATTACCCCTGTTGTAGGTTTTCAGTATCAGGGATGTTTTCCCTCCCATGGAGCAGGCCTCCAGTCCAATTAGAGGGCAGTTGGTTTCCCCCAGAACAGACGTGCCACTGTTACACCTGTTGGCTCATTTGGCCTGCCTGGCCAAATTGAAGGCTTGCAGTGTCCACTGTTGAGCATCTTCACTGGTGATTTCTCTCTCTCCCATTGAACTGCATGCAGCGTGGCTTTTTCCTGCCAGCTGGTCCTTTTTTTTTTTTTTTTTAAATGAGAGAGCAAGAGAGAGAATTGGCACACCAGGGCCTCTAGCCACTGCAGTTGAACTGCAGACGTGTGTGCCCCCTTGTGTTAGTGTGCAACTTTGAGCACTTGTGTCACTGTGCGTCTGGCTTATGTGGGACCTGGAGAGTCAAACATGAGTCCTTAGACTTCACAGGCAAGCGCCTTAACTGCTAAGCTGTCTCTCCAGCCCCCCATATTAATATTTTTGATCTTCACCCTTTATCTGACAGAAGTTCATGTCTTCCTATGAAACACTTTTGAACTTTGACACAGTCTCAGTAGGACATACGGACTTGGCACTCTTCAGACTGCATTGGGAAAACGTTGAGGTGAACTGGCTACTAAGTGCTCGAAAAGAGAAGTCTGAAAATGGAAAAGGAAGAAGCACCCCGAGTTCTGAAGACAGCAGTACAGACAAGGAACACATGGCTGCGAGGCAGAAGCCTTGTCTAGCCTATGTTCTGCACACGTCAGGGACCACAGGGACGCCGAAGGTTGTCAGAGTGCCGCACGCGTGCATCCTGCCAAATGTCCAGCATTTTCGGTAAGGTCATTAAAAAAAATTATATTTTTTTAAAAAAGAGAGAGAAAGAGGCAGAATCGGGGGGAGAGAGAATGGGTGCACCAGGGCATACAGCCACTGCAAAGGGACTCCAGATGTATGTGCCACCGGCTTTCGTGGGTCCTTGGGAATCAAACCTGGATCCTTTGGCTTTGCAGACAAGCGCCTTAACCAATCGCCAAGCGATCTCTTCAGCCCCATTTTCGGTAAGTTCTACCCTTGGAATCCTCAGAGTTTGTGTCTGTGTTTAAGCCGGTTGTGGTGCTGCACACCTGGTCTCACTTGGGAGTCTCACTTGGGAGTCTCACTTGGGAGTCTCACTTGGGAGTTGGAGGCACTAGAATTGCAAGTTGGAGCCAATCTGGGCTACACAGTGAGGAGAGCCTGGGGAAGAAAACAACAACAACAACAAACAAACACACACTAGAATTTCAAATGTTTGTTCTTTTCTAAGCCTTGCTCCTAAATAGATAGTCCTAACCAATCTGGGAATTGGGTTTGTCTTGTCTTTGCAAACAAGGAATGTGTTTGTTGATACAGGCTAATTGTAGAACAAACAAATCACCACATGGAAGGTAGAGGTGTGTGTGTGTGTGTGTTTCCCTGAGGGTTGAGCCCGGGACCTCACACAGGCTAGGCTAGTACTTCATGCTGAGCTCTATCCCTAGCCCTGTTCTTTTTAACATTAGGTCCTGCTGAGCTGCTCAGAGTATGAGGGGGCCGGGTAGGCCTTGAGCTGTTAATCCTTTTGCCTCATCCTCCCGATTACCTGGATTACCTGTGATTATAGGCCTGCACAACCAGTGCACTACACCCTATTGTAGAGACTTCTCATCTCTTGACCCTTCAGCAAGACAAACGTCATAATGCTAATGAAAGGCTAACTTTATCTAATAGATTAATTTCAAACTTCAGCCAGGCAGTCCAGGCTTCTACCCTTATGGAATCATACAGAAAAAAAAAAAAAAAAACAACTCTGTTTTCCTCTTCTAGTCTCTGCCAAGAAACAGTTCTTTTTACTAGTAAACAGTCAGATTGAAAGGAGCAAGCAGATGCTAATGGGGACTTCGTAAGATACATACTAAGTCTATGTTCTGTCAGTGTCACTTAATTTAAACGTCTTTTTACATTTTATTTATTTATGAGAGAGAAAGGGGTGCAAATAGAGAGAGACTGGGCACACCACATCCTCTAACCACTGCAAACGAACTCCAGACACATGCACCACCATGTCGTTTGGTTTTGTAGGCAAGCACCTTCACCACTAAGCCATCTTTCCAGCCCTAATTTAACTTTTAAAAAACTTAATTATTTTATTGATTGTTTATTAGAGATTGAGAGAGAGAGAGAGAGAATGGGCATGCCAGGGCCTCTAGCTACTGCCAACCAACTCCAGACACATGCACCACTATGTGCATCTGGCTTATATGGATTCTGGGGAATCAAACCTGGGTCCTTAGGCTTCACAGGCAAGCATCTTAACCACTGTGCCATTCTTCCAGCCCTAATTTAAAATTTTGAAGTAGCATTAAGGAGTAAAAAGAATTGGGTTAGGTAACTTGGAATGTTGTGTGGGTTCACAAGAGCATACATCCCACTCGGGAGGCAGAGTTAGGAGGAGTGCTGTGAGTTTGAGGCCACCCTGAAACTACATAGTGAATTCCAGGTCAGCCTGAGCTAGTGAGACCTGGCCTTGGAAAAAAAAAAAAAAAAGCACGCGTCCTCATTGGGGACCACACTGCCCCTAGGGGGATTAAAAATCAGATCAGTCTTTGGGCAGGAGGTGAGGGAGTGTCATAGATATTGTGACAGCTTGGGGCCTTCTATGGGGCCACAGTACATGGACAAATACACAGTAGATCTGTGGTAGGGCTAGGGATGAATCAAAGGAGGAAAATAAAAATTTTCCTTTGGGGTCCATAACAAAAACAAATATCTGAGGAATACTGCTTAGAGAGAAGAGACTGGAGGGATGAGGCAGCGTGGAATATCAGCTATGGGCAAAGGCAGCGGTAGGTGTCAGAAGACAGCTGGTTCAAATCACAACTTGAAGCATAGAGCGAAGGGGCTTGCCACGTGACAGTATGAGAGAAGATGGAGTAGAATCAAAGTAACTTCCTGGTTGCAGGTCATGGGTAGGAATAGAAACTTCTAGAAAGATTGATTCACCCCATACTGGAAGTTCTGAATTTATCCAATGTCAAAAAATAAAACCATCACAGGTGATCAAACGGGAGCGAGGAATGGGTGCTCCAGGACCCCTAGCCACTGCAGACAAACCAGACACAGGCACTGCCTTGTGCATTTTGCTTACGTGGGTCCTGGGGATTTGAACCTGGATCCCTAGGCTTTGCAGACGAGTGCCTTAACCACTAAGCCATCTCTCCATCCCTGTTTGTTTTTGAGGTAGGGTCTTGCTCTAGTCCAGGGTGACCTAGAATTCACTGCGTAGTCTCAGGCTGGCCTCAAACTCACGGTAATCCTATCTCAGCCTCCCGAGTGCTGGGATTAAAGGTGTGTGCCACCATTCTGGGCACTCAATCTTGACTTTGTTTTTTTTCTTTTTTGAGGTAGAGTCTCACTCTAGTCCAGGCTGACCTGGAATTCACTATGTAGTCTCAGGGTGGCTTTGAACTCACAGTGATCCTCCTACCTCTACCTCCCAAGTGCTGGGATTAAAGGCATGTGCCACCATGCCTGGCTCAATCTTTTTAAAAGCTTTTTATTTGTGTGTGTGTGTTTGTGTATGTTGGGGGACAGTGTGCCAGGGTCTCTTGCTGCTGCACTTGAGCACCAGACACTTGTACCACCTTTTGCATCTGCTTTACCTGAGTGCTAAGGAATCAAACGAGGCCTGCAGTCTTTACAAGGAAGTGCCTTTAACTGCTGAGCTACCTCTCCAGCCCCTCATTGACACTTACCGTCAGTATCTGTGTTTATAAGACTTTTATTTTCAGATTTAAGATTTTATTAGTGTGTAGGTGTATGTGTGCACGCACAGGCTTCTTGCTGTTGCAAAAGAATGTCAGAAGCATGTGCCAGTTACTGGTTTATATGAGTGCAGGCTTTGCACACGAGCGTCCTTAACTGCTGAGCCATTTTCTCAGCCCCCTAGACTTTTTATTTTTGGGGGATTACTGGCTTGAGCCACCACAACAAGCTCTGGGCTTTTCTCTGTTTCTTTTGCCTGTCTGCCTGCCTGCCTTCCCTCCTTCCTTATTTAAAAATTTTTTTTAAAATTTGTTATTTTTATTTATTTATTTGAGAGCGACAGACAGAGAGAGAAAGAGGCAGATAGAGAGAGAGAGAGAGAGAGAATGGGCACGCCAGGGCTTCCAGCCACTGTAAACGAACTCCAGACGCATGCGCCCCCTTGTGCATCTGGCTAACGTGGGTCCTGGGGAGTAGAGCCTCGAACTGGGGTCCTTAGGCTTCATAGGCAAGCGCTTAACCACTAGGCCATCTCCCCAGCCCCCCCCCATTTTGTTTTAAATTTTAATTCATTTGTTTATTTGACAGAGAAAGAGGGAGAGAGAATGGGTGCGCCAGGGCCTCTAGCCACTCCAGATGTGTGTGCTCCCTTGTGCATCTGGCTAACTTGGGTCCTGGGGAATTGAACCTGGGTCCTTTGGCTTTGCAGACAAATGCCTTAACCACTCAGCCATCTCTCCAGCCCCCTCCTTCCTGTTTTTAAGCTGGGTCTCACTGTAGTCCAGGCTGGCCTTGAACTCCTAGTGATCTTACCTCAGCATCCTAAGTACTGGGAGTAAAGGTGTAAGCTGCCGTGCCCTGTTAGGATGTGAGACTGTTTTTACATGTGTTTGTGTAGTCTGTGTGCTGTGCGAGCGTGTGTCTGTGCAGATGCATGTGCCCTGTGTGCATGCTTACCTGAGGAGGCCAGTCGGCCTTCCCTTATCTTCTTTCCCTGAGATGGGGTCTCAACACGGAGCTGCTGTCCATTAGCCCAGAGAGTCTCTGGTCTCTGCCACCCACCCTTTACTGTGGTTATGAGTGTGTGTGCCCATGCCCAGCTTTTTCTTTCCTCCCTTCCTTCCTTCCTCCTCCTCCTCCCTCCCTCCCTCCCTCCCTCCCTCCTTTCTTTCTTTTCCCCCCTGATGCAGGGTCTCACTCTAGCCCAGGCTGACAGGCTGGCCTTGAACTCACAGCGATCCTCCTACCTCTGCTTCCTGAGTGCTGGGATTAAAGGCGTGTGCCACCATGCCCAGTGTTTTACATGGGTTCTGGAGAGTCAAACTTGGTGGTCTCTGTCCTGATAGGCCCTCATGCTTAAGTAGCAAGTGTTTTTAACTGCTGAGCCATCTCCACAGCACATTTCTCATGGTAACTATGTTCTGTTTGCTTTAGGATACTTTTTGACATCACACAAGAAGATGTTTTGTTTCTGGCCTCACCTCTGACCTTTGATCCATCTGTTGTGGAAATATTTGTTGCCCTATCAAGTGGTGCCTGTCTGCTTATTGTACCAACATCTGTCAAAGTACTCCCATCAAAATTAGCTGCTGTTCTATTTTCCCATCACAAAGTGACTGTTTTGCAGGTACATTTTAGTAGCAAAGGAAATGTTTTATTATTTATTATTGTTATTTTTGAGGTAAGCCCAACAGACTGCCTTTTTTTTTGTACGCGAGAGAGTGAGAGAGAGAGAGAATGGGCATGCCAGGGCCTCCACCCACTGCAGTTGAACTCCAGACACGTGTGCCCCCTTGTGCACATGTACAACCTTGCATGTTTTGCTTAGACACATTTAAAAATCCTTTGTATACTTTTTGTACATAGAGCTAATGGGAAAGGAAATAGAAATTGATTTTGTAGAGTTTCTGAAATCTTTGCTCGTAAACTACTAGCTCAGTGGGAGAGTGCTTGAGCAGTAGACACGAGGCACCACAGAACAGAACAACCACGTAAGGAAACATTTTGCCAACTCTTTCTCTAAGGCATACTCTATTCACACTACAAAAAACAGAGTGCTTGCCTCAGTATTTCTAAATAGGAGTTGCTATTTGAAAATAGCCTCAATTTCCATGTGAGCTCCAGATGTAAAGCTTGAATTAATTATTGAAGTCTTTACTTTTTCTAGAAGAGGGAAACACTGACTTATTTTGGTGCATTTCCAGGCAACACCAACGCTGCTTAGGAGATTTGGATCTCAGCTTATCAAGTCAGCTGTTTTATCTGCCAGCACTTCTCTTCGAGTTTTGGCCCTGGGTGGGGAAGCCTTTCCCTCTCTGGCCGTTCTCAGAAGCTGGAGAGCAGAAGGCAATAAAACCGTCATCTTTAACATCTACGGTGTCACTGAGGTATCGAGTTGGGCGACCTATTACAGGATCCCAGAGGAGACTCTTAACTCTACTTTGAAGTAAGGGCTTAAGTTATACCAAATAGGAGGGAGAGGCTTGTTTCCCCAGGTTCTCAATATGAACAGAGGGTTTTTTTTGTGTGTGTTGTTTTTATTTTTCCTTGGCTGGCAATTGCAGTTGAACTGAAATCCTTGCATGCTAAGCACACACTGCCACTGGGCTACGCTGCTAGCCCTGCTGGCGCTGCTCTGATAGGCACGGGGTGATCATTTTAGAAGCACTACTTTGTCTTGTGTTTTACCTTAGCTGTCCAGAACCTTCTGTACCCTAACTGATATAGATACCCTGCTCGACCTTTTTGTTACAAATGGTGATAAATAATGTATGTGATAACTGCTGTGATAGGCAAGGGGTGATCATTTTAGAAGCACTAGTTTGTCTTGTGTTTTACCTTAGCTATCCAGAACCTTCCATACTACAATTGATGCAGACGCACTGCTCGACCTTTTTGTTACAAATGGTGATAAACAATGTACGTGATAACTTTTCCTCTTGGCAGTCTTGAGTTGTACCATAACAGACTACTTCTTCTTACTTGGTACAGTGTGATTTGAATACACAGAGGAAACATTTTAAATCTGCTCTGGCTGTGTTTCTCATAGATGTGAGCTGTCTGTGCCGCTGGGGCGTCCACTGCTCGGAACTGTGGTTGAAGTCAGAGACACAAATGGCTTCACAATTCAAGATGGCACTGGCCAAGTATTTTTAGGTTGTCTTATATTCATTGATTGGGAATATTTTACCTCAAGAAGGAAAATTGGGTGTGTTTATTCTTTTGCAACCCATTGTGCTTTTCAGTGATAAATTTAATTTTTATAATCATGAAATATTCAGCGTTATCCAAAATATTTCATATACAGTATCTTCCATGCTAATGGAAGTAATTTAAAAACATAACTTGAGCTGGATCCTTAGGCATCACAGGCAAGCGCTTAACCACTAAGCCATCTCTCTAGCCCCAGCCTCATTTTTTATTATAAATATTTATATTTTGAGTACTAGTAGTTTAGATGATTTTGTTGTTGTTCAGTATACTTTCCATGAATTTTTATAACATTGGAGTTTGTATATTTGAAAGGTGGTAAAAACAGAGTATGTTTCCTTGGTGGTGAAATGACGGTACCTCTTGGCACAATGAGGGCCACAGGAGACTTCGTGACTCTGAAAGATGGAGAGATGTTTTTCCTGGGCCGGAAGGACAGTCAGATCAAACGTCATGGCAAACGTCTGAACATGAAACTTGTGCAACAGGTAAGGCTGTTTAAATATCAAGCACCTCCTCATGCATGAAAGCAGTACAGACAGCTCCCGCTGATTTCATGTGCTAGGTGCTCTTCCAAATTACTTACAGTGAGACTTACTGTTAGTGTATTACCGATGAATCGCGGTGAGAGACTGAGCCTGGCGTGGTGACACAGCCTATGAAACAAGCGTGCGGGAGACTAAGGAGGATCATGAGTTCAAGATCAGCCTAAGCTATATAGCAAGACACAATAAATACAAATACACAATAAAAACAAACAAAAAGCGTAGAAGGTATGGATAATTCAGTGTCCCTTATTCCCAGCATGAAGAAAATTTTTAAAAATTTATTTGCAAGCAGAAAAAGAGAGTGAGTACACCAGGGCCTCTAGCCACTGCAGGTGAACTCTAGATGCATGTGCCACTTTGTGCACCTGGCTTTACATGGATACTAGGGAATTGAATCCAGGTCATTAGTCTTTGTAGGCAAGCACCTTAACCACTGAGCAATGTCTCCAGCCTCTGTTTGTTTTTGAGACAAGGTCTCTCTTTGAGCCCAGGCTGACCTGAAATTTCCAATTTTCCCATCTCAACCTCCCCAGCGTCTGAATTACAGATGTAAACCACAAGCCTGACCTGAGAAGGCTGTTCTAAAACTAAGTAATGAAATGGATTTTGAAATCTGTGGAAATGAATTGTTTTATTTAAGTATAGGTATGCTATTTTTGAAAACTGTTACAAACCCTGAGTGTTGTTAGTAGTTTTCAATAGTCCACACTATTTTTTTTTAACTCTCTGGTATATTCTAGAATTTAATTCAGCTATACTGGTTTTAGACATAACAAATTATTTAGGAAGCTCATGTTCAGATATCTTCACAGTAAATTAGGACAATCTCTTACAGGTTGCTGAAGAGCTTCAGCTGGTGGACTCCTGTGCAGTCACATGGTATAATCAGGAAACATTAATTCTCTTCATTGTACCCAAAGATGGTTTAGTAAAGGATTTCATCTTTAAAGAGCTGCAGAAGCATCTTCCAGATCATGCCGTCCCTGATGAAATTGTGTTGATCAAGACTCTGCCACTCACTCCTCATGGTACATTATGCTCAGTGCTGAATAATACTGATTCTATTCATGATTAGTTTAGTGGCTACATCAATATTGTTACAAATGAAAAATGTTGCAAATAATAAAACGTTAGGTGCTCTGTGTAATTAACTCATGCTATCCTCAGAAATTCCTATGGGTAGATGGTAATGTTCCCACTTACAGCTGAGGAAAGTAAGACTTAAAGAGGTTAGATAGGGCTGGGAAGATGGCTCAGCAGCTAAAGGTACTTATTTGCAAAGCCTGTTGACCTGAGTTCAGTTGCCAAGCTGCCCATGTAAGCCAGATGCCAAAAGTGGCTCAAGCATCTGGTGTTCGTTTGCAGCAGCAAGAGATTTTTGACACACCCACACCTACACATGTGTAAATAAGTAATTTTTAAAATGAGATTAGGAAATTTCTCCTAAAGTACTTTACTGGTGTATTAGTTATGTTGGTGTCTCTATGATTACAATACCTGAGAGAAACACAACTTAAGGAAGACTGTGACTCACGCTTCCATTCAGTCCATCCTGGCCAGGAAAGCCCAGTGGAGCAGCTCAGTTCACAGCATGGCGAGCGAGGAAGCCGAGGGAAGGAGACTACAGATGCTCTCTAGACTTCGCCTTTCCTTCTTATTTTTTTTTTTAAAGATTTTATTTATTTATTTGAGAGAGAAAGAGATAGGGAGAGAATGGGCATGTCAGAGTCTCTAGCCATGGCTTATGAACTCCAGACGCATGTACCCCCCTTGTACATCTGGCTTACATGGGTACTAAGGAATCGAACCTGGGTCCTTTGGCTTGCAGGCAAGCACCTTAACCACTAAGCCATCTCCCCAGTCCTCTGTCTGCTTTTTTTTTTGTTTGTTTGTTTTGTTTTGTTTTTCGAGGCAGGGTCTCACTGTAGCCCAGGCTGACCTGGAATTCACTATGTAATCTCAGGGAGGCCTCGAACTCATGGCGATCCACCTATCTCTGCCTCCCGGTGCTGGGATTAAAGGCGTGCACCACCACGCCTGCTTTTTAATGGCATAATTTTCACCATCTTCGGCTTTCATTTTTTTCAACTTTTTCTTCTTGTTTTGCTTCTTTTTTGTACATCACCCTTTCTTTGACCAATCATTTCACTACGCCAGTCTCGATCTTGATCTTCCTCATGCGAGGATCCGCCATGGTCCCTCAAGTGCTGCTGGAAGGAAGGGCAGAGAATGTGACTAACTACACGGCACCTTTTTTAAAAAATATTTTATTTATTTATTTGAGAATGAGAGAAGATGGACATGCTAGAGCCTCTAGCCACTGCACACGAACTACAGATGCACACGCCACCTTCTGCATCTGGCTTACATGGGAACAGGGGAATCAAATCTGAGTCCTTAGGCTTCTTGGGCAAGCACCTTAACCACTGAGCCATCTGTCCAGCCCTGAATATCATTTCTTTACCTTCATAAATTAGATGAACATTAGCTTCTCCTTTCTTCCTACCTGTTATTCACTACAGTCTTAGTAACATTGCACTTACTGCAGAGTGCATTGTAGCAAACTAGTCTATATGACTTCTAAGTTTTACAGTGAAAAGTGTGTGTGACTAATGAAGACACAGACGTGTTGAGGTCTTGTTTTGTCCGTTTATTTATGGTGTTAGCGATCCATCCTAGGGTCTTGTGCATGCTTTACTACTGGACTATATCCTATCATGAGATTCAGTTTTATTTTTATTTATTTATAATAGAGAGAGAATGGGTGCTATAGGGCCTCTAGCCACTACAGACTCCAGATGTGTGCATCACCATGTGCATCTGGCCTAGGTGGGTTCTGGGGAATTGAACCCAGGTCATTAGGCTTTGTAGGCAAGTGCCCTAAAGGCTAAGTCATCTCTCTAGCCAGTGGTACAATTTTATATGTTATTTTTAAAACTTTTGTAATTTCTCTTTCATATTAAGGCAAAATTGATGTTTCTGAGTTAAACAAGATATATTTAGACTACCAGAACTCAAAGCCTGAGAACAAGCTCCATGGAAAGGAGGAACTTTGGGGAAAGTTACAGTATTTATGGAAGGTACAACTTTTTAAATGCAAATTTATTAACATAGAGTTCATTCTAGGGAATTCTAGCATCCCTAGTAAGTTGGTAAAATAAAGGTTAGGCTGGGCATGGTGGCACACGCCTTTCATCCCAGCACTCAGGAGGCAGAGGTAGGAGGATCGCCATGAGTTGGAGGCCACCCTGAGACTACAGAGTAAGTTACAGGTCAGTCTGGGCTAGAGTGAGACCCTACCTTGAAGTAGCCAAAAAATAAGAATAAAATAAAGGTTAGGTTGTCTGAGGTATTGCAGGGAGTGCGGCGGCGGCAGGAGCGCTCTCATCAGCGCTGGGCAAAGCAGACTGCGCGCTGCCACATCGTCTGCCTGGGGCATTTAGGGCTACGTCATTTGTTAGTCCTGAGAGTCTGGCAGTAACAGCATGTATGTGTTCCTGCTTAAGGGATTTTTTAATGTGTTTGTCTCAATAAGTACACTTTTTTTTTTTTTTTAACTAGATAAAATACAGATTTTTCATTTCTAAGTGGTTCTGGAAGAAAGATGTATTTAATTAATTTTATCTTTTAAAATAGAGAATATCAGGCTAAGTGTGGTGGTACATGCTTTTAATCCCAGCTCTGGGGAGGCTGAGATAGGAGGACTGTCATGAGTTGGAGGCCAGCTTGTGCTACAGAGTGAGTTCCAGGTTAGTCTGAACTAGAGTGAGACCCTACTTCAAAAAGTAAAATATAAGGGGAATCTCAATGAAATTATTATCCTCTGTATTTTAAGATTATTGTAAAGCAGTTTCAATCTGTATGAAGTAGTTGAGGATACAAACCATCCCCATTATAATGAAATAGTCAGCTATTACTATCTTAAGGTCTTATAACTAGTAAGCAGATGTTTTTATAGCCCCATTCCTTATTTTGTGGGAAAGGAAACTGCTCTAAATAGAAGCATATTTTGCAGGTGCAGGTGAGTTTGTGGTAGAATTGGTAGCACAGTGATGATCTTTAGTAAAAAGAATTTGAAATTTACCTAATTTTTTTTTTTTTTTTTTTTTTTTTTTTTTTTGGTTTTTCACAGTAGGGTTTCACTCTAGTCCTGGCTGACTTGGAATTCACTATGTGGTCTCAGGGTGGCCTTGAACTCACAGGCAATCCTCCTACTTCTGCCTCCCAAGTGCTGGGATTAAAGGTGTGTGCCATTATGCCCAGCTAATTTTTTTTTTTTTTTTTCGAGGTAGGGTCTCACTCTGGCCCAGGCTGACCTGGAATTCACTCTAGTCTCAGGGTGGCCTCAGACTCATGGCGATCCTCCTATCTGCCTCCTGAGTGCTGGGATTAAAGACGTGCATCACCATGCACATCCTAACGTCTTAGTTTTGGTTTTTTCCTTCACCATCTTCCTCCCTTCTGTCATCTCTAGACCGTCCTGAGTCTCCCAGAAGATACTGTGACGGTTCCTGACGAGTCACTGTTCTTGAGTAGTGGTGGAGATTCCTTCAAGGCCATGTGGCTCTTCAATGAGATTGAAAAGCTCATTGGGACCTCCATACCTGGGCTTCTGGAAGCTATTCTCAGCACTTCCATTTCAGAAGTTTACAGTCACATCATTGCCATGGTGTTCACAGATGAGGACCTGGCATTCACTGAGCGTTGTGCCACCAAAAGGAAGCGCCGCAGTGCTGATCACCATGAAGCCAGTGGACGGCCTTCACAGAAGTCCGCCACGCCTCTAAATGACACCAGTGACGTTGGGGCCTCCATTGCAGTGAGCAGAGGCAGTCAGGTCTCCTCTTTGAACGCAGAGCGTGGTCCCACAGCATGTGCTTCTGACTTGACTTCACAGATTGACACTCAGACTTTGAAAATCTTAAGTCCTCTGGCTCTTACTGAAAAGTCAAAGGAGCCATCCCGTGTCACGAAAGTTGGTGGTGAGGGGAGAGCCATGGAAGGGGGTGAGAGGCTGGCATTGCGGGTGAGGTGGAGGTCAGACACTGGCCGATGTGTGGACGCTTCCCCTCTGCTTGTGGTCCCTGCCGAGGACAAGTCACCCTCAACCGTGTATATCGGCTCCCATTCACACATGGTGAAGGCCATTGACCTTCGCTCTGGAAAGACGAGATGGGAGCAGGTTTTGGGAGGTCGTATTGAGTCCTCAGCATGCGTCTCTAAGTGTGGGAACCTCATTGTGGTGGGTAAGTTTCTGAACTTGAGGTCTGTAGAGTTAAGCTGGATTATGTAATAATGTTGATAAGACCACATTAAATTTAAAAAAACAACAACCACTCTGTGGTTGTTTTGGTTGTTATCAGAGAATAATGGTTAACTCTGTACTAGCTTAGTAGATGCCTTGGGGTCAGAGTTTCCTGGATATAAACTTAGCGCTCTGACCTTGCCAATTGCTGGACTGGAACTTCAGTGTCCTCATGGGTAAAAGGGGAACAATAATGAATCAGGTGGCCGCATCACACATTGCGTCAAACCTGGTGACCTTACAACAACAGGCATTGATTAGCTCAGTTTCCACTGGTCAGGAATTTTGGAGCCATTCACCTGATGGTGGGTGTCAGATGCTTTCTGTGGCCATCTGAACGTTTTACTTAGGCTGGCAAAGATGGTTCTGAGATGGCTCGTTCATGTCCACTAGCAGAGGGCCCGGTTCGTTGCCAGGCTTTGTCGTAAGCTTCTGTTTCTGCCACAGGAGCCTGTGTAGGCTGCCTGGATGTCTGCACAGCACAGCTGCTGTCTTCCCTCCGAGGGGAGGTCTAGAGAGAAGGTCCTAGGAGACACAGCACACCTTTTATGACCCAGTCTAGGACTGTAGATCATGTTTGCTTTGTTTTGTTCACTAGACATCACTGAGTCCAGCCCACACAAGGGGGGGAGAACTGTCTCCATCTCCTGACAAGAAGAACATCTAAAATTTGTAGACATTTTAAAAAATTATATTTATTTATTTGAGAAGGGGGGAGAGAGAAGCGGAGGTCACCAGGGCCTCCAGCTACTACAGATAAACTCCAGACGCACATGCCACCTTATACATCTGGCTTATGTGTATACTAGGGAGTTGAACCTGGGTCCTTAGACTTCACAGGCAAGTGCCTTAACCACCAAGACATCTCTCCAGCCTAAAAAATAGACATATTTTTAAACTATCACAATTACCAAAAAGTTTTGGGGATGATTGTGTGAGCTTAATGAACCCAGAAAACATTGCCTGGCACACACAAAGCTCTTGGTAAGTGCTAGCTGTGGGCTGTGAGTTTCTTCAGTTGTAGGTGACTTTTAGTTTCCTGGGTATATGGAGGTCCAAGTATAACGTCCATCTCCACCATCTCTTCATTCTCCCAAGTACATTGCTTCACTTTATAGACCAAGGGCTTAGGAATGTATTCCTACCTTTGCTATCCTACCCAAGCCAAGAACTACTTCTCTATGTCTTTTGGAATTGAACTGAACTGAAATAAATGTCTAACCCTCCTGAGTCCTGGAAGCAGATCACTAGCATCTTGCCACTCCGTCGTCCCTGCCAGGTAAAAGATGGCACTGAAAATACCCCAGAAATTGAGCTGAGGTGTGAGGGAAGACCTCAGCCAGGGGCAGAGCCATTTCGAGAGCAGGCAGTGACTGGAGAGACAGCTCACGGTTACGTGTGTCACAGGGAGAACAGGCGGAAGAACTGCAAAGTGGCTGTCCCCAGGTCACTGTCTCGTGCACACGCATGCAGGGGTGCGAGTGCCTGGCTTGTCAGGCTTTGACCACCTTTCTTCCAGGTAGCTTCGTTGGCTACACCGAGGCCGGGAACGCCTGCCCAGCTCCTGTGTGTGGCCACAATTTGGGAAAGGCAGTTCAGTGCGTTTAGTGAGCGCCTGAGCTCCAGACTCAGCCTCACTCTGAGGTTAAACCTTGACTCTTCCACACATAACTGTAGTTGTGTCCCAGTGAGCCGGTCTGTTTCCGGGTTGTTATCTGTGCATTGTGGGCATAGTCACGCTTGCCTCACTGTTAGAGGATTAAATGAGTTAGCAGGTAGAACATACTTAAAAAGGCAATTGGCACATATAAAATGCCCAGTAAACACTGCTACAAATGTCAGCATTTCTTTTGTTTGTTTGTTTTTGTTTTTCTTTTTTTTTGCTTTTTCGAGGTAGGGTCTCACTCTAGCTCAGACTGATCTGGAAATCACTCTGTAGTCCCAGGGTGGCCTCGAACTCATGGCAATCCTCCTACCTCTGCCTCCTGAGTGCTGGGGTTAAAGGCGTGCGCCACCACGCCCGGCATCATTTCTTGAACACCTTCCAGGCTCTGGGCATCTGTCCACGTTGTGCTGATTGTGACAGTAGCCCTCGGAGTAGATGAATCCACGTTATGCAGAAGAGAAGTCCGAGGCTCAGTGATGCTGGGTAATCCACCCAGTGACCCTCGCAATAGAGAGCCCAGCATGCCGGAGCCTCTGCCACGGCGTGCTTCATTGTTTCCTTGGCACGAAGTGCTTTATAGCGCTTCTAAGAATACGCAGCTGCTGGATGTAGTGGTGCTCACGTGTAGTCCCAGCACTGGGGAAGCCAAGTCAGGATTGAGAGTTCAAGGCAAGCCTGGGCTACACAGTGAGGCTGTCTCACACCTGCCCCTAAAAAGGGGAGTTGCGTAGCCACTAAAAAAGTATTTTACACAAGTGGCTGCTATTCAGTTTCTGCTTTATATGGCTGAAATTTAAGTCAGGTGAATGCTCTGAATACGAATTGTCGTGATTTAGAGTTATTTGATAGTTGCATGTGTCAGTGCCGTCTCGTCGTTTACGTTTTGCTCTCTGTAGGCTGTTATGATGGAGTGGTGTATGTTCTGAGAAGTAACACTGGAGAGAAACACTGGGCGTTTACTACTGAGGATGCCGTCAAGAGCTCCCCAACCGTGGACGCAGTCACGGGACTTCTTTACGTTGGCTCTCACGATCGGCGTGCATACGCTCTGGATATTTACGTAAGAATTCCCCCCAGCACTCTTACCCCACACCCAGAAGAGCGGGAAACAGCCAGGTGTCACTGCGTTTGGGAACAGGTGCTAACTATTGCCCAAGGTTAGCATTTAGTCGGGGAAAGAGGGAGTGGTTAATTAAATATAGTATTGGACAGTTTTAACTTTCTAACTAAACTTATCTAAATAATTTTTGAAATATAAAGAACTTGGAATTATCTTAGCAGCAAAAAGCACAAAGTAAAAGATCAGTAAAAGCTGGGCGTGGTGGCACATGCCTTTAATCCCAGCACTTGGAAGGCAGAGGTAGGAGGATCACCACAAGTTCAAGGCCACTCTGAACTATATAGTGAATTCCAGATCAGCCTGAACTAGAGTGAGACCCTACCTCAAAAACAAACAAACAAACAAACAAAAAAAACCAGTAAAATATTTTAGGATCTGATTACATGAAAATATAAAAATTACAAAATTACAAAAAACAAGCTAAGGAAGTTTGAAGGATTTGAGTCAAATCTCGTAAGTATAAATAAAAGTAAAGAGTAGGGCTAGAGAGATGGCTTAGTGGTTAAGGCGCTTGCCAGCAAAGTCAAAGGACCCAGGTTTGATTCCCTAGTACCCACATAAAGTCATATGCACAAGGTGACACACGCGTCTGAAGTTCACTTGTAGTGGCTAGAGGCCCAGGTACACCCATTCTCTCTTTGTCTCTATCTGTCTCTCTCTCAAATAAATACATTTTAAAAAGGAAGAAAGGAAAGCAAATACAAATGAATTAGAAGAACATGGGGACATAAGTACACAGGACCCTCAAAAATATACGGCTGGTGATGTGTTTCAGACTTAACAGTCAAGGGAATGCAGATTAGAAACCCTGAGGCACAGGAACAGACAGATGACAAACGTTGGCTGATGACCTCTGTGCTGTTGGAGTGGTGGGAGGTTACTCCTGTAATTTGGCTGTAGGTGACGTTTTCATATCCTTTTACCAGGGAACTTTTTTCTTAGGGTTTTTATCCTTGTAGCATCATCAGAAACACAGACTAGTACATGCTCTAATTTGTTTATTATACCAAGTGATTGGTTCCAGTTTTCAAGGATCAGGCAGAGAGAGAAATTATTTTATCTTGGGCTGGGGAGATGGCTCAGTTGTTAAGGTGCTTGCCTGCAATGCCTAATGCCTGGGGTTCTGTTTCCTACCATCTGGAGCTCCAGTGACTGGAGGCCCTGACACGCCCATTGTCTCTGTCTCTTCTCTTTCCTTGCTTGCAAATAAATAAATAAATAATAATAAATAATTATTTTATCTACATGTGGAGTATAGTACATTAAAATTATGTTTGTCATTTATAAACTAAGTGAGACCAAGTTGTATATTTTTATATTTCATGTAATCAGACTAAAAGGCTTGTGGGTGTGTACATACACACACACACACGTGCGCGCGCATGTCCAAGAAAGATCAAAAGGGAAAGTGCTACAATGTATATCCTCTGTCATCTTGATGATGCATGCTTGAGACCCTGGCACTCCAGTCAGAGGCAGGAGAATCTTGAGTTTGGGGCAGAGGGAAGAGAGAGGGGATGGGGAGAGAAACTTGCAGTACCTGGGCTCGTAGGATTCCATGTGCGAGGCTGTGGGTTCAGTCCCCGGCACAGCCAGAAGGACTGACACAAACCAAAAACTGAAGTGAACCAATTAGGTAGATTCGGTATCATGGGAGGTCTGGTATTTGTTAACCAGGGCAAACCAATGAATTTCCTCTCCTCTCTGCAGAAGAAGAAGTGTGTCTGGAAGGTAGAATGTGGCGGAGCCATCTTTTCCTCTCCTTGCCTGAGCCTGATCCCACATCATTTGTATTGTGCCACACTGGGAGGACTTCTGCTGGCTGTGAACCCTGTAGGCATGGCATAATTCGTCGATTTTATTACCTATGTTCAATTTTATTTTTGCTTTGGTCTTTGAAGTTTGAACTGTTTCCCGTTAAGTGTAACCTACATGCTGTATGGCCCTTGCCGATGTCTGTAGGGCCGGGAAGGGTCTGAGTGCACATGCGCGCCCGTGTTCTCTTTCTGATGATTTCTAACTCTACTGACGGGTTTTTCAATCATATTAATGTCTTGTCCATCGTAAAGACAGATCTCACTATTTTTTCACATTGTAAATTCTTATTTCTTTTTCTTTATAAGGCTAGGTGTTATGTACTAGTGTTTTGCTTGTCTTTATGCTGGGTGTCTTGCAAGTGTCCTGTCCAGCTCTCGTAGCCAGTAGTGCTGGTTACTTTCAAGGCTGTGTACACGTGGGCTGGCCTCACCTGTAGTGGTAAGAAGTGTTTGCCGCCTGACTGCTTAGATGCGTTAGTTCTGCCTCTGCAAGATGACTTAACTGTTTTTAAAAGGGCCATTGATTCGTAGAGTGATTTTAAATGCTGTGGTTTGCTTTTTTTTTTTTTTTTCCATTGACAGGCTACTGGGAACACAGTTTGGAAACATGCCTGTGGAAAACCACTCTTCTCTTCCCCTCGGTGTTGCCAGCAGTATGTTTGTATTGGCTGCGTAGACGGCAGTTTACTCTGTTTCTCTCACTTAGGAGAGCAGGTAAAAAGTTCTCGTTCTGTTCTGTTCCCCCCCCCCATACACACACCATAGCCTGACCTAGGGCCCAGAACTGCCGGGCCGCTCCGTACTGAGAGCGTGTGCGCGTGGCCACATCCAGTCCCCGGCCCTTGCTTTGAGTCTTTCTAAAGGCCCAGGTGGAGATGGCTGCCTGCCCAGAGCCGGAGCACGTTACCCAGTGCTGTGCGTTGAGATCAGTTCCATTTTGAGTGTCGTCATGGCTTGCTTTCTTTTGTGAATAATGTGATAGTAGACTTAAACTATTTCTAGCCAAATACTCTTATTTTTTTGCCATCTCCCCCAGTTTAAAAAATCTTAACCAGTTTTCACCTGACTTTAATATTCCTTATGTAGAAGCTAAAAACCCTTAAAGAGCCCTGCATGAGCCCCACACCTGTTGTGCAGTCAAGTGATTGTGGGAGCCAGGTGTGGTGGTGCACACCTTTAATCCCAGCACTCGGGAGGCAGAGGTAAGAGGATCACTGTGAGTTCAAGGCTACCCTGAGACTACAGAGTGAATTCCAGGTCAGCCTGGGCTAGAGCGAGACCCTACCTTGAAAAAAAAAGTGATTGTGGGGCTTCAGAGATGGCTTAGCAGTTAAGGTGTTTGCTTGCAAAGCCAAAGGACCCAGGTTTGACTCCCCAGGACCCACGTAAACCAGATGCACAAGGGGGCGCACGTGTCTGGAGTTCGTTTGCAGTGGCTGGAGACCCTGGCACACCCATTCTCTCTCTCTCTACCTGCCTATTTCTATCTTTCTCTCTCAAATAAATAAAAATAAATTATTTTTTTAAAAAAGTAATTATGTGGAAGTCCTATTCCTGACTGATAGGTAGGCTTTTTTGGGTCAAAGTTGCTCTGTTTTGGGAACACAATTTCCACTTCTGTAAGTACCTGTGAGTGACTGCAATTTACACAGGCTGCGTTCTAGTCTGGGGGATTATTTGTGACATTTCAAGGCACTAACTCAATAGGCACATCGGTGGTTGGAGTTAACGTGACACTCATTCTGTGTCCGCTCTTCGTGGCTCGCAGCTCTTTGCTCTGGGATAATTTCTTTGTGACGAGACCATTTTCATATTCACTCGATATTTTTGTTGCAAAGTACTTGGAACCTAGTCTCACCTTTAGATTCCTTAGAAGAAGCACACTGTTAATCATTATTCTATTTTTTAAAAAAATATTTATTTATTTGCAAGCATGAAGAGAGATAGAAAAGAGAGAGAATGGGCACACCAGGGCCTCCAGCCATTGCAAACAGACTCCAGATTCATGTGTTCCTTTATGCATCTGGCTTCGTTTGGGTCCTGGGGAATTGAACCTGAGTCGTTTGGCTTTGCAGGTAAGTTCCTTAACTGCTGAGCCATCCCTCCAGCCCTCATTATTCTATTTTTTAAGCCACAGAAAAATGAAAAAAAAAAATTTTTTTTTGCCTGTAGCCCACACTGGCAGAGAAGTGGAGATCCTTCTCCTGCCTCTGCTCCCAAGTCCTGGTCTTGGAGGTGTGTGCCACCATGCCTGGTAGAACAGTGAGCAAATGCAAATTTTGTGAACACCCGTAGGTTTTGTCTTTTCATTGCGCTTCGTTTACTGCCTGTCTTTCTTTCTTTCCTTCTTTCTTTCTTCTTTCTTTTCAATGCTGGGATCAAATTCAGGGTCTCTCTGCCCCTGAACTTATAGCCTCAGCAACTCTTTTATTATTTTTTTTTTCTTTTTCTTTTTCCTTTTGTTTTGAGGCAGAGTTTTACAGTTACTCTGGCAGGCCTTGAACTCTTGATCCTCTTGCCTCAGGCTCCTGAGCAGCTGAGATTAGAGTCCCATGCCACCAGGCCCTGTTTACTCTGCATTTGGAAATACTACCTAAGGTTTTTCCTCAAAATATTGGCATATTTTATCTGAAAGCAAATAGCATATAGCCACAGGGCAGTCACACCACTCAATAAATATTTGTTTAAAGCTTCTTACATTTGGAGACTAAGACAGCATTTTTATTTATTTGTTTTTATAGGGCTAAAGATGGAACCCAGGGCTTCAGGCCTAATAGGCAGCTATTCTAGCACTGAGCTCCATCCCGGCTGAGATGAAGTTTTTAATAAAGTACACTGAAAACCCAGTACAGTTTTATCTTTCAACTGTCTCTGAACATAGCAGTAATAACTCTCAAGTGGGTTCGCAATTAATTTTGCTTCATAATATTATGCATAGTAGTGAATCGTGTAATAAAAATGTATTGTCCTGGATTTTATCGCTGGGACAGAGGTCTAGGATGAGGATGCTACTTTTCAGACAGTCATTGTTCTCTATGTGTAGTTACAATAGCCCAGTCTCTCCCATTTGTATTAAGAAGCCCTGAAGACATCATGGTTCTGGGAAGAAGTGACAGGAGTGCTCAGCACTGAAACATCTCTATCACACCTTCCACATCTCAGGGTCCATTGTGGAAGAGGTGGCAGGACGAATGTAAGAGTCAAAGGAAGGGTGGGACTCCTTACATTGCACTCTTCCAGACACAAAATGGCCTGGGTGTCCATGACCTCGCAGTGCTTGACACTAGACCATCATAACTGGAGGAAAAGATGACATCAGAATAAAAGACTAATTGAAAGAGGGAGGGAATATGATGGAGAGTGGAGTTGTGAAGGGGAAAGTGGGAAAGAGGGAATTATCATGTTTTATTGTCTGTAATTATAGAAGTTGTCAGAGTCAATAAAAAACTTCTTTTTTTTTTTTTAAAAAAAAAATAAGCCCTGTAGAGCTTTAAGGAAGCATTGTTGCAATTAGATAATAATATTAGTTATCATTATTATTACTTTTGTTTGTTTTTCAAGGTAGTGTCTCACTCTAGGCCAGGCTGACTTGGAATTCACTCTGTAGTCTCAGGGTGGCCTTGAACTCATGGCGATCCTCCTACTTCTGCCTCCCAAAGGCTGGGATTAAAGGCGTGTGCCACCACACCCGGCTGTAGATGAATTATTTTTGTTCTTTCCCTTGAAAGGTTTGGCAGTTCACTGCTGGTGGACCAATTTTCTCATCCCCGTGCATCTCAGCGTTGGAGCAGGAAGTGTTCTTTGGTTCCCATGACTGCTTTATCTACTGCTGTAGCATGGAGGGCCGCCTCCAGTGGAAATTTGAAACTGCGGCCAGGGTGTACGCAACCCCGTTCGCCTTCCGCAGTCGCAGCGGCAGTGGCAAGGCCTTGCTGGCGGCAGCGTCTACTGACGGCAAACTGTGGATCTTGGAGTCTCAGAGTGGACAGCTGCGAAGTGTGTGTGAACTTCCTGGAGAAGTCTTCTCCTCTCCTGTGGTCTGGGAGTCAATGGTCATCATTGGGTGTAGAAATAATTACGTTTATTGTCTGGATTTATTGGATGGCAATCAAAACTAGTGAAATATGATCTCTATAAGTATAAATGTATGAGCCGTTTAAAGATGTTTTGCCACGATAAAACCACGTGGAGAGTTTTATATTAAAGATAATATTTTGGTTAAGAAATTTGTCTTCAGTATTCCAATAGCGAACAGTTGCATTTTACTTCCTGTGGGAGCAGCCAAAGCTTTTAGGAAGAGAGAACAAAATATTTCATTTATAAGCACTTTCTTTGACTTAGGTGTGGTTGTGTGTGAGAAAAATTTGTTTCAATTGGTCTAACGGTGTTGCTGTGGCTTGAATGTCTATTGAAACTCAGGTTGACCCTTCACCTCCATTGTGTGGTACCAAGAAGGTGGAAGAGCCAGGCGTGGGGCTCACGCCTATGCTCCCTGCACCCAGGAGGCTGAGGTGGAGGCTTTCCAACTTGGGCTACACAGTGAGACCCTTTCATGTACTATACCCACCCATGCCCCCACAAACGAAAAGGTGGAAACTTTAATTCTACTGGTATTTACAGGGGGGATATAAATAGGGTTAAGACCCTAAGAGGGCCGTGACTTTGTAAGGGCAGAGGCAGAGCTACCGTGTTCCGCCCTGCGCCACCTCGGGACTCAGCAGAAGCCTCTACCAGCGAGAACGCTGGAAGCAGATGCAGCCACCAGACCTTCACCTCACCAGCTTTCAGAACCGGGACCAAAGAGATCCTGACTCTTTATAAACTAGGCAGCCTGTGATACTGAGGTATCATTGTGATACGAAGCTGTACGGATAGCTGATAGAAACAGTATTTCTTGGTGTGTGTATAGGAAGCTGTCACTAGAATAGTTCAGCATTTAAATTTGCATCAATAGACCAGGATGATCTGTCCTCACCAGTGTGCCAGTATCCAGTCTGATGGGGCTGAACTAAGACAAAAAGAAGGAGGCTGGAGAGATGGCTTAGTGGTTAAAGGTATTTGCCCACGAAGCCTGACGGCCTGGGTTTGATTCCCCAGAACCCACATAAAGCCAGATGCACAAAGTGTCACATGTATCTGGAGTTTGTTAGCAGTGGCAGGAGGCAGGCCTTGGGTGTGTGTCTGTCTCAGTCTCTCTCTCTCTGTCACTATTTGCTTCTGTCTCTGACCCTGTCTCAGATAAATAAAAAAGATATTTTAAAAATGACAGAGGGAGGGAAATTATCTTCTTCAGCTGGGCTCACCGTTTTTCCTGCCTTTGGACACCAGGGCACCTGGTTGGGGGTCTTTCAGGTTCCAGGACTTACTAGCAGCTACTGCACGTCTCTTCTCAGATCTGCAAGTCGGCTGCACTGTTGGCCCCCTTGGTTGTGAAACCTTTGGCCTTGGACTGCATTGAACTTTCCAGGTCTCCAGCTTGGAGACGGCAGGTGGCCGTGTGAGTTTGTGTGCATGTGGGCGTGCGAGTGCACGCACACGAGCCATGGTGCACATGCGGCCGTCAGAGGTCACCTTTCCACCTCACCTGCGGCAAGGAGATTCTGTCTCCGTGGGTCCCCCTGGGCTGTGATTCCCCTCTGTTGTTGGTCTTTGCTGTGCTCCCACCCGCTTCCTGGAAACTCCTGTCTTCCCCTCCAATCTCAGCCAGCACGCTGGGATTTCATGAGCCTGCCACACAGCTTCCTGCTTTTTACATGGGGTTTGGGTTGAGAGTGGGTGGGGCGGGGGAGGCAGATATATTAATATAGGCAGACAGAGCAGTACCTAGAGAACAGGCGTGCCAGGGCCTCCAGCTGCTGCAAATGAACACCAGGCACATGTGCCACCTTCTACATCTGGCTTACGTGGGTCCTGGGGAATCGAACCTGGGTCCTTTGGCTTTGCAGGCAAGTGCTAAACCATCTCTCCAGCCCTGTAGTGGTTTAGTTTTTTAAATATTTTATTTTTATTTATTTGAGAAAGAGAGAGAAGGGGTGTGCCATGGCCTCCAGCCACTGCAAATGAAGTCCAGATGCATGCACCACCATGTGCATCTGGCTTACTTGGATTCTGGGGAATGGAAACTGGGTTTTGTAGGCAAAGCCATCTCTCCAGCACTGTAGTGTTTTATTTATTTATTTTTTATTTTTTTAATGTAGTGGTTATTTCTTTGGAGAAGCCCTATTAGGCTGTAAACTTTGTATACAGTATATAAACTCTTTCTACCTCTCTTCATCTATTTATGTTTATCCAATTCGTCATGTTTCTCTGGCAAACAGTGGCTAGCATATTAGGCTAGTTAACAGGTTTTGGAAGGTTTAAAGACCCTCGTGGAAAGAGTCAGAATATGTTTACTGAGTTAAGAACAGTACTGTTACACTGAAATGTGTAGCAAAGGGTTTTATGAAATTAGGTTCTGAGGTATGTGTGTGTGAGTGTGTGTGTGTGAGTGTATGTGTGTGTGAGTGTATGTGTGTATGAACCCAGGGCCCTGTGCATGCTTGGCAGGCACTGCTCTGTCACTGGGCTGTGTCCCTGGGCTGATATTTAATATTACTTACTTGCAAATTGAGAGAGAGAATGGGCACACCAGCCCCCCCCCCCCCGAGGTAGGGTCATCAAACCATGCCAGACAGCTATTGGCTGTTTTTTTTTTCATTTTTTAAATTTTTTGTATTTATTTGCAAGAAGAGACAGAGAATGGGCATGCCAGGGCCGCTAGCAACTGCAAATGAACTCCTGACACATGTGCCCCTTGTGCATCTGACTTACGTGGGTCCTGGGGAATCGAACCTGGGTCCTTTGGCTTCACAGACGAATGCCTTAACCACTAAGTCATCTCTCCAGCCCTGATATTTAATATCTCTAAGTGGCCAAAAGTACCAACGTAGGAAAATACATTCAATATATTTCAAGTTGATATATGACGCCCTTAGGCATTCACTGTTGCTGGCTACAGAGCTCAAGCCCACATCACAATTCCTCACCCAGTTGTTGCTCTTGAGGTTCACGTGTTCGGCTTGTGCTGGGGGCGTCGCTCCGTGGCGGGTGGTCCTAAGCTGCATAGCGCATAGGCTCTGCACTGAAGCGGGCAGGGAGGCCGTAGGGCCATGTTGTCTGACTAACCTCTCATTTTCTTTTTGCTTTTTTGTTTTTCGAAGTAGGATTTCGCTCTAGCTCAGGCTGGCCTGGAATTCACTATGTAGTCTCAAGGTGGCCTCAAACTCATGGTGATCCTCCTACCTTTGTCTCCTAAGTGCCGGGATCAAAGGTGTGTGGCATCATGCCCAGATAGCCTCTCATTTTCTTTAAATGTTTTTAAAAAAAACATTTATTTATTTATTTGAGAGAAAGAGACAGAGAGAGAAAGAATGAGTATACCAGGACCTCTAGCTGCTGCAAATAAACTCCAGATGCACGCGCCACCTTATGCATCTGGCTTATGTGTGACCTCTCATTTTCAATGTAGAATTGAGATAAACATTTGTCTTGGTTCATTATTTTTCTCCAAAACATCTCATGAAAAATACAGTAGAGAACCATGTAAAAACACTTGAGATTATTCTTGCTCGCCAAAAGCTTTTGTAAATATGAGGTTGCTCACAGATGGTAACTGAAGTTAGCAAAAATTTCAGTTAAAAAAGGAAAGTCCCATCAAGTGCCAAAGATCTCATCAGTATTTTTTTTATTGAAAGATCTGATCCCTTCAATAATGAACATTTTACATTCAAACTTTATACAACCCAAATCTCAAATAATATCAAAATCACACTAAGGTTTTTCATTAAATCTCTACTTAATTTTATTGTTGGTAAAAATATTGCAAGACACTTGTAGCTAATGTTTCTGCTGTGAAATAAGCAAACTAAACATCACGAGAAGGGACAATGAAGACATATACTATACACTGGCAGATAACTGGCTACAATGATAATTTAATGGTAATTAGTAATGTTTGCGTAAGAAACAATTGCACTTGAAAAAATTTTAAAGTAAACAAAAACTCTAGTTTCATATACACGTCTATGAACAGACAGGTTAATCATCTATCACCAGGAGGAGTATATTTAAATAAAAAAGAAAGCTTGTGTATTGAATATAGCTATCATTCATTTAAAAAAATGTCTTGAACTTTTACGTTTTCCCAGAATCTCCCCATAGTTTGTTGCTCGGTAAAGACAGCAACATAACTAAAGCAAAGTAACACTTCATTGGTATTTAGTGCAAATTTGGGGTGATTTGTAAAGGAAATGTTAATCATGTACCTTTAGAATTCTTGGAAGTACCATGACTGCCCTTTCCCCAGTAGAGCCTTCTCTCAAAGATGTTGGCGGGACTTTTTAAAGCCATTTCTGTACTGTGGAGGGCTCCGTGGTATTGAGCCACTACAGATTCCTATACTCTCTCTCTTCCCTTCTCTCTCTTCCTTTTCTTCTTTCTTTCTTTCTTTCTTTCTTTCTTTCTTTCTTTCTTTCTTTTCTTTTCTTTTCTTTCTTCTTTCTTCCTTTCTCTTTCTATCTTTCTCCTTTCTTTTCTTTTTCTTTTTTTTTCAAAGTAGGGTCTCACTCTAGCCCAGGCTGACCTGGAATTCACCATGTAATCTCAGGCTGGCCTCAAACTCACAGCGATCCCCCTATTTTAGCCTCCCAAGTGCTGGGATTAAAGGCGTGCGCCACCACGCTCGGCCTTACTCTTAATTGTCTATTTCCTCGCCTGTTTCTTGCTATTACCACGATACTGTCCAAAGCTGACAGCGTGAAAGGAAAAGTCAACCTGGAGGAATTACTGTAGCACTGTAATCCCAGGGCTCTGGGTGGAAAGACTCCCGTTAAAAAGTGTCACATTCGTGAGGACACCGTTGAACTAACAACTGTACATATAAGATTTAGAAATGAACATCAGTGGGAAAACGTGCAGTGGAGTATTAATTGCTTACAATAGCAGTAAAAAAAGAAAAAGTTACATTGATTCTTAACAGTCTGGAGGTCCAGTATATATAATATTAAATCCAACTTGCAGTAGTATAGCTATTCACTTAACCATACGTGTCAGCTGCTTCACAAAGCTGAGCCACTGTTTGTAGAAAGAAAATGGTTTCTAAATGGTAAACGGCATTCCTGTCATCCTCTAAGGTACGTAAAACAACAGCACATTGCATATTGAGTAAAGCATCAAGGGGGAAGTCGTGATGGAGGCTATAAAACACATTTTTTTTTTTTTTGTAGGAGATGAAAAAGGATGTAATTCCCCCCCTGCACTGGGCAGAGAATTCGCACCTATGTTTTGGAGTAAGAATCTAAGGAAAGAGACATGTGCTGCCGACACCATGGACCACGGTGCCAGCGGCTTGGAGGGGTTTGCTGGTATGCCTGGTTTCATGTCAAGAAAATCTAGAAGAACAAAAGCAAAGCCAGCGGCTTAGAAACCACCAGCTCCCTTCGTATGCGCATGTGTGTGATTAATAACAAGGCCACTTCAGACTCTGAGACGCTTTTTTTCAAGGTAGCGAGGTGAATGCTCTAAGTGTAAGTGCCGTGGAGCATTTGGCTCCAAATTAAAGGAAAGAAGAAAAAAGGAAGGGCTGGAGAGGTGGCTCAGCGGTTAAGGCGCTTGCCTGAAAAAGAAAAAAAAAAAAAAAAGAAAAAAGTTCCACAGGAAGGCCTTCGTACAAGTAAGCTACAAATCTCGGCTTCTTGTTAATGTTTCCCTAAAGACCAAAGGGGATTTTCAGAGACATGGAGAGAGTCAACATCCCGGACCGTCTTACCTACGGGGCTGGTTTGCATGGCTGTCTTGTTATGTGTTCCTGTCTTACCTTTCGCTTCTTTGGGTGAATAAGCCTCCCCTTCATAGTGTAAAAATAAATAAATAAATAAAACGAGTTTACACTAGCATAATTATATCCCAAGGTCCTTACTGTTTGGTTTACATGAGAATTCATTTCAAGAGTTTTGCTAAAATATCTATTCCAGGCCCTGGCCTCGTAAACTTGGTCTGGAAGTCAGCCCCGACGTGTTAAAGAGTCACTGCACCGGGTGGAGGTTCTCGGAGGCAGAAAAAGGAAACGTGTGACTCTGTCTTCATCGCAGTAAATCAACAATGCTTCCCGGGAATCAACTAGCTCAAATCGTCCCCGTGTCCCTAAGGAGGACTCTGGTCTGCAAGGACCCGTGTTATACTGATCACACCGTGGACCCAGCGTGGCGTGAGAATGGGTTCACCTTCTCCTTCAGGGTGGGGAAATCTCGTGAAAACCAGACACAGGCACAAAGTCAGGAGCCAGACTTTTCCTTATTATTATTATTATTTTTCCAGTTAACTACATTCAGGAGAATGGACATTCTTGTTTAATCTATATATGATCTTTTCACCATCACATACTCAAACAGGGTAAATATCCTGGATAGAAGAAATTAGAGAATAAAGAAAAAACAACCATGACAAAGATTGGCAAAAGTACATGCTCTGAGTGGTGTGCGGGTGTGCATATGTGTGGAAGGGCGTGTGCACGGGCACGGCGGGCTCCCGAGGAGCTCTTGGCCTGGCGATGTTGCTTCGTGTGGTCCCTCGGACGGAACTCTTGAGAAGTAGGGTGGGGGGGCTCAAGGCACCAGGACCCAGGGTTGTGCAAATACACTCTTTACAATGAACACCATCCGCTCACTTTCTAAACATTATTTTAGAGCCTATAAAACATGCTTCTTTTTTCCCTAGCTTGGTTTCTTTACCTCATATAAAAAATAAATAAATAAAAAGGGCAAGAGAAGAGCCGGTGGCTGGCTGTGACAGGAAGGGGAAAGAGTCACTCTACTTGATGATCTGTGGACAGTCGCTCCAAGCCTTTGCTTTTCTTTTGGCCAAAGCCAGCCAGGCTGGTTCTGTGGACACAGGGGCGGCGTCTGGCGTAGAGAATCTCTTGGTGACTTCTTTCACCAGCGGTGATGGGGGCGCCGAATCTGAGATCTCCACTGGATTGTGGTGTGCAGGGCAAGAGAAAGAAACGAGAGCAACATTAAAAACAAAGTTTTTAGTCAACAGAATCATATACTGACCATATGAAGTAATTTTTAAAAAATGTTTTTATTTATTTGAGAGAGACAGAGTGAGTGAGAGAGAGAGAGAGAGAGAGAGAGAGAGAATAGGCACACCAGGGCCTCCAGCCACTGCAAATGAACTCCAGATGTGTGCACCCCCTTGTGCATCTGGCTTCTGTGGGTCCTGGGGAACTGAATTTAGGTATTCTGGCTTTGCATGCAAGCACCTGAACCTCTGAGCTATCTCTCCAGCCCTGAAGTAATTTTAAAAAACCAAAACACTTTATTTATTTACTTATTTGAGACAGAGAGAGAGAGAGAGAGAGAGAGAAAGGGAGAGAGCGAGAGAGAGAATGCGCACACCAGGGCCTCTAGCTGCTGTAAATAAACTCCAGACACATGTGCTACCTTGTGCATTTGGTTTACATGGGTACGGGGGAATTGAACCTGAGTCCTTAGGCTTTGCAGGCAAACACCTTAACCGCTAATCCATCTCTCCAGCTCTGAAGTAATATTTTGAAATATGAATGGCTAGATCTAGCTAACTTGTTCACAACACACTGTACTCTGCATTTTAAAAAATATTTTTATTTTGACTTATTTGAGAAAGAGAAAGATGCAGAGAGAGAGACTGAGAGAATGGGAGCACCAGGGTCTTCAACCACTGCAAATGACTTCCAGACACATGCGCTACCTTGTGCATCTGGCTTACGTAGGTCCTGTAGAATCAAACTTGGGTCCTCTGTCTTCATAGGCAAGTGCCTTAACCACTAAGCCATCTCTCCAGTCCCTACTCAGCATTTTTAGAGAATAGAATAGATTGTACTCTATAGTCATAGTGTTGTAAACAGATCCATTGAACATATATAACAAATTATGGTCTCACTAGAGTAAGACCCTACCTCCAAAAACCAAAAAAAAAAATATATATTGTGGAGATGGAGAGATGGTTTAGTGGTTAAGACACTTGCCTGTGAAGCCAAAGGACCCAGGTTCAATTTCCCAATATCCACGTAAGCCAGATGCACAAGGTGGTACATGCATCTGGAGTTTGTTTGCAGTGGCTAGAGGCTCTTACATGCCCACTCTCTCTCTCTCTCAAATAAAAAATTAAAAAATTAAATTTTTTTTGAGGTAGAGTCTTGCTTTAGCCCAGGCTGACCTGGAATTCACTATGTAGTCTCAAGGTGGCCTTGAACTCACAGTGATCCTCCTACCTCTGCCTCCCGAGTGCTGGGATTAAAGGTGTGTGCCACCACGCCCGGCCTAAAAATAAAATATTTTAAAAAATGGTTGTGGTTCATTACCATCAAGGATGCAGAGCTGAAAACGCTTACTTTGTGAAGTCACAGACGATCAGAAACTTGCTCCTGGAGATCACAGGATGCTCGGAGCACCTGGGCCACTGGAGTCACCGTGACACCAGGAAGCCACTTCTCCTTCCAGCGTGGACACAGAGGTCCAGGTGGGGGACTCACCCACTTGTCTCAACTCTGTACTTGTAAATGTATCAGGACCCCCAGTCTACTTCTCCACTTGCTGCCAGGATCTCCATGCCCACACCTGCGCTACTCTGAGCCTATCAAATCACTGCTCCATTTCAGTTTTACCTAAACTTCATCATCCCCTCAATTCTATTCACTCGTCTCCTTTGCTTACGCATCCTAGCATGTACTTGCCCTTGCACAGCAAGCTAATAAAACCAGGCTGCAGGCAGTGAGGTGCTGGTGATGGGTCGTATAGTCTTGTTAAATGTTCATAAACTTAGTGAGCTAGTTGGTGCCACATTAGTAACTTAAATTGGCCATAGATTTTTTTTTTCCCCCATCATGTAGCGGTGACCACTGGGGTGACTCGAAACTCACCAGTATTGAGAAGTGACAGTGGAGTGTTCAGCACTAAGTGAGACATCTGTATCACATCCTTCAAGGATCAGGGTCCATTGTGGAAGAGGTGGTGAAAAGAATGTAAGAGCCTGGGCTGGAGGAATGGCTTAGCAGTTAAGGCATTTGTCTGTGAAGCCAAAGGACCCAGGTTCAATTCCCCAGGTCCCACATAAGCCAGATGCACAAGGTGGTACAATTGTCTGGAGTTTGTTTGTGGCTGGAGGTCCTGGTGTGCCCATTCTCTCTCTATCTGTTTCTCTCTCTCTTTCTTTCTTTCCCTCTCTCTCTCTCTCTCTTTTTTTTTTTTTTTTTTTTGATGTAGGGTCTCACTCTAGCCCAAGCTGACCTGGAATTCATTACATAGTCTCAGGGTGGACTCGAACTCATGGTGGTTCTCCAACCTCTGCCTCCCGGGTGCTGGGATTAAAGGCGTGTGTCCCATGCACAGCTTCTCTCTTTCTCTCCAATAAATAAATAAAAATATTTTTTAAAAAGAATGTAAGAACCAAAGGAAGGAGGGAAAGAGTGCTTACAATACTGTCTTCCAGACACAAAATGGCCGTGATATTCATGACCTCATAGTGCCTGACACTACCTACATAAGACCTTCACAATAGGAGGGAAAAAAATGGTAACATCATCTTAGAAGACAGACTAATTGGAGCCGGGTATGGTGGCACACGCCTTTAATCCCAGCACTTGGGAAGCAGAGATGGGAGGATCACCATGAGTTTGAGGCCACCCTGAGACTACAGAGTTAATTCCAGGTCAGCCTGAGCTAGAGTGAGACCCTACCTCGAAAAACCAAAAAAAAAAAAAGAAGAGAGACTAATTGGAAAGAAGAATGGATTCAGTGCAATGGAGGGTGGATTTGGGAGGTGAAAAATGAGGGTGGTAGGGGGGAATTATCACTGTTTATTGTCTATACTTAGGAAGTCGTCAATAATTTTTTAAAATATTTTTTGTTTTTTATTTATTTATTTGAGAGCAACAGACAGAGGGAGAAAGAGGCCAACAGATAGATAGAGAATGGGCACATCAGGGCCTCTAGCCACTGCAAAGGACCTCCAGACGCGTGCGCCCCTTGTGCATCTGGCAAACGTGGGTCCTGGGGAATCGAGCCTCGAACCGGGGTCCTTAGGCTTGACAGGCAAGTGCTTAACCTGCTAAGCCATCTCTCCAGCCCAGTAATTTTTTTTTTTTAAGTTGGGCATGGTGGTGCATACCTTTAATCCCAGCACTTTGGGAGGCAGAGATAGGAAGATCACCATGAGTTCAAGGTCAGCCTTAGACTCCATAGTGAATCCAGTTAAGCCTGAGCTAGGGTGAGACCTTACCTCAAAAAGAAAAAGGTGTTTTTTCGTTTGTTTGTTTGTTTTTGTTTTTGTTTTTTAAAGTATTTCCAGGCTAGAGACGTGGCTCAGCGACTAAGGTGCTTGCCTGTGAAGCCTAAGAACCTGATTTTGATTCCCCAGTACTATGTAAAGCCAGATGCACAGGGTGGCCCATACGTCTTGAGTTCATTTGTGGTGGCTAGAGGCCCTGGAGTGCCCTTTCTCTCTCTGCCTCTTGCTCTCTCACAGCCTCTCTTAAATAAATAAAAAACTGTTTTTAAGCATTTCCATCATGGAAGATGTCTCTGCCTTCTTCCCTGAAGAGCTGACTGTTGGGACATTTCACCACCTAACCACTGGTAGCAGGGAAGTGTTCCTGGTGGCCTTTTAAGTTTATTTATCTGCAAGCAGAGAGAGAGAGAGACAGAGAGACAGACAGACAGAGACAGAGACAGAGGAGAAAGAGAAAATGGGCACGCCAGGGCCTCCAGCCATTGTGAATAAACTCCAGATGTATGCACCACTTTGTACATCTGGCTTTACATGGGTGCTGGGGAATCAAACCCGGGTCGTTAGGCTTTGCAGGCAAGCGCTTCACCTCTGAGCCATCTCTCCAGCTCCAGATGAGCTTTATCAGTGTTAGAGTTTATGAACGAGGTTATGAGCAGCCTGTGTGTCTCCCAGTGATGCCTAACTTGCTGTGCTGGTTACTCCGCTGTAGGGAGGAAGCCGGCTCCAGGAGAAAGCTGTAACTCCAGGAAGACGGGAAGGGTCCTGCCCTCTACCTGTCACGGACGTCGGAAGGGTGTTGGCCTTTTTCAGCTGTTCTCTGCGCTGGAGCCTCGACACTGCGGTTTCAGGCTTCTTCTCTTCTGACTGCGCGCAGGGCTTTTGCAGGGAAGCTGCTCTGCTTCCAGGTTGCGGGCTGACACCGACCTGCTCGGGCGGACAGACAGGGAGAGCACGATTACCGCCAGGACACGGAAAACTGACTGACCTTGTGGGCTCAGTGGCCCCGTCAGCCCCTAAGCTCTGCTCCCCAAGGAAGGGTTGTCCTGTACCTGTGGACAGTATATGTTTGAGCTTGGCCTCCAGGGGCTGGAGAGATGGCTTAGCTGTTAAGGCGTTTGCCTGCAAAGCCAAAGGACCCAGGTTCGACTCCCCAGGGCCCACGTAAGCCAGATGCACAAGGGGGCGCACGTGTCTGGAGTTCGTTTACAGTGGCCAGAGGCCCTGGCACGCTCATTCTCTCTCTCTCTCTCTCTCTCTCCATCTGCTTCTTTCTCTCTCTCAAATAAGTAAAATAAAAGTTTAAGCCTGGCCTCCAGTAAGGAGCCAGCTCGGTGCCCATATGCCAAGGAGGGAAGGTTACTATCCAAGAGGAACCTTGCCAAGCTGGTTCTACAATTAGGCCACAGAACAAGGCTCCCGATCACCTCTGCCCACAGCTCAAACTCACTTTCATATCTCTTTTTTTCCTTTTTTGTTTTTTGGTTTTTCGAGGTAAGGTTTTACTCTAGCTCAGGCTGACCTGGAATTCACTATGGAGCCTCAGGGTGGCCTCGAACTCACGTGATCCTCCTACCTCTGCCTCCTGAGTGCTGGGATTAAAAGCATTGTGCCACCACGCCCTGCTCTTTTTTTCTTTTCTTGGTTTTTTGAGGTAGGGTCTCGCTGTAGCCCAGGCTGACCCGGAATTCAATATGCAGCCTCAGAGTAGCGTCGAACTCACAGCGATCCTCCTACCTCTGCCTCCTGAGTGCTGGGATTAAAGGTGTGCACTACCATGCCAAGCGTCATATATTCTTTTTTATTTGGGGGGTTTTTAAGGTAGGGTCTTGCTCTAGCTCAGCCTGACCTGGAATTCACTATGTAGTCTCAGGTTGGCCTTGAACTCGCAGGGATCCTCCTACCTCTGCCTCCTGAGTGCTGGGACTAAACCTGTGTGTGCAACCACACCTGGCTGAGGCCTGTATTCTAAGTCTTCAGTAGCCTACAACCATGGATGGAACTGAACTCTTTCATCCTTGCCTCAGATCTTAGCAGCTTTGGCTTATTTATTTATTTATTTTTGTCGTTTCGAGGTATAGTCTCACTCTAGCCCAGGCTGACCTGGAAGTCACTATGGAGTCTCAGGGTGGTCTAGAACTCACAGCGATCCTCCTACCTCTGTCTTGCGAGTGCTGGGATTAAAGGTGTGCACCACCATGTCCCGCTCTCTGGCTTGACTTTTAAAAAAATATTTTATTTATTTATTTTTTTTGGGGGGGAGGAAGAGGTAGATGAGAGAGAGAGAGGGAGGGAGGGAGGAAGGGAGAGAACTGACGCACCAAGGCCTCAGCCAGTGCCATTGAACTCCAGACCTTGCGTGCTCATGTCACCTCGTGCGCCTGGCTTACGTGGGATCTGGAGAGCCGAACGTGAACCCTTAGGCTTCGTGGGCGAGCACCTTAACCGCTAAGCCGTCTCTGCAGCCTCAGTTTACAGACTTTGCTACACCACCCTTGCTCGTATCTTTTTAACAACCTCCTTGCGACCTCAGAGAGTCAGGCTTTGGACATCAAGACGAGAAGTGAAGGGCAGGCTGCTCACGTTCTCCTTGGAGGCCTTTTCTGCCTGCTTGGCCTCTCGCGCTTGCTTCCGCTCCTCTCGGGTCGCTTGCTGCTCGCGAAACCCCTTCTGCTTCTGCAGTGCTAACGTGACCCACAGCGGCTGGGCGGTCTCTGCTCTCTCCGCGAGCTTGGCGCCGTCCAGCGAGTGCCTGCTCTGGAGTACGGGCTTCTCTGCGGGGAGAGAGGAGGGTCAGGGCCGGGCACAGTTGCTGTATGCCAGCGCCTTACCCTGTAAAACCTGTGACATATTAATAGCTCCATGAAATCCGTGCTCACGCCCAAGGGAACTGCGTGAGTGAGAAGGCGACGTCTTGGATAACAGAAAAATAGGCTTTTTCCCTTGCCCAGAAACGGAAGGAATTACTTTACAAGCAAGTCAAAGCTTCACTGTGATAGAAGTGCACGTTTGGGTTGGGGAGACTGCTCAGTGGTCAAAGGCACTTGCTTGCAACACCTGCAAAACCCCAGCACCCACATAATGCCAGACACAAAAAGTGGTACATGCGTCTGGTGCTCATTTGCAAGCGGCAAGAGGTCCTATGCACAGGCAAATAAATATATAAAAATGTCTTTAGAGGGCTGGAGAGATGGCTTAGTGGTTAAAGTGTTTGCCTGCAAAGCCAAAGGACCTTGGTTCAATTCCCCAGGGCCCACGTAAGCCAGATGCACAAGGTGGTGCATGTGTCTGCAGTCCTTTTGCAGTGGCTGGAGGCCCTGGCATACCCATTCTCTCTCTCTCTCAAATAAATATAAATTGATTAAAATGTCTGTTTAAAAAAGTTTATTGGGGCTGGTGGGGTGGCTTAGCGGTTAAGGTATTTGCCTGTAATGCCAAAAGACCCAGGTTCAATTCCCCAGGACCCATGTTAGTCAGATGCACAAGGGGCGCATGCATCTGGAGTTCATTTGCAGTGGCTGGAGGCCCTGGCATGCCCATTCTCTCTCTCTCTCCCCCTCCTTTCTCTGTCAAATAAATAAAAATAAAATATGTAAGTAAAAATTTGTTTGCAGGAGACCCAGAAGTATGTGGTTCACTGCTTTGGTGAGATTTATACCTTTAGCAACGGAAACCTTTTACCTAAACAGCATCCTGTGCAACCTCAGTGCGTGAAGACAAAAGCAACAGGTGTTCTCTGCTTATTCTAACAGCAGGGCAAGGCTCTGGGGAACAGTGGGAACCTCATGCTTGTGGCCCAATACCCATGTGTGAAAGTTGGTCCACAGCAAGCAAGTACCATGCCTTCTGACCATGAGCTCAAGACCAGCCGGTACCACACAGCAAGGCCCTGTGTCAACAAAGAAAGGAAAACAACAAGAAGGGGCTGAAGAGATGGCTCCGTGGCTAAAGGCATTTGCTTGCCAAGTCTGACAGCCCAGGTTTCACTCTCAAGAACCCACAAAAGGCCAGATGAAGATGTTCATTCGCAGTGGTTAAGAGGCCCTGACATGCCTGTTCCCTCCCCTACCTCTCATTTTGTCTCTCCTTCCCTCCCTCTCTCTGCTTGCAAATAAATAAAAAAAAAAAGAAAAAATAGTAAAAAAAAAAAGAAAAACAAGAAGAAAAAAGGTGAAGAAATTCTGGTTTTTGAAAGATTTAGAATAGTGCGTGGCATATACTAATCATGTTTCCAAAGAGAGCAGTAATTGTTATTGATACCCACAAGACAAAAGTTTCCCTCCTTTTTGCCCCTTAAGTAAAAACAAAACAAAACAAAACAAACAGGTACTTTCAAAGATAATCATTCTAGTGCTGAATTCTTTACTACTTCCAAAGAGAAGAGCTCACTATGTAGTCCTGATCTTTAGGAATTCAGTAGAAGCTTGCTTATACTTTGACCATCCCGGTTGCTACCACAGGGCACTTGCGGCCATTTGGACTTTATACTGTACCCCAGGATGAGGAGAACGACCACGTAATGGGAAAACAAGCTGGAATCGAGACTGAAGGCCAAAACAAACCAACAAAAAGGGGCCGAGTTTTGCCTTTTCTTTCTTTGTTTTTCCTTTTGCAGTGCTGGAGAAGTGCAGAGACCAGCAGAAGGCCGCCACAGTCAGAGAGGAAACCGCACACAGCAAACTGACATGAGGACTGCCCGCTGACCGGTGCCTGGGGACGCAGAGAGACAGCCGCTCCCAGAGGCACAATATGGACGGCAGGTCCAGCTCATAGACGGCTGAGCCCACCGCGAGGGGAGGCCATGCCTGAAATGTATCTGCTACCATGGCGTCGCTCTGGGATCACAGAGAAGGTATACGGCCATTATTTGTGAAGCTGGTGGACAAGTTCTGCCACCTCCACTTAAGGCATCAAACATGGCAAGTTCATCCATGACAAGGATTTATATATAGAAGCTCAAAACCTGACCAGCATCCACGCTCTATGTCTCTGACAGGGGAATTCGGACTCCTCAGTGCCATTTAGTTCCTTAAAATAAACAATAAAGCCGGGCGTGGTGGCGCACACCTTTAATCCCAGCACCTGGGAGGCAGAGGTAGGAGGATGACCGAGAGTTCGAGGCCACCCTGAGACTAGTGAATTCCAGGTCAGCCTGAGCTAGCATGAGACCCTACCTCAGAAAACCAAAAAACAAAGCAAACAACAACGACAACAACAACAAAACCCAATAAATACAGATGCTTTTTTTTTTTGAGGCAAGCCCAACGGACTGGCCTTTTGTGTGTATGTGAGAGAAAGAGAGAGAGGGAGAGAGAGAGAGAGAGAATTGGTGTGCCAGGGCCTCCAGCCACTGTAATGGAACTCCAGATGTGTGCGCCCCCTTGTGTGCACGTGAGAACTTGCATGCTTCCATCACTGTGCCTGGCTTATGTGGGACCTAGAGAGTCGAACATGAGTCCTTAGGCTTTGCAGGCAAGCACCTTAACTGCCAAGCCATCTCTCCAGCCCTACAAATGTTTTTTTATGTGACATAAAGTTTTTAAAAGAAATTTCCCAAGAAATTAACTTTGGATAGAATGGCCTGAACTTATGCACAAACTATTAAGTAAGTATAAAGTAACAAACATACAAAGTATAAAGGTCTAGCAGGTCTGGCTCAGTTAGGATCTTTTTATTTTATTGTTTTTTTTTTTTTTTTTTTGAGGTAGGGTCTCACTCTAGCCCAGGCTGACCTGGAATTTACTAGGTAGTCTCAGGGTGACCTCGAACTCACAGCAATCCTCCTACCTCTGCCTCCCAAGTGCTGGGATTAAAAGTGTATGCCACCACGCCCAGCCTTCAGTTAGGATCTTAACCAGGATTACAATGGGATTACTGCTTCAGCCTCTGCCAAAGACGTCCCAAAGGCCTGTGACAAAATAATCATAGCACATAGTCCCATATTCCAAAGTACAGGACCACCTACTAAGGGGTGGCCAATGAAATGGCCAAATATCCACCTCCAGGGCATGGAAAAGTTAAGATAGAAGCTTAGGAAGCCAAGGGAGAGAATTTCTTTGGATATTTGCTGGCCTCAGCCTCCAGAAGGCATACTCCTTTATAAATCAGTGGCCTCCCAAAAGGTGGTGGGAATGCCTTCGAGAATGTGTAAGACAAATTATTTTTATTTTTATTTTTATTTTTAGAGAGAGAAAGAGAAAAAAAATTGGTGCACCAGGGCCTCAGCCACTGAAATTGAACTCCAGACTCTTGCGCCACCTAGTGGGCATATGCAACTTTGCATTTCCCTCACCTTTGGTTTAAGAGAGATCTGGAGAGAGATTAAACATGGGTCCTTTGGCTTTGCAAGCAAGCACCTTAACTGCTAAGCTATTTCTCCAGCCCCTGTTTACCTACTTTTAAATCTAGAAATAAAAATGAATATCTAGACTAACACGCCTTCACTAAGTTCACATCATTGTTGGTCAAGTGAAAAGACTCTGAGGGAAGCTTAGAAGGTTGTGCTGGGGGGATGGGTGGAAGTTGCGAGGTTTGGCCTTTTTATTTTCACTTTTAGCATACTATTCTACCATTATACCATAGATTCTACCATTAGGTGAGTGTATATCCTACCTCCTTTTACCTAAATGTTCTTTTTCAAGATGGATAAATGATGTAAAAAAAAAAAAACTTCACAATTTTAATTTACTACTAATAACACCAACATCAAAAAAATAGCAGGGACAGCTGGGTGTGGTGGTGCACGTCTTTAATCCCAGCACTCCGGAGGATTACCATGAGTTTGAGGCCACCCTGAGACTACATAGTGAATTGCAGGTCAGCCTGGACTAGAGTGAAACCCTACCTAGAAAAGGAAGAAGAAGAAGAAGAAGAAGGAGGAGGAGGAGGAGAGGAGAGGAGGAGGAGGAGGAGGAGGAGA
Source organism: Dipus sagitta (assembly GCA_036346955.1). Lineage (NCBI taxonomy): Eukaryota > Metazoa > Chordata > Mammalia > Rodentia > Dipodidae > Dipus > Dipus sagitta. Next base: position 49,342,894 of record CM070781.1, on the reverse strand, counting down.
GGAGGAGGAGGAGGAGGGGGAGAAGGAGAAGAAGAAGAAGAAGAAGAAGAAGAAGAAGAAGAAGAAGAAGAAGAAGAAGAAAGAAATCCGAGGTGACAAGAAGCCGACGTCAGCAAACATAAAGTGACGTCATCATAACAGGCAAAGCAGATGCACATCCGGTCCCCGTTTTTCCATGAGCTTTGTTCAGTGTACATGATGTCTCGGAGGTTTGGGCTAATGATAGTTCTACGAGTATACAGTTCGATCTGGCAGGGTGTTCAAATTAATTTGGTCAGCCCTGGCCTAGAGCAGCTGAATACCAGATCCCAGGGAAAGGGGCAACAACCACAGAGAGTGGTCCTCGCTTTCATATGCTTCCCCCCCTTTGTGTTAAGAAAAATTCAATAGCAGCCTGTTCCCCCCAAAACTTGAATATTTGGTAAAAACAAAACAAAAACAGAGGAAGTAAGAGTTTGGGGAAAAATGATAATAATCAATGAGATAGCTTTTAGAGACATGAGCTTTACTTATTGGGAAAGAGATATAGGACAGTGAGAGAGTTGACTACTTCGTGAGAGGGACTTTGTAGATTCGATGAAAGCTAATAACACAAATGCTAAATGTAAAAACTAAATAGGGGCCCCTCCTTCCACAAGACAAACAGAAATTATTATGGAGAGTCTACAGGCAGCTATCAATGTGCCCCTGGAGGAAAATAAGCCAGGCATGCGGATGATTTAAGGGCTTGCTGGACTGAAGGGATGGCTTAGAAGTAAGTAAGTATTTGCCTGAGAAGCCTAAGGACCCAGGTTCAATTTCCCAGAACCCACGTAAGCCAGATGCACCAGGCGGCACATGTGTCTGGAGTTTGTTTGCAGTGGCTAGAAGCTCTGGCATGCCCATTCTCTTTCTCTTGCTAAATAAATAAATAAGTAAAATTTTTTTTAAAGTAATTTATCAAAATGGCAGGCACCACAGTCCTGCAGGAGGGACTTCACAAATGTTCCCCAGGCCTCTAAGAAAACATAGGAGTTGTTCCTTTGGCACATATATGAGCATCTACAAGAAGGGAGGTACTGAAGGCATCAGGGAATGTTCACACAGGAATGCCCCATATGTGTTACCATGGCAATAACTAGAGGACTGCCACGTGGCCCAGCATGCTGTTGAAACGGTTGTAAACAAGCGAATTAAGGGCGAGATTCCTGCCAAGAGAACGGTGTGTGTGTGAGCACTTTAAGCGCTCTACAGGCCGAGAGAGCATCCTGAGACATGTGAAGGAAAAGGAGCAGCGAAAGGAGGCCCAAGACAGAGGCACCTGGGACAGCACCAGCCAGCCGCACCCAGAGAGGCTGCACCTTGTGAAAACTAACCGCAAGGAGCCTGAGTGGCTGCAGCCTACTGTGCCTAGGAATTTGTGGCTCAACAGATGTAAAGAGAAACACGGACCTGCAGAGATGACTTAGCAGTTACCGTACTTGCCTGCAAAGCCAAAGGACCCAGGTTCCACTGCCCAGCGCCCACATAAGGCCAGACGCTCCAAGTGGCGCATACATTTGGAGTTCATTTGCAGTGGCTAGATGCCCTGGTGTGCCCATTCTCTCCCTTACACCCCTGCCCGCTGCTTGCAAATAAATAAATAATATATATATATATATAATAAAACTCAACCAAACAAAAGCCACCTCTACACTTTAAAATTAAAAATAAGGAAGACTTGAGATCAGGCTGTGGCTTGCTCTAAATTACTCCAACACTGATCAAAGCAATGGCTTTCTGGCCATGCCTTGTCACAAAGCAATACTTGGCTTCATTAAAAAAAAAAAAAAAAAAGGCTGGAGAAATGGTTTAGCGGTTAAACGTTTGCCTGTGAAGCCTAAGGACCCCGGTTCGAGGCTCGATTCCTCAGGACCCACATTAGCCAGATGCACAAGGGGGCGCACGCGTCTAGAGTTCATTTGCAGTGGCTGGAGGCCCTGGCGTGCCCATATTAAAAAAAAAAAAAAATTCCCCCAGCCAGGCATGGTGGTGCACACCTTTAATCCCAGCACTCGGGAGACAGAGGTAAGAGAATTGCTATGAGTTTGAGGTCACCCTGAGACTACATAGTGAATTCCAGGTCAGCCTGGCTTAGAATGAGACCTTGCCTCCAAAGGAAAAAAAAAATTATTTGTTGTGTGCATGTGTTTGTGTATGGGTGTGTCAGAGCCTCTTGCCATCGCAAATGAATGCCAGTCTGGCTTTATGTCGGTGACTGGAGAGTTGAATCTGGGCTGGCAGACTATTTTTGAAACCACCATACCATCTCCCTGTTCTCCAGCGGCTCCATTCTGAGTGCAAACGCAGACAGAATGACTCAGACGCACTTGTGCGCTTGGACACCACCACCCGTCCTGCACCACCCACAAGAAACAGACCCACAAGCAACTTATTCATAAAAGTGAAAAGGGGGCTGGAGAAATGGCTGCGAAGCCTAAGGACCCATGTTCAACTCTCCAGATCCCACATAAGCCAGATGCACAAAGGTGAGGCAAGTGCAAGGTCGTACATGCCCACTAGGTGGCGCAAGCGTCTGGAGTTTGATTTCGGTAGCTGAGGCCCTGGTGCGTCAGTTCTCTCTCTCTCTCTCCCTTTCTCTAAAATAAAAAAAGAAGTAAAAAGATACCACCTATAAATAAATCAAAGTGAACCAGGAACATATGAACACATGAATGAGTTAAAACTGGGTCAGAAACTTGTAGAACATACCAGACCAGGGAAGGGAGCAACACGCCCACCTGGGCTCCGCCAAGAGGCAGACACCTAACACTACAGTGGGGATGGGTCCCTCGGGCTACAGTCCTGCACCTCATCTCTGCTGGTCATCTCAACCCTGAGACCCTGTAGCTATGGAGATGGCTCAGTGGTTAAAGGCACTTGCTTGAAAAGCCTGATGGGCTGGAGTTCGATTCCCCAGTACCCATGTAAAACCTGATGCACAAAAACGGCACTTGCATCTGGAGTTCATTTGCAGTGGCAGGAGGCCCTGGTGCACCTATTCTCTCAAAATAAATATTAAAATAAATGTTAAAAAAAAAAAGTAAAGTGACTATGGGGACTGTGGGTAAGCTTGTCTGGGGAGTTGCAAACCCGTCTCTATTTATCAGAGGTCTCCTAACCCAGCTGCCCGCTGCCCATGGGTGAGTGACCTGGAAAGGGGCAGGGGTTGCCATCTTTAGCCAATCTACCTTTTCTTCCTGCCTCAGGCGTCAGCGGAGGTCTGTCTTGCTGGCTGGTAGACAGGGGTGAGGAAGCCGGTTTCTTTCCCGGCACCTCTTCCTTCCCATCTCTCTGCTGTGTCTTCCTGTCCTCTGGGTGTGCTGGCGAGGGTGGCTGTAGGGGGTCACTGCTCAGCCTCTGGCCTTCCTCGGGCAGCTCTCTGGGCTCGGCCTCGGCCTTGCCAGCTCTCCTAGCCAGCAGCTCTACCAAGCAGGGCCTGCTCAGTTTGGAGAGTGGGGAAGACGGCGGCGTTTGGCTCGCGGGCTTGGGGGCCAGGGCTGGCTTCTGCATAGGAGGTGGCATTTTGCCTGCTGCCCTGTCGTGCTCTGGGGCTGGGGCCTGGACAGCTGGGGATGCCGGCTGGGCTACAGGAGCGGAGTGACCACTCGAAGGACTTTCAGCAGAGTCCCTCCGCGGGCCCGGGGCTGGTTTCATCTCCAGGGGGACATGTGGGCCGTGCTTGGGCACCAGGCCCTCGGGCTCTTTCTCTCCACGGACACTCACGGCTGCCGGTGTCCCCCCATCCATGCTGTCACCCACGCTGCTTTGTCTCTTCTTCTTCTTCTGCTCAGCCTGCTGGTCACAGTGGAAACGCAAGGAGTAGTTGGTCCTTCTTAGCTTTATCCCGAAGGGCGTGGTCTTCTCCTCGCCCCCGGGCATCGTGGGGTCTGGCTCGCAGCTGCCCGGGGCGCTCGTGGGCTCCGCGTGGGCCGCTGTTCTCTGCGGAGAAGGGAGGCTCGGGACGAGGAAGGATGGGAGGTCTTTGGCAAACTTGCACCCGTCCGTGGTGTCCGCTGGCTCGTGGCGCACGTCTGGGCTCTCGGGGGGCTCCTGAGCTCCAGCCGGGGGAGGTGGGGGTGCAGTGTCCTCGGCTGGTGCCGGACAGGATCTCCTCCGCGCGCTGCCCGAGTCCGCGCTCTGCTGGGAGGTGTCGGTGCCCGCGCCGTCCGAGAACTTCTGCCAGGCGGGCACGATGGAGAACTTGGCGTTGGCGGGCGCCGCCCTGCGCACGTTCCCTCGCGAATGCGAGTCGCAGCGTGCCCGGGGAGGAGCCGGCTCGTCGCCTCCAGAGGAGGAGGAGGGGGAGGACCGGGGAGACTCTCTGTCTCCATCGGCCGTCTTCAGGATCCTCGACCGGATGGAAGCCCACTCGGCCAGGGCGGTGGCACCGCCCGGGCACGACTCCAGGGGAGCCCGGGCCTTGCCAGCGCCAGCCCGGGGCTCTTCCTCCGCGGGCCGCTTGTCTTCCGACAGGCCCAGGAGGGACTTGCACGCCGTGTCCTTGATTTGGCTCAGGTTCACGGCCGGCCCGCACAGCTGCGCCCCGGTCACCAGGATGGCCGTGTGCGGGATGCCCAGGGAGGAAGGCAGCGCGCCACCCCGGGCCACCCTGGGCTCCTGGGTGGCAGGGGCCGGGCCCCAGTCCTTGCACGGCGTCACGGGGCTCAGGTTGACTTTGGGGAACAGAATCTGCCTCCCGCCCGAGGACACCTGGAACGTGTAGGGCCTGGGCATGCTCTGCCTCTCGTCCACTTCTTGCCACCTGAGTTCCTCCACCTTCCTGGCTTTGCCCAGGGCCACGGCAGCATCTTCCTTCTCCGGGGCAGCCAGGGTCTCTTGGTCCGTGGCTGTCCCTTCCCTGTGCACGTGACCGTCGTCGTCCGCAGAACCATCACCCGCGCTTCCATCTTCCCTGGGCACCGGCTGACCAAGGGCAGGCCCGGGGCTCCGCGGCTCCTCCTCCTCCTCTTCCTCCGTGTGTTGCTCTCTTGGCTTTGCGGGCTCCAGGCCTCCTCCTTCCCCTGGCTTCTCGTCGAGGTCACTCTGCGGTGGGCTCTGCCCGTCTGCGACATGGCCCAGCAGTGGCCGCTCTTCTTCAGGCCCCTGCGTTGCTCCCCAGACCCCCTTCTCCACCTTGGGAGGTTCCGGCGTCTCTGTTTCCTCTTGTTTTTCCAGCTCTTCCCCGCTCAGAGCTCCATCCTCCTCCTCCCCCTCCTCCCCTTCCTCCTCTCGCTGCTTTCCGGGCTCCTCCAGCCTTTCAGACCCCTGCTCCCGAGTCCTCGCTGCCTCCAGCTCCTCCTCTTCGTGCCCCTCCAGCAGCTGCCTCTCAGCCTCCTGCCTTCCGAGCTCCTGAAATTCCACTTCTTGGGCCTCCAGCAGCCTCAGCTCCTCCTGCCCGCCGGCCTCCTCCTCCAGCACCCTCCTCCTCCCCCCTTCTGCCTGCATGGGCTCTTCCTCCTCTCCTCCTCCCTGCTGCGGTGCTCCACAACCCTGCTCTTCCACACCCCGCTGCTGCCCTTCCCCCAGCTCCTTTTCAGCCTCTAGCTGCAGCTCTTCCTCCTCCTCCTCTGCTACCTCCTCCTCCTCCTCTTCCTCCTGCAAGAGCTCCTGCCTCCGGCTGTCCTCCCAGAGCCTCCTCTCCAGCGCTTGCTGCCTCTGCTCCTCCAGGCGTTGCCTCTCGGCTGTCTTTCGCTGCGTGTACTTGGCCTCCAGTTCTCGCCAATAGTCCTCTTGGCGTCTTTTCTCCTCCCGGGAATCCTGGGGCTCCGGTTCTTCCTCGTGACAAATGTGCTTGCCTTCTCCTGGGTGCCCGTTCTGGTCCAGGGAGGGCTGGCTCTCAAGGCTGCCTGGTTGGTATTGTGGATCCTGGCGTGGGGAAGGGACACAGAATTAGCCTTTGACTTTTCCCATAGACGACCTTTGCCCTTGCCATCGACCACCCTCACCCTTCCATTCAGCATTGCAGGGGCCCCCGAAATCTCCAAAGAGGGGCAGGGGTCTCTCAGTACACACCTCCACCTTCATCCACACCTTGACTGGATTTAGAATCACCTCTGCTGGGGGTGTGTCTAAGAGGGTGTTTCCAGACCCTGACTGTGGGTGGTTCTATTCCATGAGTTGGGGGCTCACACTGATCAGAAAGTTAAAAGTGAGCTGAGCCCCAGAATTCATCTCTCTGTGATGTAACCAGCGGCCTCACTTGTGATTTCCCTGCCATGGTGGGCTCAATCAATGTGACCTGCAGTGACCCAGGATGGACTCCATGTGACCTACGATGACCTACGATGGACTCCAATGTGACCTACGATGATCCAGGATGGACTCAACATGACCTACGATGACCCAGGATGGATTCCAACGTGACCTACGATGACCCAGGATGGACTGAACGTGACCTACAATGACCCAGGATGGACTCAACATGACCTACGATGACCCAGGATGGACTCAATGTGACCTACGATGAGCTAGGATGAACTCCAATGTGACCTATAATGACCCAGGATGGACTCTAACGTGACCTACGATGACCCAGGATGGAGTCAATGTGACCTACGATGACCTAGCATGGACTCAACGTGACCTACGATGACCCAGGATGGACTCCAATGTGACCTATGATGACCCAGGATGGACTCAACGTGACCCACGATGACCCAGGATGGACTCAACATGACCTATGATGACCTAGGATGGACTCCACATGACCTACGATGACGTAGGATGGACTCCATGTGACCCATGATGACCTAGGATGGACTCCATGTGACCTATGAGGACCCAGGATGGACTCCATGTGACCTACGATGACCCAGGATGGACTCCTACGTGACCTACAATGACCCAGGATGGAGTCAATGTGACCTACGATGACCCAGGATGGACTCTAATGTGACCTATGATGACCTAGGATGGGCTCAATCAATGTGACCTACGATGACCCAGGATGGACTCCAATGTGACCTACGATGACCCAGGATGGACCCAACGTGACCTACGATGACCCAGGATGGACTCCAACGTGACCTATGATGACCCAGGATGGACTCCAATGTGACCTACGATGACCCGGATGGCTCATGACCACTCGGTGACTCTGACCATGACCCAGTGGACTGATGTGCCTACATGACCCAGTGTGGACTCACATGACCATGACGTGATGGCTCAGTGACCAGGAGTCTGGATGGACTCAGTGTGACCAGATGTCATGGTGGACTCAGTGTGACCGGCTGTCGTGGTGGGCTCAGTGTGACCGGCTGTCGTGGTGGGCTCAGTGTGACCGGATGTCGTGGTGGGCTCAGTATGTCTGGCTGCCATGTTGGACCAGCTGCCTCACTCACGATTTCCCTGCCTGATTTACTGTGTCCTCAAACCGTGAGCCAAAGTGAGCCCTTCCTTTCTTTAGTTGCATCTGTCAGGTATTTTGTCAACAGCAACAAGAAAAGCAATGCTCCTCCCCCCATCCAGTGTTTTGCATTCTATAGTTCCAGTCACCCAAGGGCAACCAAATATTAAATTTCCAGAAACAACTCATTTGTTTCTCAATAATGGTTATTACAGTATGTTATGAATATTGTATTCTATTATTGTTGTTAATCACTTGCTATGCCTAGTTTATGAATTAAACTTTACCATAAGTACTTATGTGTAGGAAAACCAGTATATATAGGGTATCCACTGGGTTCTTGGAACATGTTTCTCATAGACAAACTCAAGTCTTGGTCACACAAAGCAAGAGTTAAATGTGGGACTAGAGGAAAGATATTTATCTGTTTGGCCTTTCCTAGCTCCTTTGTTTATCATTTCCAAATCCCTTTTTCTTTCTTTCTTATTATTTTTTGAGAGCAAGAATGGGTGCTCCAGGGCCTTTCAGCCCCTGTGAACGAACTCCAGATGCGTGCGCCCCCTTGTGTGCATGTGCGACACTGCATGCTTGTGCCACTGTGCCTCTGGCTCTGTGGGACCTGGACATTCATACATGCGTTCTTAGGCTTCACAGGCAAGCATCTTAACCACTAAGCCATCTCTCCAGCCCTCCATTTTCTTAATATGAATTAACAATAGGAAAATTAAAAAAAACAATCCAGCACTGCTGGGCGTGCTTGTGCACGCCTTTAATACCAGCACTCAGGAGGCAGAGGTAGGAGGATCTCTGTGAGTTGGAGGACACCCTAAAACTAGATAGTGAATCCCAGGTCAGCCTGGGCTAGAGCAAGACTCTACCTCTAAAAACCAATAATCATCATCATCATCCAGCACTAAGAAGATGAGCAAGAAAAGAGATTTGGTGGTGGGGGGGCTGGAGAAATGGCTTAGCGGTTAAGCACATGCCTATGAAGTCTAAGGACCCCAGTTTGAGGCTCGATTCCCCAGGACCCACGTAAGCCAGATGCACATCTCTCTCTTTCTGTCTCTCTCTTTCTCTGTCTGTCACTCTCAAATAAATAAAAAGAAATTTAGACTTTATCAATGCCCCTGGAGCTCATGACTCAGAAGTCCAGCCTAATCAGACTGAAGGCCCTTGGCTAAGCCACAGCAGAAGAGGCCTGGCCTGCTGTTCTGCCACCAGGCAAACAGGTCCCTGGTGTCCTGTCCCCACACGAGGCTCCCCCCTCCGAGGTCCACCACCCTCGTGCCGTGGAAGGTGAGCCGGTCAGCTGACCCTCATACGTGAGTGTACCCTCAGGTCCCCGTGGGGAGAGATGGAGGACTCCCCATGAGTCCACAACCCTTGGGTAGAATGAGTGCCCAGCGGGCAAGGGCGCCAGCCTGGCCTGCCAAGGCCAGCTCTACGCACCTGGCCAAGCCGCCTGTGTTTCTTTGATACCCTCTGGTTTTTTGGCTTAACTGACAGTTTGTGCTTGGCAGCACTGTTGTCCAGACGAGCGATGGCTCGGGGGATGGCATCGAGGTTGACGCTCTCGATGGTTCCTGCCGAAGAGAAGTGCCTTTTTGGCCGAGAGGGTTTCGCTGGAGCGACCTAGAGTGCAGGTTACGATATACGAGTCAATATCGGTCAGAAAGCCACCTGCAGGGAATCCCACCCTGGCAGACCCCTCTTCGAGTCTGTGTCGGACCAGCTTGGCCCAGGGAATGCTGGGGAGCAGAAGTGCTCATCAGTACAATGGTATGAGCCCAGGCTTTGGAACCCAAAGTCAACATATTGATTATTCGTACTACCAATGGCTACTTGAATTCTCTAAGCCATTCAGGCTTTCCAGGGCTAAGACTCCTTACTGGCAATGCTAGGACCTAGAGAAAATAAGTGGGGGGTGGGGGGGGGGGGGAGGGGGAGCACAAACTTATGCACAGCCTGTTTTGGTAAACAGACTCACTGACCCACAGCCATGCCCATTGTCTTGACTGTTTCTGGGCTACAAGGGAGGGCGGCAAAAAGGAGAGTCATGTAGATGCAGCCTTCCATCACTGAACCTAAAATAATTAGTTTGCCGAGAGAGAGAGAGAGAGAGAGAGAGAGAGAGAGAGAGAGAGAGAGAGAGAGAAATGGGTGCACCAAGGCATCTAGCCACTGCAACTGAACTCCAGATGTATGCACCACCATGTGTATCTGGCTTATGTGGGACCTGGAGAATCGAACCTGGGTCCTTAGGCTTCACAGGCATGCACCTTGACCGCTCTGCCATCTCTTCAGCCCATTTCTTGAGTCTTTTTTGAGATAGGGTCTCACTCTAATCCAGGCTTATCTGGAACTTACTTTGTAGCCCAGGCAATCCTCCTTCCTCAGCCTCCCGAGTGCTGGGACTAAAGGCATGTGCCACCACACCTGGTAAGTCCCTTTGTAAAAAAAAAAAATTGTGCGTGTCTGTGTGTGTGTGTGTGCGCGCGCGTGCACTTGCATGCACGTGCACACACAGGGCCTCTTGCCACTGCAAATGAATGCCAGGTGTTTGTGCCACATTGTGTACCCAGCATACGTGGGTAGCTTGGGAATTGAATCCTGGTCCAACAGGCTTCGCAAGCAAGTGCCTTTAACTGCTAAGCCACCTTCCCAGCACCTGCACGAGTCCCCGCTGCAGTCAGCATCATGTTGCTGGGATAAGCATCCAACCAGACACAGCTGATGGAGTCTATGGGAGGAAGGGGTTTATTTCAGGCTTACACATCCGGGGGAAGCTCCATCAATGGCAGGAGACACTGGATCCCTTTCATAGATCCAGAGAAAAACCACCAACAGCTAGCACCCCAAAAAAACAGCCAGAGCTCAAACCGCTCTGAACACACCTTTGGGCTGGAGTGAAGATCTGCCCCCAAACACCTTAGGGCTGATCTTCAGGATCTTCCCACAGAGCCACCCCCTCCCCAACACAAACAGGAAGGGATCTGCCTGCTAGGGGCTCATGTTGCAAGCCCAATTTTAAGGAATTTGAATAATTCATTTGAATTATTTTATTATGAATAATTTTATTATTTGCTATTTTATTATTATTATATTATATTTTATTATTTTTAAATTATGAATAATTTTAATGGGGCCATATATTTAAACCACCACATTCAAACTACCACAGTACCTTCTTTTATGCCTAAGTAGCAAATCTCATTTGGTTAAGTGCTCCATATACATTTGTTGATTAAATGAAGGAACAATAAAACATCTCTATGCCAAGGACATGCAATTTATTTATTTATTTTTCAAATTTTATTTTTATTTATTTATTTTAGAAAGAGAAAGAAAGAGGTGGATATATATATGTGTGTGTGTATATATATATATATATATATATATATATATATGGAGAGAGAGAGAGAGAGAGAGAGAGAGACAGAATGGGTGAGCTAGGGCCTCTAGCCACTGCAAACGAACTCTAGATATATGTGCCACCATGTGCATCTGGCTTACATGGGTCCTGGGGATTTGAACCTGGGTCCTTAGGCATCACAGGAAAATGACTTGACCACTAAGCCATCTCTCCAGCCCATGAACTCAATTTTTTTGTCATCAGACAGGCTTTAATGTGAGTTGAAGCCAGTTCACAATACATAAATCTAAATATCATACCCGGTTTCCATCTGGCTACTAGGGGGAGAGGAAGACAGGGGTTTCCTTTGCCTGCAGGGGATGGGGAGGAGCATAGAAAGGCCAGAGAAAGCTTAAAGAGAAATAGGATGCAGAGGCCCGTGTGTGTGTGTGTGTGTGTGTGTGTGTGTGTGTGTAAGGGGTGTCTGCTGTCCCCTCCCGTCCTGGGCCAGCCTTCGTCTCCTGTAGACGTGTTACCTTCCATTCATCCCCCACCTGTGTGGTTTGCTCTTAAAGCATCAGGCCACAGCCACATCATTTCTCCTTCGTGCCTCTGTCGCCTCCTGTTTAGATCCTGTCATGACGGCCGGATGCCTGGGGATTTGACTCATGGTCCCTGAACCATTCCGCCACTCCTCCCTCGGCCAGCCCCACTAGGACTAGAAAGCTGACGCACGCGGGGAACAGGTATAGGAGGGCCGGCTGGACGTGCTTAAAGATGGCGAGGCCCAGGTGAGAGATGAAGGGTGCAGGGCTGGCGTGGAAACTGTGAAGGGAATGCTTCTTTAAACTCATGTTAAAAACTTTGCACGTGCAAGCTGGGCGTGGTGGTGCATGCCTTTCACTCCAGCGCTTGGGAGCCTGAGGTAGGAGGATCGCTGGGAGTTTGAGGTCAACACGGGGCTACAGAGTGAGTTCAGGGTCAGCTTGGGCTACAGTAAGACTCTGTTTTATTAAATAACCAACCAACCGGGCTGGAGAGATGGCTTAGTGATTAAGGCGCTTGCCCGCGAAGTCTAAGGACCCATGTTTGACTCTCCAGATCCCACGTAAGCCGCATGCACAAAGGTGAGACAAGCGCAAGGTGGCACATGCCCACTAGGGGGCGCAAGCGCCTGGAGTTTGATTTCAGTGGCTGAGGCCCTGGCGTACCAATTCTCTCTCTTTTTCTCACTCTCTCTAAAATAAAAAAAAGTTGAAAACAACAACAACAACAAAGCCCTCCCAACCAACCAATCAAACAGAAACAACCAAGCGAAAAAAGCAAACAAACATAAACCAAAACCAAAACAAAACAAAACAAAAAAATAACTTTGCAACAGCAGAGAAATGGGCATCTGTGAAGTGACGCTACCAATTGTACGTTTCAAGGCCCTTTTCCAGTGTGCCTCAGAGCACTTGGCCACTGTCACTCTCCTGCTGGTGTCAAACACCCTGAACACTTCCAAGAGGAAGAGTCTGTCCAACAGGAAGTAGACAATGCTAGTGTTTGGGTGTAGGACATCCACTCCGTCAGGGCAGAAAGCCAGGTCAAACAGGCCGCTGGAAATCCAGGGCGTCATCAGAAGATGCCAGGGATGCTACTTAGGCCCAGCCACACCAGATAATTTGTGTCAAGCTCATAGTTGACCATCTCCGGACGGAGAGGCTGGGCAAGAAACTCCCCAGGGTGGGAGCCTCCCCTCCCATCGGTCAGCACCTGAGCACAGGAGGGTGTGGCTGTGGGCATGGTCAGAGGCCCACAGGCCTGGGGGTTGGCTAACCCAGCCGGGAGAAAGAGCAGGGCCAGTGCACTGGGTGTTGAGAGCACAGGCTCTGCCTTCTGCAGCTGGGTGATGCTGGGGGAGGTTTTGTTTCCTTTGTGAAAATATCAACAGTGCCTCCCTCATGCCAGTTCAAGGCCACCCTGGGATACATAGTGAGATCCCGCCTCAAAATTCAAATAAGTGTCTTGTCACAGTCATTCACAGTCGCAGGGTACTGAGTGCACCAAAAAAATAAAAGAAAAACAACTCTTTGGCTGGAGAGATGGCTTAGCAGTTAAGGCATTTACCTGCGAAACCTAAGGATCCAGGTTTGATTCCCCAGTACCCACGTAAACCAGATGCACAAGGGGGGCACATGTGTCTGGAGCTTGTTTGCAGTGGCTGGAAGCTCTGGCGTGCTCATTCTCTCTCTCTCTCTCTCTCTCTCTCTCTCAAATAAATAAATAAAGTTAAAAAAACAAACAAACAGGGCCAGAGGGATGGCTTAGCAGTTAAGGCATTTGCCTGCAAAGCCAAAGGACCCAGGTTTGATTCCCCAGGACCCATGTTAGCCAGATGCACAAGGGGGCGCACACGTCTGGAGTTTGTTTGCAGTGGCTGCAGGCCCTGGCATGCCCATTCTCTCTCTCTCTTTCTCTGTCAAATAAATAAATAGATAAATAAATAAAAATAAGATAGTAAAAAAAAGAAAAAAGAACATTAAAAAAACCAAACAAACAACTCTTAGTCGGGCATGGTGGCGCACACCTTTAATCCCAGCACTCGGGAGGCAGAGGTAGGAGGATCGCCATGAGTTCGAGGCCACCCTGAGACTACATAGTGAATTCCAGGTCAGCCTGGACTAGAGTGAAACCCCACCTTGCAAAACAACAATGATAACAAAACCCAAAAAACTCTTGTGAAAACAAACAAGCAACCCCCCCCCCAAACAAATGGAAAAAAGGATGCCCCAGGAGCAGGTGTCATTCCCTAGAGAATGAACTGTTGAACTGCCCACAGTTTTGGAACGGGGGTGCAATCACTAAAGGCTAAATCCAAGCTGAGCATCAAGGCCACACCTGTAATACTAGTATTTGTAGGGCTGGGTTAGGGAAGGAGGAGCAGGAGTTCAAAGCCAGCTTCTGCTACATAGTGAGTTTGAGGCCAGCCTGGACTTTTTTTTTCTGGTTTATTTATTTATTTATTGAGTGGGAGAAGGAGAAAGAGAGAGAGAGAGAGAGAGAATGTGAAGCCTCTAGCCACTGCAAACGAACTCCAGAGGCATGCACCACCATGTGCATTTGGTTTACATGGGACCTGGAGAACTGAACCTGGGTCCTTAGGCTTCAGAGGCAAGTGCCTTAACCACTAAGCAATCTCTTCAGCCCACTTTTTTTTTTGTTTTGTTTTTGTTTTTCGAGGTAGGGTCTCGCTCTAGCCCAGGCTGACCTAGAATTCAATGTGTAGTCTCAAGGTGGCCTCTAACTCACGGTGATCCTCCTAACTCTGCCTCCCAGGTGCTGGGATTAAAGGCGTGCGCCACCACGCCCGGCTACGTTTGTTTTTAATTAAAGAAATTAAAATTCCATAGCCTCAGATTGACTGCACCTGTTTAGAATTCAGAGCAGCTGTGGAGCAGCCTGAGTCAGAGGCCACATTGAGTGATCCTAAGATGCCACACCTGCAGCTCGTTAGAACTGAAGATAAGCAGTGAGGAAAGGACTCCTGGTATATCTCGCAATGGGCAGCAGGGGGCGCTCACAGCACGATCCGCCAGAGCCTGCAGCTCAGCCCGCACAAGGCTTGCCCAGGGCCAGGTTCCTGGACTGCGTTTGCACTGTGATTGTAGGTTCGATGAAGTTTGCATGCGAAAGCCTTGAATTTTTCAATTGCCTCTCATATCTATGCACAAATGTAAAAAGACCAAGCTAGCACAACGTTGCAATCAGCAAAAACGCTTAGTACATAAAATTTTCTGAATTAAGAAACACAGAAAAAACGTTTCTAGCCTTTCACGTTACAGCTTTTATTACGGTTACTTTTATAATAGGTACCAAATTTGGAGTCATTGTTGAGAGGAGATGAATTGGACATTTATTTCCATCCCCTGAGAATGAGTGAAGAATGACAGAGCAAAGTCACAGACTGAAGTGAGGGAGGAGCTCCTGGAGTTGAGATTTATTATTTTTTAAATATTTAATTTTTATTTATTTATTTGAGGGGGGGGAGGGAGAGAAAGAGAGAGAATGGGCATGTCAGGGCCTCCAGCCACTGCAAATGAACTCCAGATATATGTGCTATCTTCTGCATTTGGCTTACGTGGGTCGTGGGGAATTGAACCTGGGTTCTTTGGCTTTGCAGGCAAGTGCCTTAACTGCTAAGCCATCTGTCCAGTTCTTATTTTTTTTTAATATTTTATTTAGTGTGTGTGTGTGTGCACATGCACACGTGTGCATTAGGACCTCTTGCCACGGCAAACAAACTCCAGATCCATTCACTGCCTTTTGCATCTGGTGCTGGGGAATCAAACCCAGGCCAGCAGGTATTGCAAGCAGGTGTCTTTAACCACTCATCTATTTTCCCAGCCAAAAGCTGAGTTTTATTTTACTTATTTATTTTGAGAAAGTGTGTGTGTGTGTGTGTGTGTGTGTGTAAGAGAGAGAGAGAGAGAGAGAATGGGAACACCAGGGCCTCTAGCCACTGCAAACGAACTCCAGATGCATGTGCCACCTTGTGCATCTGGCTTAACGTGGGTCCTGGGGAATTGAACCTGGGTCCTTAGGCTTCACAGGTAAATGCCTTAACCACTAAGCCATCACTCCAGCCCTCAAAGCTGAGTTTTTTTTTTTTTTTTTTTTCCGAGGTAGGGTCTCACTCTAGCTCAGGCTGACCTGGAATTCACTATGTAGCCTTAGGGTGGCCTCGAACTTGTGGTGATCCTCCTACGCCACCACGCCCAGCAAAGCTGAGTTTTATTTATTTATTTTATTTCCCACCACCACCACCGCTACCGTCCCGAAGCTGAGTTTTAAATGCCAAACTTTGCTTTTATCTTCCCAGCTGGGTCTAATCCCTGGGTGCAGGCGCTGTCCTCAGCCATCCTCCTCACGGGGCGCAGAGCCGCTCACTGTCACGTCTGCCAGACCTCCGGAGAAGCCCTGTCCCATGTACAGGGGCAGCTCCTCACTGGGGCGGCCTCGCTCCCATGGGAGACATGCTCAGAGAGAAGGGTCTGCAGTCCTCAGACTGCGGGTGAAGTCCCAGGTCTACAAGGGTCAGTAGAAGCTTAAAAATAGCAGCTGGGGAGGTGGCGCAGTGGTCAAGGTGCTTGCCTGCAAAGCCTAACAACCCAGGTTTGATTCTCCAGTCCCCACATAAAGCTAGATGCACAAGATGGTGCACGTGTCTGGAGTTTGTTGGCAGAGGCTGGGGGCCCCGGTACACTCATTCTCTCTCTCTCTCTGCTTGCAAATAAAAAAATAAAAATAAAGCCGGGCATGGTGGCACACGCCTTTAATCCCAGCACTCAGGAGGCAAAGGTAGGAGGATTGCTGTGAGTTTGAGGCCACCCTGAGACTACATAGTGAATTCCAGGTCAGCCTGGACTACAGTGAGACCCTACCTCAGAAAACCAAAAAAAGAAAAACAAAGAAAAGCTTAAAGCCTTAAAAATAGATATGTAGAAGTAGAGAAAGGAGACAAAGGGTTGTCTGTTTGTTTTTTAATCTCACATCTCTACATACAAGACTTTTTTTTTTTTTTTTTTTTTTGGTAAGACCTCATTCTAGCCCAGGCTGACCTGTAATTCTCCTTCTGTGTAGTTTCAGCTGGACCCCAAACTCATAGTGATCCTCCTACCTCTGACTCCCAAGTGCTGGGATTAAAAGTGTGTGCCACCATGCCTGGTAAGTATTTTTTTAAAAATATTATTCATTTATTTGAGAGAGAGAGGTGTGGGCACACACAGTTCTTCTTGCCACTGCAAATGAACTCCAGACGCATGTGCCACTTTGTGTAGCTGGCTTTTATGTGGGTACTGGGGATTTGAACTCAGGTCATAAGGATTTGCCAGCATGCACTTTTAACCGCTGAGCCACTTCTTCATCCTTCAAACATGAGCATCTTCAAGTATTCTGGATCCCTTTTCCAATTGGTCAACAGTGTCTTGAAGAACACAATACATTTGTGAAGACTACAAGGCATGCTAGAAATATGGCTGTTTTGTTTTTTAGGGCAAGGTTCATTTCTGGAAGTTGCATTGTCATGGAAACAGATGCATCACCCTGTACCCCTGGTTGCGTGGGGAAGGAGTCTAAGATATGAAGGCATCATCTAATGCAAAAGGAAGCAGCTGGCTTTTGGAGAAAGGAAGTTAAAGGAAGGAGGCTAAGTAAATCAGTTTAAATGCTCTTACCTTCTCCTCCATCGCACTTCCGGCTCCAGGAGGATTTGGAGGACTGGGAGAACTTGGCGGGTCACCAGACTAGAATGAGGAGAGCGCTTACATTAATTCTGGGACGGGACGCTTCTGGGCAAGTAACTACTGTCCATGCCTGGGCACAGCTGACCCCTCCTCCACACAGGGGTGCAGCTGGCCTGTGGGGACCAGAGGGGTCACTGTGGGCACTTTGATGACAAGGCCTTCCCGAGGCTCAGGTGGGCGTGGTCCTCTTCCTGGAGCCTGGCACATTTCTCACTTGGGGTGACACCCCCCCCTCCCGCCTCAAGCCCCTGTGTGGCGCACGCCTTTAATCCCAGCACTCGGGAGGCAGAGGTAGGAGGATCACTGAGAGTTCGAGGCCACCCTGAGACTACATAGTTAACTGCAGGTCAGCCTGGACTAGAGTGAGACCCTACCTCGAAAAACAACAACAACAACAACAACAACAACAAAAAAAAAAAAAAAAAAGAAAGAAAGAAAGAAAGAAAGAAAGAAAGAAAGGACTGTGGACCACACAGCTCCAACCCTGCAGCTTTTGGCCTTGCTTTTTTTAAAAAATTTTTTTTGTTTATTTTTATTTATTTGAGACTGACAGAGAGAGAAAGAGGGAGAGAGAGAGAGAGAGGGAGGGAGAGAGAATGGGTGCGCCAGGGCCTCCAGCCACTGTAAACGAACTCCAGACACGTGCACCCCCTTGTGCATCTGGCTAACGTGGGTCCTGGGGAATCCAGCCTCGAACTCTAGTCCTTAGGCTTCACAGGCAAGCGCTTAACCACTAAGCCATCTCTCCAGCCCTTTATTTATTTGAGAGTGACAGACAGACACAGAGAGAAAGAGGCAGATAGATAGAGAGAGAATGGGCGCGCCAGGGCCTCCAGCCACTGCAAACGAATGATGCGTGCGCCCCCTTGTGCATCTGGCTAACGTGGGTCCTGGGGAATCGAGCCTGAAACCGGGGTCCTTAGGCTTCACAGGCAAGTGCTTAACAGCTAAGCCATCTCTCCAGCAACCCCCCCACCTTATTTTAACTGGGAGAATTCTCCCTGCTAAACAACAGTGGGTGAGAAGAAAAGAAGTCCCTTCCAATGCCACTCGTAAAGCACTGGGCTCAGCAGGCAAAAGACCAGGAGGGAAAGGGAAGAGGAAGGTGACCTCAGAACATCCCCAGCAGGTCATCCAAGCTTTTCTGTTTTGTTTTGTTCGAGGTAGGGTCTCACTCTGGCTCAGGCTGACCTGGAATTCACTACGGGGTGGCCTTGAACTCACGGCGATCCTCCTACCTCTGCCTCCCGAGTGCTGGGATTAAAGGCGGGCGCCACCACGCCCGGCAATGCTGGTCCTCTTTTAAGACCAGTTCAATCCCATGTGAGCCTTTGTTGCGGCTCATCCCCTTAAGCAGTTCCCCACCTTGTCCTCCCTCAGTCGGTTCTCAAGCACACATCTAAAGGCACAGTCACTCACTTTCATATTACCCTGTTTTCTTTTCTGTGTGGCCAGCGTTTTGGTCGACTCGAAGCCATTACCTTCACCTGGACGTTGACCTGTGCCCTGTGTGATGCCCTCTCACTAGGACGTACACCACCAGAGTCCCTCCCGTGGCAGATCTTGCTCATCTCTGTAGCACCCGCACCTAAGACAAGGTCTGCTGCACAAAGCCTCTCTCCTCCTCCCGGGGCCACAGAACCTCACGCTCAGATGGTCAGCAGTAATAGAATGTTCTTCAGTTCTTCATTGCTGTTGCTCTGACTGCCACTGGAGAGGTTCAGTGGAGCGTTGCTAAACCCCTTAGAGGGGATGGACCCTGCCCCTGCTCCGTCTACCACCCAAAGGCTGTTGATATGTGAGTGCCTGGTGTGTGTGTGTGTGTGGGGGGGTTAGGATCAGGACCCAGCAGAGGCGGGCAATGAGGTACACTGTCTCTTCCTGTCCCCACTTCCCTCAGAAAATTGTTAGTCTTGCTTACTATTCTTCTGAGGCATTGGCTGATTAGCATGCTTATTTGTTAAAATTTTTATTTATTTATGTATGTGCATGTGTGTACGGGCACACGTGCCATGGCTAGTGTGTGGAGGTCAGAGGACCACTCTGAAGTGTCTGTGCTGCACGTTGTTTGACAAGAGGTCTGTCACCACTGCACGCAAACTCCCAGACTGCAAAGGGCTGCCAGCCTAGCTGGGCTACGGGCTTCAGATGCTCCTGGCTGCACCTCCCAGTGGCGCAGGGGCACTGGGATCTGAGGTGCGGGCGCCGCTTTCCATCCGGCTTCACGTGGGTGCTGGGGAATTGAACCTGGACTGGCAGGCTTTTGCAAGCAAGGTCCTTCAACTGCTGAGCTATCTTTCCAAGCCCTTAAGTATTTTTCTCCCTCCTCCCTCCCTTCCTCCCTACCTCCTTCTCTCCTTCCTTCCTTCCTTCCTCGCTCTCTCTAAGAAGACACACACATACACACACACACAGAAACAGAGAGAGGGGGGGGGGAAGAATGGGTGTGCCAGGGTCTCTAGCCACTGCAAATGAATACCAGATGCATGCACATCTGGCTTTCTGTGGGTAGTGGGGAATTGAACTCCAGTTCTTAGGTTTTGAGACAAACACCTTAAGTGCTGAGTCATCTCTCCAGTTCAGTTTTTTTTTTTTTGGTAAGAAAAAGCATTTTCTTGGCTTATCAAGGTGCCATAAATTTTGGTGTTTTAAAAATGGACATAAGGGAGATGGCTCAGTGGTTCAAGGTGCTTGCTTGCAAAAGCCTGCCAACCTGTACTCAATTCCCCAGCCCCTCATGTAGAGCTGGACAGGAAATTGTTTTCAGCTGCAAGAGACCCTGATATATATGCATGTACACACACACACACACACACACACACACACACACACATGTATTTGCAAATAAGGAAATAAAATTTTTAGCCAGGTGTGGTGGCACACGCCTTTAATCCCGGCACTTGGGAGGCAGAAGTAGGTGGATCTCCATGAGTTCGAGGCCAGCCTGAGACTACATAGTGAATTCTGGTTCAGTCTGGGCTAGAGTGTGAGCCTACATTGAAAAAAAAAATTTTTTTTTTAAATACTTGAAGCCCATCCTTCATTAGACCCTTGACTTGGTAGGACTTTTGCTCCTTTTTCTGAAAAGCAGTCTAAGGACACTTCTCCCACTTCTGCAAGAACTCTCCACTCAGGATCTATACAAAGAGTTTCCTCCATGGTGTCAATGGGTAAATTTAAACAGACAGGTCCTGGAATGTGATTTTCTGTCCGTGCCAAGTGGATCAGTTGAGATGGCTTGTGTGATGTGTTCTGTCTTGCTGGGCCCCTTACTGCTTTCTTTGTCATTAAATTAGTCCAACTTGACAAGTAATTACTTAGTGCTATTAAGCAAGGGAGACCCTGATGTGTAACACTCAGTTTCTTCACAAGAAGGTCAACGCTTAAGAAGGTCAAGAAGTGGCAAAGACGCACTTAAAAGGCATAGAGGAGACCACGCAGCCTGCGGCTGAGGCCAGGTCAGGTTTGCTAGAAGAAATGGACATGGCTTGAATCCTGACCGCACTGGCAAGAGTGTGTGCTAAGGCCCCCATGTCCTCTTCCTTGTTGACCTCCCACTCAGGCCACTGGCCTGAGAAGAATCGTCCAACCCTGACCTGTGCACTGCGAAAAGATTCTCCCACTTTGTACCCCTGCCCCATTCAGGCTCCAGGGTCATCAGATGGCCATGCCCACAGCCCCAGCTTGCCCTGGCTTAGGGGCACCATCCCTTTCCCCGGGAGGAGACTTACTTTGTGCTCCGTGTCTGAGAGGGTGATGTCCTGCTGGGTCACAATTTCCATGGGACTGGTCAGAAAGGAGTCCTCCTCTGAGCTAGCCTCGGCACTGCCCGCCTTCTTCATGGGAATGGCGTTGGGTGGCCGCTGCCCAAACTTGATATTCTTGCCCAACTGTCGCTGGGGAGAGACAAGGGCAAGGCATTCTGAAGCAGCGAAACAGCCCCGGCGACGGTGGCCAGGTTCCCCAGCACAGCCAGGAAGCAGGGGGAGGCCCATGCGGTGCTCAGCTGCCGGTTCTAGACCCCCGGGGCCCTGCCAGGCACCTCGGGGTGGTCCTGTGGTGACTTCACTTGTGTCCCGTCTTCCAGCCATTAAGCTTTGCATCCAGTCACTCTGGAGGAAATGCAAAGATTTCCTACTACGTACAGGGGCATATGTTTGATCCAAAGGTTGGAAATACATGCGTTCGATCTTTTTTTTTTTTTGGTTCATCTATAAATCCAAACAGTCTTTGAAAAGTACAAAAATATTACATGGAAAACAGTTACATGGAATAGAGTCACCCTGGGGAAAAGGAAGTCTCTTAAGTTGGGTGCAACATGAGATTTCTCCAGCATCCTCTGGATGCACGCCCTTGTAGGTTTTTATAGTGGTGGTGCCCTGAAGAGGGGCTCCTGTGACTGGCAAGTCTTTCCCTAGGCGATGCTGAAATCACACTGGGGATGGGAACTATCTAGATTTCGTTGCCTCGCTGTAGGATCCATCATGCAATAGGAGACAACGGGAACCAGGGCCAGGGAGGGGCGCATTACTGGGTGATAGGAGCTAAAAGGACGGGCAGAACGGAGGGCAGGAAGTCGCGAGAAAGCGGGGATCTCCACAGCATTCTGAGTTAGACAGGGTCCAGGTTAGAAAAGGGAAAATGTCTCCACATATTGCGCTAGTGTCTCCTTGGGGCGGGGGGTGGTGCTGGGGAATCTCCCTTAGCTAAAAACCATTATGTGAATTTCAGGTGCTTTGGTTTCATCTTCAAAATAATACATTCTCTGATATCTATCTTTAACGTGGCTAGTATTTAATTCAACAGAGACTGCAACAAGAGCCTCCGAGCCCCTCATTACAAAAAAAAGAAAAAGAAGTTAGATGTCCAACAGGAAGGGGTAAGTGGGCCGAGTTTCTGGGACGGGTAAGTGCTGGCCCAATGGATGTGAGGCCAGGTCTTCTAACATCACAATCGGGATTGCATTCATTGCACCTCCCCGACTCTCATACCTTTGACTCGTGCCCTCCTTGAAGTGGCAGTCACATAAAAGAGATGATGTGACTTGTTTTTTTTTTGTTTGGTTTTCCGAGGTAGGGTCTCACTCTAGCTCAGGCTGACCTGGAATGCACTATGGAGTCTCAGGCTGGCCTTGAGCTCAAGGAGATCCTCCTACCTCTGCCTCCCGGCTGCTGGGATTAGGGGGGTGCGCCACCGCTGATGTGGCATTCTTAATTACTTCTCTGAAGTTCCCTGTAAGAGGGTCCCTCGAGGGAAATGCCTCTGATCCCCTCAGAACTCTATGGGCAACCCCCACCCTTGCCTGGTGAGCTGTGAGTACGCAGCAGAGATGAGCTGGCGACTCTGCTCCCTGTGTCCCTCCCCCATAACAAGACCCCCCCCCCATGCCGAGTCAGGTGCAGGGGCTCACACTTGGGGGTTTCAGCCGGCAGCTGGCTCCCAGCCCTACAGGAAAAGAGCGCACGTCCAACAGCCCCCATTCAGCCAGGGAAGGACAACTTCAGCCACCCTCTGGAAAGGGCTGCGGGGTGCTGCAAAAGGGCGTCTCCCAGAAACAAGCCCAGCGGGGAGCTAAGCAGTCACAGCAGGCACAGTTACGACAGCCCATGGCGCGGAGACAAGAGGACACGGAGTCGCACAGCCACAGGCCCCTCTTTCTCTGCTGCCCAGGGAGAGGGACCATCTGGGCACAGGACACATGCTGACCGTCCATGTGGCCTGCCAGGCCACCTTCCCTGGGAGCCTTGGCCAAGAGCCACAGACTGTCCTAAATCCCCTTTGACTGGGGTGAGCTGCTGCTGTGCTCTGGAATGCAGCGAGGGCCCGAGGGCCGGCCCTTCTTTCCTTTTCAGAGACAGTCTCCCTGAGTGGCCTAGGCTGGCTTAGAACTCTTGACCCTCCTGCTTCCTCCTCCCAAGTGCAGGGACGACTAGAGGCATTTGCCACTTCAGCAGGTTATTCTCCCCCCCCCCCCTTGACACACAACAAGAACAGACTATTTCTGGGGCAGAGTGTGATCTTTCAATACACACATACAAATCCATAAAGGTCAAACCAGGGTGGCTGGCACAACACTCACCTCAGACATTTGTCATTTCTTTAATGTGAGGAATATTCAAAGTTCTCCTTTCCGGATATCTTGAAATACACTATAAACTATTAACTATAGCTACTCTACAGTGTTGTAGAACACTAGAGCTTTAAAAAAAAAAAAAAAAAACCTTTACCGTGATATGTATTTTATGTCTTCTTTAAAGAACACTAGAACTTAATCTTTCTACTAACTGCAGTGTTGGGCCTACAGACCAACAAAGATAAAGACATTTCTTCTTCTTAAAACTGTTTTATTTATTTATTCACAAGGGGAGAGAGAGGTGGAGGGGGGAGAGAAAGACACTGGGCACACTAGCGCCTCTCGACACTGCAAACGAACTCCAGATGCACGAAGTACTTTGTGTATCTGGCTTTACGTGGGTACTGGGGAATCGAACCCCGGTTGTTAAGCTCTGTAGGCAAGCGCCTTAACCGCTGAGCCATTTCTCCAGCCTCAAGGATATTTGTTATACCCACGATGGAAAGGATAATATTTTTGTGCATGTGTGTGTGTGTTTGTGCACTCTCTCACGTGTGTGTGTGCGCGCACGCGTGTGTGCAGGGCAGGGCAACAACAGGCGTCATCCTCACATATGCTATCTACTTCCTTTTGAGACAGTCTCTCCTCTGTCTGGAGGTCACCAGTTATAGTAGACTGGCTGGCCAGTGAGCCCCGAGAACCCCCCGTCTCTGCTTCCCCGGTGCTCAGATTATACACACACACCACCACGGCCAGCATTCTTATAGGCACCGGGGATCAAACTCAGGCCCGCATGCCAGCCCCACAGAGGGCAATTCTCTAATGTCCTTCGTGACCTAACACTCAACTGCCAGTTGCTTAGGACTTTTGTCACCACTGTGAAAAAGAGCAAATACGCTGAGATTTTACTTCAACTGGGTCCTTTTTTAAAAAATTGATGGTTCATTTTGATACTTAAGAAACAAAAAAGGGTGTGGGGAAAATGCACAGTTTAGAGATAAAAGTCCAAAGACAAGATGGCTGCGCCATGGCCACATATGGGAGACGAAAGGGCATTAACAAGACGGTGGAGGAACAAACAGTAAGGGAGCTGGGACCAAGCAGGGAATTGACCTGCAGGAAAGAAAGCGAAGACAGGCCCGGGAAGAGCTGAAGGCCCAGCTGCGGTTCCAACAGCTGGGAACCTGGGAGGCAGGAGGGAAGGACGGTGGAGGGGAGGAGAGTGTGTGTGCATGTCAGAGGGCGGCTTTTTGTCATATGTGTGTTCAAAAACCAGCAACTTGGTGCGGAAGCTATTTTGGAAAATTCCCCAGAGCAAGCAGCTTGAGGCTGGTGGGCTGGCGAGCCTGGGCTGAGGACCCGAGGGGCATTACAGTGGTTGCGGTTGGGGGGCAGGGCCAGTCTTTGTGTGGGCACACAGGACACACTCTGCTCACATGCTCCGCCGCTGTTACCCAAGAGCTGGCGGGCCACGGCCAGGGCAGGACTTAGAGTCAAGGCCAGAGTGACTGGTCTTGGGGTATCCAAGGACAAGGCTCTCACAGTTGCATGTATTTTCTGTGGGTTCTTCAAACACTTGTTCCAGGTGACTCAAAGGAGACTGGACTGTTGTGACATTTTGTCAAATAAGCATTGACAATTAAAGGATTTCTGCTGGAGAAATGGTTCAGCAGTTAAGGTAATTGCCTGCAAAGCCTAATGACCCCGAGTTTGATTTCTCAGTACCCACAGAGAGTCAGATGTATAACGTGGTGCATGCATCTGGAGTTTGTTTGCAGTGGCTACAGGACCCCGTGTGACCATTCATCATTCTCTCTCTCTCTGTTCGAAATACTAAAATATTAAAAAAAAAAGATTGCTGCTAAAACCTGTTTGGAAATCTCAAGTGTCACATGAATGGATTATGTGGAAAAGTGTGACTTTTTTTATTTTTACTTTTTGGGTTTTCAAGGCAGGGTCTCGCTGTAGCTCAGCCTGACCTGGAATTCATTCTGTAGTCTCAGGGTGGCCTCGAACTCTTGGTGATCCTCCTACCTCTGCCTCCAGAGAGCTGGGATTAAAGGCGTGCGCCACCACACCCACCAAGTGTGGCTTTTTAAAATTACTTTGATTCACCCACTATCTTGACATTGTCACGAGCGGAATTACGATATAGACAAGCAATGCCTAAAAAACACACTGTTCAGATAATCAGGGCCTTAAGTTTAGAAGGATAAACTACCACTCTCTTCCACCTTTTTTTTTTTTTTAATATCCATAAGCTCTGTCTTTAGATACACCACAATTAGAAGAAGAGAGTGAAAATTTGCCCATGTATTAATAGTCTGCAGGCTGGTGGCAATGAATGGGGTTACTGTTGTGACTGGAATGTGAGCTAAAAGGAACTATATTTTATTCAGTCAGATTGGGCACTTTGTTGGGGTATGGAATGCCGGGGAATGAAGGAATGCACAACTATGTTTATGAGGCCGGTTTCTATGGCGTGGAAATGCCAAGCACATCATATTCCGCATTCTCACAGCCGTTCTTCAGACCATGCCCGCAAGAACAGAGCACAGAAAAGATGAAGTGGCCGCCCTCCTGACCAACTGCAGCTGTTTCCATCCTGAAAGCCAATTCTCTCTCTCTCTCTCTCTCTTTTTTTTGTTATTTCCAGGTAGGGTCATACTTGAGCCCAGGCTGATCTGTAACTCACTCTGTAACCCAGGCTGGCCTCAAACACATCCCTCTGCCTCCTCAGTGCTGGGATTAAAGGTGTGTGCCACCACGCCTGGCTGTGAATTCTTCTTCTTCCTTTTTTTTCTTTTTTTCTTTTTCTTTTCTTTTTTTTTTTTTTTTTGAGGTAGGGTCTCACTCTAGCTTAGGCTGACCTGGAATTCACTCTGTAGTCTCAGGGTAGCCTCGAACTCACGGTGATCCTCCTACCTCTGCCTCCCAATTGCTGGGATTAAAGGCATGAGCCACCACGCCCGGCTTGTGAATTCTTTTTGCAAAGAAACAGCGTGTAGATTTAAAGACGGCTGCTCTAGGAAGAAGTGTGTCCTTGACGGCTGTATTAGATGTCAAAATGCTCACGTGTACGATTTCGGTGTTTTCAAGAGAAATCTAGCTTAGAGGGAAATACTATCTGCTAAGGACAGAAGTTTCTCTCCTAGGCCAAATAGTCTGTGGTAGAAATAACCTAAACATTTCCCTGCCAAAAAATAATAATAATAATAATAAATAAAAAGAATCTCTTGCAGGCTTGGCCTGGGCTACTGCTGAGCGTCAGCATCGGCTGGTACATTCCTGACAGCTAACTTGAGTCTGAGCTCAGAGACAGAAGTCAAGGTCGTCGCAGAGCCAATGGAACCAGGCGCAAAGCCTCCACAGCCGCCCCGTGCTTTTACAGAGCCCCGACCTCGAGCCTGGAGGAGCTCTGTAGACCGCCAACCACATGTGCCCCTCCCTTACTGTTCACGTGGGGAAGGCGAGGGTGGCAGAGAGGAACCGACTTGGACCTTTTATTTCCTTGTGTTCCCTCATCCATTGAAATGGTGTCCAACCTACCAGCCATGTCACAAATGACTTATGTACAGTCCAGAGTCCTCAAAAGGCACACTACTGTTTTAGTCCCTATGACTGTCCTGTATGTTA
Source organism: Dipus sagitta (assembly GCA_036346955.1). Taxonomy (NCBI): domain Eukaryota; kingdom Metazoa; phylum Chordata; class Mammalia; order Rodentia; family Dipodidae; genus Dipus; species Dipus sagitta. The sequence goes on along the minus strand of CM070781.1, from coordinate 49,316,174 downwards.
AAAATTTGTTCTCACTATGCACATTTAAAAAATATTTAATTTATTTATTTAAGAGAGAGAGGTAGAGAGAGAGAAGTTACTAGGGAATCAAACCCGCGTCTTTAGGACTTGCAGGCAAGTGCCTTAACAACCGAGCCATCATTCCAGCTCTCACCGTACATTTTTATACTCAGAGAAAGGATACTTGTTCTGGTAAAAGATTCAATAGTTTGCCACAGAAAGTTTAGCATGGAAGATTCACGTTCCTCCAGACTGGGCAAGCTGGTTTTTGTGAATTCCCATTGAGTTATTCCTTAGTGGAGAGAGGCTAGCTGCTGTCATGGCTACATGTGGACACTAGGGGGAGTCCTTTCCAAGTGTAGTAACATGGGTGTCCAAGGGTAGCAAATCAATAGCAGGCAGTTTCTTAAGCCATTCAAAAACAGGGTAGGGCTGGAGAGATGGCTTAGTGGTTAAGGCATTTGTCTGCAGGACCCCCATAAGCCAGATGCACAAGGGGGCACATGCGTCTGGAGTTTGTTTTGCAGTGGCTGGAGGCCCTGGTGCGCCCATTCTCTCTCTCCTTCTCTCTGCCCCCCCACCCCCATCAAATAAATAAAAATAAAAACAAAAAACCCCTAGGGTATTCCAGAGAAATTTCATTACAAAAGAATGTTTCAATAATGGTAACTAATCAGCTATCCAGAACATTCCCTTATCAAACAGGTTTTATCCACTGCTTTTTTTCTTTATCAAGAGTAACACACGTGTACACAAAGACAGTTCCAGACATAAAGACGCACATGCCTTGGACACAGCTAAACTGTCATTCCATGCTAGAGCCTAGGGGTCTTTTAGGCCGCTCACTAAGCATCCACAGCAGCATAAATGTCACCATGGGGGGAAAATGCAAAGCATTCATGCAAGTTTATTAAGTGACTAGATGGTTATGACTTACCAGGAACATACTGCTTAGTCGACTGAAAAATAAAGCACAGTCTTTTGGGGGTGAGTCAGTCATATTTTAGATCACTTCAAAAAAAAAAAATCACATTTGCTCTCTTCACCACCATCCCCACTTCCCTCCTTGAAGAGCAAAGCCTTTCATGTTTTCAAAAATTATCACTAGAGAGCTGAAGGGAAGCTTGCAATCTCAGGCAGCAGAAGTGAAATTAGGCAGACCGCACACGAGCAGATACCTAGTGACATTTTTCTTTTTCATATTAATAGAATTGTCACTTCGGGGAAGGTGATAATTGTCCATTTTGTTAGCTATGAGCTCAGGTTATTTTAAAACCATTCATTCCTTTTCTGTTAAAAGAAATCACGGTCACTTTTGTTGAGTCTCTGTGTTTTTGACACTATATACTATTACATATCTTACCATCTTAAAAAACAGTTTTTGGGGTGGCAGCAACATATGGTATGATGTCACAGAGCAGGTGCTATTGAAGACAACAGGCTGTCATGAACTTTTTAAAGAAGCTCTTGAAAAATACAGCTATTTCATGGCCTGAATCCTGCACACTATTCCTGTTACAAAAGGGCTAAGATCATCCAGGGGCTCAGAGGCTATGGGGCGAACATTCCAGGGACCAAAGACTGGAAGGAGAAGGTGGACTGAGGTTTTCTCTGACTTTCCCATCTTCCTTTTCGTGTTCTACTGACTGGGCTAGCGGGAGGGGCGGGTGGGAATCCTCCTCTTTTTCTATTTTTTGTTTTGAGAGAGAGAGAGAGAAAATTGGCACACCAGGGCCTCAGCCCCTGTACTAGAACTCCAGACCCTTGCACCACCTAGTGGGCATGTGTGACCTTGCACTGGCCTCACTTTTGTGTGTCTGGCTTACGTGGGATCTGGAGAGTCGAACATGGGTCCTCAGGCTTTGCAGGCAAGCGCCTTAACCACTAAGCAATCTCTCCAGCCCTTCTCCTCTTTTTCTTTCTTTTCTTTTTATTTGGTTTTTCGAGGTACGGTCTCACTCTAACTCAGGCTGACCTGGAATTCACTATGTATTCTCAGGGTGGCCTCGAACTCATGGCGATCCTACTATCTCTGCCTCCTGAGTGCTGGGATTAAAGGTGTGCGCCACCATGCCTGGCTTACCTCCTCTTTTTCTAACCTATGAGAAGGGACAGCTTGCTTCTTAAAAAAAGTTAGCCGGGCATGGTGGTATACACGTTTAATCTCCTCACTCGGGAGTGAGACCCTACCTCGAAAAACAAACAAAAAAAATTAAAAAAAAATTTATGTGCGTGTGTGCATGTGTGTGTGCGCACGTGCACACATGTGTGCATGGTGTGAGTGTGGAGGCAGGAGACAACTTTCAGGTTGGCCCTCACCTTCCCCTTCACGGTCGCTCACTGCTTCTGGGAAATCCTCCTGTCTCCACCTCCCGTGTTGCCATAGATGCACTGGGATTACATCACAACTTCTGGCTTGAACGTGGGGCCTGGCGGGGGGGGGGGATCTGAACTAACGGTTGTGTGGCAAGTGCTTTATCCCTGAGCCATCTCTCCAGCCCCAGCTTGCTTCTTCAGAGCCTAGAAATAGCCTAAGAGCCTGACCAGTTGGAACCAGGAGCCTGGTTAAAAGTGCTGGAGGGGGCTGGAGAGGTGGCTTAGCGGTTAAGCACTTGCCTGTGAAGCCTAAGGACCCTGGTTCGAGGCTCGATTCCCCAGGACCCACTTAAGCCAGATACACGGGGGGGGGGGGGGGTTGCGCACGCATCTGGAGTTCGTTTGCAGTGGCTGGAGGCCCTGGCGTGCCCATTCTCTCTCTCTCTCTCTCTGCCTCTTTCTCCCTCTGCCTGTCACTCTCAAATAAATAAACAAAAAAATTTTTTTAAAAAGTGCTGGAGGGATAGCTTAGTAGTTAAGGCACTTGCCTGCAAACCAAAGGACCCAGGGTCGATTCCCCAGGACCCACGTAAGCCAGATGCACAAGGTGGTGCATGCTTCCGGAGTTCATTTGCAGTGGCTGGAGGCCTTGGTGCGCCCACTCTCTCTCTCTCTCTCAAAGAAAATAAATAATTTTTTTTTTTTTAAAAGAAAGTTCTGGATGGGTAGGCTGGACTGGGCTGGCTCTGAGGGCAGGACCCTGGCCCAGCCCAGTGGCGACTACAGGCATAAAGATCCCGGGCAAGGCTGGGTGTGGCTCCAGGGTGTTGATTACTTCCTCATTGGCGGAATGTTCCTTTCCACATGCTCAGTGGGAAGCAGAACATCCCAAGAAAACAGCCACGTTCCTCATCAGCGTAGTGCTTCATTCTATCCGTAGCTTCTTGGGCCACTTGTGTCGTTTTCTTGTTTGTGTCTCATTCATTTGTTCAGTGGTGTTGCTATGTGGTCAGATGGGGCTCTTTAACTTCCAGGGACCCCCCCCCCCGCCACAGTATTTCCATCTCAGAAAAGTGCTTGCCTAGGCACTGCTCTTAGCTGAGGAATTTCCCCATCAATAGGGTAACCTTACACAGTCAGTCCCTCAGTGTCCTGGTTACCCTTGCTTTCGCTGGACTCCCTGATATCTTAGTCACATTTAGTAAAGAACTCATCATATATATATATATATGCTTTTCTTTTTTTCCTGGGTGGGGAGCCACCTGCTGAGTCAATGTGAGGCAGGGAAACTGTCCCCAGTGCAGAGTGAACAGGAGGGGATGGGCGGGTTCCTCTGAGACAAGGTGGCTGGGAACCATGTTTACAGACACAGAAGAGGCGTCACCACTCGCTGTCCAACGGTGGAGACTCGGACGGTGTCAGTGAGAGGTGCAGACTCCACTGGCGGGGATTCTGATGACCCAGAGGGGCTGATTTATAGGTCAGGAGCTCTTTCCCCACACGCAAGCCCTGCGGCTTCTCCTAGGGGCTTGCTCTCATGCCCAGCTAACGTGGAAACCGTGGGGAGAGAGGAGAGAACCAGCCTTGCCGGAGGGTGCAGCCGTCTAGTAAGTTCTCTCGTGGGGAGCAGGGAGAGTAGCATTCAAGAAGGCAAAGTTTCCCGCCAGGAGAGACCCCAGAACCTCCCAACCCATCACTCCAAGACCAGCTAGGGACTTTTCCCTCCATTGCTGGGCCCCTCCTGTGCCTCTGACCTTCCAGTCTCAAGCTGTCTTACCTGAAGAGTTTTGACTTTGCCCAGGATGCTGTCCTGTGACATTGCTTGAACTGTCTGCTCACTTTCTGCTCCCCCATCAGGGATAAAAATACTGTCATGGGAAAACGCCCGCGTTCCCACAGAACAGTTGAAGGACCTGGAATGCAAACCGCGTGCTTCATTTTATTAGGATAATAAATTTCTTTCTTTCTTTTTTTTTTTTTGGCAATTCAGTCTTCTGTTCTTTCTGACTCGAGGGGACTCCACCCATATTTTGTCTTGTTCAGAAAACCCTTCTGCTGCAGTGACCCTTCCTGGGCGGAGGGTGTCAGTCAGTGGGCAGGGTCCCCCAGGAATGGGCGAGCATGGCTTTCACACAACGTGGCTCACAGCCACTCACTCAGACTCCCAAGGCGGTTATTTATCTGTAGAGGACTTAGTGCCAAAGGCACCATCGGACCTTTCATTGGAGGAGTCCTGCCCCACTGAGCAGTGGTGTCCCCACAAGTCTGGCCAGCTCCTCTCTGTTACGTAACATGCAGATAGGGAGGAGGCAAGAGTTTCGTCCTGCAAGCACACTGGCACGCAGATCCAAACATCTGAAGCAAAGATTTGGTAAGAAGATGAGCATTTCGAATAGGGAGAACCAGTGCTCGAGGAATTCGGAGAAGGAGGGGGAAGAGATCTGACGTGCTTTGTGCAGACGGAACACCTTACGGGTGCTTACAACCAAACTGTTATGGTTTGGATGATGTTGGAACCTAAGGATTTCCAGGGGGTGGAAGCTGGGTCTCTGGTATCGTGTTGGGAAGAAGTAACAAAACCGTGAAGAGGGGGCTGGAGAGACGGCTTAGCAGTTAAGCGCTTGCCTGTGAAGCCTAAGGACCCCGGTTCGAGGCTCGATTCCCCAGGACCCACGTAAGCCAGATGCACAAGGTGGCACATGCATCTAGAGTTCGTTTTCAGTGGCTGGAGGCCCTGGCGCACTCACTCTCTCTCTCTCTCTCTCTCTCTCTCTCACACACACACACAAATAAATAAAATTAAAAAAAATAAAACTACGGATTAAACCCAAGGCCTTGCACGTGCTAGCAAGCAGTCCACCATTTAGTGCCACCCTTAGCCTTCACTTATAATGTCTCAAAGGTCCGTGCCTGTTGTAGAATGTTGGGATAGCATTCCTCTTTACTACTGAGTCATTGTAATTTGTTGAGATACTCATCCATCAATGGAAATGTGGGTTGATTCCACCTGTTGGTGATTGGGAATAATGGCGCAATGATGATTAAAGCTCGGCGTAGCGTTACATCATAATTATGTATAGATTCAGCCGACAGTAAACAGGTGCACTAAAGCTTTCTTTCACCTTGAAGACTTGATATCACCTCCGCATACTCTACTAAGTTAAACAGAGTCACTATTTGACAGATTAGTACAGATGTCACAGGATGAAAGAAGGTCAAGGAGGAAGAGGAGGGAGGCGGGGATAAGAGGGGAAAACTTGGTGAGGAGGGAAGAAGAGAAACCTTTGACATTTGCCTGGCATCATGGGAGACTTTGAGATGCAGCCCTAGAAAGGCAGACCCTGGTATTGGATGCTCTCAGCCAGAGAGCAGCAGCCCCTCCATTTCTGTCTCTCCACTCAGGGGGTTCAAACCCCTGTGAACACACCCCAGGACCTATTAACTGCAGACCAGCGGCTCTGAATGGGCTCAATCAATTCTGAAGGAAGGCATCAGAGGCAATTTTGGAGTGGTGCTGAGGATCATATTCTACTTAGAAGATTTATTTTTTTAATTAGTTAATTAATTTAGTAGAGAGAGAGAGATGGGGGGGGGGGGAGAGAGAAAGAGAGGAGAATGGGTGCACCAGGGCATCTAGCCACTGCAACTGAACTCCAGATGTATGCACCACCATGTGCATTTGGCTTATGTGGGACCTGGATAATTGAACCTGGGTCCTTAGGCTTCGCAGGCATGTGCCTTAACTGCTAAGCCATCTCTCCAGCCCTATTTTAGAAGTAGAGAAAGAATAAGATTCAGATAGAGAGAAAGAGTGCACCAGGTCAATGCAGATTAACTCTAGGTGCATACGTCACTTTGCACATCTGGCTTTATGTGGGTACTGGGGAATTGAACCCAGGTCATTAGGCCTTGCAGGCAAGTGTCTTAACCACTGAGGCATCTCTCTAGTCCCTGGCTTCATTAGTAGTTGTTGATTTTGATGCCATTTCAGATTTTCTTACCTAGGCCACTTGAGAGACTGATGGTGGCACAAGGGTAGGCAGGGGTGGTGGGGGGCATAGTACCTGCTCTTGGTCATAGAAGGTGTGAACAATCCACTGGGGCCAGCTATCCAATCAAGCTAGCTTTTCTGGAAGGCCAACTCACTCGTGCCACTCTCTGGCACTCTGACTCTACTTGCCCTCAAGAGCTGGCCTGTTTTTCCTGGTGGCACCTGCTGCTCTGTCTGAGAATAAAGGATGCCACACCCTACTCAACTGGGATGCCCACACCCAGGCCAGTGCCCTACATTCATTCTTATCTGGAGAAGTAGAGAAGGGACAGAGTGTGTTTGAGTGCCTGATGCACTTGAAAGGCAGAGTAGAGAAAGAAGTGGAGAAGGACAACAAAACAGTCAGCTTGGGGCTGGAAAGATGGTTTAGCGGTTAAGGCGCTTGCCTGTGAAGACCCATGTTCGACTCTCCAGATCCCACATTATCAAGACGCACAAAGGTGAGGCAAACGCAAGGTCGCACTTTCCCACTAGGTGGCGCAAGCGTCCGGAGTTCGATTGAAGTGGCTGAGGCGCTGGTGCACCAATTCTCTCTCTCCCTCTCAATTTTTTTTCTCTCTCTCTTAAAAAAAAGAAAAAAACAAAAACCAGTCAGCTTGCAGCCATGAGACTGCACCCCTCATGCACTATATACTGGTGCTATGGAGGATGAGGAAGTGACAAGAAGAGCCATGTCCTCCATGGTAAGTTTCACTGTTGGGGGATACTGTTTGCAGCTGTGTGAAGGGGACAGTACAAGTCAAGACGTGTTTGCTAGGGGAACAGTTCTTATTCACAAAAAATGACATTCTGCTTTTTGTTGACCGTGTGTGTGGGAAACTTGGTACTGTGGTAGTCATCTCGTAATCATGATGAGACAAGCCTGTGGGCCACAGAAGAGAATCTGACTAGGTCTTAAATGACATTTCTTGGCCCACCAAGTCCTTCACACTTTCTAGTACAATGAACAATGTATTTTGTGACTTTAAAATTTATTTATTTATTTGTAAGGAGAGAGAGAGAGAGAGGCAGACAGACAGACACACAGAGACACAGAGAGAGACAGAGAGAGAGAGAGAGAGAATTGCACATTTGCCACTGCAGATGAACTCCACGTTCATGCTCCACTTTGTATATCCAGCTTTACATGGACACAGGGGAATTGAACCTGGGCAGGGAGGCTTTGCAAACAAGTGCCTTTAACCACTGAGCAATCTCCCCAATCCTATTTTGTTAGTTTTGACACAGTAGTTGTGTTTTCTGCTAGAACCGGAACCGTCCTATCTGATTCAGCCTTCTTACTCCTACTCTACGCGTGGGGCACATTCCAAGAGCCACTAACATCACGTAACCTTGCGATGTGAGCCTGTAGAGGGAAATTCTCCCCATCTGAGAATGAAGGCTTCCCACAGCTGCAGTGAAGGCATGCCTCAGGCTAGCCCCCCTTCTCCTTTGTCTTTCTGGATGGCCACCATGTAATTTGGGACCACAGATATTGGGTAATTACTATGGCAATAAATAGGGAATCACTTCAAGAATAAGGAAATATAATTACAGTCCCATTTCAAGCTCGTTTCCATGACAACGGGGCAATTGCAATTGATCAGCAGTTTTCTTTCTAAACAGATCCCAGAGTCTCATTCAAATGAAATGCTAATGAGAAATTAAATATCCCCATCAAACACACGAGAGTTGCTGGAAGAGACTGGAACCAGATTCTAGCTGGTGTGGCACCCTACATTCCCATCTTGGATTTTGGTATCCTCTAAAAATATGTGGGTACTCAACAGGCCAAATTACCTGTCAATCACAATAGGAACAGGCTATCTCACAGACATTCAAGCAAGAAGAGGAAACTATGGATCCAAGAAATAGAGTCTCAGAGCTGGAAGTCGGAGGGTTGCCTATTTGTCATTACATCACAGCACAAGAAACCCTCTCAAGCTTTGTGGGGTCTCCTTGGGCCTCCCTGCTACCCATGCCACTTCTCAGTTGCCTTATGGGAAGAAAAAAATCTCGTTATAAGCCCTCCTGCTATCCTCAGAATCAATTTCCTCTTGGTTTGTACTTTGGAAATGGAACATAAGTCATCAACCACCAACATCATTTTTTATCTCAGTCGTAATATTCTTCCCTTGCTTTTGTGAAGGGCTTTCGAGAGGCTTATACAACATCATGTGCATTTTTGAATGGATGATAATCCTGGGAGGTGGAATATCCTCTTAACAGATGGGGGGATTGGCTCGACTTGATTAAGGTCTTTCAGATCATGAGTGATAACTGTATTCACAAGAGGACCCCAGCTCATTGGCTGCCCGCTGCATCTCTCGGATCTGGTGCTCCCCGTTCAAGCACCACCTCTCCTCTGGGCTTAGCCTGATTCTATTTCCCTCTCTGGTCAGCCTAATTTTCATTCATTCAGTAGTGTTTGAACTTATCTATTCTCTGTTCACTTCAGCCCTAGGTTTCTACAGGGCCTATAAAACTGGTCCTTTCTGAAAAACATCCAGGCCAAATGGAGAAAAGCACACTGGAATCAGTGAGTGGGGACTCCACTGTAATGTCACTGTGGATCTGTCTCGGGGTGCCCACTGTGTAATTTCCCCTTTCCAGCAGATGAGAGGAACGGTGACACTCTCTACCATGGTGGGAAACCAGAGGATGAACTTGGTGAACACTGAGTTGTGGAGTGGGAATTGTCAGCAAGGCAAGAGTGTAGTCCTCGGGAATTTATTCATTCAGTAATTGCTGAATGCCTGCTCTATGCCAGCCACAGTGCTAGGACATTGTCTGTTGCTCTCAAATAAATAAATAAAAATGAACAAAGTCTTAAAAAAAGAATATTCATTATTCACTGCATCGCACTGGCACTCCTGTTGAAAATAAATTGAGCATAACTGTAAGGGATTATATGTGGACTCTCAATTAAATCCCATTCACTTCTCTATATCAATCCTTGTATAAGTACCACATTATTCAGATTACTATAGCTCTAGAATAAGTCTTTAAAACCTGGGAAGCATGAGTCCTTTAATGTTTATTGTTTAAGATTGTTTTATTGATTCTGAACCTCCTGTGTTTCTGTATGAATTATAGGTCTCATCTGCTAATTTATGGAGAAAAAGAACAGAGCCGGGAGTTTTGATAAGAACCACATGGAAAATGAGATCAACTTGGGGAGTTACCACCATCTTAGAATACTGTTTTCTAATCCATGAACATGGGATGCCTTTTTCATCTGTTTAGATTTTTCTCTGATGTCTTTTAAGGATATGTTTGGCACTTTAATTAATTTATTAAATTATATACAATTTATGTATATATAATATATCATAAATATATAACCAACTGCATATATACATACATATATATATATATATATATACATACATACATACATACATATATATATATATTTGGTTTTTTGAGGTAGGGTCGCACTCTAGCCCAAACTGTTCTGGAGTTCACTATGTAGTCTCAGGCTGGCCTCGAATTTACAGTGATCCTTCTACCTCTGCCTCTGCCTCCAAAGTGCTAGGATTAAAGGTGTGTGCCACCACGCTTGGCTACATTTACTTTTTTTTTTTGTGGTAGGGTCTCACTCTGGCCCAGGCTGACCTGGAATTCTCTACGTAGTCACAGGGTGGCCTTGAACTCATGGTGATCCTCTTACCTCTGCCTCCCAAGTGCTGGGATTAAAGGTGTGCACCACCACGCCCAGCCACTTATTTTATTATTTGATACCAGGTATGTAGTCCAGGCTTCCCTCAGACATGGCATATAACCCAGGCTGGCCTTGAACTCACGATTCTCCTGCCTCAGCCTCCTGTGTTCTGGGATTACAGGTCTATGCCATCACTCCTGGATTGTTTTGTCATTTTTAATGGGTAAGTCTGTCATTCTTTGTGAAGTCCATTCCTAAGCATTTTATTCTCCTTAAAAATATTTTATTTATTTATTTGAGAGAGAGAGAAAGGCAGCTAGAGAAAGAGGGAGAGAGAGAGAGAGAGAACGGATGTACTAGATTAGCCACTGCAAACTAACTCCAGACTCATGTACCACCTTGTGCATCTAGTTTTACGTGGGTACTGGGGAATTGAACCAGGGTCCTTAGGCTTTGCAGGCAAGTGCCCTAACTGCTGAGCCATCTCTCCAGCCCGCATTTTATTCTTTTTAAAAAATATTTATTTATTAGACAGAGAGAGAGAGAGAGAAAGAGACAGAGAGAGGGAGAATGGGAACCCCAGGGCATCCAGCCACTGCAAATGAACTCCAGACGCATGCATCACCTTGTGCATCTGGTTTACAAGGGTCCTGGGGAATTGAACTGGAGTCCTTTGACTTTGCAGGCAAATGTCTTAACCGCTAGGCTATCTCTCCAGCCCCGTATTTTATTCTGTTAGATGCTATTGTAAATGTTGCTTTCCTGATTGCACTTTCAGAAATAAGAGCAGAAATGCTGCAACCCTGCTCAGCCTTGTTTATAAAGTGTAATCAGTGTGTGTGTGTGTGTGTGTGTGTGTGTGTGTGTGTGTGTGTATTCCTTGGGCTGATTTTTTGAGACGGTCTCTATATATAGCCTATGCTGGCCTTAAACTCATAATCCTTCTGCCTCAACCTCCCAAGTACTGGGATTCCAAGCATGTACCACCTTAGAAAGTCGCTAGGTCTTTCTACATATAATTATGGCATCTATAAGTAGAAATAGTTTTACCTGTTCTTCTCTATGATTAATGCCTTTTATTTGTTTTCCTTTTCTAACTCATTTATAAGCTATAATAAAATACAAAATAAAACAAATTACGTATATAGTTATGAATAGAAAGGGTAAGAGAAGACATCCTTGCCTTATTTCTGATTTAAAGGGGAACAAATTCATTTTTAAGATATTATTTTATTTATTTATTTGAGACAGAGACACAGAGAGAGAGGGAGAGAATGGGTGCACCAGGGCCTCCAGCCACTGCAAAGGAACTTCAGATGCATGCACCATTTTTTGCATCTAGCTTAGAGTGGGTACTGGGGAATCAAACCTGGGTCCTTAGGGTTTGCAGGCAAATGCCTTAACCATTAAGCCATCTCTCTGCTTATGTCCTTGTTGGACAGGTTCGCGCACCCTCCCTCAGGTACTCCAAGTCCTGCCCTTTGTTTCGAGCCAGTTCAAGGTCTCCAGAGCCCTTTCCTGACTCTTCCAGTCCCAGCATGAGCACATGCACACTAGAGACCCTTCAGTTCTTACAGGTATTGGATGTTCGGGAGAAACTAGGAACAGAACAAGGGGAGTCTCCACAAATAGCGGAGCCTCGTTCAGGCAGCAGGAAACAGCAGACAAGTGAGCCTGGTGATCCACGAGAGGTAGGACAGCTCAGAGCCCTGTCGTTAGCTCCTTTATAACACTGCAACCATGGAGACACTTAGAAAGCATAGCTACCCTGTGTGGTAGCCTCAATCCCAGCACTCGGGAGGCGGAGGTAGGAGGATCGCCGTGAGTTCGAGGCCACCCTGAGACTACGTAGTGAATTCCAGGTCAGCCTGGGCTAGAGCGAGACCCTACCTTGAAAAAGAAAAGAAAAGAAAAGAAAAGAATGCACAGCTTGGGCTGGAGAAATGGCTCAGTGGTCAAGGCGCTTGCTTGCAATGCTTGAAGGCGTGGGTTCGATTCCCCAGTACCCATGTAAAGCAAGATGCACAAAGTGGCGCATGCCTGTGGAGTTTGCAGCAGCAAGAGGCCCTGGTGCTCCCATTCTCTTCCTCGGTCTCTCTCCCACTTTGTCTTTTTCTCTGTGTTTGCAAATAAATAAATATAAAGCCAGAAAGCACAACTTACTGCTTGCATTGTTGCTCGGGGACTTACCAGGTCTATGACCTTGAGCAAGTCACTCTAGCCTCAGTTTTCTGACCTTCGAACTGAGGATAATAAGGCGAATCTTAGAGAGCTGTGATATTACAGTGAGCGAGCTTACCTACGCAAATACATAGGAGCAGCCCTGTAAGGCCCTGTAACGTCCTAGGTCAAGAGCCCCACTGGGTGGGGAGATGGCTCAGTTGATAAGATTAAAGCATGATGCCCTGAGTTTGATCTCCAGAACTCACACAAAACAGCCAGGTGTGGGGCTCAGGCTTATAATCCCTGTGCCGGGGGCTGGTGGTGGTGGTGGTGGGGGGCGGAGGTGAATCCTGGGGCTTACTGACCAGCTAGTCTAGCCTACCTGGCCAACTTCAGGCCAGAGGATCCTGAGGAATGACACCCACGGTGCTGTCCTCTGGCACCCACATGCCTGTGTGCACACATGTATATGCACCTGCACACATGTGCGCCTGTATACACACGGGCACACACATGCACGCAGAAACATTAAAAGTAATTTTTAAAAGAATCCTATTTAACAGTTCCCCAGGATTTTGAAAATCTTTATTCATTTCGTAGTTCTCTTTCTTCCTTCCCTTCCCTCTCCTCCCCTCTTCTCTCCCTCTCTCTCAAAGAAATTTTTGGTATTTTTTAAAATTTTTGGTTATTTTTATTTATTTATTTGAGAGTGACAGACATATACACACACACACAGAGAGAGAGAGAGAGAGAGAAAGAGAGAAAGAGAGAGAGAGAGAGAGAGAATGGGTGCACCAGGTCCTTCAGCCACTGCAAACGAATTCCAGATACACGCGCCACCTTGTGCATCTGGCTTACATAGGTACTGGGGAATCGAGCCTTGAACCAGGGTCCTTAGGCTTCAAAGGCAAGCGCTTAACCACTAAGCGATCTCTGCAGCCCCCCCCTTTTTTTTTTTTGGTATTTTTAATTTATTTAGTTCAGAGAAGAGAGAGAGAGAGAATGGGTGTACGAGGGCCTCCAGCCACTGTAAATGAACTCTAGACATGCACCATCTTGTGCATCTGGCTTACATGGGTCCTAGGAATCATACCTGGGTCCTTTGGCTTTGCAGGCAAGTGTCTTAACTGCTAAGCCATCTCTCCAGCCCCCCCCCCCCTTGAAACAGGGTCTTGCTATGCAGTCCTATCTGTGGCCTGGTACTCACTACATAGCTCAGGCTAGCCTCTAACTCACAGCAATCGTGCTTCAGCCTCTCACAGGCTAGGGTTACAAGTGTGCACCACCATGCCCGCCTGACATGTGATGTTCATTTAACATGCTTTTGGAAACATAGTATTAGTCACATTTTGTTAACAAAGGAAGTCACATTAAGCTGTTAAAACCTGACCCTGTCTGATTGCTTCACTTTCTCTGAGGCATGGATAATTTAGAATCAGCAGCCAAGGAGACACGAAGGCTTGTAACACAAAGAAAGAGAAGATGTTTTAAAAACCCCAAGGACATGGAAAATCTCAGGCAACCAGAACGTATCAATGAGGAGAGTTATTCCTGGCTATGGAGATATTTCTAGAATAGAATTACTTGGAGTTCAACCTGTTAAAGGTCCACAACTTTAAATATTTTTATGTATTTATTTATTTCAGAGAGAGAGAGAGACAGAGACAGAGAATGAGAGAATGAGAGAATGGGTGTGCCAGGGCCTCTAGCCACTGCAAACTCCAGATGCATGTGCCACCTTGTGCATCTGGCTTACATGGGTACTGGAGAATTGAACTTTGGTCCTTTGGCTTTGCAGGCACGCACCTTAACCACTAGCCCAAGCTCAGCAACTTCAAAGGCCGGATGAATTTAAGTCCAGTGAATACATCCTACCCCGTGGACCCCAGCCCTGTGGGCACAGGCTCAGTCAGCCTCCCAGCTTTCAGGCAGTATTGGGGAGCTTCTCCCTCACACTGGGCTGGAATCCACCTCCTTGGGCCTGGAACGAGCTCATGTTAATGGAATTTTGGGTTTTGGGTTTCAGTGGAAGCTTTCCATCTTGGTGACAGCAAAATCAATCATTATACAACATAAAGTGATTTGTCTGTCAATTAAGCAGTAAACTGGAAACAAGAATTGTGGGAAGTCACATGTTTCACCTTCTCCATTTACAAACTGGATAGAGAATCAGAAGTTTTACTACCCTGCAAGCCAAGCGTGTGATGTTTATGACTGTCGCTATCCTAGAAGAAAAGAGAAACACTTTTGATTTTGAGGCGAGGCCTTGCTATGGAGCTCTGGCTGGGCTGGACCCACACTGTACACTTGGTTGGTCTCGAACATTTAGGAACCCTCTTGCCTTTGCTGCGGTATAGGCATGTGTCACCATGTCCAGCTTATATTCTTCAATTATTTCTATTTTAACTTTAAAGAGAGATATTTTTAAAAATTTATAGCCCCACATTTATCTTTTAAGCTTCCTTATTAATGAAACAAGTTTATTCTTTTGTTTGTTTCTTTTTAAGGGAGGGTCTCACTCTAGCCCAGGCTGACCTGGAACTCACTCTATAGGCCTAGTCTGGTCTTGAACTCTTGGTGATCCTCCTACTTCTGCCTCCCCAGTGCTGGGATTAAAATTGTGTCCCACCATGCCTGGCTTAAGACAAGTTTTTAATATAAGCAAATGTTTAATTAAATATAGCGCATCTTAAAAATGTAGGTTCCTGTATGAGTCAACGATGAGAACAGGTGCCTTTACCTACGTTTTCATAGAAGGGTAGCTGCGTGAGGTAATGTGGAATTTTCCAAGGTTTCTCAAAACTAAAAGGACTTTCAGTTTTAAAAAGAATCTGCCTCCTTTTCCTCCAGCTCCTTTAAGAGTGCAAAGCAACTCAATAAGAAATAGAGTTTTGAGCTGGGTATGGTGGCACACGCCTTTAATCCCAGCACTCAGAGACAGAGGTAGGAACATTGCCGTGAGTTCGAGGCCTATCCTGAGACTACATTGTGAATTCCAGATCAGCTTGGGCTAGAATGAGACTCTATCTTGAAAAACAAAACAAAATAAAAAAATAAATAGGGTTTAGGCAAACCAAAACCTACTACAAAAAAAAAAAAAAAAAAAAAAAAAAAAGGGACCATCTCAGGCTGGGGAGAAGGAGAGATGGCTCAGTGCATAAAGGGACACTAATCATGCCTGATCCACATACAATGTCTGATGCCATGGCCGGGGGCGGGCGGGGGCACTTCTGAACTCAGCATGCTGACGTGGTGAGATGGGAGAATTTCCTAGAAAGCACATGGTGAGCGCCACAAAGCAAGAATTCACAAAGAAACTCTGCCCTAAATGAGGTGGAGCATCTTGGAAGTTGTCCTCTGACCTTACCCACGGGCCATGCCATAGCATGTGTGAGCTCATGCTTACACCCACATACATGAACATCACACACACACACAATTTAAATTTTTTTTTTTTTTTTTTTTGGTTTTTCGAGGTAGGGTCTCATTCTGGTCCAGGCTGACCTGGAATTTACTATGGAGTGTCAGGGTGGCCTCAAACTCATGGTGATCCCCCTACCTCTGCCTCCCGAGTGCTGGGATTAAAGGTGTGTGCCACCATGCCTGGCAATTTTTAGAAAAATTTTAAAAAATTTTGTATTTAT
Source organism: Dipus sagitta (assembly GCA_036346955.1). Lineage (NCBI taxonomy): Eukaryota > Metazoa > Chordata > Mammalia > Rodentia > Dipodidae > Dipus > Dipus sagitta. Next base: position 49,300,357 of record CM070781.1, on the reverse strand, counting down.
TTATTTACATTTTATTTATTTATTTGCAAGGAGAGAAAGAGAGTGAGACAGACAGACAGAGAGAGAGGGAGACAGAGACAGAGAGAGAAGAGAGAGAGGGAATGGGCACACCAGGACCTCCAGCCACTGCAAATGAACTCCAGATGCATATGCCCCTTGTGTATCTGGCTTATGTGGGTCCTGGGGAATCGAACTTGGGTCCTTTGACTTTGCAGGCAAATGCCTTAACCACTAAGCCATTTTTCCAGCTTCCCCATACACACTTTAAAAAACCAACCAAACAACTAACTAACCATTCAAATAAACAGAGGACCATCTTGCCAAAGGTGGACTTTCCTGACTTGACTTCACATAAAACTGTATCATGGTCACACTTTTATAGTGTTTGGACCTGAGGTTTAAAAAAAAAAAAAAAAAAAAAGACCCACATTCCAATTTTTTAAGTGAAGAAACAGAAGTCAGCCCAGGGTTGATTCACACGTGACAACCTCAACCCTATGTCAGCATGGGCCTTGAAGCTGTCCTGTAACTCAGCGCTGGCTGTGTGTCTGTCTGCTCCATCCCTTCCTTCCGTAGACAGTTATTATCACCCTAAAGGGGAGCACCTCCACTTGCCATTTTCTTACTCTAAAGGATAAAGACCGTGAGAACAAGTGCAAGGCTGTGTTGGGTTAGAATTAACGGAAGCTGTTGGGGGTCGGGGGTCGCGCAGGGCTTTCCGGGTGCAGCCTGTGGGACGGCTCTGTAACCTGGACACACAAGTTGCCTCAGTTTGAATTTACTTACCGACACACGTTACAGGGGACATTTTTTTTTTTCTTTGTCCTTGGAACATGGTATGGTGATACCTTCTATTCGGTCTACATGTGTTAAGTAACTCAGGCAGTGACAGACATTCATAAAGAAACTTGCAACACACCTCTTGGGGCTGGACTCCAGATCCACCCCAGCCCAGTGCCACACCTCTCCAGCAGGGCTCTGCCTGCTGAAGACTAAGTAGGAAGCTCAACTAAAAATACCTAAGGTAGCCGGGCGTGGTGGCGCACGCCTTTAATCCCAGCACTCGGGAGGCAGAGGTAGGAGGATCATGTAAGTTCGAGGCCACCCTGAGACTACATAGTGAATTCCAGGTCAGCCTGGGCCAGAGTGAGACCCTACCTCGAAAAACCAAAAAAAAAAAACAAAACAAAACAAAACAAAAAAACAAAAACAACCTAAGGTGGGCTGGAGCGGTGGCTTAGCGGTTAAAGCACTTGCCTGCAAAGCCAAAGGACCCAGGTTTGATTCTCCCGGACCCACGTAAGCCAGATGCACAAAGTGGATGGAGGCCCTGCAGTGCCCATTCTCCACCCCCCCACCTCTTCCTCTCTCTCCTTTCAAATAAATAAATATTTAAAAAGATACCTAAGGCTATGGGGAACCCATTTTTACATTGAAACCACCACAGGCAGTGACAGACATTCGTAAGGGACACTTTAGAACACCTAACAAGAGGCTGAATGAAACCTGATCCCTCGCTTCATAGGACAGTCCAGCTAGAGGGACAGACAGACAAACAATAGTCTCTATAGAAAGTGGCCAGTTCCTTGTTAGAGTCAGGCTAGGGCCGTCACACAGCATCATTAAGGGTTAATTAATCCGACTCTGGTGACTAGGCTGTTCATCAGTAGCAGAGTCCAGCCATGTGTGGCTCTCACCTCACTTCCCTCAGGGGACACAAGTGCCCACCCCCAGGATCCTGAACTGTTGGTTCTTGGCCCGAGTCAGCGTCTGTGCTCTGGGAGAGAGAGAGAGAGGAAAGAGGGAAGGGAGGAAGGAAGAGGGAGGGAGGGCCGGGGAAGGAAACCACAAAGCAGAAGTGAACAGCAACAGCTCCATGGGGAACGCTTTCCCGAAGCTTCTAGGGATGTTGTGAGCGGGAAGGGTGGTGGCCACCCAAGCTGGACAGTCTGTGTCCTCGCTTCAAGTGTGAAGCCTAGCTTATGGTCCTCTTTTCCCATGGGAACTTGGTCTTCTAGCAGAAGAGCCTCGTTGAACCAAGCCAGTGAAATGCCACCCTCCAGCACCAGTGAGGACAGGGAAAAAAAAAAAAAAAGAAAAAGCAAACAAAAACCCACCCAGGCCTTTGGGAATGTACAGAAAGGAGGGCAGACTCCTTTGCTAAGTCCCCAAGGTGACTTCTCCCCCACAGAGCACCCCAGGTGCCCACTCAGGTGGCACGCCCCCGTTGATGTCACCGCTGCCTGCCAAATCCCAACCTGGCACCTGCCTCCCTGGGGATCCCCCTTTCCTCAGCCCGGGTCTCCTCCAGAAAGCAAGTGCAGGTCGTTACCTCAGGTCGTCCTCCAGGGTCTCCTCATCTGAGGAGCAGGTCCCATTGCTGGCACTCAGAGGGGGGCAGCTCTTCGCCCCCGCCGACTCCTCCCGGGACAACGGAGCGTGTCTCTTTTTCCTTTTGCCAAACAGCTTCTTAAAAGGCTGGAATTTGCCTCCCTTCTTCTTGTCTGCAGATTTACGAGATAAACACAAGCCGTGGTGAGATAGGGCTGGACCTCTGAGTCGAGGAGCAAATTGCAGCTCGGTCGCTTCCAGCCCAGAGGGCCGGGGCAAAGGGCAGCCGGGGCCAAGCCCGCTGCCAGGAGCGTCAGAGGCGGCCTGGCCCAGAGCACCAGTCACCGGCAAGGTGCGCCTCCTGGCCCTCAGGCTCCCGGGGCTGGAGAGACGGCTCAGGGGCTAAGGCGCTTGCCTACAAAGCCTGACAACCTGGGTTCGATTCCCCACTACCCGTGTAAGCCATGTGCAACAAGTGGCACGTGCATCTGGGGTTCGTTTGCAGTGGCTAGAGGTCCTGGCGCTTCCACGCTTTCTCTCTGCCTGTATCTCTCTGCTTGCAAATATATATATATATATATATATATATATATATATATATATATATATACACACACACACACGTATATGTGGATACATATTACATATACAACCCCAGTCGTTCTGTTTCCGCTTTGTCATATACAGAAGATAATGGTTAGCTCTTGACACACACAGGCTCTGACCCCAGTGCCTTCCACTGGCATATACTCACTCCCAGGTTTCTTCTCATATCACCTTTACAATTCGCCTGTGAAGAATCCCAAAGGAGTTGCTATCAACGTTTCCCCACGTATTAATGCACGTATTCAGGACCATTTTAGGCAGTGATCTTTATTCTGCAATTTCCTTCACACCACTCCAGAAAAGCACCTTTTCTCATCTTTCTTAAGAACCTTAAAGACCACCCAACAAATAGCTGACAAGCATTTTAAAAATTGTTTAGCCCTTACTGGGTACTGCTACTCTAAGAACTGTATAGATTAATTAATCCTCACAACACTGTGATATTAGATACTGATGAGCTGAGAAACATGAACTTGCTTGGTTATAGTATGGGAAGCATATAATTTTAAAGTACTTTATTTTATGTTATTTGCAAGCAGAGAGAGAGAGAGAGAGAGAGAGAGAGAAGAGAAGAGAAGAGAAGAGAAGAGAAGAGAAGAGAAGAGAAGAGGAATCAGAGAGAGAGGGAAAGAGAAAGAAAGACAGAACAGGTATACCAGGGCCTCTAGTCACTGCAAGTGAACTCCAGACACATGTGCCACTTTGTGCATCTGGCTTTATGTGGATACTGGGGAACTGAACTCAGTTTGTTAGGCTTTGTAAGCAAGAGCCTTAACTGTTGAGCCATCTCTTCAGCATTTGCAAGCAGAGAGAGAGAGAGAGAAGAGAGACAGAAAGAATGGGCATGCCACAGCCTCCAGCCACTGCAAAGTAACTCTAGATGCAGATGCCACTTTGTTCATCAGGCTTTATGTGGGTACCGAGGAATCAAATCCATGGTGTTTGGCTTTGTAGCCAAGTGCTTTAACTGCTGAGCCATCTCTCCAGCTCTGGGAAGTATAATTTTTTAAAAGAATTTTTATTTATATTTATTTATTTGACAGATAAAGAGGGAGAGGGAGAGAGAATGGGCACACCAGGGCCTCCAACCACTGCAAACGAACTCCAGATGCATGCGCCCCCTTACACGTCTGGCTAACATGGGTCCTGGGGAATCGAACCTGGTGGGTCCTTTGGCTTTTGTAGGCAAACGCCCTCCATCCCTCCAGTCCCAGGAAGCATATTTTTGAGGTGAGAGTTGAGGAGTTCTGAGGGAGAAGGGAAGACAGAAGATCATAATGCACACTGAAAAGAAAGGAAGCACACAGGCTCCCGTCCCAGCGGACAGCCTACAGAGGGATCCTGACGGGACAACGAGGCCAACGGTGTAATAAGCTCGCGTTGGAGATTTTCGTTTTTCTCTGGGTTCCTCAGATTTAAAACTGGGTGTGGTGGCTCATGCTTGTCATCCCAGCTCTGGGAGGTTGAGGCAGGAGGATTGTCATGAGTTCAAGATCAGCTTGCACTACATAGTGAGCACCTGGCCAGCCTGAGCTGTAACAGTGAGACCTTGTTTCAAAAAAGCATGACAGGGGCTGGGGGGGGGGATGCCTTAGCGGTTAAGGCGCTTGTCTGCAAAGCCAAAGGACCCAGGCTAGATTTCCCAGGACCCACGTAAGCCAGATACACAAGATGGCGCACGTGTCTGAAGTTTGTTTGGAGTGGCTGGAGGCTTTGGAGTGCCCATTCTCTCTCTTTCTCTCTCTCTGCCTCTTTCTCTCTGTCAAATAAATAAATAAATAAATAATATATTTTTTAAAAGCATGCCAAAGGGCTGGAGAGACGGCTTAGCACTTAAGGCACTTGCCTGCAATGTCTAACGACCGGGGTTTGATTCCCCAGTACCCACGTAAAGCCAGGTGCGCAAAGTAACAGATATGACATCTCAACCCCCAGCATCGGTCCGGTCTTGATTCTGAGCTAAGCAGGGAATTGTAGGTTATGTTCAAATTTATGGATAAGAAATGATCGTCACTGATATATATTTATATATATAAAGTTACAGTGGCTTTGGTAAAGTTCAGTAGAGCTGGAACCAGGGGAAATCATTACAATCCAGGTAAACCCCAGCTTTTGGACAGGTCACTTGCACATTTCAGTGAGCAGGTTCACTAAGCCTGGGTGGCAGCCAGGAAGGGTGATGAGGCCATCGGTGTTACTTTACTGTTCTGAAAGGTGGCAGCCACCATGTAAGATATTTGCTGCACTGGCCACATCACGAGGAAAGTCGGTACAACAGAGTGCAGAAGGAGTTTAATACAAGCATGAAGGCACGGCAAAGGACAGCCTTAGAGGATCAGCATGTGAAGCCTTAGCTTGAAGCCTGGGTGAGCCAGGCCGGAATGGCCTGCTGTAGTCCATCCCTCTGCTTGGCCAGTCTACTTAGAACTTACAGAGTAACTGGCACTCTGCCAGGTTGTGCTACACCTTATATGGGCAATAATTTAGCAGGAGTACACCTTCAGGGCGTCAGCTGGACGGCCTGTCAAAGTCCAATGCCAAGCACTTGTCAGGGACCTGGGATTGCTGCTTCAGCAATGCCTTGGTTGTTATCGCAAAGGCTTAGGGACATTAGACGTCCAAATCCTCATTCAACAAGCCCTTCTGACTAGAGAGAGAGAGAGAGCGAGCGAGAGAGAGAGAGAGCGAGCAAGAGAGCTTAAATACTAAAGGCTCCAATTTGTCTTCAGAGGAGGACTCATAGCACACAAGCTTTCCTTAAGAGCCTGCTCCAAAATCTTTGTGTTTGGGGACATTTCAGTTATAAAAAATAATACTATACTTGCTACAGAAATATCTTGCTATTTTAAATAACACTTTAGCCAGGTGCGGTGGCGCACGCCTTTAATCCCAGCATCAGGGAGGCAGTGGTAGGAGGATTGCTGTAAATTCAAGGTCACCCTGAGACTACATAGTGAATTCCAGATTAGCCTGGGCTAGAGCAAGATACTACCTCAAAAAACAAAACAAAACAAAACAAAACAACAACAACAAAAAACACTTTAGAGTTTATCCTGAATGGAACTGGGGAAGTAACTCAGTAAAATGCTTATGTTGTAAGCACAAAGACCTGAGTTTCTGAGTTTGATTCCCAGAAGCCACACCAAAAAAAAAAAAAAAAAAAAAAAAGGCTAGGTGTCAACAGTTGGCATGTCTGCTCTTGTGGAAACTAACTGCTGTCTGATTGGATTTGAGGCCTGCACCATGGGAGGGAATTCCTGCCTGGTACTGAAAACCTAGTCAAAAGACTATGGCTGGGAAGGTCATAAGCCCGAGGGGGTATGTTCCTCCAGTCATGTCCACCACATGGTCCTATAAATATTTGTTCATGTCCATATATTAGTGCTGCTCTCACTTTTCATGGCACATGCCTTTAATCCCAGCACTCAGGGAGGCAGAGATAGGAGGATCACAATGAGTTCGAAGCCACCCTGAGACTATGTAGTGAAATCCAGGTCAGCCTGGGCTAGAGTGAGACCCTACCCTGAAAAAAAAGAAGTTTCTTTGTATAGATGGTGGTGACTACTGGGAGACTCAAAACTCAAAGTGCTGAGAAGTGATAGCTGAGATTCAGCACTAAGTGAGACATCACAAACACACCCTCCAAGGCTCGGGGAGCACTGCAGAAGACATGGCAGAAAGGAGATAAGAGCCCTTTGGAATGCTGACTTCTAGACACAAAGTGGCTGGTGCATTCATGACTGTAAGCAGCCACTGTTGCTACGCGCAGGACATAATACCAACACGTTGTCATGGCTGATGGAGTAGGGGATAAAGATGATGTCAAAATAGATGACGGACTAGTTGGAAAGAAGATGGGGGTACAGTGGATGGGGGATACAGGGCGGTATGATGGAGGGTGGTAGGAAATGATTATGATCAGGGTACATTGTGTATATGTATGGTGGTTGTCAATATTTTTTTTTTTAAAAAGGCCAGGTGTCGTGGTCCATACTTGTAATCCCAGTACTGGAGAGGTGTGGACATGAGGACCCCTGGGGGTTACTGGACAGCTAGTCTAGCATACTTGGCAAGTCCCAGGCAGGTCAGTGAGAGACCCAGTCACACACAAAAAAAGGTGCATGACATTCCTGAGGAATAACACCTGATGTCTGGTGGCCCCTACATGCACACACACATATGCACATACACACACATTCACACAAACATACACATGCACACAAGTTTATTTTAGTATTTAGACTGATTAATTTCTTTTTGTATAAAAAAGATTTTATTTATTTATTAGAGCGAAAGAGAGAGAATGGGCATGCCAGGGCCTCTAGCCACTGCAAACAAACTCCAGACCCATGTGCCACCATGTGCATCTGGCTTACGTAGGACCTAGAGAATCGAACCTGGGTCCTTAGGCTTCGCAGGCATGCACCTTAACCGCTAAGCCATCTCTCCAGCCCAAGACTGATTAATTTCTAAGACCAAGTAATGATATCCATGTCAACCCTGCATTCAGACAGCAAAACTTTAAGTGACATTAATAGCGTATAAATTTTATAAACAGAGTGGATGCTTTATCCTTACTTATTTGCCTCCCCAGTTTATATTTTCAAATATAAGGTCTCTCATACCACAAAAAAAGCAAGCTATGAGACGAAGTAGCTTGACTGTAAAAGGCCCCGCCTATCCTCAGGTGTTTGTGATTAAGCCTCCTACTTAGTCCCCCAGCTGGTGGAGCCTTTGAGAGGCAGAGCCTTGCTGGAGGAGGTGTGTCGCTGTGGGGGGGGGGTGAGGGCTAGGGATTTTACAGTGCAGCCAGCCCCCGCCTCTGACTAGAGCCAGCTACCTCTTGCTGCTTCCTCCTACTGATGTGACAGCATGTGACACCCAGCCATCTCCTTCAGTCAGGCTTTCCTCTCCATTTTGAAGCTTCCCTTTGAAACTGGAAGCCTGAAACACACCCTTTTCCTCCCATAAGCTGCTTCTGGCCGGGTGTTTTGTCCCAGCAATGAGAAGGGCACTGCAAAGTGAGACAGCTGCAATTCTATGCTCTAGCGATCATTACGAAAATCTGAAGATGTGTCTGTTACTGTCCATTAAATAAAATTTATGATCACCGTGATTTGGATCAGTATTAGAAGTCCACCTCCAGAGAATCAGCCAGGTTAAATGCACAGTCACCACTATTAACTATGTCCTTGACAAACTGCAACTGCTCTTTGAGTATCATTTATTTATTTATCAATTATTAATTTTTTTGTTGTGAGCATTTTGTGGTGCACAGACGGGACATGAAAGGCTGAAACAATTTAAACAATGTAAAACACAGAACAATTCTGCAATGTTAGTATGAAATACCCCCAAATACAGATGCCATATAAAACACAGTTTGGCAAAGTGTTCTCCAATATATAGTTAAGATGACATTTCAGCATTTTACAACACTAAACATATATATATATATACACACACACACACACTGACCTGGGATTCACTATGTAGTCTCAGGGTGGCCTTGAACTCACAGTGATTCTCCTACCCCTGCCTCCCAAGTGCTGGGATTAAAGGTGTGTGCCACCATGCCCAACTCTAAGCATATATATTTTTAACTTTTTAAAAATTTATTTGAGAGAAAGAGGCAGAGAGAGGGAGAGAGAGAATGGGTGTGCCAGGGCCTCCAGCCATTACAAACGAACTCCAGACGCATGCACCCCCTTGTGCATCTGGCTTTCATGGGTCCTGGGGAATCGAACCAAGGTCCTTTGGCTTTGCAGGCAAGCGCCTTAATCGCTAAACCATTTCTCCAGCCCACTAAACATACATACATACATACATACATATATATACATATATATACATATATAAACATATATATATACATATATAAATACATATATATACATATATATACATATATATACATATATATACATATATATACATATATATATATATATATATATATATATATATATATATATTGGAGTGAGGGCGGAGGAGACTGCGGGGGGAAGAGAACAAGGAAAGATAACTTACCTACTTTGTTTTCTCATTGGCTGCAGACCCACATAGGGGTTAAATGTGTGGGTCCCGGCGACAGGAGTAGTTGGCCCGAATCCTATCTTATCCTGAGCCTATCTTTTGTTAGCTGTGAAACATCTGCTTACCCACCCCTAATGATATTCAGACCATCTCAAGCTGTACGCTTGGATTCATGGGTAAAAAGGCAATGGGTGTCACATTTTCTTAGTGTTTCAGCATTTTTCTATTTTAATTTTCCACATGAAAGAAGTAGCATATGTACATTTGCTGCTTTAAGGATCATCATTTTCATTTTTAAAGAACTGAATTAAATTAATTTATTTTCATCATCCAATAATTGCTTTGGGGACTTTTTTCATTTAAAGAAGTATTCATCATCCATTATTCCATGGATATAATTATATACCATCTGATGCCTGCATCACCATAATTACTAGTTTACAGGGAAGATTCCAAACATTAAAAAAAGTCACTGGACAAGTCAAGCAACTGGAGTGCATTTTCCATTTATCATATGGATGTCATTCTTACATTTTTATTTCTAAACCTAAAATAATAAAAGCATACAATTCCTCTGCATCAGGGTTCTGTGGGACGTGTCCAAGTGAGAAACAAAGGTTCCCCATGATAGTCCACTTTAAGGATTATCATAAATGTCTTAAAACTGGGGGCTTTTCAGAAGTTTGTGCTAGGTTCTTGAGGCCAGTGTGTCTGAGAATCCAGGTAAAATCAATTTAAGCACATTTCTTTTTTTTTTTTTTTTCTCGAGGTAGGGTCTCACTCTAGCCCAGACTGACCTGGAATTCACTATGGAGTCTCAGGGTGGCCTTGAACTCACGACGATCCTCCTACCTCTGCCTCCCAAGTGCTGGAATTAAAGGCGTGCGCCACTGCTAAGCCATCCCTCCAGCCCTCCCCTACTTGTTAGGTAGGTTTTCACTATGTGGCCCAAGCTGGCCTCCTGAGTGCTGGCATTTACCCATTACTTATGGGTATCATATCTGCTGAACACACTTAGAACACACGTTGAGGAACATTCCTTCTCTTCCTCTCATTGTCTCTTCCCCACCCCCATGGCTGTGTGCATGCCAGGCAAATGTTCTACAATTGTCAGAAATAATGCAGGCTAGGAATGTAGCTCAAACATCTTTTAATTTTTACCTATTTATTTACTGGTTTATTTAAACACTATATATTTCACACGTACACACACACCTCCTTAAACCCCAGTGCCTCTCATTCTGTAAACAGAAGCATTCACTGAAGTGTTTTGGACTTCACTGGTTGAATAACTCTCATGTTTTATGTAAACTTCTCATTTCAAATATGCATGCAAACAGATACGTTAAGAACCAGCACACAACAATGGTCTGAATCCTATAATTTTAACTCATTTAAGGGGATTTTTGTTTACAGTGTTTTTCTTAGCTTTGGAATATGTGAGATGAAACTTCTAAGTTAAAAATGATGAGTGAGGGCTGCAGAGATGGCTCAGTGGTTACGACTCTTGCCTGCAAAGCCTAAGGACCCAGGTTTGATTCCCCAGGACCCACGAGAAGCCAGATGCAGTGGCGTATGCGCCTGGAGTCCATTGCAGCACTTGGAGGCCCTAGCACGCTCACTCTCTCTCTCTTTCTCTCTCCTCTCTGCTTATAACTAAATAAAATTATTTATAAATAAAGACGACCCCATAATCCTGAGATGTTGGCATCACGACTAAGGAGCTGGCGACATGTCACGTGACCCACACACCCCAGCACCGCGCGATGTGAAGACACAGGCTGAGCTTCTGCTTCCAAAGGGAGGGCGGGGGGGGGGGGGGAGCCAGAGGCTTGTTGGATCACCAGGGGAAAAGGGAAGAGTTCCCTCCTCTTACCGAGGGAAGGAAGGAAGAAGAAACCTGCGACCTTGCTGCCCGAGAAAACGAAGACAGGACTGGAACTCCGGAAGAAGGGGGAAAGTGTCCCTGGAATAAAGGGCCAAAGGCCCGGGGACACAGAGGCCACGGCTTCCCCGAGCCCGCATCCAGGAACCCGCATCCAGGAACCCGGCGCAGCCCTCTCGGTGCGTGGGCCCGGGCCATGCGCAGAGCCCCAAAGCGGGCTTAACGTGTGGATGCGCTTCGGTTCCTCAGCCAGAAATGTCATTTTTCTTTCTTGGCAAGTGAGGAAATTCTATTCATTGTTCAAAACCGTGTCCTTAAAGCTTTACCAAGTCTGCAGCTGCAGTGACAATCCATCACTCCCTCCTGACTTCTGTGCTTCATTCACACTTCTTCTTTAGTTAAAAAACATTATTTATTTATTTATTTATTTTTAAATTTTTTAATTTATTTATTTAAGAGTGACAGACAGGGAGAGAGAGGGAGAGAGAGAGAATGCGCGCGCCAGGGCCTCCAGCCACTGCAAAGGAACTCCAGACGCGTGCACCCCCTTGTGCATCTGGCTAACGTGGGTCCTGGGGAATTGAGCCTGGAACCGGGGTCCTTAGGCTTCACAGACAAGCGTTTAACCGCTAAGCCATCTCTCCAGCCCTATTTTTTATTCATTAATTTATAGCAGAGAGAGGTAGCTAGAAGATAGACAGAGAACCGGTGCATCAGGGCCTCCAGCCACTGCAAACAACTCCAGACCCACGCACCGCTTTGTGCATCTGGCTTTATGTGGGTACTGGGGAATCGAACCCAGGTTGTTAAGCTTTGCAGGCAAGTTCCTGAGCAGCTGAGCCATCTCGTCACAGCCCCACACTTGTTCTTTCTCTCTCTCTTTTTCTTTTTTTTTGAGGCAAGCCCAACAGACTGCCTTTTTTATAAGACAGAGAGGGAGAGAGAAAGAGAGAGGGAGAGAAAGGGCACGCTAGGGCCTCCAGCGACTGCAAGTGAACTCCAGATGCGTGCACCCTCTTGTGCGCATGTGTGACTTTGAGCATTTGTATCACTGTGCGTCTGGCTTAAGTGGGCCCTGGAGAGTCAATGTGAGTACTTAGGCTTTGCAGGCAAGTGCCTTAACCACTGAGCCATCTCTTCAGCCCCCTTGTTCTTTCTCTCTTTCTTTCTTTCTTCCTTCCTTCCTTCCTTTCAGAGCAGCAGACAGAGTACAGAGAGAGAGAGAGAGAGAGAAGAAAGAATGGGCACGCCAGGGCCTCCAGCCACTGCAAACGAACTCCAGATGCATGCACCCCCTTGTGCAACTGGCTAACATGGGTCCTGGGGAATCGAGCCTTGAACCAGGGTCCTTAGGCTGCACAGGCAAGCGCTTAACCACTAAGCCATCTCTCCAGCCCCCCGCCCCTTGTTCTTTTTAAACATTACACTTTCATCTATATAGAATGTGACATGGTGACACTTAGGGTGAATTCCTTATAAAAATCTGTCAAGCTGTCTGTCTTAAGAAGACCATACTGTAATTTACCATGTATCATGTAGAGAATTTAAAACTGTCTACAGGACTAAACATCTAAACGAAAGGCAAATCAAAAAATGTCACCCCATAACATGAGTGGCAATACCGCAGGGGCCTTGGTACCACACGGAGTCTCCCTCCATTGTGCAGGTCTGCCCCTGTGTGCCTCTGTGGTGAGCCTGACACCAAGGCCTTGGCACCCTTTGAGGGGCCGCAGTCCCCCCTGCACCCCCCCAGCCACATCCCGTGGCGCCCATAGTAGTCCAAAGACTTGTTTAGAAGGCCTCGGCCTCACGTCAGCCCCTTAGCACCCATGCTCCTGTGTAGCCCATCCAGCCCAGCTCAGGAGTTCAGCCTTGCTGGGTGGAAGGTCCTAGTTCTTAAGTACCTAGAATGTGACTATCTGAAGTCAGTCTTTTGTCTTGAGACAGGGTCTCATCTATGCTAGGCTGACCTTGAATTTGATATGTAGCCAAGGCTGGACCATCTGATCATCCTGCTTACACCTCCCAAGTGCTGGGATTGTAGGCATGCACCCCCATGTCTGGCTGAAATCAGAGCTGTTAAAAGATAACTGAGGTCAGGCTGGAGAGATGGCTTAGTGATTAAGGCACTTGCCTGCAAAGTCAAAGGACCCAGGTTTGATTCTCCAGGCGCATGCACCTGGAGTTTGTTTGCAAAAGTAGCTGCGTGCCCATTCCCCCTCTCCCCTTTCACTCTCTCTTAAAAAATAAATAAATAGAGCCGGGGTGTGGTGGCGCACGCCTTTAATCCCCGAACTCGGGAGGCAAAGGTAGGAGGATCGCCATGAGTTCGAGGCCACCCTGAGACTATAGACTACATTCCAGGTCAGCCTGGGCTAGAGTGAGACCCTACCTCAAAATACCAAAATAAAAATAAATAACAAAATATATTTTAAAAAAGATAACTGAGTTTCAATAAAGTCACTGTGGTGTGCTGGTCCAATATGACTGGTGTTCTCCTAACAGGAGGACACATATATACAGACAGACAGACAGACAGACACACGAAAACAATGTGAAGATCAAGGAAAAGGGCGATCTGCATATGTATCCGCCCTATACTACCTTCATCTTGGCCTTTTGCCTACAGAATTGTGAAGATGAAAAAACACTGTACTGTCTAAGCCAGCGGTCTGAAGGCGAGCAGAAGTGAGCACACCATGCTGGGGCTGGGTGGCATCAGAGACCACCTTGGCGCTGCAGTTTATGTCTTTACACACCTTCTGCTCCGACCCGAAATGCTTTTCTGCTGCTGCTTACAGGACTCCTGACCATTCCTCCCACCCAGAACCCGTGTCCCGTTCTCTGCAAAGCCGACCTTGAACATTCCGCACGGAAAGAATGACTCCCGCCTCTGATCTGTGACAACCTGAGGCGCACGTGACAGCTCTCCCCGGCTGCAAGTCTCCTGGGTATCCATGACTATTCCTGGCTTCCTGTGCACCTGCAGCACGCAGGGTGATGCTGGCGCTCAGTAATATGTGTGTCCTCTTCCTACTTTCTTGGGGCCGCGTGTTTTAGAGATCAGAGCTCTTCAGATTGCATAAAGGCATATAATTTAAACTCCCGGGGTCCATGACAGCCTCTCAAATCAAACGCGGTATTTTGGGAAGACATCGACAGTCACAGTGAGCTTTGCAAACAAATGATTTCACACCAGCCTTACAAAGCACGTCCAGGACACCCACGGTACAGAGGAAGGACACGTGATTCCTTGATGCTGTCCAGTCAGTCCTGCAATCTCTCTTGTTCTGAAAATGCAAATGGATTCCAGTGTGATTGACGTGTGCGATCTCATCTCAAGAGGCACTCGTTGGAGGCAGAAGGATGTGCCCAGTTGAACGAGATGTGTGGAAGTAAGACGAAGCTCACACAAGCGCAACTCCAAGCATCTTCTAGTCACCTCAGACCCCAGCCTTGGTGAGGAGACACAGCGCAACGTTGGAGGTTTTCATCCAGTTTCAGGTAGCTCTCCATTCACCGCCTCACCACAGCCCTCCCACCGTCCCAGGCCACAAGCGAACTCCAGGACCTATTCAATGTAACGTGCCACACTTGTTACATTTAGGCCTTTCTGAACCGTTTACTCACACCCGTACAACTGTGTGACATTTTTGAGTTCTCATTAAAATTCAGGCTAGAGTTTATACCTTAGATCCCAGTGGAGTCGAGGACAGCACTTTATAATCTGCTGCAAAAATATCTTGAGAAAGATCAATATTCACACTGTACTTTGCTAGAAAATAAGTTTGTGCCACACTCTCAGAGTTTGGAACATGTCGTTGCCACTGATATATATATATATATATATATATATATATATATATATATATATATATATATATATATATTTTAGAGAGAGACAGAGAGGCAGATAGAATGGGCATGCCAGGGCCTCCAACCACTGCAAACTAACTCCAGACACATGTGCCACCTTGTGTATCTGGCTTTACATGAGTACTGGGGAATCAAACCCAGGTCATTAGACTTTGCAGGCAAGTGCCTTTAACCATGGAGCCATTTCTCCAGTCTGTCACTGCTAAACTTAAATTTTTTAATTTATTTATTATGTGTCTGTGTGTGAGAGAGACAGATAAGGAAGGGGGAGGAGCAAGAAGGAGAGAGAGAGGATATAAGCACGCCATGGACTCTTGCCACTGAAAAGGATTTGGAAATGTATGTGCCACTTAGTGCATCTGGCTTCATGTGAGTACTGGGAGTTGAACCTGGGCTGGCAGGCTTTGCAAGGAAGTGTCTTCAGTCCCTCACCTCTTGTTTTAAAATTTTTTTAAAAAAAATTTATTTATTTATGGGGGGGGGGGAGAATGGGCACACCAGGGCCTATAGCCACTGCAAATAAACTCCAGATGCATATGCCACCATGTGCATCTGGCTTATATGAGACCTGGAGAATTGAACCTGGGTCCTTATGCTTCACAGACATGTGCCTTAACCACTAAGACATCCAGCCCCAGTCCCTCACCTCTTTTGAGACAGGGTCATCATACACTGTAGCCCGTTGACCTGTGCACACGTGCAGAGGCCAGAGGAGAAGCCAGGAGTCTCCCCTCCATGGCTCATCATGGGTTTCCTTGAGATGGAGTCGCTAACTGATTCCATTCCGGACCTTGCTGACCTTGCGAGCCTCAGTTACTCTCTGGTGTCCGCTCCTCACAGGACAGGGGTTACCAGCATGCATGGCCATACCCAGCTGTTTATATGGGTGCCAGAGAATCAAATTAGTGTGGTGTCAGGCCCTCGTGCTTCTGTGGGAAGAGCTCTTAACCACTGAACCATCTCTCCAGCCTCTCCCAGGCTTCCTCCAACTGCCGCTATCAATTTTGAGTCAGGGCTGGAGAGATGGCTTAGCAGTTAAGCGCTTGCCTGTGAAGCCTAAGGACCCCGGTTCGAGGCTCAATTCCCCAGGACCCACGTTAGCCAGATGCACAAGGGGGCGCATGCATCTGGAGTTCGTTTACAGAGGCTGGAAGCTCTGGCGCGCCCATTCTCTCTCTCTCTGCCTCCTTCTCTCTGTCGCTCTTAAATAAATAAACAAACAAAAAAAATTAAAAAAAAATTTTTTGAGTCAATGCTACCATCCTACTTTCAACATTAGACTCACGGTTCTCATAACATGATTCTACTTAGCACATTGACCTCTAAGAACACACCTGTCACTTTATAACAGATGTGTTTACACCCTATCAGGATGTCCTGAGGCGGGCCGTGCTTACCTATATCTGGGGCAGGGAAGTACTGATTAAAATGGCAATTATTCGGCTGTCTCTTGCCCCCTCCCCTAACCTCTCAAAGCAGCATTGATTTTTAATTTTTTCTAGTTTATCCCCCACTAGTTTTTCAGAACCACCTTCCACATATGTTTCACTAGTCACAAGGGAAATCAAATAATATTTAGAAATAGTAACAGAGGCAGAGGGGATTTCTCCTGTGAAGCCTCAGTGTTTGGACACATTTCTCCCACATACTACAAGACATGTGGGTGGCAGTTCCTCTTGCTGCCAGTTTCTGTGCCGTGAGTTTCAGAGGGCGCTGTGAATCTAGAATCCACCGAGAACAGCGAAGACTGGCACGGGAACTGTCTGCCACAGCTGCACCTCGGCCAAAACTCACCAACACCCTGGCAATTCTCTGCCTTGAACACTGAACTTACGGGTCTCCCTGGCCATGCGGATGAATAAAATGAAGGACAAAGACCTCTGAGGGGCTTCAGTCAGAGAAATGAAACTAAGAGAACACAGACGAAAGAAAGACAGATGCAATCTCTATACAATATGTCTAAGAGATTTAGTGCGAGGAGCTGGTTAATGGGAGCTGGCCTACTGAGTCTGAAATCTACTGGGCAGGTCGTCGGGAAGGACAAGCGGAACTTCACGGATACAGGCTAAAGCCACTGCCCACAGGTGGAAGTTGTCAGGGAAGCCTCCGCGCTGCCTTTCAAACCTTTACCATATCCAGCCAGGTTCACCCAGTTTACCTTGAATGATCATCATTATTAAACTCAACCGACCATGGGCTTTAATTACGCCTATAAAACACCCCCTCAGCAACGGCTCGGTGCAGCAGCATTAGATGATTAAGCGATGGGGGACAACAGCCTGGCCAAGTGGACACACCGGAAAGATCATCAGGCCCCTCCTTTTGTCAACTTGACCCTCATACTCTGAATGGCAAACAGAGTCAATTCCCGAAGAAAGTCAAGAGCAAAGTCAGACTATCCAATAAATAACAGCCCAGGTACACATGGCAATATTCTGTTCCCCAGAAGGGGCACCAAGCCCTTGAATGATGCTCACGCTTTCCCTTTGATCTCCTGTGACTTCAACTGCAAGATGCAAAGTTAACTATTACCACCACCACCACCACTCTTATTGTTTATCATTATAGCTCATGTTAGAGGATGAAGGGAGAAGACGGAGGAAGGGTGGTAGCTCCATGGTCTGCTCGGGTTTGATCTCTTCACATACCACTTCAGTTTGATGACAGAGTACTTTTCCGCATGCCCAACTTGAAGGCCTGGCGGGCTTATATCACTCCGTTCACAAATGGACGCCTCCGGCTACGAGAGGCTCATGCTTAAGTATTAAGTATTAAGAAATTAGCCAGCTCAAACTCTGTCTCTTTGTGGGACTGGGGACGGAACATAAGGCCTTAAACATGGCAGGCAAGTACTTAATCATTGAGCTATAGCTCCCTCCCCACTCTTTTTTTTTTTTTTTTTGTATTTTATATTTTGAGACAGTTTCTCACGGGCTGGGGAGATGGCTCAGTGCTTAAAGGTGCTTGCTTGCAAAACCTGCTAGCTCAGATTTGATTCCCCAGTACCCAGGTAAAGCCACATGCACAAAGTGGCACATGTACCTGGAGTTCTTTTGCAGCAGCAAGGGGCCCTGGCATGCTTACTCTCTCTCACACACATTAAACAAACCAGTAAATCAATCAGTAGCTTTACAAGGAATCTCAGTAAATTTCCCAGATTGGCTTGAGCCACTAGGTGCAGCCCCCCCCCCCTTTATTGAAGTAGGGTCTCACTCTGGCCCAGGCTGACCTGGAATTCACTATGTAGTCTCAGGGTGGCCTCGAACTCATGGTGATCCTCCTACCTCTGCCTCCCGAGCGCTGGGATTAAAGGTCTTTTTTTTTTTTTTTTTTAAATATTGGGGCTGGAGAGATGGCTTAGCAGTTAAGGCACTTGCCTGTGAAGGCTTAGGACCCGGTTTCAAATCCCCAGGACCCACATAAGCCAGATACACAAGGTGACATATGCATCTGGACTTCATGTGCAGTGGCTGGAGGCCCTTATAGTTCCATTGTTTTTCTTTCCATCTGACTGTTCCTTCGCCCGCTCTCTCTCTAAAATAAATAAATAAAATATTAAAAAACATCAACAACTTCTGTATGGCAATTTACCATGATCACAAGCCCCTCTTGCCATTCTCCCCAAAAGCTGTTTCTTTAAGGGAGAATCTGTTGAGAACGCCAGAATTTTCACCTAAATCCTTGGTGAATCACAATCAGGGGCTTGCCACAGGCTCCAGATGGCTTCTCTATCTCTCATGACACATAAAACAGCATTGGATCTTATGGATTAGGCCCAAATGCCAGAGCAGTATACATATATGGCAGCCCAGACCTGTTGCAAAGCAATCTCTAGCTTTGGTTCCTATTCAAAATCAACAGCCGTTTGAGTTACATACTAAGTGGGAAAGTGTAACGTACACACACGAGGAGTAAGTTGCTTCCAGGCTTGGCTGTACACACCTTGGAGGGTGAGGTAGGATGATTGCCATGGGTTTGAGGCCAGCCTGGACTACAGAGTGAGTTCCAGGTCAGCATAGGCTACAGTGTAACCCCTGCTTAAAAATAAACAAATTCTAAATCCAAAGCAGGCCACCAGACATGCCTCTTTTCTGGCTGTAAGGACAGGACACATGGCACTTAATTTTACTAGGTGCGATTTCCCATCATTTTGTCAGAATGCCTAACCAATATGCCCAGGGTAATTGCTATTTCCTGCTCACCAGATCCAATCATCATACCGGCAAGTTTATAGCTTTTGTAATTTACTATAAGGGAAACTACGTGGTGCTAGACAGCTTGAAGTCATGAGGAAAATTATAATTACTGATAATGCAGAGACTCAACAGGAGCTAGTTAAATAATCATTTACAGATTTGAGAATCATCTGACTGATGAGTAATATTCACTGAGCCTCAAGGACAGATGCCATCTTGTCTCCTGCTGAATACAAGATGGGTTTAGGGTTGAGCTTTCAAACCGTGCAGAAGTGCATGCAGAACTTCTCTAGATGTGTAAAGCACTGACACTGCTCTGTGAGCGTGAGCTCTTGGTAAATTGAGCGGAGTTGTTTATGGCGCCACTGAGAAAGTGAGCAGAGGTCAGAGCGTCACTGTGGTGATTCGAATGTAACCTGTCCCCCCATAGACTCATGTGCTTGACTACTGAATTCCCTAGCCGGTAGTCTAATACACAAGGTTGTGGAACCCTTAGGAGGTGCAGCCTTGTTGCAGGAAGTATGACGCAGGGATGGCTCATGAGGTGTGACAGCTGGCTCTGCACCACGCTCTCTCTCTCTCTCTCCACTTCTACCCCGATGCGATGCGGGCTTCCTGCTCCTGCTAATGCTCTTCCTGTCGTGATCGGCTCTGCCGTCTGGAACCGTGAGCTGAATTAAGCCCTTTCCCTCCATGAGTTGTTTCTGGTCAGGTATTTTGTCCCAGCCACAAGAATGTAACTGACAGATATACAGACATTCATGTTTCTCAGACCCATCAGGCAAAAATCTTGTTTGCTTAATGGAGACCTACAAAATGTGGGCCCAAGCTGTAGCTACGGTATTTACATGGCTTTAGAGAAGGAAAAGGAAGGAACTTTGTCCTCTGGGCCTACCTATGAGTGAGTAGAGCTATGCCAGTATTTCTGAGAATTGTATGGTGGGGCACAAGGGACAAATTATGTGGTGGTTTGAATGTAAATGTCCCCCATAGCCTCAGGCATTTTTTTTCTAATTTAATTTTTTTTTTATTGACAACTTCCATGACTGTAAACAATATCCTATGGTAATGCCCTCCTTCCCCTCACTTTCCCCTTTGAACCTCTACTCTCCATCATATCCCCTCTGCCTCTCAATCGGTCTCTCTTTTATTTTGATATCATCATCTTTTCCTCCTATTATGATGGTCTTGAGTAGGTAGTGTCAGTCACTGCGAGGTCATGGATATCCAGGCCATTTTGTGTCAGGAGGAGCACGTTGGAAGGAGTCCTACCCTTCCTTTGGCTCTTACATTCTTTCTGTCACCTCTTCCGCAATGGAGACGCCTCAGGTATTTTCGACTAAGCTTGCTACTTGGTCCTGAGCTGGTGGAGTCTTTGGGAGGTGGAACCTCGCCGGAGGCAGCGTGTCGTCCTCCACTGTGATGACGCAGAAACCGTAAGCCTGAAGTAAAGCCTTTCCTCCCCTGAGCTGTTTTTGGTTGGGCGTTTTGTCCCAGAAACTAGAAGATATCTACAACAGCCTATTTGGGAGGATTTTTCAAATGAAATGCTGAAGTCTGTCTCAGTGTGGAGTGTGTGGCATTCCTGCCAGGGTCTTCTTTCCTGCCACCCCCACCCCCATCCTGACATGAGGTGTATTCCCTTTGGGTCTCTGCTGGGTTTTCAGTGGACAGCAGTACAGAAAGGTGGGGTCACCCTCGAGGAACCGCAGCCCCCTGCCGCAGACCGCCAGACTCAATTTCAGACAACATCTTGGGCCAGTGAAAGACTGGCTCTGGCATTGTATGGTTCCGAGAAGACAAAAAAAAAAAAAAAAAAAAAGAAAAAAAAAAGACCCAAACAACACCTATCTTGTCAAATCTTCTAATTCGTCTGTACACCACATACTGGTGGAAGAGAAGACTTCCGATGCTGAGATTCAAAAGGTTGATTGATGACCTGAATTTCCCTCCATTTCTTGCATGGGAAGAAACCTATTCGCCTACAGCCACTGGTTTGTGTGTGGTACAAGGGAGAAGCTCAAAGATCCCTTGGTCTGACATTGTCAGGAATCACTTGTGACCCCATCTCCATCCACAGGGACAGCTGTTTCTTCAAAATGTTTAGGTTCGTATGTAGTATTTCACACCCAAGCCCCCCGCGGAGGCCCACGGGAAGGCCATACTGATGACAAGAGACATCACAGAGCTTTCTTGTGGACAGTTTATTGCTCTGATTTTTTTTTTTTTTTTTGGTTTTTTGAGGTAGGGTCTCACTCCAGCCCAGGCTGACCTGGAATTCACTCTATATTCTCAGGGTGGCCTCGAACTCACGGCAATCCTCCTACCTCTGCCTCCCGTGTGCTGGGATTAAAGGCGTGCGCCACCATGCCCGACATGGTTCTGATTTTTGTTACTTAAACATGACCGAGGTTTCTGATTTGGATTTGGATTTTAGCCTCACTGAGTTTATGAGTGAAGGAAGGAACTAGATTTTTCTTCACTATACCTTAGCAACAAGGAGAAATCCCCTTTTCTTCAAGGGCCAGTGAGACATGGGCAAATAGTCTTGGAGATTCATCTCTCCTGTTTTCTTTTCTAAAAACTATTTATTTATTATTGATTTATGTATGCATGTGTAATATGAGCACTCCAGGACCTCTTGCCACTGCAAATGAAAGCTACACACTTGGGCTGGAGAGATGGCTTAGCGGTTAAGCGCTTGCCTGTGAAACCTAAGGACCCCTGTTCGAGTTTCGATTCCCCAGGACCCACGTTAGCCAGATGCACAAGGGGGCGCACACATCTGGAGTTCATTTGCAGTGGCTGGAGGCCCTGGTGCGCCCATTCTCTCTCTCTCTCTGTGCCTCTTTCTCTCTCTGTTGCTCTCAAATAAATAAATAAATAAAAATAAACAAAAAGAAAAAGAAAACTACACACTCGTGCCACTTTTCTTTAAGCCCAGCTTACATGGGTGGCTTGGAATTGAACCTCAGGCCAGCAAGTGCATTTAACCCACTGAGCTATCTGGAGCTCCGCATCTCTCCTATTTTCTGGTTATTGGAGACTTCAATTGCCACAACCGTAAAATGCAAATGAATCACTTACCCACTAAGTACCTACCTACCTCTAAACTCTAGAAACTTTCTTTTCTCTTTTTCTTTCCTTCCTTCCTTCCTTCCTTCCTTCTTTCTTTTTTATTCTTTCTTTCTTTCTTGAGGTAGGGTCTCACTCTAGTTCAGATTGGCCTGGAACTAACTCTGTAGCCCCAGGCCTGCCTCCAACTCTTGGCGATCCTCCTACCTCAGTCCCCTAAGTGCTGCTATTTAAGGCAGGCGGCACTGGGCCCAGCTTTAGAAACAAGGCTAGGTAAGTTTAGAATATGTCTGGCTCTTAAAACTTACAACTATGTCAAACCCCTCCTGATTCCATCCATTATGTTTTCTCCATTTCTGGTTTGTCTCCACATTATTCTGGCTTGGCTGCCGTGGGTTTCCTTGGCAAAATAAATGACCTTTGGCACCCAGGAAGCACTGTAGCATAGTCCTCAAAGTTGGTAAAAGAGCCAATTCATTTCACATCACCTTTTTTATTTATTTATTTATTTATTTGACAGAGGGAGAGGGAGAGAGAAAAGAGAGAGAGACAGAGACAGAGACAGAGAGAGAATGGGCGTGCCAGGGCCTCCAGCCACTGTAAACGATCTCCATATGCATGCACCCCCTTGTACATCTGGCTAACGTGGGTCCTAGGGAATTGAACCTGGGTCCTTTGGCTTTGCAGGCAAACACCTTAACCACTAAGCCATCCCTCCAGCCTCTTTTAAAAAATATATATTTATTTATTATTTATATATAAATATAAATATATAATATATTTATTATTTATTATTATTATAAATACATCACCTCTTTAAAAAATATATTTATTTATTTACAAGGAGAGAGGTGAGGGAGGATGCAAAAGAACTCCAGATGCATGAACCTCTCTGCACCTGGGCTTACATGGGTACTGGGGAATTGAACCTGGCTCAGCAGGCCTTGCGGGCAGGTGACCCTAACCACTGAGCAATCCCTCCGGCCCCAGAAACTGTCTTTTATGCTCAGGATAAGTCAAACATATGTGAAAATACTGATCAAGAAAAATGACTGCACTTCCCATTAAACTGGATGTAGCAGTCAGCTTCAGGTTTGCTGAGATGAACTTCCAGACCAGGCACAGTTATGGAGGAAGGGATTTATTGAAGCTTACAGATTCAGGGGAAGTTCCATAAAAGCAGAAGAAACTGGCCTGCCTTCACAGGCCCAAGCAGAGAGAGAGAGACAAGCACAAGCCTAAAGGTCAAAAGCCAAAGCACACTTCAGGAACTCCTGCTAGGCACACTTTGCATATCTTTATATTGAAATCTGAAACCCACCACCAAACCTTAAGAGCCACACAATGGCACTGCCTCCAGCCAAGTGGCTAAAGATGCAAACTAAAAACAAATAAACAACTGAAATATATTGGGGGCCATCTATTCTATTCAAACTACCACATTCCGCCCCTGGCCCCCAATAAATTTATAACAATCACACATTGCAAATTGTACTCAGTTCAATTTCAAAGGTCCCCACAGTCTTGACCAATTTAAGATATTAAGACCTGTAAAATCAAACAAGTTAAAAATTTCTAACATATAAAGGCACAGAGTAAACATTTTCAACTGGTATAAGGCATAGCAAGGAGAGACTAAAGCAATGCAAACTCAACCACCATCAAACAAACATCAAACTTCTGCAGTTCAAGTCCAATACAACCAAAGACTGACAGTCTCCAGATTTTCCAATTCCGCCCCTCCAGCTGGGCAGAGTACCCGGGGAACACTTCCATCCCAGGCCAACAGTGTGCTCTATGGTAGCCCTTGCACAGTCCTGGTATATACAAAACATCTTCAGGTCTTTATGCAAACCATGGTCCATCTTCCAAAGGCTCTTTCAGCCTATCAGGGCATCGTGCCCTGCCTCATGCCACATCTCAGCAGCAGCTCCTGGAACCATGTGCAATTCATGACCACTCTTCACATTTTCCAAAGGCTCTTTCAGCCTATCAGGGCATCAGGCCCTACCTCATGCTGCATCTCAGCAGTGGCTCCTGGAAGCATGTGCAATTCACGGCCACTCCATGCATTTTTCATGCTTCTGAAACCAATACCAGGTGTGCAGGACACAGCCATATTCTTAATTCAGGGACAAAACAAATCATAGCCTTGAAAAGCAGGTTCCTTCTCCAGTCAACTCTTTCCAAAAGTGTTTGCATTTCTATGATAGTCTTTCCTCTGGCATCCTTTCCATTGTTTTAATGTAAAGCAGTTGGAACATCTTCTTTAAGATTGCTAATGTGTTTGACAATAGCAGGTTCAGTAACCTAAAACCAGTCTCAGTGCCTGTAATTTTAACTTGTTTGAGGTTTTCCAGCTTAAAATCTTAAATCTCTCAGTCCAATATCTCTAGCCAAGCACATCAGTCCATTACAAATTTAACCTTGATCAAACACTCTGGGCCTGGGCAGCAGGATGCAGCCAGCCCTTATGCCAGTAGCCCAGTTCTAACAAAGTCCTCTGCAGTCTTTCCTTCCCCTTAGAAAGCTCATAAGCCAAGCCTTGAAGTTCAATGCTATCTGCACTTAACATTCTCAGATTCTCATCAGAATAGTCCATAAAACTTGGCTTACCACTCCAGAAGACATCTTCAGTTGCAAGCACCAAGTCCATGCCTATTCCTCCAAAACAAAGGTTCCACAAGATCAACATCCACATAGTAAGGTTCATCTCACCCCACTTCTGGTACCAAATTCTGTAGCAGTCAGCTTCAGGTTTGCTGAGATGAACTTCCAGACCAGGCACAGTTATGGAGGAAGGGATTTATTGAAGCTTACAGATTCAGGGGAAGTTCCATAAAAGCAGAAGAAACTGGCCTGCCTTCACAGGCCCAAGCAGAGAGAGAGAGACAAGCACAAGCCTAAAGGTCAAAAGCCAAAGCACACTTCAGGAACTCCTGCTAGGCACACTTTGCATATCTTTAGATTGAAATTTGAAACCCACCACCAAACCTTAAGAGCCACACAATGGCACTGCCTCCAGCCAAGTGGCTAAAGATGCAAACTAAAAACAAATAAACAACTGAAATATATTGGGGGCCATCTATTCTATTCAAACTACCACACTGGACATTCAGACACAAGAGCCAACAACCATTTATCCACATAGGCCACTGCTTATGTGGTGGCCTCTTAGACACAATGGAGATGAGAAAGCCTGGATACAAAAAAGCAGGCAAGAGCTACCAGGGCGAGGACGTGGGCTCTCTGACGCCGCCCACGCCGCAGCTGATGCGCACACGGCAGAAATCTCAACTTTGGCTTTGATCATATTGCTTTGCAAATACTGAAACTCTGTCACAGTTGAAGAAAACCTTTTGCTCTTTAAGAATACTTTTATTTATATGAAAGAGGGAGAGAATGAATTTGGGCACTAGGGCCTCTGGCTACTTGCAAATGAACTCTAGATAAATGCACCACTTTGTGCATCTGGCTTTATGTGGGTCCTGGGGAATCAAACCTGAGTCATTAGGCTTTGCAGGCAAGTGCCTTAACCGCTGAGCCAACTCTCCCGCCCAAAACCTTTTACTTTTTTTTTTTTTTGGTTTTTCAAGGTAGGGTCTCACTCTAGCCCAGGCTGACCTGGAGTTCACTATGTAGTCTCAGGGGGGCCTTGAACTCACTGCAGTCTTCCTACCTCAGCCTCCTGACTGCTGGGATTAAAGATGTGAACCACCATTTACCCTAAAAGCTCCACATCTCAGTTCAGAGATATTTACTCAACCATGTTTATAGCTGCTCAATTCATAATACCTAAAAACTGAAATTAAACCAGGTGCCCAACACTGGATGAATGGATAACCAAGATGTGGTATATCTACACGATGGAATTCTACTCAGCAGCAAGAAAAAAAATGATACATTGAAATTTGTAGAAAAATGGCCGAACTTGGCACAGATCATTTTAAGTGAACTCACACAATCACAGAAACACAATCATTGCATGATCTCGCTCATCTGTAGTTCCTAACCTGGTGGACCAGCCCAAGTTACTGGATAGCATCTTGAGGCTTAGACAATAGGGCGGGTAGGGCTTGGGGGAAGGGCAAGGGTGGTGGTGGGGGACACACAAAACTGAACCCAAATTGAAGTGGTACCATAGAAATTCCATATCCTGGAAGTCAGACTAAAAGGTGGAACCCTCAAGAGGACCTTAGAGTGAGCACCTGAATAGAAGGGTCTTGGAGAGAGTGAGATAAAACCTAACCTCAAGTTTCTCCTGTTTTCCTTTCTTCTCTGGCTTTTTCTTATTTCTTTTTCCTTGGAGCTGGCCTGTAATTCCCTGCACCAGGATGTGGTCTACATCCACAATAAGCTGTTGATCAGAGAGACCTATTAGATCTCCCAAAACAAACAAGACAGACTTCTGTCAGAGCACTTGATTACCCACCAGAGAACCATTAAAAGGAATTATGTGTTCTGGAGAGATGGCTTAGTGGTTAAGGCACTTGCCTGCGAAGCCCAAGGACCCAGGTTCAATTCTCCAGATCCCACATAAGTCAGATACACATGGTGGCACATGTGTCTGGAGTTCATTTGCAGTGGCTGGAGGCTCTGGTGCACCTATTCTCTCTCTCTCTCTACCTCCTTCTTTCCCTCCCTTCCTCCCTCCCTCCCTCCCTCTGTCCCAAATAAATAAATAAAAACTTTAGAAAAAAAAGGAATTATGTTCCTTCACACATCATTCGTGGCCTTTTAGGACGTGTTGCTAACCCCCAGAAACACAGGATAAATGCGTGGATGAATGAGGAAATCTAGACATTTCCACTAATGATAAACTCCAGATGCTTGCTGGGGACAACAAAAGCTATTTCAAAGTAGGTTTGTAATTGAACGAAGATGGTTGGAGAGGGCACAAATGCGCCAGTGAACTCGATTAACCTTTGGGCATTGTGCTGTGCTTAAAGTTTTATGTGTACTAACTCACAACTACAGAGTGCAGTGTTATTTTCCACTTTTTACAGGGAGGCTCACAGAGGTGAGTTAATTCGCCCGCTGTCACACAGTTAACCAACGGCATCAATCCTGCTTAACTCCACCAAACACCTTCTATCATTATGTTGCCCTTCCAAAAGTGTGTCTCAGACCCACTGTCAGACTGAGAGCACACTTGATCTCGGACTTTGGAGTAAATTCTGGAGTAAACACAGTTGAGTCCTCATTCTCTCATTTAGCAGCTATGACATGGGGCAAGCCCCATACTATCTTAGGTTTCTGTGATTTTGTTTAACACTCGGGATAGCAATAACACACAGTTTACCGAGTCGTAAGGATTAAGTTAGAGATCATAATGCCCAGTGCACAGGAAGTCCTCAACAGCTGATTGCCATTGAATGCTAGCAAGTATTAAGATGGTCATTTATAGAGTAGGTTCGCCTTAACCTTTATGTGGTGTTTCTTGTTTTTTTTTTAATATATATATTATTGATTTGAGAGAGAGAGAGAGAGAGAGAGAGGCAGAGAGGGGGAGAGAGAGGAAGAGAGAGAAAGAGAATGGGAGTGCCAGGTCCTCTAGCCACTGCAAACGAACTCCAGATGCATGTGCCCCCTTGTGCATCTGCCTTATGTGGGTCCTGGGTAATCGAACCTGGGTCCTTTGGCTTTGCATGCAAGTGCCTTAATGGCTAAGCCATCTCTCCAGCCCCTCCAGCTCATGTTTCTTGGTTTTTATGAGGAAAGAGGAACAAGGGGCTTGGGAGATGGCTCAGTGGATAAAGTGCTTACTGTGTAAGCATGAGGGCCAGAGTTCAGATGCCAGCACCCATGAAATGCCAGGCGGAGCCGTGGGGAAGCACAGCCTTGCCGGAGGAGGTGTGTCACTGGGCGTGGGCCTTGGGATTTTATAACCCAGCCCCCTTGCTCACTCTCGCTGCTTCCTCCCAGCTGATGTGACGCAATACAACACTCTGAGGTTTGTTCTCATGCTTTCCCCACCACGACGAAACTTCCCCTCAACAGTGTAAGCTGAAGGAAGCCCTCCTTCCATAAGCTGTGTCCGGTGGGCGTGTTTTGTCCCACCAGACGCAGCTTATGTAGTAGAAGATACGTGGTAGCATTCTGCATGGGGAAGGCAATGTGAACACTCTGAAGTTGTCCATAACGCCAAACAAACACATGAACAGGTCATGTTTGTGCTGGATCACACACAGACACACACGCAAACAGGCACCTATACAATTTAAAACAAGTGATCAAAGAACCATAACATAATCCAGTTTCCTTTTTCTAGAAGAGCTAGACACCAACTCTGACCCAGCAGGCACTAACTCAGAAGGTGTGGGGCAAGGCCCTGGGGTAAAGGGCAAACAGGTATGTGAACAGGCCTCCTCCTGCCTGAAATGACCCAGGAGGTCTCTGGAGAGAGAGGCTCTGTTAGTTTCTAGAAGGTAACAGACAAGGTAGGTGTTTCAGTGAAATTTAGCAATGTCTAATGTATCATGCCTTAGGTATATCTGAAGTTTTAAAAGCCTACGTATGATCTGGGGACTAAAGCTCAGTGAAAGGGCACTTGTCTAGCACGTACAAGGCCATGAGTTCTATCCCCAGCACTGAAAAAGCAAAACAAAGCAGATAAAACTTACGGATCTCTATCAGGCCATCAACCCAATGAGCAGAACCACGTCACCGGCCTCGCTGCATGCCTTGTGCACTCTGTTCTTTAATTGTGACGGGAGCCAGGTAGGCTGGCTTGTTACTTCCGGCTATAGTTATAGTTCCAACCCACCCAATGTAAGCAGGGTTATTTTGAGAATATTTTACATTAACTTGAATAAATAAAGTTCTCTGAGAACAAGTTGCACGGGCTGGCCTCCCCAAGGCTGCCGACAGATACGGCTCTCGTCTGCAAGAAGAGCCTGCGCGGGGCTGATAAGGTGAGTGTTCTCTATCGGGACCCCACAGCCCCACCAGAGGGGAGATTCGTGGCACATCGGGTACCGCTGTAAAATCGCATCCATCTCCTTGGCAGCATCCTGCAGAGCACTCTGTCTCACAGTCCACTCTTCTGTGTTACTGCCTTGACAGGATACTGTGAACGGGGGCTGGAGAGATGGCTCAGCGGTTTAGGTGCTTGCCAGCAAAGCCAGAGGACCCATGTTCCATTCCCCAGTGCCCACATAAAGCCAGGTGCACAAGGAAGCACATGCGTCTGGAGTTCTCTGGCATGTCTGTTCTCTCTTCTCTCTCAAAATGAATAAAGTATAAGAAACATATTATTTAAAATAATAAAATAAAGAGGGGCTGGAGAGATGGCTCAGCAGTTAAGGTGCATGCCTGCAAAGCCTAAGGACCCAGGTTCGATTCTCCAGGTCCCATGTAAGCCAGATGCACATGGTGGCACATGCATCTGGAGTTTGTTTGCAGTGGCTAGAGGCCCTGGGGTGCCCATTCTCTCTCTCTCTCTGATAAATAAATAAATTAATAAAAATAAATCTTAAAAGATATAAATAAATAAAATAAAGAGACTGCGAATGCCCAAACAGCACCTAAGCAAATGCCTCCCCAGCCTCCTGAGGGGCTCTCTAGGAGAACTCTGCTCTCCTGGACACCAGGCTGAAGGATTCCAGCCTTAGGGGAGATCCCTCGTGCAGCTCGGAAAGCCAAGTGACTCTTCATGAACTGCCCCGTCACACAGCTGCAGAAGTAGTCAGTACCTTACCAGTGACTCGGAAGGCAGGAACCAAGGCCAGAGTGAGAAAGGCTATCAGGAGAGGAACTTCATCCTGCAGGACTTGTCTAATAAGAGGGACCCCCTAGCTTCAAAAGATACAGATTGGGGGCTGGAGAGATGGCTCAGTGGTCAAGGCGCTTGCCTGCAAAGCCTGACAACTCGGGTTCGATTCCCCAGTACGCACGTAAAGCCAAATGCACAAAGTAGAGCACGTACCTGGAGTTGGATTGCAGTGGTAAGAGGTCCTGGTGTGCCCATTCTCTCCCTCTCTATCTCCCCCTTGCAAATAATAAGTAAATGCATAAATAGATAATAAATAATACTGTCCACACTTGGCTCCAACGTTCAGCTTAGGAGGAAGAGAGAGCCTCATGCAGAAGACCTCCAGCCTCGCTGCTCACACAACTTCCAGGAGGACGGTGCTCACGAAGCACAAAGCTTGGATCTGTCCTAGCGATAAAGAAAACCGTCCTCTCCCATTCAAAGTGAGGGCTGGGGAGATGGCTCAATGGACAGAGCTTCAGACTCCATGTAAACAGCCAGAAGCCATGGTGGGCTTCTGTGATCCCAGCATGCTGATGATGAGATGGGAGACAGAGACAGAAGAATTTCTCAGAAGGTCCTGCTAGAGTAAGAAACCCTGCCTCAAATGAGGCCAACGGAGCCAGGCGTGGTGGCGCACGTCTTTAATCCCAGCACTCGGGAGGCAGAGGTAGGAGGATTGCTGTGAGTTTGAGGCCACCCTGAGACTCCATAGTGAATTCCAGGTCAGCCTGGACTAGAGAGAGACACTAATACAACCCACCCACCCCCAAAAATATGAGGTGAATGGGCAAAGACCAACCCAAAAGTTGTCCTCCAGCCTCCACGCGCATGCTTGTACTCACACACAAACACACATGCACACCCACAACACAGACATGCAAATAAATAATATCAATTTTTAAAGATGTAATGCATGATACACTGATTTTTTCTCAACGCTGAGGGACTTCATAGATAGTCACCGAGTGGTTAGAGGATACATACTTGTAGAAAGTCTTGCAGAGCTAAGAAGCTAGATGCCACACTGTGTGCCATTAATGATGACAAGGATGGCCGCTTTCTATTTCTACTGTGCCCCGATTTCAGAGAGCAAGTGCCAGGCCTTTCCTGACATTCCACACCCTTACCTTCTGGATCGATCGAACACGCAGGGCTCCTCTATGCGACGCACTGAGGTAAGGGGGTGCGTGCGTGTGCCCCACATGAGCTCGGGAGGACCTTCTCTGTGTTACGAACAAGCTTCCGCGGCAGGAGTCAGCTTGGGCGCAGGCACCGTTGGGCTGACTTTGGACATGGTTCCAATTCCAGTAAGGAGAAAACAGCCATGGAATACCCAAGCCGGCACTCTGCCCCCTGACAGTTGCTCGGAGAAATGCTGCAGGCGAGGCGTCTCTAACCCCATCCCTGTGCGTGCCTCCGTCCTGCATGTCAGCTGACCGCATTTATATTCACCTTCAGGTGAAGGCACAATGGCTCTTTATTTTTTTTAATTTTATTAAACTTGTTAGAGACAGAGGAAGACACACGGAGAGAGAGAGAGAGAGAAAGGGAGAGAGAGAGAGAGAGAGAGAGGGAGGGAGAGAATAGGCGCGCCAGGGCCCCCAGCCACTGCAAATGAACTCCAAATGTATGCGCCATGATGTACATCTGGCTAACATGAGTCCTGGAGAATCGAACCTGGGTCCTTAGGCTTCGCAAGCAAGTGCCTTAACCGCTAAGCCATCTCTCCAGCCCACGATGTCTCTTTATTAATGATAGCAATGAAGATGTCAGAAAGGTGACAGGAAAGAGATTAGATGTTTCATTCCGCCCAGATGTTTCTAGTGGCTGAGGATGGGAACAAGGCGTCTCTAGGAAGTTTCATTTCCCTCCTAGGGACAACGTGAAGATCCTCTGAGAGCTGAATTGCAGGGCATGAGCTCTGGAGGAGGGTTGGGCTTGGCAACCACAGTCCTGGGAGCCTGAGGGACAAGGGCTTCTGCCCCCATCATCAGTGGCCACCTAGGGCAAAAGGCCAGGCAGATCTTCTTGGCAAAGTAAAGCACAGAACACACTAGAGTCTATATTTTTTATGAATCTTATTTAAAAGGGGGCTGGAGGGATGGTTTAGTGGTTAAGGCGTTTGCCTGCAAAGCCAAAGGACCCTGGTTTGATTTCCCCAGGACCCACGTAAGCTAGATACACAAGGTGGTGCACGTCTGGAGTTCATTTGCAGTGCTGGGAGGCCCTGGTGTGCCCTTTTCTCTCTGTCTGTCTCTCTCTCAAATAAATAAAATTTTAAAAACTTAAAAAAAGGAAAAAGCGGGAAGCAATATGCTAGAAAAATAGAATTTACTTATATCCCATGACCCTAAGTACAAATTACTTGCTAACCTCCACCAAGCATTGGAAGCTTGTTTCAGTTCCCTTCCATACGGGGCACAGGAGATGGGTGTTGGAGAGAGATTACGGGCACCCAGCAGCATTACGCATTCTGCTCCTGTATCTGGCTTCAGGAAACACTGCCCCGGCCAGCAGTGACTCATCCCGGCTGCCAGTCGCAATAGGAGTTTGGTTTGCTGTACTGCAGCAAAACACAACAGTCCACAGATGAGCCGCTCTGCCCCGGCAATTCTGGAAGATTAATTAAAGTCAGCGTGGGAAATGGAAAACTACTGTTACCACCACACACCCAAGAGCCAACCAAAATGCAACTGGAAGTATCAAAAGTGCTAGTTCAGAAAATCAATACTTCTGCATTTATTTGGTTTGGGTTGTTGTGATTTTGCTTTAAATTTATTTTTTTCTTCTCAGTGTGTAATGAAATGTATGATAGACATCAGATCCACAGGGATTTTCCAAGGATTCGGAGTTTATTATGAATAGACATTCTACAAAAAAAAAAAAAAAAAATCATGAAATTGCCAGCAACTAAAAACCAATGGTCAATGGTAGACAATCTTTTTTTAAAAAAATTATTTATTTATTCATTCATTTATTTGAGAGAGTGAGAGAGGGAAAGAGGCAGACAGAAAGAGAGAGAGAGACTGAGAGAGAGGGAGAAAGAATGGGCACACCAGGGCCTCCAGCCACTACAAACGAACTCCAGATGCATGCGCCCCTTGTGCATCTGGCTAATGTGGGTCCTGGGGAATAGAACTGGGATCCTTTGGCTTTGCAGGCAAATGCCTCAACTGCTAAGCCACCCCTCCAGCACCAGGTAGACAATCTTTTAATTTAGATGCATAGTTTCATGATGGCAAGATGCCCTGGGACAGCCTTGTGCTCATTCTCTCTCTCTCGGCTTGCAAATAAATAATTAAAAAAGAAAAACTCTAAGTTTTTTGGTCAACTTAAAAAAGGCGAGATATTTGAATATGTCCTTCAAGTATGATAATTATCCCTACATTTAATTAAAATAGTGTATTAAGTCAGAAATACTGCCCTATGCAACTTTGCAGCCTATACATCAATAGTACCAAATTTGTTTTGGATAGCTTTTTTTTTTTGATCATCCCCTCATCATGTTATCATTTTTCTAAATGTAAAGTTAGATTACAGGAATTTTCTCATTTTTCCTCATTACTGTTACCCATCTGTTTTTCTTTTTCTGTTTCCCTTCCTGTGAAATTTCTAAAACTTCACCTCCCAACCGTCCTACTGGATGATGTGCCTCTTAAATGATTGACTTCCAAGAGCCCTTATTCTCTGAATGAATAGCATCCCACCCCATATTTGTGTGTGAAGAACACTCTGTTTATCTCTCACAGGATTTCACTGCCTTTCCTTTGAAATTTTCTTTGCTCTTGCATCTGAATCCTTTTGAGCTCCCTTCTCTCTTTTTTTTTAATTTTGAAATTAAATTTAACTTATTTGCAAGCAGAGAAAGAGAGAGAGATAAAGAGGAGACAGACAGAGTATGGGCATGCCAGGGCCTCTAGCCACTGCGAATGAACTTCAGATGCATGTGCCCCCTTGTGCATATGGCTTATGTGGGTACTGAGAAATCAATGCTGGGTCCTTTGGCTTCGCAGGCAAGCGCCTTAACCGCTAAGCCATCTCTCCAGCCCTTGAGCTCCCTTTTCTTGTGTCTCCTCTCTGCCTTCAGCCTGCCGTGCTGGGTGCTGTCATCAAAAGCCCAGTGATTCTTGGCTGTCCATTCATATTTAATAATGCAGCCCCAAGAATCTGATTAGAAGCTAGCACAT
Organism: Dipus sagitta; assembly: GCA_036346955.1. Classification (NCBI taxonomy): domain Eukaryota; kingdom Metazoa; phylum Chordata; class Mammalia; order Rodentia; family Dipodidae; genus Dipus; species Dipus sagitta. Next base: position 49,266,409 of record CM070781.1, on the reverse strand, counting down.
GGTGCAAACTGGTAGGTTTCATTATGGAATGTTTGGGCAAAAAGCCAAGGGTTGTTTTGAAAACTATCTTAATTAATTAGTAAATTTGTTTAGGGCTGGGGAGATGACGGAGCAGTTAAGAGCGCTTGCCGCTTAAGCATGAGGGGCTGGGAGGGCCTGAGGAGATTGCTCAAGGTGAACAGCTAGGCATGGCCTAGTGGGGTTGGGGTGGGTGCAGAGACTGGAGAATCACCAGGGCTCTTTGATGAAAACAAAACAAAACAAAGCAAAACAAAACAGCATCTCTGGGTTGAGGGAAAGACCCATCTCAAGGAAATGTGCCAAAGAGACATTGAGAAGGACCCCTAAAAAGTCAGGTTTGATGGCTCACACCTTTTTTTTTTTTGTTTTGTTTTTTATTTTTTTATTTTTTTATTTTTTTTCGAGGTAGGGTCTCACTCTAGCCCAGGCTGACCTGGAATTCACTATGGAGTCTCAGGGTGGCCTCGAACTCACGGCGATCCTCCTACCTCTGCCTCCCGAGTGCTCGGATTAAAGGCGTGCGCCACCACGCCCGGCTTGGCTCACACCTTTAATTCCAGCACTGGGGAGGCTGAGGTAAGAGGATTTTCATGAGTTTGAGGACAGCCTGGGCTAGAGTGAGATCCTGCCTTAAAAAAGAAAGAGAGAGAGAATAGGCTGAGAGGTTGCTCAGTGGTTAAGGCGGCTTCCTGCAAAGGATAATGAATGACTCAGGTTTGATTCCCATGTATGCACGTAAAGCCAGATGCACAAAGGGGTGCATTCGTCTGGAGTTTGTTTGCAGCGGCCAGAGCCATGGCGCACCCTTTCTCCTTCTCTCTCTCTCTCTCTGCTAAATGAAATTATTTTTTAAAAAGCAAACGCACCTGAAGTCCTTCTCTGGCCTCCACACTTGTACACACACACTTGCACACACACGTTTGCACACACGCTCACACATACACACTTGCACACACACGTTTGCACGAACACATGCGTGCACCCACACAGATGCATATACCACACATAAACACCACATACTCCACACACATATACACACACAAAAATTGTTTTGTTTTGAGACAGGGTCCCACCACATAGTCCAGGTTGGTCTTGAAGTCACAAGCCTCCTGCCTCAGCCTCTCAAGTGCTAGGATTATAGGCATGTACCACCATGTCCAGTTCTCTCTCTCTCTTTTACTCTCTCAAGAAAGAGCATTAGTTTATAGGCTATGTGTCTACAGCAGAGAGGCCCTCAAATACAGTGACCCACGCCAGTTAGCTGTTCATTTCTTTATCTTTTCACCTTTCATAAGTTGATAAATGGTGTGGGATAAGTAGACCTTTTCAAATTTCTTTCTTAAAAGCCGGGCGTGGTGGCGCACGCCTTTAATCCCAGCACTCGGGAGGCAGAGGTAGTCGGATCACCATTAGTTCGAGGCCACCCTGAGACTCCATAGTGAATTCCAGGTCAGCCTGAGCCAGAGTGAGACCCTACCTCGAAAAACAAAACAAAACAAAACAAAAAATTCTTTCTTCCTTCCTTCCTTCCTTCCTTCCTTTCTTTTTCTCTCTCTCTCCCTTCCTTCCTTCCTTCCTTCCTTCCTTCCTTTCTTTCTCTCTTTCTTTCTTTCTTTCTTTCTCTCCCTTCCTTTTTTCCTTCCTTCCTTTTCTTATTTCCTTTCATTCATTCATTCATTCATTCATTTATTCATTCAATTAGTTTGTGGTGTAGGGATGGGGCCCAGGCTCTTGCTCCATCACCAGCCCCCATCCTTCCTATGTTGAGGCTCCAGGATCTGCTTCAGGCCCCTCTGTCCTTGTCCCCAAAGAGGCTGCCTCTCCAGCACTGCTCCGCAACCCACCACGGAAGGGACTGAAGAGACAACACGGACAGCACATTTCTTCTGAGAGAAGGAAGCATGTTCTTTGTCAAAACATGGGGGAGCTGTAGCAGGAGAAAGGAAAAAGGATAAAGCCGATGTTGGGGGCACCGGGCCTTGTCCAGATTCAGGACCCTCACGTGTCGATCGGTATCTATAGGTATCTCCAGCTTCTCAGTGGCGCGTCCTTGGTCACCGCTGTGGGTGCAGACACACCGTCACCTGCCCCCGTCATTTACTTGTGCAGAGAAAAAACAGCAGGTTTCTCTTGGTGCAGAAGAGGCCCTGGATACCAGCCACTCTCTGTGGAATACGGGAGGGAACCTGGGGTCCAACTGCTCCCCAGGCAGACGTCCTAGAATCCTCAGCCTCCTATTCCGCACCCTCCTTGGTCTCCTGTGTCCTCAGTGTTTGCACTTTTGGGGTGCTGTAGGAATTTGGGTGGTACCCTCCTGCACCCTGTGGCATCAGCCCTCTGCCACTCTTCAATCTTGACAGATCCTCATTCATGGCTCCTCACGTCTCCTAGCCTGATTAAAGAGGACTCCCGTTCTCTTTATCACTTAGATTCAGAAAACGAAGAAGCAGCAAAAATAGCTTTGCTCTATTACCTTAGAGACTGGAAATACTCCTTTTCATCTGTATATGATGCTATCACTGGAAATTTTATCTCGAGCCACAAATACCCATTTGCTTAAAATAAGAACAGTTTGATTTTTCCGCTCATCCTGTGTACACTTATGATCCCCGCAGAGTAACCACTAATTGTATTTCATTCTAAAGTGATCTTGAAAAAAGCTCACCGGTAATGATATCCAAGACCTGCCATTGTGAAGTCATCCCTCCTCAAGCACTTTCTAAATCTATATTGAATTTCTTTCCCTTCTTTCAAATGACCTCCATAAGCATTCACACTAACAGTGGCAGGGTGCTTTCGGGGTACAGTATCTCTGTGGTCCAAAAGAGAGTAATCGAGACGGCACCTTCAGATAGAAAAGAATTTAAAGACAAGTCTTTATTTTGAAAGACTGTGAACAAAACTTACTTCATATATATATATATATATATATATACATATATATATATATATATATAATTATTTTATTTATTTGAGAGAGAGAGACAAAGAGGCAGAGAGAGACAAAGAGGCAGAGAGAGGGAGAGAGAAAATGGGGGCACCAGGGCCTCCAGCCACTGTAAATGAACCCCAGACGCATGCGCCCCCTTGTGCATCTGGCTTACATGGGTCCTGGAGAGTCAAACAGGGATTCTTTGGCTTTGCAGGCAAAGACCTTAACCACTAAGCTGTCTCTCCAGCTCTTACTTCATATTTTGACATGACTATAGGAGGCGCTTATGCTTTCCTGTTTTATGCTTGTGTAAGGACATGCAGACTACTACGGTTTAGATCTGAATGTTTCTCATGGGTTAATGACCCCTAGCTTGACGCTGTTGGAGGCGGTGGAGACCTTGGATGGAATGTCTCTGAAGGTCATTGTGGGATCCCAGTCTCTTCCTCTTCCACTTTCTGGACATGACCCAAGGAGTTTGTTCCACTATTTGCTTCAGCCGCGATGTGCTGTGGGCTCAAAGCAACGAGGCTGGCCCAAGCATGGAGTGAACTCCTGAAAACTGTGAGCCAAAATAAACTTTTTCATAAGTTAATTATCTTAGGTATTTTGTTTTTATTTTTATTTATTTATTAGAGACGGGGTGGGGAGGGGCTCTAGCCACTGCAAACGAACTCCAGATGCATGTGCCATCATGTGCCCCTAGCTTACGTGGGATCTGGAGAATTGAACCTGGGGTCCTTAGGCTTCACAGGCAAGCACATTAACTGCTAAGCCATCTCTCCAGCCCTATCTTAGGTATTTTTTTAAATAGTGACAGAAAGATGACTAATACATACACTGAACACACTCAGGTTTCTTCCTCTGACTAGCTCCTCCTTATCCTTCATCTCAGCTCTCCTTGATCACCTCCCCACACACTTCCAAAGGCTGACCTGGTGCCGCACCTGTGTCGCAATACCATCTGGGGCTGCTGTCAATAGTGTTTACTAGGCTGTAATTGTCGCTTTGTCAACCTCCATCACTGAACCATATGCTCCTGGAGGGTAAGGCCCATGTCTTATTTATCTTCTCTTTCTGGGCATCATAAATCATGCCTGGAACATAGCCAGTGGCCAATCATAGATTTTCTTATTCAATTATTAAGAATGCTGCTTTATAAATGAAAAATAAAGGTCTCTTGATGAAATTAGAGGCCAGAGGAACTGGAGGGGAATAATTCACACGGGTCACTTCATTCGCGCCTTCCCTCAGTGAGGCCACGTTAATGAAGCAAGCGCGGAAACTCGTACAGGACTCAACTCAGTGGAACTTCAGAAATCAACATTTTCCTTAAGAGAGTTAAACCACCATTGCTGATCAGGTAGAAAGTTCATTCATTGTACTTAGAGCATCTGTCTGAGTCAAGGATTTTAAGTTGTAATGAATGAGAATCCACACAAGTTAAAAATGGAGGGAGGGGGTGTTCGTGGGCCTGCAAAGCCCTACCATGAGCAGCCGCACTTGAAGGAAGAGCCATAGAGGGCAAGGGGCCTTTGGGCTATCGTGTGCTGTCCACCAGACACACGGGAGGCAATGGCCACTGCCGGAACGAGGACTTCGGCTTGCCGGCTCGACAGCTGAAGGTGGACGGGAGCCTTTCCTGCGCTCAGGACCGCAGCTGCCCTGACGCTGGACACCTGCTGGAGTATGACAGGCTGTCTTCAGCCACGGAAGACAGAGACTCTGGAGCACAGCTGCACAGGAGAACCCTTGGCACAGCAATGCTAACCACCTAGACTCAGGAGAACGTCTCTGAGGTGTTGAACACCAAGAAGCGGCAGAGGCCACGCCATGCTTTCCCCTGCCATCATGAAGCTTCCCCTTGAGACTGTCAGCCAAAGTGAACCCTCTCCTCCCAGCAGCTGCTTTTGGTTCAGTGTTTTGTCCCAGCAGTGCAAAGGTAATACAACATATGATACACACACACACACACACACACACACACTCACACACACACAAGCAGAAGTAGAGAAAAAAGAATGCACCTTGTTCTTGGCCCCTTCTTGTCTCACTCTGCTTCCTGGCTGTTGCAAGATGAGCAGTTTCCCCCCACAGTGCCCTTCTGAATGGGTTACAGAAACTTACACTGCACACAGTGTGTGACTTCCCTGAATCCCCACTGACAACCCTTTGTCTCTCTCTTTGATAGATATAAAATGGTCCTGGTCTTATATACTTAAAAAAATTTTTTTTTCTTTGTTTATTTTTATTTATTTATTTGAGAGTGACAGACAGGGAGAGAAAGAGGCAGAGATAGAGAGACAGAGAGAGAGAGAGAAAGAAAAAGAGAGAATAGGCGCACCAGGGCCTCCAGCCACTATAAACGAACTCCAGATGCATGCACCACCTTGTGCATCTGGTTTATGTGGGCCCTGGGGAATCAAGCCTTGAACCGGGGTCCTTAGGCTTCACAGGCAAGCACTTAACTGCTAAGCCATCTCTCCAGCCCCCCTGGTCTTATATACTTTTAATATATTTAGGACATAAACATTTGTCATATGCTGTTTCTTTTCCATCTGCCTTTCAAACTTTTCTCATTAAACTGAGTCTGGTGAAGTCCACCAGTCTTTTCCCATATAGTTGCTCAGACCTTTGATTTAAAAGCTGGATGTGTTGTCAAGAGTTAGCGTTTGAGGGGTTGGAGAGATGGCTTAGTGGTTAAGGCACTTGCCTGTGAAGCCCAAGGACCCATGTTCGACTCTCCAGATCCCATGTAAGCCAGATGCACAAAGGTGAGGCAAGTGCAAGGTCACACATGCCCACTAGGTGGTGCAAGCCTTTGGAGTTTGATTGCAGTGGCTGAGGCCCTGGTGTGCCAATTCTCTCTCTCTCTCTAAAATAAAAAAAAAAAAAAGAATTAACATTTGAGGGCATGGTCAGAATCTGAACAGGCATGTCCCTTGCACCCTGAGCACATGAAGTGTGACCTTCAGTCGGTAATTTGTGGTCAGTATCCAGGGAGACTGTATACCTGTGTGATCGACACAAGTGGTCGGATACTCTTGTTCGAAGGGAGCAATTCCAGTTCTCACAGAGCTCAGCTCACTGGCGGAGATGGGAGCTGGCATTTCATGAACCCCTTTCAGTGGATCAAGCACTGGCCACACAAGTGTGAGGACCTGAGTTCGCATCCTCAGGATCCACGTGGATGCTGGACATGGTAGTGGCCATCAGTAATCATAGACAGGCCTATGCCAAGAAGGGAGGCAGAGACAGAATCATATCCCAGAAGCCTGTCAGCAAATGCAGCTGTGCATAGCAAGTGAGTAAGGTAGAAGGTGAGGACCAACATCCAAAGTTACCCTCTGACCTCCGCACACGCACCCACACTCACACCCACATGCACACTCACAAAGACTGAAAATACAGACTTAACTATTACACTAGAGTTTCCATTAAAGCCAACAGAACCCCCTGATCTTCTCCTAAATGCCTAGGTAAAATATGCCCTTTGTTTTACCTTCCAATCTAATTCACAGGTCTTATTTGTGTTTAAGGACATGATTTCAATAATACATCGTGGTTTGTAAGTGTGTCGTGAAATAATGGACTTGAAGGTATCTGCAAGCTGCAGATTTTTTTTATTTTAAAAAGGAAAGTACCTCACCCTCTTTTCATTAGATAAAAATACTTTGTCCTAAAAGAGATAAAGCGGGAGGAGGGGAAGGGTTTGTATAAGCTCCTGTTAGCTCATCTCTAACCCAAGGCCATAAAGCAATAAATCTTGGGATATTTGTCAAGTCAAAGCTTTCATCAAAAGCAGATAAGATATCTAACACTAGAGCTGCCAGGATTTGCATAAGCTGGTTATGGATTCTGTGTAGGGACAGCGCAATGGTATAACTAGGAAACTCATCTGTAGGGAAAGATTGCTTTAGAGGGCATTTTTATTTCCTTGGAGGAACACGAAAAGGGATTCATGAAATGCCAGCTCCCATCTCCGCCAGTGAGCTGAGCTCTGTGAGAACTGGAATTGCTCCCTTCGAACGAGTTTCCAACCACTTGTGTCGATCACACAGGTATACAGTCTCCCTGGACACTGACCACAGATTACTGACTGAAGGTCATAGTTCATGTGCTCAGGGTGCAAGGGACATGCCTGTTCAGATTCTGACCATGCCCTCAAATGTTAATTCTTTTTTTTTTTTTTTATTTTAGAGAGAGAGAGAGAATTGGCACACCAGGGCCTCAGCTACTGTAATCAAACTCCAAAGGCTTGCACCACCTAGTGGGCCTGAGCGACCTTGCGCTTGCCTCACCTTTGTGCGTGTAATGTATGGCTGTATCTCTGTCTCTGTCTCAGCCTGCTTCTCCCCACCCTCCTTCCTTGGCTTCAGAGTCCCGTCCTACCCACAACCCCACCCTCTCCAAGTCATCCCCGCCTCCTCCTGAACCACCCTGCTCTGGGCCGCTAATGATAAGCAATCTCTTACACACCAGTAAACTGATCCCAGAACCTCTGTATTCGAACCTCCGACACAATATTTTCCTCTGTCATGGCCTTTCCTACGAGCTATCAAATCCCATCCTGTCTTCCATCATTACCCACTAAGCTTCACTGTTTTCATTTGACTGCAAAAATACTTTTATTGTAGCAGAGTTTAAAAACTGATAGATTTGGGCTGGAGAGATGGCTCAGCAGTTAAGGTACATGCCTTTAAAGCCTAAAGAACCAAGTTTGATTCCCTAGTACCCACGTAAAGTCAGATGCACAAGGTGGCACATGTGCCTGGAGTTTGTTTGCAGTAGGTGGAGGCCCTGGTGTGCCCATTTTCTCTCTCTCTTTCTCTCTCTCTATCTGCCTCTTTCTCTTAAATATATACATTCATGAATAAATAAATGATTTAAAAATTTTTTTAAAAACTGATGGATTCACTACATTAAAATCTGTACACTAATGTCCAAGACAGTAGTTTTGATACTAGTTTAAAAAGTAGCAAGCCCGTTAATGTCTACTAATTGATAAACAAATAAATAAAATGTGGTATAGAGCCATACAACAGTCTATTACTTAGTCATCAATAGGAATGAAACACTTCTTCATGAAAAAGAAAATGTAGCCGAGCGTGGTGGCACACGCCTTTAATCCTAGCACTTGGGCGGCAGAGGTAGGAGGATTGCTGTGAGTTCAAGGCCATCCTGAGGCTACATAGTGAATTCCAGGTCAGCCTGAGCTAGACGGAGACCCTACCTCAAAAAACCAAAACCAAAACCAAAACAAAACAAAAAAAACCCAAAAGATGTGTGTATTAATAAAAACAATGAGCAGGGCTCCGGAGAGGCTCAGCAGTTAAAGGCACTTGCTTGTAAAGCCTGCCCATCCTCTTTCCAGTCCCCAGCACGCACCTAAAGCCAGACGGACACATGTCACATGCAGCTGGAGTTTGTTTGCAGAGGCAAAAGGCCCTGGCATGCCCATGAGCTCTCTCTTTCTCTGTGTTTTTATCTCACTTAAATAAATAAATATTAAAAAGATAAACTGGTAAAAGATTTAAAAAGGATAAAAATGAACAGAGTCAATTTTATATATCTATTGGCAAGTGAAATATATTTTATTTTTATTCGTTTATTTGAGAGAAAGACACAGGGAGAAGGAGAGAGAGAGATAGAGAATGGGCGTGCTAGGGTCTCCAGCCACTGCAAACGAACTCCAGATGCAGGTGCCACCTTGTGCATTTGGCTTACACGGGTACTGGGGAGTCAAACCGAGGTCCTTTGGCTTTGCAGACAAGCACCTTAACCCTTAAACTATCTCTCCAGCCCCGGGAAAGTGATTTTTGACAAAAGCACTAGGCAATTTAGTGAAAAGTAGATTTTTCAAATGTATTCATACAAAGTTTTTCTTAATTAAAAAAAAGAAATAGGCTTTTCAAGAAATGGTACTAGGAAAATTGGACACTTTTATGCAAAACAAAAACAAAACCCAAAATCCATTTGATCCATACTTTAGCCCATATAGAAAAATTAACTGAAATGGAAGACAAACATAACTGTAAAATCTAAAACTGTTAAACTGTTAAAAATATTTTATTTGTTTATGGTGGGGGGGGGGATAGACAGAGAATGGGCATGCTAGGGCCTCCAGCCACTGCAAATGAACTCCAGGCTCATGTGCCACCTTGTGCATGTGGTTTATGTAGGCACTGGGGAATTGAACCTGAGTCCTTAGGCTTCAACAGGCAAATGCCTTAACCACTAAGCAACCTCTCCAGTCCCAAACTACTAAACTGTTAAGGAAAAAACATAGGGGAAAACTTTTGAGGCATCAGACTAGACAAAGAGGACTTAGATATGATACCCTAAGTAGGAACTGTGGGAGAGAAAATTGATAAACTGCACTTAATCAAAATTAAGAAAAACTCTTCAAAAACAAAGGCAAGATAATTAGATGGATAAATTATAGGCTAGGAGAAAACTTTCCAAACTCTAAGGAAAGCCCTTGTACTTAAAACAGGTTCTTCAATTTTACCTCACTAATAAAATACATAACCCAATTCAAAATGGGGAAGGAAGGTGGGCGTGGTGACGCGCGCCTTTAATCCCAGCACTTGGGAAGCAGAAGTAGGAGGATCGCTGTGAGTTCGAGGCCACCCTGAGACTACACAGTGAATTCTGGGTCAGCCTGGGCTAGAGTGAGACCCTACCTGGAAAAACCAAAAAGAAAAAGAAAAAGAAAAACAAAACGGGGATGTGAACAAAGCACTAAAGCAGATATGTGCTTTTCTCTCTGTGTTTGGACCTGTGAAGGCAGGCCAGCTTCTTCTGCCTTTATGGAACTTGCCCTGGGTCTATAAGCTTCAATAAATATCCCTTCCTCCATCACTGTGCTTGGTCCGGACGTTCCTCTCAGCCACCTGAAGCTGTCTGCTATAAGATGAATGTTAAATGCATGAGAAAGATGTTCATGGGCCAGAGAGATGGCTCAGTGGCTAAGGTGCTTGCATGCAAAGCCTACCGACCTGGGTTCAGTTCCTCAGTGCTCACGTAATCCACACGCACACGCATTTGCAGTGCAAACAAGTGTCTGTAACCGCTGGGCCATCTCTCCACCCCCCTCATAGTTACTCTTAATAGTCATCTTTAATTTACAAACTACAGGAATAGCCATAATTTAGAAACCTACAGGAATTCTTTTAGAAATTTTAATTTGCTAGGCATGGGGTGCATGCCTTTAAATCCCAGCACTTGGGAAGCAGAAGTAGGAGGATCGCTGTGAGTTCGAGGCCACCCTGAGACTACATAGTGAATTCCAGGTCAGCCTGGCTAGAGTGAGACCCTACCTCGAAAAACAAAAACAAAAAAAAATTAATTTAAGCAGGCTGGAGAGATGGCTCAGTGGTTAAGGTGCTTGCCTGCAAAGCCCAACGGCCCCAGGTTCGAGTGCTCGGTTTGCATGTAAGCCAGATGCACAAAGTGGCGCACGGTCTGGAGTTCATTTGCAGTGGCTGGAGGACCTGGTGTGCCCATTTTCTCTCTCTCTTCTGTATCTCTCTGCTTGCAAATAAATAAACTATTTCACAAAGTTAACTTAAGTGAAAATACACACAGAAGTGCATATAGCTTGTATGTTTTACAAAGGGAGTCAAGGGTCATTCCGTGTCCACACCTAGTCGCCTCAGCTGGCACTAAGAACATTTTGCTTTTTTTCTTTAAAAACTGTCGCTTTTTTGATTTATTTATTTGAGAGAGAGAGAGAGAGAAGAGAGAGAGAGAGAAGAGAGAGAGAGAGAAGAGAGAGAGAGAGAGAGAAGAGAGAGAGAGAGAAGAGAGAGAGAGAGAAGAGAGAGAGAGAGAAGAGAGAGAGAGAGAGAAGAGAGAGAGAGAGAGAGAGAGAAGAGAGAGAGAGAGAGAGAGAGAGAGAAGAGAGAGAGAGAGAAGAGAGAGAGAGAGAGAAGAGAGAGAGAGAGAAGAGAGAGAGAGAGAAGAGAGAGAGAGAGAAGAGAGAGAGAGAGAGAGAGAAGAGAGAGAGAGAGAAGAGAGAGAGAGAGAGAGAAGAGAGAGAGAGAGAGAGAGAATGTCAACTGACAGATGCCTTAGAATATAAATTCTGAAAATTGAACTCACTGAGTCAAAGAGTAATAAGATCTTAATCTCTTCTGTACTGGCAAAAATTTTACTCCAGAATGATGCTAACTGTTAAGAGTGAGTGCATATTATATTAATTAATTTATTATTTCTTTATGAGAGAGAGAGAGTATGGGTGCATGCCAGGGCCTTTTGTCACTGCAAACTTACTCCAGACTCAATGCCACTTTGTGCATCTGACTTTAACATGGGTTGGTACTTAGGAATCAAACTGGGGCCATAAGACTTCACAAACAAGCACCTTTAACCACTGGGTAATCTCTACAGCTCATAGTTAAATTCTACTTATTTATGAGAGAGAGAGAGAGACAGAAAGAGGCAGACAGAGAGAGTAAATATGGGCACACCAGGGTTTCTTGTCACTGCAAATGAACTTAGTGCATCTGGCTTTATGTGGGTAATGGAGAATCAAACCCAGGCCATCAGGCTTTGCAAACAAGTGTCTGTAACCGCTGGGCCATCTCTCCACCCCCCTCATAGTTAAACTCTTAATAGCATCTTAAGTTACAAACTACAGGAATAGCCATAATTTAGAAACCTACAGGAATTCTTTTAGAAATTTTAATTTGCTAGGCATGGTGGTGCATGCCTTTAATCCCAGGACTCAGGAAGCAAAGGTAGGAGGATCACCAAGAGTTTGAGGCCACCCTGAGACTACATAGTGAATTTCAGGTCAGCCTGGGCTAGAGCAAGGCTTTACTTCGAAAAACAAAAACAAAAAAAAATTAATTTAAGCAGGGCTGGAGAGATGGCTCAGTGGTTAAGGTGCTTGCCTACAAAGCCCAACGGCCCAGGTTCGAGTGCCCGGTAGTCATATAAGCCAGATGCACAAAGTGGCGCATGCATCTGGAGTTCGTTTGCAGTGGATGGAGGCCCTGGCACACCCATATGCTTTCTCTATTTGTATCTCTCTGCTTGCAAATAAATAAACTATTTCACAAAGTTAACTTAAGTGAAAATACACACAGAAGTGCATATAGCTTGTAGTTTTACAAAGGGAGTCAAGGGTCATTCTGTGTCCACACCTAGGTCTCCTCAGCTGGCACTAAGAACATTTGCTTTTTTTCTTTAAAAAATGTGAGCTGCCGGGCGTGGTGGCGCACGCCTTTAATCCCAGCACTCGGGAGGCAGAGGTAGGAGGATCGCCGTGAGTTCAAGGCCACCCTGAGACTCCATAGTGAATTCCAGGTCAGCCTGGGCTAGAGTGAGACCCTACCTCGAAAAAAAAAAAATGTCAGCTTTGTTTGATTTATTTATTTGAGAGAGAGAGAGAGAGAGAGAGAGAGAGAGAGAGAGAGAGAGAGAGAATATGGATGTGCCAGGACCTTCAGCCACTGCAATCATCTTGTGCATCTGGCTTTACGTGGGGGGAATCAAACCTGGGTCCTTAGGCTTTGCAAGCAAATGCCTTAGCCACTAAGCAATCTCCCCAGCCCAAGAACATTTTCTAAAGCCAGTAAGAAGAAAATTAAAACGCTGAAGAAGAAAGCTTCCGAGCTACATAATGGACTTAAAACCTAAAGCAGGAAGAACGTCTGGGCGAAAGAATGTTCTTCCGGCCCAGAGCACGTAATGTGGTGAACAGACGGAGAAAGGCGGACTATTTTTAAGCTTTAAAGAGCAGATAAAAAGACATGAAGAAATAATAAGCGGTAAATCTGTGGTGCTCGGACAAACACAAGGGCATTCTTTTTCAGGAAATATATTTATGGCTAGATAGTCATATCTGTTGGAGGCTTTACCCTGCTAGTTCTTTTCCTATCGTGACAAGGGAATTTAATACTGGAGAGATGGAGGGGGAAGTGCCAAGTGAGGTGAGAGGCAGGGGGCTGCGAAACAAGCCCATGAGCTCTCTCTCTCTCTCTCTCTCTCTCTCTCTCACTCTTTGTCTCTCTCATACCTTAGCCCCGGCTGAGTTTGAAAACAGGTAAACTTCCCTTATATTCAGAAGGTTCTCTGCAGTGCGAGGGATGCTTATAATATGAACACGAGGTGGCATTTGTGCCACCAAAAGAAGCCTCCTGACGGACATACGTGTGGCAGTCACCTTCTCAATGCTGGGACAAAACGCCTGACCACAAGCAGCTTAGAAAAGGAAATGATTGGGCTGGAGGGATGGCTTAGTGGTTAAGGCGTTTGCCTGCGAAGACTAAGGACCCTGGTTCGATTCTCCAGGACCCAAATAAGCCTGATGCACAAGGTGGCGCATGCATCTGGAGTTTGTTTGCAGTGGCTGGAGGCCCTGGTGTGCCCATTCTCTCTCTCTCTCTCTCTCTCACTCTCTACCTCTTTCTCAAGTAAATAAACTATGTTTAAAATAAAAGAAAGAAAAGGAAAGGGTTCATTTCAGGTTCACAGTTTCCAGGGGAGGAAGCTGGCTTGCTCCGTCACACATCGGATGAGAGAGACGCCAGCTGGCTCTGACCCCAGGACCTGGCCTTGGTGATACACTTCCTCCAGAAAGACCCCAGTGCCCAGGTGGGCACCGAGCAGAAGGCTCAGCCCCGAGCACCTAAGGCTATGAAGACATCTGCGTTCACACCACCAGAGTATAATACAACTTTATGGTGCAGTTTCCACTGTGCCTGAGTCATTCTCAACTGCCCATTCATACCCGGCACGATACCGACAGTCTCCCACCCGTTCCCATGGACCTGAGTCCACTCAGGCTACTATAACAAAACAGCTGGGGGGGGGGGGTAAGGCATGAATGATAGCAATTTGTTTCTGACCGTGTCAGACTGTACATTTCACACGTTAACATATAGTTGTACTTAATATAATCCACGTCTCCCAGTCCAAGGTCGAGGCGTCAGAATATTTGGCATCTGTATAGACCCCCTTCTTCACGGATGGTACTTTCTTGCTGTGCCGTCATATGACAAAAAGACAGAGGAGACAGATTCTATTCCTCACACGGAGGATGAGATGGAAGGTTCTAGCTCATTTTCTCCAGCCCCTCCATAACAGCATGAATTTCACTCGCAAGAGTGTGGTTCTCATGTTCCACTCAACTGGCAAAGGCCCTGCTTTGGGGCTGGGGATATGCCTCAGTGGGTTAATGCTCAGTTCGGGTCCTCAGCACCCACTTAAAAGGCAGACATGGTGGTGTGTGCCTGAAATTCCAGCACTGGAGAGGCGGAGACAGGAGAATTCCTGGGACTTGCTGGCCACGGAGTAAAGCAGAGTCAGTGAGTTCTAGGTTCAGTGAGAGACCTTGTCTCAAAAAAACCGGATGGAGAGCGACGGCGGTAGACGCCTGGTGTTGACCTCTGGCTTCCACTCACGTGTACCAACGCACACACAAACATGCATACACACATACCACATACACATGCAAGAAAAAAAGGGCCCCACCCAGAACCTTCCAGCATTCTGGAAGCGCGCACGCATTCATAGCGACACGAGGTTGAAACAGCTCTTCTCTGTCCGCCTTATCCCACTGTCTAGTTTGTGCACCGTCCTCCTGCAGCTCCACGGCAGATTACCACTGCAATCTCTTGTCTCCATTGAGATCTTTTTTATTTCTTTAACTTTTGCATCTTTTTTTGTGTTTCAAGGTAGTGTCTCACTCTGGTCCAGGCTGACCTGGAATTCACTATGTAGTCTCAGGCTGGCCTCAAACTCACGGTGATCCTTCTATCTCTGCCTCCTGAGTGCTGGGATTAAAGGCATGTGCCACCACACCCGGCTAACTTTAGCATCTTTTCTAAAAATTTTTTTATTTATTTACTTATTCGAGAGTGACAGACAGAGAGAAAGAGGGAAAGGGAGAGAGAGAGAGAGAGAGAGAGAGAGAGAGAGAATAGGTGCACCAGGGCCTCCAGCCACTGCAAATGAACTCCAGACACATGCGGCCCCTTGTGCATCTGGCTAACGTGGGTCCTGGAGAATTGAGCCTCAAACTGGGGTCCTTAGGCTTCACAGGCAAGCGCTTAACCGCTAAGCCATCTCTCCAGGCCACTTTAGCATCTTTTTAAACATGTTTTTAAGGGCTGGAGTGATGGCTTAGCAGTTAAGGCATATGGCTGCAAAGCCAAAGGATCTCTGTCAATTCCCCAGGACCCACATAAGCCAGATGCACAAGATGGCACAGGGCTGGAGGCCCTGGTGTACCCATTCTCTCTCTCTCTGTCTCTCTCTCAAATAAATAAAAAAGAGATGTTTTAAATTTATTTATTTGTAAGCAGAGAGAGAGAGAGAGAGAGAGAGAGAGAGAGAGAGAGAGAAGAGACAGAATAGGCACGTCAGGGCATCTAGCCACTGCAAAAGGACCCTACACATGTGGCTCTTTGTGCATCTGACTTTATGTGGGTACTGGGGAATCACACCCAGGTCATTAGACTTTCTAGGCAACTGCCCTAACTGCTAAGCCATCTCTCCAGTCCAACAACTTTTTAATTTTTTAGGTAGAGTCTCCTTCTAGCCCAGGCTGACCTGGAATTCACTATGTAGTATCAGGCTGGCCTTGAACTCATGGTGATCCTTCTACCTCGGCCTCTCAAGTGCTGGGATTAAATGGTGTGTGCCACCACATCTGGCTCTAGAGATCTTTAGTAATGGCTTTCAAACATTCTTCACCTCTCTTCTCATTTTATTCTCAAGATATCTCATTGTATGTACTTGCCATTTGACAGAGAAAAAAAAAAACTTAAGTTCAAAGTGTTTTTTTCTTTTTTCTTTTTTTTTGGTTTTTGATGTAGGGTCTCACTCTGGTCCAGGCTGACCTGGAATTCTCTCTGTATTCTCAGAGTGGCCCCGAACTCACAGCGACCCTCCTACCTCTGCCTCCCGAGTGCTGGGATTAAAGGCGTGCGCCACCACGCCCGGCTTCTAAGTTCAAAGATTTTCAAATGATGACACTGGGGTCTCAACTTTAGTAAGTGGCAGGGTGGAAGCAGAAACCCCGAACTTCCGGATTTGAGGCAGTCTTCTGTTACAGTTTGCTTTCCAGACCGAAGACTATACCACCAGCTGTTCCCCATTGCCTCCCGACAGTTCCGGTTCAGGGTGCGCTTTCAAGTCACCCTCGACCCGGTACCTTCACCTGGTGACCTGCTCATTCACCTCGCCAGCATGCGGGCACTGCTTGTGCGTGTTAACTCGCTCGCCTGGAATATTCTATCCTCTTTCCTTTTTAGCCAAATTCTATACAACCTTCAAGGCTCAGCAAAAATTTCTCACCAGGAACATCTAATGAGTATACATTGCACATTTTAGTATTTATTTATATTTAATATTATTTGTAAAAAAATATATACCTGCTCAATTACTTTTTGAGGTAGGGTCTCGCTCTAGCCCAGGCTGATCTGGGATTCATGATGTAATCTCAGGGTGGCCCCGAACTCACAGCGATTTTGCCTCTGCCTCCCAAGGGCTGAATTATCTAATACTTACTTGTTTGCTGTGTTGACGTTTTGTTTCTATTTCAAGACTAACTTCCTCTCTGGTGAAGGGTGATATCAGGGGTTTTGGAGCAGCCCTAGTAAAGTGTTTGCCTCCCAAGCAAGAGGACTTGACTTTGATGCCCAGAACCCATGTAAACACAGCTGGGCGTGGTGGCACACACTTTTAATCCCGGTGCTGGGGAGGTGGAGACAGGTGGGTCCCCGGAGCTCATCGGGTACTACTACTAGCCTACTTAGTGAGGTCTTGGCCAATGAAAGACCCCGCCTCAAAAAAAAAATATATGGACAGTGTTCCTGAGGAATGACACCCAAGGTTGTCCTCTGGCCTCCACAGGCACACAATGCACGTGTACTCACACGCGTGTACATGTGTGCACACACACAGAAAGAGACACAGAGATAGAAAAACAGGTATATAGAGAGAATGGTCATATATTTTCATTCAAAAATTATATATATATCTCAGCATCGGACACAGAATAGATGATCAGTAACAAAACAAGGAACGATTTGTTTAGGTTCCAAAACAGAGCCAGGCAATGTTATAGGGATCGAGTTGCCGAAGTGACTGGAGCGAGAAGGCTAAGACAGGATCTCAGTGTTGGAGGAAGTGGGGCACCCGGCTCCAAGAAGGGGACGGGGCAGGTGTGGGCAAGACCTGAGGCTGCATGGGGTGAGAGCTGAACATGCAGCAGGGCTCCTCTCCTTATCTCCTGCTTGACAAAACCAGCCTCGACACTGGATCCGCGCAGAACCACAGATGGAAGGGAAGTAGCTTCTAAGAGATAGGAAGAGGGAGTAGAGAGGGAGAGGAAAAAAACCAAACCAAGGATGACTTGGCTAACCACGGGTGGATTGTGTCCTGAAGGTGTTATCCCCTGAAAGGTAGTTTGTATGAGACACAAGATACCTGTGTCTGGTCGTGGAGAAGAGCACTTCAAAATTCCTATGATTATCTTTTTCTTAAAGATTTTTGTGTGTGTGTGTGCGCAAGAGAGAGAGAGAGAGAGAGAGAGAATTGGCACGCCAGGGCCTTCAGCCACTGCAGCCCAATTTCAGACACATGCACCTGCATCACTTTGTGCCTCTGGCTTATGTGTGACCTGGAGGGCCAAACATGAGTCCTTAGGCTTCACAGGCAAGAGCCTTAACCACTAAGCCATCTCTCCAGCCCCATATGTTTATCTTTACAAGGGCCTGGCCTACCTTTGCTTTTGTGCATAAAGTTTTATTGGAACACAGATACACCCACACCCCTTTGTTCAAACACTAGGTATGGTGACTGTACTAGAAATACACAGTCCAGTAGTTGCAGCCAAGTCCACAAATCCTGCAAAACCTCAAATGTTGACTCTCTGGCCTCTACAGCACTTGCCTGATCTCTGCTCGACCTCTGGCTCCGTGGTTCGTAAGACAGTCACAAAGGAATTTTCTTTTTGGCTAAGGAGACCCAGAAGCTCTCCGTAGATTCAGAGAAGCCAGGAAGTTTCCTTTGTTACTGATGAAACGTTGCTGTGGTCCATGACCTTGTCGCTTAGCCATTCTGCCCCAGAGCGCCTATTTCTGAAGCTGAGATTTCTCTACCAGTTCTCGTGCCCTGGATCTGACTTTAGCTAGCACTTATGTACTGAGTCTGATGAGGATTATTCTCTAAGGCTCACATGCAGCAGATATGTGCTGGACAAAGAAAACGAGTTGCTTATGGAACAAGTCAGGAAGCTATAGTAACAACCTGCTTATCTAACCAGGAAGGAAGTAACTGATTTTCTTTTTTTCAGTGCTATGGTTTAAACCCAGGCTCTCATGATTGGTAGGCAAGTGCTCTATCACTAAGCCATATTCTGAGCTCTGGAAGTGGCAGATTTTAAGTTAACAAAAGTATATTGCTGGGCTGGAGAGATGGCTCAGTGGTTAAGGCATTTGCCTGTAAAACCTAAGGACCTGGGTTCAATTCCCTAGGACCCACGTAAGCCAGATGCACAAGGTAGCATATACATCTGAAATTCGTTTGCAGTGGCTAGAGGCTCTGGTGCACCCATTCTCTCTCTCTCTCTCCCTCTTTCTCAAATAAATAAAATATTAAAAAAATATATTGCTGGGCTGGAGAGATGGCTTAGCAGTTAAGCGCTTGCCTATGAAGCCTAAGGATGCCGGTTTGAGGCTCGATTCTCCAGGACCCACATAAGCACAAGGTACCACATACATCTGGAGTTTGTTTGCAGTGGCTGCAGGCCCTGGCATGCCTATTCTCTCTCTCTGTCTCTCTCTGCCTCTTTCTCTTGTCTGTCTGTCGCTCTCAAATAAATACATAAAAATAAACAAGAAATATATTGCTGTTATGGCTTTAATGTGAGATATCCCTCAGAATTCACATGGGCGCTTGGTTGTCAGCTGACAGGGCTTTTTTTTTTTTTTTTTAAAGCAGGGTCTGATCGTAACCCAGGCTGACATGGAACTCACTCCTGTGGCTCAGGCTGGCTTCAAACTCATGGCAGCCCTCCTACCTCAGTCTCCCTAGTGCTAGGATTATAGGTGTGAGCCACCACATCTGGCTCCTTGTTAGAGCTTTCGGGAAGTGATTAGATTATGGGGCTTTTGACTTGATCAATGAGTTAATTTATTGATGGATTCACAATCTGATACTATTATTGAGAGGTGGTAGGAGGCGGGGCTTGATTGGCAGATGTAGGTCAGTAGAGGTGTGCTTCTGACGGGTACCCTGTGCCCAGCCCCTTTCTATCCTTCTCTGCATCTTGGATACTCTGAGGTAAGCTCCATCACGCCCTCCTACTGCTTTTCTTCATCTCAGAATCCAGCCAGCCTTGGACTGACACCTCCGAAACTGTGAGCCCAAATAATTCTTTCCCTTTTCGACTGTTTCAGGTAAATTGTTCCACTTCACAGCAAGCAGTCTCACTCATATTATGTACTGCTCTCCATGGAATTCTGGTTTAATTGGAGTTCTTAAAATTTCTCTTATTGAACCCATGCCGAGGTAGGCGGATCTCTGAGTTCAAGGCCACCCTGAGACGACATAGTGAATTCCAGGGCAGCCTGGGCTAGAGTGAGGCCCTACCGGGAAAACCCAAAAACAAACAAACAACAAAAAGTGTAATTAGCCGGGCATGGTGGCATATGCCTTTAAGCCCAGCATTTGGGTGGCAGAGGTAGGAGGATAGCTGTGAGTTTGAAGCCAGCCTGGAACTATGTTGGGCTAGAGTGAGACCTAACCCTGGGGGAAAAAAAAGAGTAATAAGTAGAAATCAGTGCTATCAGATATTAGTATGTTTTATAGACTCCAATAATGAAAACATGAAATTGTTGTGTAGACAGATTAATGGAACAGAATAAATAGAAAGGCCAGAAAACTGACCAAACACATTGGCAAATCAATATATGGTAAAAATGGCATCTTAAGTCAGCAAGGAAACGTAGACCGAACAATAAATGTAAGGCAGCTGGAGAGACAAGAGGAAGAAGAAAAAGTTAGAAAAACACTCAAACCATACACACTAACTCCAAAGTGATCAAAATGTTACAAATGAAACCACGCAAGTGCTAGAAGACACACACACACACACACACATAGACACTCACACATAAGCGTGCTAACCAGGTACCACCTGGTTCGATAGAAAAAAACACCTTTGATGAACTAATCTTAACAAAAAAATCTAATCTAAATCTGACAGCACCTCAACACTGGCCAATTTACTGACAGAGGTCATGAGCACAGAAGCTATACCACGGGGCACTACCAACAAAATCCAGACCATGGGAGGCTCAACAGAACGAACTCATGGTGTTATGTGGAAGGTGGAGGAGAAAAAGGAAGAGGAGGAAGAGGGAAGAAGAAGAACAGAGGAGGGAGGAGAGAAGAGGAGGAGAAGAAAGGAGAGAGATGGAGGGCAAACCTCTGGATGAGACTTAGGACACTTAAGAGATGGTCTGATGCAAATTATGAGGTTCCATTCATTCATCACCTCAGTTCCCCACCCTTAGATACCACTGTTTGTAGTTCTGTGCTTCTTTCTGTAGATATGATGCATTTATAAGACAATATTCATCTACTTCTTTTTCCCTCCTTGTAAACACGTGTACGCGACACATGCAGCTCTTGCCAACATTCACTGTTCTGCTCTGGTTATTTCCCTGCGACGCCTTCCCAGCGCATTTTCCCAACTGCAGCCTTTCATCTTCCCATCTACGCCCCGGCTGTTGTAGGATGGGGGATGCTCATCTCAAAACGAAGACCTGATCGCGCTTAAAAGCTATCCAATGACCGACAGCACAATTTCGGCTCCTTGGCAGGGGACAGCATCCAGTATCTTCCATGATTTAGCCCTAACCTACCACTTCCCGGGGTACCGCCTCTCTCCACACATCCAAAATGCAAGCACGTGGGGTCACCAGCTGGGTTCTGAAGACATAAAGCGGCTTTCTTCTTCTTCTTTGCCCATGGCTGTCTCGCTACCTGGAGCTGCTTTTCAGCACTCCATCTCATGAGTTCGTTCTTTCTATCTATCTTTTACAATGCAGTTAAAATGCTACATCCTTTCAGAAGCCTTTCCTCACCTCCCACAGGCAAAGTAGCCGAGATTGTGCCCTCCCCCGCACCCGGCCAGCAGAAGAAATTTCTCCTTCTCCCATGCCCAACGAGCCCTTTCTTTAAACCTATGATATAGAAGGGGCCACCATACCACACTCCCATGAGCTCTTGTCAGGGTTTAACAGACTGTATAGCAATGTTTTATTACCAACCCAGCCCGTTCCCCTAAGGGTTCTAGGTTCAAAGAATGGGATTTCAAAAAGATATCAAAACCCAGAATTTAAAAAGAAAGAAAGAAAGAAAGAAAAAGAGGAAAAAAAAATCAGTCTAGTGCAATGAATTTATTGGCTTGCCTTCATTCCAGATGGTCTTTGAAATCAACATTTCGCATTATTCACATTGCCCACTGAGAGCTATAGTGAGGCTTGTCCCCTTCTCCCAACAGGTCCCCGCAGGCTCTCTGACTCCTTCGAGGGAGAAGGAGTGACCCTTCAGCGCATGGCACCTAGAATCCCACTCTCACTCTGCAGGGAGCACAGTGAGGCTGAAAGAGCTGATGTGTGAAGGCCACGAGCGAGTCACAACAGCAAGGGCGTGAGGCCGCCACAGGTCTCCCTAATTAGGTCCCCGTGGGGCTCATCTCTCAGGAATCAAAGGACTCCCTTCAGCCTTCCCTTCTCTTCTTGTCATGTTTAGGAGGATGTATTTGAGCTTATGGGGAAAGTATTTGTCTGTAGAAATACACTTATTGGTGATAAGGACACAGGTGTGGTTGCTGATCAAATGTGGAAGGACAGTAGCTATATAATTAACCCCCCAGTCCAGTGCCCTGCCGAGTGCCTTTACTCCCCTTGTGCTTGCATGCAAATGCAATCTCCTTTCTTGTATTTCTTCTTCCTTCCTTCCTTCCTTCCTTCTTTCCTTCTTTCCTCCTTCCTTTCTCTCTCTCTCTCTCTCTCTTTCTTTCTCCCTCCTTCCCTCCCTCCCTCTCTCTCTCTCTTTCTTTCTTTCTTTCTTTCTTACCAGGTAGGGTCTTACTCCAGGCTGACCCGGAACTCACTCTGTAGTCCCAGGCTGGCCTTGAACTCACAGCGATCCTCCTACCTCTGCTTCCCGATTGTATTTCTTTCAGCAAATATCCTCCATCGGTTTCCTTCTATGACCTTCTCAGAGTGATGCCATCTGAAACCATTAAGGCACCAGGTGGTCGTTTTATGTTTCCACAGATTAGAATGAATCTCCTACACACTTTTACAACTTTTTACACAGGAGTACTTACCCACACCCTGACTAACTATTATCTATCTGTCACCTTTTTATGTGCTAATAATCCTGACATCAGAGGACCTTAAGCTGCAAGATACCTGAGAGATCAAGACCCACTACATATAGTAAAGAGAGATGAATATACTTGTCCAAGATCACGCTATTTGATTGCAGAACCTTGGCCAGGCTGTTTTCCTAAAATCCATCTCGCTGTTACTTCTATCACAGGGAGCTGCCTCCTCTTTCCTTCTGTTTTATTTCCTTAACTGTGGACACTATTTTTAGATTTGTTTCATAGCAAAATGTGGCCTGGTCCTCACAATTCCCAAATGAAGACGTTATTATTATTATTATTATTTTGTTACCAAGCACATCCTCTTGAACTACATTGCAACAGAAAGTAGTAGGAGTACAGACTATAATTGTCATCTCTACTCCACTTTGCCAACCTGGAAGTTTCTGAGGTGACCCCTCACTGGTCTTTTCATCACATCTCACATTCGTGACGCTGTAGGCAGGGCGACCAAGGTCAGAAGGCAGACCCGCCTCTACTGCAGCTACTTGGCCAAGTATCAGGAAAGATGGCAGATTTACTGCTTTGTGTCATAGCCCAAAGTAAATGAAGGGACAATATCATTATAAAATATCCTTGTGAGATCCAGCCTACACTTATGCACAAGCTTTGTAGGACACAGCTTTATTTGTTTTTACTATAAGAAGAAAATTCCTGCATATTCAAGTGTATATATCAGTTTGGGGATGACCTGTGCTCCCCTGTCAACAAATATGTTGGGACTCTGAAAACTTAGACCTTCAGACTGTAAGCTCCACAGAGGTGATCAGCTAAGATGAGGTCATTAGGGCGGGCTGTTACCCAACATAATTGATGATTTTGTGAAATGAAGAAGTGGGTATTCAGACAAAAACAGAGGGGGGCACAGGAATGATGTCAAGGATATGCCAAGGACACCTGCGGCTACCAGAAGCCAGGGACAGGACCGAAGTAGATTGTCCCTCACACCGGTTAGAAGGAACAGCAAGGTGGCTGGCATCTCAATTCCCAACTTCCAGCCTCCAGGACTGAAAGACAGTGGATTTCCGTGGCTGAAGCCACCCAGCTTGTGGTACTTTGGTATAGCAAATCTTAAGGAAACTAACAGAACATCTAATAAACAATGAGACTCTAGAGGCCTCCAGCCGGCACTGGTGAGAGTGGACACCAAGTCAAGAGGGACTGTCTTACAGATGTTGAAGGAAAGAAACTAGCTTAGAAAACCCCCCAACAGCTCTCCCACGTCACAATCATTCTCTTGCTTGTCTAAAGACCAATTTAAATGACACTCCTCTCCAAATACTATCCTGCCACTTGGCTAAGCCAGGGCCCACAAAATAGACTGACATGGGTGTGCACCCCCCCCCCCACACACACTGACAATCTAGGTTTGGTCCGGATGGGTTGGAAGTTCCCACAGTCGCTGGGGCTATGATTCCAGCTGATTCCTGTCAGTCTAGCAGAGGAGATTGGACCAGCTGTTTCTTCAATACACACCATTGTCTTAAAAAGATGCTCGGAGTGAATTACAATTAAATTACAGAGCTGTCAGAAAAAGGGTTATAATTATAGCACTTATTCACCACATTTACAAGGCCGACATATACAAAAGGAACTGAAAACTGAGGCAAAAGCACAAACAGCGACCCCCCCTCCCCCAGCCCCACTGCACAGTACTTACATCAGCAGGAAATCTGGGGTGTGCGGGGAGAAGGGAAGCTAATGAGTTACCAGGCGCGGAGCCCCCTTTGTAGCTTTGTGTTTCCAGAGGCTCGAGGCGCTGCAGGGCATCTTCTGGTGGCAAGTCCTTTCTCTTTCACAGTTGGAGAAAGAGGGCCAGTAAGGTTGCCATGACTCACCCCCAGCTACGGACAAGGACAGCAGGAGCTGGGACCGAGTCAAGAGAAGGAGACTCCCACCAGGGGGGCTGAGCAGGGAGAGCGAAATGAGGACAGCCAGGCCTTGGGCCCTTGTTTTGTTCTCATCTGTAAGAGCATATTAATTTCCCCGGCAGCAATTTATCAGGCCGCTCTTTGGGGAAGCTTGGAGACTGTCCTCACTTCTCCGGTTAACGCGACACAAAGGATCGAAGGGTCGCCACTGCCATTGACGCTGGTCGGCTCCGTCACTGATCAATAACGTGTTTAGCACCACCGGAAGAACGGTACAACTCAAGCAGTCACCTCCAGCCTCAGCGTCCAAGAGACGTACTGAAGATATTCGTGCCTGTGCAGTGAGCAAATTCCTTGAATAGTAATAATAATAAAGAATCTGAAGGCTCACATGATCATGATCTGTGACCTTATCAAGCAATCAACACGTCAACTGTGCTCCTTGTACATGCAAGACATTGTGCTGGAGACTCACAGAGAGAGAAGCTGATTCAGACTTGTTTTTCAAGAGTTCACTGTTTTAGTTGAAAAGACAGGACACGCAATGCGGTGCTAGGGGTCCAGGAAAGACCTCGAACCCCAAACCCTAGGTTCATTTCTAATTTTTTCAAGTTTTTTTTGTTTATTTTTATTTATTTGAGAGTGACAGAGAGAGGAAGAGGCAGAGAGAGAGAGAGAGAGAGAGAGAGAGAGGGAGAGAGAGAATGGGAGCTCCAGGGCCTCCAGTCACTGCAAATGAACTCCAGACGCGTGTGTCCCCCTTGTGCATCTGGCTAACGTGGGTCCTGGGGAATCGAGCCTTGAACCTGGGTCCTTAGGCTTCACAGGCAAGCGCTTAACCGCTAAGCCATCTGTCCAGCCCTCATTTCTAATTTTAATCAAAAAATTGAATATAACAGAAGACTGGGAAGGATAATTATTATTTGATTATATTTATTGAGGAAGTACAGAGCCAAGGAAAGGCACCCATGTGGCTAGAGATCCCATGTGGAGGGTCTGGAAAAAGAAACCGCAGAAAGAAAAGAGAGCAAAGAAAATTCAAGGAGCTCCTGCCATGTGCGGAGCTGGAGGGAATAAAGGAACCCATGTGGAGAGTAAGGGCTAGGGGGACCTCCAGGCTGGGCCTGGGTCTAGGTTCAGACCCAGCACAGGGCAAAACGTGCCCACAACTGGAAGTTCCCAGGTGGTCAGAGAGCCTGCTTTCCCCTTGTAAAGGTATTTGTGACCTTATAGTGGTGCCTGTCTTCAGGCTCAGGTGAACCAGGGGGATAGCTGGCTGGTTAGGGCTAGGGGCTGTCTCAGGAAGTGGCTAGCCCTGAATCAAGTTCTGGGGGTTGAAGTTGATCAACCACAATGTTTAAATCCTATGAAAGACCTCCCTCCCAGGAGGGGTCCTGGTTGTCTGTGGAGAGGAACAGGTTGAGGGAACTGGGAAAGAGATAAGAAGTCAGATCATCTTTGATTTCTAGCAAGTGCAGACTTTCCTGCCTTTTTTTACCTTCAGGGGTCCACTCACCCTAACTGTATCCCCCTCTCGGACACACGGAAAGATAAAGCAAGACATCACACACACACTATCATTAGGATTCGAACTTTTAACCCACTCCACACCTGCCTCGCTGGCACGGTGCTGATCCTCAGTGGTGGGTGTGCTGTCTCCATTATGTTCTCTGCCGTTCTGTTTGTTTTAGAAGCTGGCATGTTGGCTATCTTACCAGTAAAGAATCACTTTTTGCCACCTCTGCATGCACAACTGGTAACTCTCACTCCTCTCTGCTCTTTCTCTAGAAAGGATAAATTCAACACCCTCTTGCGTGTTTAAACTCTTTGATGATTGGCCTTTATGAACAATCCCCAGATGTGCTTTCTTTTTGCTTTCCCCGAGGAAGGGTCTCACTCTAGCCCAGGCTGACCTGGAACTCACTCTGTAGTCCCAAACTCACAGCAATCCTCCTGCCTCTGCCTCCTGAGTGCTAGGATTAAAAAAGGCATGTGTCACCATGCCCGGCTCCAGACATGCTTTCTTTCTTTCTTTTTCTTTTTGGTTTTTTGAGGGTGGGTCTCACTCTAGCCCAGGCTGCCCTGGAGTTTACTATGGAGTCTCAGGTGGGCCTCGAACTCACAGCGATCCTCCTACCTCTGCCTCCCGAGTGCTGGGATTAAAGGCGTGCGCCACCACGCCCGGCTCAGATGTGCTTTCTTTAAGTTCCGTAATTAGTTACCTACTACTTGAACTTCTTACCTATAACGTTGGCAGTAAACAAGATGTGCTTTCCCTAATGAAAGACGAGTTCCCCTTCCAGCTGCACACTTCTCCAGTGGGAGTTCACCCTGTGAGGTCCCTCAGTTACAAACTCTGTTTGTCTGCGATTATGCTTTTGTGTTGCCATCCCATAAATTGCTCTTGGGTAAGTGACAGCAGTCACTCTTCTTCTATACACTATATACACTATGATAAATTACTAATCTAGTTATACCCATAAGGGCAGTGGACTGGAGGCTTATGTGCTTCTCAAATTCATATGTTAAATTTTTAGCCCTGCTCCAGATAATGATATTGAAAGGTGGGGCTTTTGGGAGGTGATTAGATCATAAGAGTAGAACCCTCATGAATACTATTAATGCTGTCATAAATGAAGCCACCCTGTCATAAAAATTTACGACAGGGTTGGCCTTAATTCAGAATGAGGAGTAAATATATGACATTATTTTCTTTTTTTGTGCCCTGGCCAGATTTCACTTACTTATCATGCCATTATTTTCTTGGTCATTGCACACCCAGCTCCCTCCCCCCAAAATCCCTCTTAATATAGTATTACAGGCAGAAACCAGTGATAAAAAATTGATTACTTGATTTATGATATGAAAACCATTTATCCTATTTTTGTGGCTAACGGCTTTAACGGTGTCATGGTCCTCTGGCTCAGAATGTGATGAGCAGCATTTGATCTCAGAGATGAATGTGGCAGGGACTGACCGCTGTCCTCCAGTGTCCACTCCTTTTGTCATCAATGTTGGACTCTGTCCCCTGTAGCTGGTACCTTCCTGTGGGTTATACAGTTCATGCTAAATTCCAGCTAAGAGAATCTGGGCAATTTCCAGAATATGTGTGTAAAGAGGAGATGGATGTTCCTTTTTTTTGTTGAGGTAGGGTCTCACTCTAGCCCCAGCTAACCTGAAACTCACTCTGTAGCCCCAGGCTAGCCCCAGCCTCACAGCTATCCTCCTACCTCAGCCTTTTGCGTGATGAGATTAAAGGCATGAGCCACCATGCCTGGTTTAAGTGTCATTTTTATTCTCCTTTCTACAGTCTACTGCCCCAAATGTGGACATGGTAGCAAGCCGTTGTGGACCACACTGATCCTGAACTTAAGCCACATATGCCCCCATGGCAGTAGACTACCGTATTGTCCCCGGACCATCGACCCTGAGCTATTATGAGAAATGCATTTCTTCTGTGCCTGTGTTGCTCAGACTGACCTCCAACTCCTAGGCTCAAATGATCCCCCTGTCTCATTTTCCCAAGCACATGGACTTCAGGCTCGGGCCAGCTAATAATTTCGTATATGCTGCTACATCTGCATAATTCTTGAGTGTTACTCCGTAAAGATGATAGAAATGTTAAGTCTTAACGATGCTGTCAAATTAACCTCTCAAAAGGGTCAATTACATTCTCATAATGTTCAAGTTTCCACTTTCCCAAATAATTTATTGCATTTAACATTATCAATTTTTATACTGTTTGTAGTAGGATTCTTAAAAAAATAGTTATTATTCTCATCTTCTGTGCATCGCTTTATTTTTAAGCATATTTTGGCCATCTGTGGAACTTCTGTGAAGGTATTCGTATCCATTGTCTGTTTATCCATCAGCTGTCTTTCTCCAGGTGTTCACTTACATACTGTTCTGGCCCCAATATGTGCTAGTGCAAATCACTCCTTCATGGTGCTCAGTGCAAGTCTGCCCTTGGTGTGAGGGCCCAGCCCAGCATCACATAAGGACATACCAGTTTAATTAACGTATGTTCTATTTGCACACCCTTGCATGCTGGAATAAAAGGCATCCATCAGCTATAATGGCCAGCATTTGAAAGCTTCCAGGGCTCTGGGAAGTTCTAATGCAAAGAGAGATGGTTTAATGAAAAAAAGAGAGAGAAAAAAAATAAAGCATCACACCACTACTTCTACAGCCATGAAGTCACTCTCTTCACTCGAGTAATTTCATGTGAACACGCAGCAGGGAGAATCACACAGCACACTGGGCGGCCTTAAGAGACAGAGCCGTCTGTGACTAATTACACATACCACGTTCACGAGTCTGGACAAAAATATCTGGATTTGTTTTTATTTTAAGCTAAAATCAGATGAATTAAAAGATGGCGGTACATTGTGTTCGTGACCTCACGGTGGCTGTTGTTACCTGCACAATAATGGGCCCATCAATATACTGACACCGGTGATGAAGGAGGGAGAATACAGGTGAATCAAAATAGAAGAGGGAGGGGCTGGAGAGATGGCTTAGCGGTTAAGCGCTTGCCTGTGAAGCCTAAGGATCCCTGTTCGAGGCTTGATTCCCCAGGACCCACGTAAGCCAGATGCACAAGGGGGTGCATGCGTCTGGAGTTCATTTGCAGTGGCTGGAGGCCCTGATGCACCCATTCTCTTTCTCTTTCTCTCTCTGTCACTCTCAAATAAATAAATAAAAATAAAAAAAATATAGAAGAGGGACTAGTTGGAAGAAGGAGGGGTTCAGTGGAGGGGCGCAAATGAAAGTAATAGGCGGGGACTATAATCAAGATGCACTGTGTGCCTTTATCAACACTCTCAACTAAACAGTTTCAAAAACTGGTCTGGTGAGAATGGTATATATTATACTTTTTCTTCAAGCTCTGTCAGCATAATTTCATTATTTAAACATAATCTTTAATTGAGAAGTTAGATAGTGATAATGGTTGTTCAACTGTGAAAAAGTTAAAAATGCTAAATTGTGTACTTAAAAAGGGAAATTTGCGGTACATATGGGTATTGTCTCAATAAAGATATCTTGTCTTTTCTACCTTGCCTGTTTGTTTGCTCCTTCCTTCCTTCCTTCCTTCTTTTTTCCTTCTTCTCTCCCTTCTTCTTTTCCCTCCTTCCCTCCTTCTTTCTTCCCTTCCCTCCTTCCCTCCCTCCCTCCCTCCTTCCCTTCTTTCCTACTTATTTATTTCATTTTTTGTTTTGCAAACAAGCACCTTTAACTACTGAGCCATCTCCCCAGCCCTTATTTTGCTTGTTTGTTTGTTTTGTCATCATGTTGCACAGGCTGGTCCCATGCTGTAGGGCTCAAGCTATCCTCCTGCCTCAGCCTTCCAAAGAGCTGGGGTTGCAGTTGTGCACCAGTTCCTGCCTAGTCTGTAAAGTTGTTATTTAGTTATTTGTGTGTGTGTGTGGAGTATGCATGCATGCGTGTTCATATATGTGTGTGGGAGCACGTGTGCATGCATGCACATATGTGCATGTGTGTGTTGAGGTCTGAGGGTCCATGTCTGGGGTCTCTGTTAGTGACTCTTTACCTTATTTTTTATCTTTATTTATTTGACAGAGAAAGAGCGGGGGAGGGGGAGAGAGAGAGAGAGAGAGAGAATGGGCACGCCAGGGACTCCAGCCACTGCAAATGACGCGTGTGCTCCCTTGTGCATCTGGCTAATGTGGGTCTTGGGGAATTGAACCTGGGTCCTTTGGCTGTGCAGGCAAACACTTTAATTGCTAAGCCATTTCTCCAGCTTTCTTTACCTTATTTTTTAAGGCTGGCGTGTTTTTGTTTTTGTTTTAGTTGTTGTTGTTTTTTCGAGGTAGGGTTTCACTCTGGTCCAGGCTAACCTGGAATTCACTATGTAGTCTCAGGGTGGCCTCGAACTCATGTCAATCATCCTGCCTCTGCCTCCCGAGTGTTGGGATTAAAGGTGTGTGCCACCATGCCTGGCTCTTTACCTTATTTTTTGAGACAGGATCTTACTGAACCCAGAGTCCACAGATTCTGCTAGATTAGCAACCAGCAAGCCCCAAGGGTGCTCTGCTTCCTTCTACCCAGTTCTGGGGCTACAGATGTGGCTGTTGTGCCCGCCTTTTATGTGGGTGCTGGGGATCCAAACCCAGGTTCTCATGCTTGTGCAGCAAGCACTTCATTGACTGAATCATCTCTCAGCCCCAAACTCATGTTTTTAAAAGTAAAGTTCAGTAGCTAGAAAACTACATTGGAAGGGGTACGCGATATCTAGGCCCTCTCTATACTTTCTGCTTAGTATTTTTTTAAAGAAAGATTTGTTTTTATTTTCTTTTAATTATTTATGTGAGAGTGACAGAGAGAGAGAGAGAGAGAGAGAGAGAGAGAGAGAGAGAGAGAGAGAGAGAGAGAGAATGGGCGCACCAGGACCTCCAGCCACTGCAAACGAACTCCAGATGCATGCGCTACCTTGTGCATCTGGCTTACGTGGGTCCTGGGGAATCGAGCCTTGAACAGGGGTCCTTAGGCTTCACAGGCAAATGTTTAACCTGCTAAGCCTCTCTCCAGCCCTCTGCTTAGTTTTTTTAAAGAAACATTCAATTAAATTAATTCATTTGAGACAGAGAGAAAGAGGCAGACAGAGCGTGACTATGGGCGTGCCAGGGCCTCCTATATGGCAAATGAACTAAAGATACATGTGCCACTTTTCGCATCTGGTTTTATGTGGGCTCTGGGGAATTGAACCCAAGCCATCAAGCTTTACAAACAAGTGCCTTTAACTGTGCAGCCATCTCTCTAGGCCCTCTACT
The DNA here is from genome assembly GCA_036346955.1 of Dipus sagitta. Lineage (NCBI taxonomy): Eukaryota > Metazoa > Chordata > Mammalia > Rodentia > Dipodidae > Dipus > Dipus sagitta. The sequence continues at coordinate 49,235,371 of CM070781.1, read as the reverse complement.
TAGTTTTGTATGTGTGAAAGTAAAATTTCTTTAAAGTATGAATACCAATAATGTGAAATGAATATTCATACTTAAAAATACCCCATTAATTTTGCACTCATTTTATAAAAATTCTAGAAGATAGTTGACTATATAAGCTATAGCATGGCAAGACTCTTCTACCCTTATTTCTGGCAATGATAGCTGGCAAAATAGAGTTGAAAGTACCTTGTTATGCATGCCTTTGAAGTGAGCTGGTTGTGGTTATAAGGGAACACTTCTGCATGGCTTTTTTGTTGTTTTCTTTCTTAATTTTTAAAGTTTTGTTTATTTGAGAGAGAAAGAGGGGAGAGAGAGAGAGAGAGAGAGTGAGTGAGACAGAGAGAGAGGGAGGGGGAGAGGGAGGAGAGAGAGCGAGAATGGGCACACCAGGGGCCTCCAGCTGCTGCAAACCAAATCCAGATGCATGTGCCACCTTGTGCATCTGGCTTATGTGGGTCTTAGGGAATTGAATCTGGGTCCTTTGGCTTTGCAGGCAAGTGCCCTAACCACTAAGCCATCTCTCCAGCCCACACTCTTTTTTTTTTTTTTTTTTGAGGTAAGATCTCACTCTAGCCCAGGCTGACCCAGAATTCACTACGTAGTTTCAGGTTGGCCTCGAACTCATGGCGACCCTCCTACCTCTGTCTCCTGATTGCTGGGATTAAAGGCATGCGCCACTGCATCTGGATTTGCATGACTTTTAACCTGGGGCAACTTACGTCTTCCTGTGCACAGTGATCCACGTGCCCAATGGTCTCACGGGAGCTGACAGAGACACGTTGGCACCGAGTACCCTCACGTATACTCACCCCTTCTTTCCCTACTCTGCTCCTGTTGCTGGGCTCAGCTGATGACTAATGATGATTTCATTGTATTAAATTACTGCATATAAAAAATTAAGTTCTAGGTCAAAGAGCCACAGAAAATAAATTAATTTCATTTATCAACAGCCTAACAACTTAATGAACAACAGCTCTCTGGGCTGACTATTACTGTACTAGAACTTTCTATCTGAGAGTCTGGAAATGTAGCTCAGTTGGTAGAGTGATTTACCTAGCATGCATGAAGCTGTGGGTTTGACCCCCAGCATGGCATAAAACCTGATGTGGAGGTGCACACCTATAATCCCAGTACACAGGAGGTAGAGGAAGGAGGATTCAAAGTGCTAGTTTATCCTCAGCTAGAGAAATTCAAGGTTGTTCTTGAGAACAACCTGGGCTATAAAAGATCCACTCTCAAAAGAAAAAGAACTATTTAGATGTTGAGCCCTAAGAAAGGAAGAACTTAAAGCAAAAACAGCATTTAGGATGTCACAAAAGTCAGGATGATTTCAAGATAAAAGTGAAGTCATTTTACTGTGATAAATTTGATTTAAAAAGAGAGGAGGGGCTGAGAGATGGCTTAGCAGTTAAGGCACTTGCCTGTGAAGCCTAAGGACCCATATTCAACTCACCAGATCCCACATTAGCCAGACACACAAAGGTGAGGCAAGTGCAAGGTTGCACATGCCCACTAGGTGGCACAAGCATCTGGAGTCCGACTGTAGCGGCTGAGGCCCTGGCACACCAAATTCTCTCTCTCTTTGAAAGGAAATAGAAAAGTGCACTCCATTGTTATTCCAAAATAATAAATGAGAACAAAAGAATTCTTATGTCATGGTGGTCTGATGTATGGAAAGAGGTTCCATCCCAAGTTGGGATCCTAAAAGTTAGAAGTTGACATTAACTGTCAGAGGTATGAACTTTCCATTTTTGGAATCTCATGCAGCAAAAACCTTTTCTAGAAAGGAAACCAGTTGCTTGTTGTGTCTGTTTGGGGGAAGTTCTCGGGGAGTGAGGTACACATCACAGCGTGGGTAAGACTTTCAACTAAGGAAAAGCATATGGAAACGTCAGGTTCTTTCTAACTATGTCTGTTCCTCACACCTAAATTATCTTACTGCTAAAGACATGAAAAAGATACCGTTAGAATGCAAATATCTTTGTAACCAAAGATTTCACATTGGAGGCCCAGTTTTACATTACAGCAACCACAAGGTTTTAGCACTATATCTCCCCCCCCCCAAAGATTTGCCCCTTCCCACCCTGGCATGTGTAGGTATGTGGTGTGCGTGTGTACACATGTCCATCTATGTGGACACATGTGTGCAGATGCAAGTGTATATGGGTATGTGTAGAGGCCAGAGCTGGATGGCAAGTGCCTTCTTCAGTCGCTCTCCACCTTAGGGTTTGAGGTGGGGCCTCTCCCTGAACCTACAGCTTGCAGAGTTGGCCAGACAACCTAACCAAAAGCCCCAGGAGCCCTCCTGTGTCTGCCTCCCCAGCACTGGGACTACAGGTGAACCTGTACCTGCACCTGCCTTTCACGTGCACCCTGGGGACCAGAACTCAGGTCCTCACACTTGAGAGATAAGCACCTCCCCAGACCGGCAGGTGCCTCAGTGGGCCGTTTGTCCTGATCGCCTCTCCGTGTTGGTGGGTAGGGAGGAGTTCTGTTCTGGAGAGAGCCTTCTCGAAGGCTGGTATCACCTGCTGTGTGTTTGCAGCTATGAGGCTGGCTTCCCTCAAATGCCATTCTGTCCAAAACAGATGCCCAGAAGCTGGCAAAACGTGAGCTAGCCTACCTGATGAATGAAAGCCACAGGGAACTTTCTATGGAACACGAAGCGATGGGCGGCTTCTCCAGTTTATCACATCTGAACCACCAATACAAACACTAGTACCCAAGGTCTCACCCCAGCTTCATTTAAAAATATATTATTTGGGGGCGGGAGAGATGGCTTAGTAGTTAAGCGCTTGCCTGTGAAGCCTAAGGACCCCGGTTTGAGGCTTGATTCCCCAGGACCCATGTTAGCCAGATGCACAAGGGGGCGCATGCGTCTGGAGTTCGTTTGCAGTGGCTAGAAGCCCTGGCGCGCCCATTCTCTCTCTCTCTCTCTCTCTCTGTCGCTCTCAAATAAATAAATAAAAATAAACTATATATATAATTTTGTCTGTGGCATTTATTCCCCCTTCAACTTTAAGGACATGTATCTTTTACTGTCATGTTGTTTTTAAAAAATAGCATAAGAAAGGTGCCAACTTTCTCCTTCCTAAGGAGACATGGCCGTAACCTTAACAAAAACAACAACTGTGATTTAAGTATAGTACCTAAAACCCAGTAGGAAATAGAAAAGAAAACCCTCACAAATAAAGAGTGAGAAAGGTTTATGGCCTTACTCCTCCCTGCACGGGCACTAAGCAGATCAGTGTAGACTTCTTGCTTTTTCCTTTACGTGTGTTCCTACTTCCACGCTAGACAGTATCCCCTCCCATCCAAAGGACAGAAGGGTAGAAATGCCTCCCGCCATCATGGAAGGATGGAGCAAGATCATGACGGACTTGCTACTTCTCTGATTCAATGTTAAGAGCCAACTTCTAGAATCCAAGTCCTATGTTAGGGCTGGGGAGGTAATGTGGTTGGTAGAGTGCTTGTCTAGCATGCACAAGGCCCTGGGTTCTGCTCCCAGTACCACCAGGTGTGGTAGCACGTGCCTCTAAACCCAGTACTAGGGAGAGGAAAACAGGAGGACCAGAAGTTCAAGGTTATCCTAGACTACAAAAACAAACAAACAAACAAAAAGCAAAAACTATGTTAACAAAACTCCCTCAAGTGGACATGCCTACTCCTCTGTTTCTTTTTTTCCTTTTTTAACTTTTTTTTTTTTTTTTACAACTTCCACAATTATAGACAATAAACCATGATACTTCTCTCCCTTTCCTCTGGTGTTTTTGAAGTTCATGGTTCGGGGCTGTATACTTTCTCATGTCTGAAAGAAATGCTAGTTTGAGATTCACAGACATACAAGGGTATATTACCTTTAATATTTTATTTATTTATTTATCTATCTATTTACTTTTGGTTTTCTGAGGTAGGGTCTCACTCTGGTCCAGGCTCACCTGGAATTAACTATGTAGTCTCAGGGTGGCCTCGAACTCACGGTGATCCTCCTACCTCTGCCTCCCGAGTGCTGGGATTAAAGGCGTGCACCACCATGCCCGGCTTGTTTATTTGTTTTTGAGAGAGACGGAGAGAGAGAGAGAGAGAGAGAGAGAATGAGTGCACCAGGGCCAACAGCCACTGCAAACTGAACTCCAGACGTATGTGTCACTTTGTGTAGCTGGCTTAAGTGGGTACTAGGGAATCGAACCTGGGTCCTTAGGCTTCACAGGCAAGTACCTTAACTGCTAAGCCATCTCTTCAGTCCCATAGGTCTATTACTTTTGTTTTTGATTTTGAGATGAGGTCTCATTCTGCTGCCCAGTTTGGCCTCAAAACTTCTGGGCTCAAGGGATCCTCCTACCTCAGTTCCCTAATAGCTTACCACTCTAGGCACGGCACACACATACCTATACAAATATCCCCAAAACAAAATTGGATTTATGTGGGATTTAAATAAGAGATGCTTGAGAAACCAACCCTTTTATGTCTCAAAATACTAAAGAACTGTAGAATTGTGCAGATAAATCACATAGCTGGGAAAATACATAATTAAAGGAGTCATCTAACAAAGAAAAGAAAAACAAAAAAAATATTTTAAAATCCCCCTTCATTCAATAAGGAAATGAGGAGTGCTAACAGACTTTGTAACCTCCCAAGGGGTGTGATAAAATTTCATTGCCTGAGTCACAGAAAATTACAGTGGGGCATGGCCTCCACAAACATACTGTAAAGTCACCAGAGGGTGTGTGTCCCTGGGGTGGGGGTCCAAGGAGGAGAGGAAGACATGTTTGGTGTTGGCATAATGTAGACTGTTCTGTCTAGCTCTCTCACGGTAATCTTCATTTTCCTGAAGAGTGTATGTGATTTTTTTATTTTATCTAATTAATTTATTTATTTGTTTTTGGAGGTAGAGTCTCACTTTAGTTCAGGCTGACCTGGAATTCACTATGTAGTATCAGGGTGGTCTTGAACTCTCAGAGATCCTCCTACCTCTGTCTCCCGAGTGTTGGGATTAAAGGCGTGCGCCACCACGCCCGGCATAAGTGATTTAAAAAAAAAAAAAAAACAAAAAAAAACCCAGAAATTGCTATAGGGCTGGAAAGATGGCTTAGTGGTTAAGGCAATTGTCGGCAAAGCCAAAGGACCCAGGTTCGATTCCACAGGACCCACTCAAAGCCAGATGCACAAGGTGGCGCATGCATCTGGAATTTGTTTGTAGTGGCTGGAGGCCCTGGTGTGCCCATTCTCTCTTTCTACCTGCCTCTTTCTCTCTCTCTCTCTCAACTAAATAAATAGATAAAATACTAAAAAAGAGATACTGTTGTAGGTAAATTAAAGCAAGGCATAGCTGTGTCACACAGGAAATTAACCAGCAAGAGTGCCCTGTTGTTCTACCCCCCCCCCTTTTATCCCTGCCAAGGTAAGCTCAATTAATATTGTTTCACTCTGAGTCATGTACTGCAAGGAAAACAAAAAGGACTGAAATTGGAATTTTGAGTCAAAATGTTCTCATCACCACTAATGAACACGGATGTAGGGTCTTTTTAGTGCAATAGAGTAGGGTAACTTTTAGGTATGTGGCAGTAATGAGCAGTGAGGTGGGCTCTTACACCCTTGTCAGTACCTGGACTTTGCCTTCTGTAGTGGTTGTGCACCTGTGATCTTAGCACTCGGGAGGTGGAACAGGATAGTGGAGTCAAGGTCAATCATGTCATGGTGCCTGTCTTAAAAAGCAAAAACTAGGGCTGGAGAGATGGCTCAGCTGGTAAAGATGCTTGCTCGTAAATCCTGCAGGCTTGGGTTCAGTTCCCCAATACTCACGTAATGCCACATGTACAAAGTGGCCCATGCATCTGCAGTTTGTTTGCAGTGGCTACAGGCTCTGGTGCGCCCATTGTCACCCATTCTCACTCTCTCTTTCTGTCTTCTTGAAAATAAACTTAAAAAAAATCCAAGCCAAATATTTTATTTTTATTTATTTATTTGAGAGAGATAGAGTCAGACAGAGGGAAAGAGAGAGAGAGAGAATGGGCACGCCAGGGCATCCAGCCACTGCAAACAAACTCTAGACTCTTGCGCCACCTTGTGCATCAGGCTTACGTGGGTCCTGGGAAATTGAACCAAGGTCCTTTGGCTTTGCAGGCAAGTGCCTTAACCGCTAAGCCATCTCTCCAGCCCAAGCAAAGTATTTTAAAAGAAATTTCTCCGTATCAGATCACAGCGTGAGTAGAAAACTCCATGTCTCAGAGGAAATGCTACCAAGCTTAGATACAGTAAAATATCTTGAGGAGACACTGAAATATACAAAACCGCTTGTTCCTCTCAAAGGGCCTTGTGCCTTAAAATGTTGTGCCATCCAAAAACAAGGTTGTTTTTGTTTTTACCTTTCACATTTCAGCTATCATTCCTCATTAAGCCTGAGTCTCATAACTGCTTCGTCTTTCTAACTGTCTGCCTCTCCCTCTTGCAAGACGGGAAGTGGGACAAGGAAGCATTATGGGATTATATATATGTAAGGAGAGTCACCAGGTGCAGGGTGACTCACCCAAGGGTGCCCCAACTGGTTCTTAGTGAAGGATGACTGACATGACTTGAGCTACCTGGCTTGGGCTTGTTTATGTCTTGGCGATGTTGTTCAAGAAGTAAATCCAGGTATTTTTTTTTTTCTTGCACACTGAAAACGACAGGAAAAAGACAGTGTCTGTCTCTTTCCTTCGCACCTCAGAGCACCCACACTGTACCATACCTGAGGCATCAGCACTTACGGCCTCACTGTGGACATTCTTTGCAAGATTAATTTCCTCCGTGGCCATGGCTTTAGAAATGTTGCTGAAATAAAAGGCATGGCATGCAAATCTATGAGCATAGCACTATGGAAACAAGAGGTACGAATCCCCGTGCTTGCAGAACCAATTCTGCCCAGTGTCTTCCACATCAGTGGAAGCGAGCCCACAGCCCCCATGCTGATACATAGAATATACAACCAAATGGGAGGGGAAGGGACAAAGTGACACCTATAATAAAACACCAAAATTATTATTGCTTTTCACAGTCTATATAAACAGCACATCCACTTAAGTACAGTCTCCATCAAACCGCTGACCCTCGTCCTGAGGGACACATTTACCATAGTCTTCAGACCTGAAAAGGAAAGGCAGGATTTATTCTGGAACACTTTCCTTTTGTATTATTAGCTGAATCAAAGTTTGTGTTGAATCAAACCACTTAATCCCCAAACTATAAGAGCAATGGCAAACTTGCAAGCCTTTCACATTTCAATTATTTCATGTCAAAAATGATCTCAACATTTGCAGGAAAATGGTTGCACCTAGAAATCATTATGTGAAGTGGAATAAGACTGTGAAAGCCCTGGCACACCCATTCTCTCTCTCTCTCTCTCAAATAAATAATTGAAAATGAAAATTAATACAAAACAATAAAAATAAAATGAGCCTACTTTTGGCAATAATGGTTTAAGGAGCTCCGCTGTGCATGATGATGGGAAGACATGCCAACGCTAGCATACGTGTTAATCTAGACTGAAGTTTCACCCGCTGAAGTCATCCACTGAATCTTTTCTGAGCATCCGTTAGGACTTAACATTGTGGCAGAAATTGGGATGATAGTGGAGGGGATGAGCTAGATACATAAAAGAAAATATCACTGGCTCCAGAGAGATCATCATTTCTTAGATGACATGACATATTTATAAACAACTGCAAGCCAGATAGAGCAAGCTCTATGATGATGATGGTGGTGGTGTGTGTGTGCGTGTTACTGATATGAATGAACTGATGTGAGTTTGTAGGAAAAAGAATCTTGTATGGGGGGAAGGTGCCAGAGGAGTTATCCTTTGCAAATATTCTTTCGGCACAGCTGAGCTGTAGAACGGAAGGGCCCGAGAATGACATTCAGACGTGAAGTGTCTTCTCCAGTACAGGTGTAAGGAGAGTGTTAGAGAAAATCCAGAGAACACGGGACTTGATCTCTACAGACAAGACTGTTTATTGACAGAGAACAGTGAGGGGCCTCAGCTTTCCCACGGGATGAAGGCTGAAGCACTGGGCCAGGCTAGGGTGGAGGTTTATAAGGAGGATCCTAAGAAAAACAGACTGGACCAGGTGCAGCTGATAAGAAAATTGTAGCTGTTCGTGCCCTTGTTCCCAATAGGCGTCTTCAGCCAGGAATGTCTAAGGGAGGGCGCTCACATGGTCTCCAGTCCTTCAAGGCCATCTGAGCTAAGGGGAGTACATCAGTCAGGGAAAAGTGCCAAGCCAAATGCCTCTGTTGTTTCTTGTATTGCCCATGAGCTTTAGGGATAGTTATTAACTCTTTAGTTCCCTTCAGTTTTCAGGGAAGGCTGTTAACCCTTCAAGGTCTGGGTGTTCCCAGATATGGAGAGCGTGGCCAGGCCCTGGTCAACCTCATCTTTTTTTTTTGTGCAATAATCAAAATTTATAGATGTTAACATTTGTCACAGATGAGTGAAAACAGAATGATTGATGTTTTCAAAAACATGGATGCACAAACAAATCTATAACTTGAAATTTAACATCTGTCTTAAATGCACGCTTTGAGGGCATTTTTTTTTTTATTCAGGGAATTAACTTGGTGATTTTTAAATATATTTTTTTAAAGATTTAAAAAATATTTTATTTTTGCTTATTGGAGACAGAGAGAAAGAGGCAGGTAGAAAGACAGAGACAGTGGGAGAGAACGGACGCCAGGGCCTCCAGCTACTGCAAACGAACTCCAGATGCGTGGTCCACCTTGTGCATCTGGCCTATGAGGGTCTTGGGGAAGTGAACCTGGGTCCTTTGGCAGGCCAGCACCTTAGCCACTAAGCCATCTCTCCAGCCTGACATTATTAAAATTAGATGCCTAGTAAGGTTTTCATGCCGTCTTTTTCTCTTTCCAGATGGCTCTCTGGGTCACAAGCACAGCCTTCCTGCTCCATTGTTCCTTTGGCCTCTGCACTTCAGAATTAAAGCTCTCCATTTCAGGTCTTCGTACTAATGCTGTAGACACGCCTGTAACACAACAAATTCTGCGTGGGCAGCAAATGGTAGAGACGGACCACCTCCCCGCTGACTTGAGCGTTTTGTGCTTGGTGTGCAATTCAGGCTCCTTAGGAGCAAAAGCTATCTTACTATTTGTTCCTTGTAAGCTTACAGTCCAGAGCAGTGCCTGGTCCGTGGGAGGCCCTGAGCGTGTTTCTTCAAGAGCTCAAGGTATCTGGAAGCGAAAGCTTGGCTTTACTTAAGCCAGTTTAGAAAAGAAGTAAAATTGTATTTATTTTACTAAGGAAAAGATTATGATAGGTGGCACTTCAAGGGTAAGAACGTCAAACACAATTTTTCCTCAACCTCTGTCTTTAACCCCTAGAAGAAGGGAAACCATCATTTTCGAGAGGAAATCAACCTCCCTAGGCTTGAGCCAAAGCTGCTATCCAATCAAGCAGTTATTTTCTTTCTCTTCTTTTCTTTTCTCTTTCTTTCTTTTTTTCTGAGGTAGGGTTTCACTCTAGCTCAGGCTGACCTGGAATGCACTATGTAGTCTCAGGGTGGCCTCGAACTCACGGTGATCCTCCTACCTCTGCCTCCCAAGTGCTGGGATTAAAGGCGTGCACCACCACGCCCAGCCTAAGATTCTTTTTGAAAAATTATTTTATTTATTTCTTTATTTGAGAGAGAGCGAGAATGGGCACGCCAGAGCCTTCATCCACTGTAAACAAACTCCAGATGCATGTGCCACCTTGTGCATCTGGCTTATGTGGGTACCAGGGAATTGAACCTGAGTCCTTTGGCTTCATAGGCAATTGCCTCAGCAGCCAAGCCATCTCTCTAGCCCAAGCAGTTATTTTCTAAGGGTTACATTTTGGGGAGGGCCAGGGCAGGATTTAGAGGATGGAAGGGTCCCCTCTCAGGAAGCACGTTCACACCGTGTGACCTCTGGAGATTGTGGGTCCCCCTTGTTTGTCTGGCAAACACCTCCTCACCTTTCCTGAGGGCTCTGGTGACACCTCTGGGAGGCCCTGTCTCCTGGTGGCAGCTGTTTCCTCTGCCCTGCGTGCTCTCCACACTCTGCACAAAAAAAGCTCTCAAATATCACTAATCACACTTGATCCAATTATCTGTTTACATATCCGAATTCAGTTCAGCGAAGTTCACTCCTAAAGGCCATGCTCTGAGTAGGTGCTGGGGCCTTGCTGGTCTTTCCCAGCTGCCTCCCACCGTTAAGACAGACAAGGACGAGACTCCTCCGGGTTCTCTGTGGAAGCAGAACAGTATGTGGCGGACAGATGGCAGAGAGGAGGGCGGCGCCACGGACCCCTGGGCACGGGGTCTTGTTTCATATCCTTAACTCTTAGCACAACATCTGGCGCATCCGAAGCTCCTCCGCTCAGTTCAGGCAGCACCAACGTACTCCACCTAAGCTTTGCTGCCAAAGCCATTGGTTACTTGGGAGGTGATTCCGGGGGGACTCCTGGAAGCTGATGGTTCAGTCCTGCCTTGTGCACAATAGGGCACGTGGTAATCACGCTCTGGCCAAGACAAGCAGTCCCAGCCAGGAGTTAACTGTGGCCCTAGGGTGCGTGCTAAAACCCTGATTTTCCCCAGGAGGCCACGACACAGAGATGTACAGGTGACCTCTCATGCCATCAACTCAATTCCTCTCTCCGCAGTGTGAGGCCGTGGGGCTCTTTTTGATGCCCCTGAAGGACGTCACCAGCATTTTGGCCCTCTGGTCCCCCCAGACCCGGTTTCCCACCTCTCCACCGGCTTCATCTCTGTGACCGTCCGTCTCAGGTTACTTGGGACAGATGGCAAGAAGACTCACGTTTCAAGCCTTTGCAGTCCCAGTCCCAGGGCCATTCTGAGCAGTGGCTGTGTTCCCAAGGAGGAAAGGCAGGAAGGAGGGAAGGGAGAACGGGGAGCGGGCCCAGGAGATGACAGAGTGAAGTATTTCTCAAATTTTCATCTTCCACAGCTGGGATCATCTAACCCCCCTTGGGAGAGACTAGGCTTTGCACTTAGGCTAGCAATCTAATCGCTACATCCTGAGCCAAAATATCAATTACAGGTTCATCTGGATGATGGGATATACTGGAGTTCAGACGACTAGAACAATGGCATAAGATGTGCGGGGGCGGAGGGGGGTGGGCAGAGGTGGCCGAGGGACTGAGCGACATTGGCATGAGTGAAATAAGGCAACGCTGACTTCTGCATATCCTTGCAGGTGAACTTCCCTCCACCCTGCTGTTCATTTCATGAGGCAACTGAAGGGGAGCAGGGATCCCTGAAGGAGGTCGTTTTATTTGGAGTTCCTAATAAGAAAGATGTCGGGCTGGAGAGATGGCTTAGCGGTTAAAGCACTTCCCTGCGAAGCCTAAGGACCCAGGTTCAGTTCCCCAGTACTCACATAAGCCAGATGCAAAAAGGTGGGGCATGCATCTGGAGTTTGTCTGTAAAGGCTAGAGGCCCTGGTGAGCCCCCTCTCTCTCCCTCCTTCTCTCTCTCTCCTCCCCCTCTAAATAAATAAATAAAAAAAGAAAGACGTTGATATTCCTACAGCACTCCAGCTATCTTTGCATATTATAAGTTTAATAATATTATTTCCAGCTCTCTTTGAATAACGATGAGATATTTAAAAAGTTAGTAAGTGATTTTTAATTACAAGTATTCTATTCTACTTAGTTATTTGCAAGGAGAGGAGAGAAAGGAAGAGAGAGAGAGAGAGAGAGAGAGAGAGAGAGAGAGAGAGAACGGGCACACCTGTGCCTCTTGTCACTGCAAAGTTCAGATGCACGTACCACATCTGGCTTTACATGGGTCCTGGGGACTCGAACCTGGGCCAGCAGGCTTGCAAGTACCTTTAACTGCTGAGCCATATCCCCAGTCCCACAAGTATTTTATACATACAGCCAGTGGGAGGTTCCATTTATATATAGAATAGGTAAGTTCATAAAGACAGAAAGTGGATTGTTGCCTGAGGCTGAGGGGAGAAATGGGGAATAACTGTTTTGTGGGTACAGCATCTTATTTTGGAATGAGTCTGAGGTAGTGAATGTACAACACTGTGAGTGTACTAAGTGTATCCACCAAACTGTTTTCTTTTAAAGAAATTCTTTTTTAAAAAAGTATATATTTATCCTGGGCGTGGTGGCACATGCCTTTAATCCTGGCACTCGGGAGGCAAAGGTAAGAGGAACACTGTGAGTTTGAGGCCACCCTGAGATTACATAGTAAATTCCAGGTCAGCCTGAGCTAGAGTAAAACCCTACCTCAAAAAACCAAAATATTTATTTATTTATTTATTTATTTATTTATTTATTTATTTATTAACAAGAGAGGGAGAGGGAAAGACAGAATGAGAGAGAGAGAGAGAGAGAGAGGCACCAGAGCCTCTAGCCACTGCAAACAAACTCCAAGTGCCACCATGTGCATCTGGCTTATGTGCATTCTGGGGAATCGAACCTGGGTTCTTGTGCTGCCCAGGCAAGCACCTTAACCAGTAAGCCATCTCTTTAGTCTCCAAATTGTTATTTTTTTGTTTTTGCATGTATATGCATATGTATATGTTTATAAGTATTAAATCTGGGCTTGAGATAGGCACTCAGTTTGTTGAGATCAAGGCTTTAATGCAATGGTAGGGAGAGAGGGCAGGGGAGGGGGAGAGAGAAGGAGGGAGACAGAGAAAGAGGGGAGGTTGGGTGTGCACACTAGGGAGCCAGAAAGCCCAAAAGAGAGAGAGAGAACCAGTGAGAAGGTTTGATGGGAAGAAAGTGGGTGACGTGTGGAGGTAAGGGCGGGGGGAGGTGACATTGTCTCTCCTAAGCCCGAAGGTGCCCTCAACTACTGAAGATTGAACCCAGGGTCTTACACGTACAGGTAAGCATTCTATCATTAAGTTATAGTCCCAGACCACCTCCCTTTTATTGAGACAGTGTCTCAAATAAGCTGCTCAAACTGGTGTTCAACTTGTGATCCTCTGCCTCGACCTCCTGCTGAGTTGGGGTTATTGGCTTGTCCCATCAGGCCTAGCTTAAAATGGTAAATTTTGGAAAACAATGAAAGTTAATAGAAATTAAATGTTTACGCATATGCTATGTAAATTTTATCTGAATACTTTAAAAATGAATCATATTAAAGGATTCATCATTCATCATTGTTCAACAATCTCAAATTTCAGAAAAATAAGGGTAAGATTTTTTTTTTCAAGGTAGGGTCTCATTGCAGGCCAGGCTGACCTGCAATTCACTATGGAGTCTCAGGGTAGCCTCGAACTCACGGTGATCCTCTTACCTCTGCCTCCTGAGTACTGGGATTAAAGGTGTGTGCCACCACACCTGGCTAGATTTTTTAAAATATATTTTTATTTTTACTTATTTATTTGAGAGAGAGAGATAGAGAATGGATGCACCAGGGCCTCCAGCCACTGCAAACGAACTCCAGATGCATGTGCCACCTTGTGTATCTGGCTTACGTGGGTCCTGGGGAATTGAACCAGGGTCCTTTGGCTTTGCAGGCAAATGTTTTAACCGCTAAGCCATTTTCTCCAGCCTCAAGGGTAAGATTTTTATTCCCCTTCCATAGCGATAAGAAAGATTCAGTTTGTTTCTAAAGTTAAGTATTTGCTACCCGTTCTGGGCTGTTTTCTTTCTTTCTGTGAAGAGCATAGCAATTCTTCTGTGTTCATAGCAGAGAAGCAATTCAAACCCGTGACCCTGACTGGTCTGGCCTTGACTGTGAGTTCCTCATCTGCATAGCCTCTACAGCAGCACTTTGTTGTTGTTGTTGTTTGTTTTGTTTTTTTGAGGCAGAGTCTCGCTCTAGCCCAGGCTGGCCTGGAATTCACTACGTAGTCTCAGGGTGGCCTCGAACTCATGACGATCCTCCTACCTCTGCCTCCCGAGTGCTAGGTGAATTAAAGGCGTGCGCCACCACGCCCAGCTTGAGGAGGGCTGTCTTATCTGTAGTTACCTAGTACCAGCCACTTATCAGACGAGAGAGCAAGGGCTGTGGATGGAGCTCAGAGGTAGAATGATGACCCAGCATGCACTAGGCTCTGTGTTTCATCCTGGGCCCTCCCTAAACAATACAAACACCACCAACAAAAACCCACCTCATTAATTACGTACACTTTTTTTTTTTTTTTTTTTTAATAACTGTGTGGTGTTGTCAGGCTGTAGGGAGCTGGGTTCTGTGGTGGGGACATCAGACAAAAACAAAAAACAAAAGAACAGGTCATTTTAATTCAATAGAAGTCTATGAAGACTTTGAAATTTCCATGTGTTTTCAGGATCAGAGCAAGCACATGCCGCATGCCGGCAGAGAGAGAGAGAGAGAAAATGAGAGAGAGAGAGAGAGAGTGAGAGAGCGAGCAGAAGGGGCCTTGGGTGAGAGGCAGTGTTTTTCTTTTCAACTCTTTTGTGCTCAGGACAACATATGGTTCAACACACAGCTCCAAGGCAGGCAGCTGTTAGGCACAAAGCAAAGCCCCAGAGCTTCGGGGGGCTGCAGAGAGGATTAGAACACGAGATGAAAAGGACAGGACCTTGAAAGGGTCCCAGACACACGGCGAGGCCCGCGTTTTCCGAAGGCAGGTAGGAACTATCACTCACCGCGGCCCCTTCCCCGTCTGCCCACGCCAGCAGGCCCCGGGCCCTCGCACAGCCATACACTGCACCATTCAACCTGCCTCATGCTCTGCTCTTCAGTATATTCCCGATAAATCATTCTGGCTTTGACCTTGTAATGTTTCCTTCCTTCCCTACGGCTTTCTCATCTTTCGGACTGAACAAGATTTTGAGCATCTGCAGTCTTTGATCAAGAGTTAATTTTAATTATTCATTTACTTTTGAGATATACAGAGAGAGAGAGAGAGAGAGAGAGAGAGCGAGCGAATGGGTGCACCAGGTCCTCTAGCCACTGCAAACGAACCCCAGATGCATGCACCACCTTGTACATCTGGCTTACGCGGGTACTGGGGAATCGAATCTGAGTCCTTTGGCTTTGAAGACAAGTGCCTTTACCACTAAGCCATCTCTCCAGTCTCTTGATCAGGATTTAGACAGTCCTCTGGTGTCACTGACCACCACTTTGGCTACTTCATCCATATTCAGCCCAGTGTGAAAGTACTCACTTCTTTTTCTCCTTCCTTCCTTCCTTCCTTCTTCCTCCCTCCCTCCCTCCCTCCCTCCCTCCCTCCCTTCCTCCCTTCCTTCCTTCCTTCTTCCCTCCCTCCCCCTCCCGCCCTCTCTATCTTTCTTTCTTTCTTCTTTCTTTTCTAGGTAGGGTCTCGCTCTAGCCCAGGCTGACCTGGAATTCACTATGGAGTCTCAGGGTGGCCTCGAACTCACAGCAATCCTCCTCCCTCTGCCTCCCGAGTGCTGGGATTAAAGGCGCGCGCCACCACGCCAAAGTGCTCAGTCCTCTGTTGGCATGGCAGCCTCATTTTTTCAGACAGAGCTTTCAAGATTTTGCCCAAAGTACATCTTTGAGAGGGGATTCACACTCAGAAATGGCTAGACAAGCTTTGTGCTTAGGAAGCAATTAAAAATAATGAAAAGCAAAACATCTATCTTAAACTCTTTGAAAAATCTCCTAATTCTATTGCAATGAGACAGTTGACTCAGAGAGTCATGCGTACACACTCTCACACACACACATAATTTTTTTTTCTTATGTTGTGTGAACAAAAAGCATGTGTTCCTGTCACAAAATGTTCTGTATGGTACAGACCTTGTACTATTATTTTCCTGGAAAAAATCCTAAAAAGAAGGAAAAGCATCTGTTATGCTATGAGAGAGGAACGATAAAATGGGGAGTGGGTTGTGGATGGTAATTCGATTATCTCTTTGGTAGGAAGGAAGGGATAGCGTGACAACTTTGCGCTGTGCCGGGGTTGAGCAATCTTGACGAGGACTTCAGTACTGCAAGCCCTTAACCTCCACCCTGCCAAGGAAGGCCTTTGTCAGCTCTATCCTGATAGCAGGGCCACAGTGACCCATGGGTGGCAGGGTAGAACTCACATTGACCTGGTTCTTTTGATGATCAATTCTTTTTTTTTAAAAAATTATTTATTTATTTGAGAGCGACAGACAGACAGAGAAACAGGGGGAGAGAGAGAGACAGACAATGGGCACGCCAGGGCCTCCAGCCACTGCAAACGAACTCCAGACACGTGTGCCCCCTTGTGCATCTGGCTAATGTGGGTTCTGGGGAATCGAGCCTCGAACAGGGTCCTTAGGCTTCACAGGCAAGTGCTTAACCGCTAAGCCATCTCTCTAGCCCTTGATCATCAATTCTGACCCTTGGTGAATCATTTGAGCTTTCCAAGATGGCTCTCTACTTGTAATGTGGAAATGGTAATGTTTATGGTTTATCAATAAAGGTGACTGTGGTGTGTTGGACTGTATGCCCCCCAAAAGATACACTGAGCTGGGCATGGTGGTGCATGCTTTTGATCCCAGCACTCAGGAGGCAGAGGTAGGAGGATCACTGTGAGTCCGAGGCCAGCCTGGGACTACATAGTAAATTCCAGGTCAGCCTGGACTGCAGTGAGACTCTACCTTAAAAAAAAAAAAAAAAAAAAAAAAAACCACAAAAACAAACAAAAGATACACTGAGGTATTAACCCCCTGTACCTCAGAAAGCGAACTTATTTGAAAATGGGTTGGTTGTACATGTAGTTGGGTAAGATGAGGTCACATTAGAATAGGGTGGGCTCTTACTCCAGTATGTCTGACATCATTTTAAGAAAAGGAAAGATGATGCTGGGTGTGGTGGTGCACGCCTTTAATCCCAGCACTCAGGAGGCAGAGGTAGGAGGATCACCATGAGTTCAAGGCCACCCTGAGACTACATAGTGAATTCCAGGTCAGCTTGGGTTAGAGCGAGACCCTACCTCCAGAAACCAAAAAAAAAAAAAAAAGAAAAAAAGAAAAAGGAAAAAGGAAGATGACCCTTGAACACATGCATACACACACACACACACACACACACACACACACACACAGTAGGAATGCATGTGACAAAGAGACAGAGATAGAATGCCTTAACTGTGAGCCAAGGGTACCGAGAACTGCACAGACTTTCAGCTAGAAGAGGAGGGTTTCCTTGCTACAACTCTGACCGTAGCTTGACTTTGGGATTTCTGGCTACAGAACTGTGCAACCAGACATTTCTGTCGTTTTCAGCCATCCTGTCTCTGGCTCTTTGTTATAGCAGCTCCGGCAAACTAGCATGATGGTGGAGGTCTAATTTATTTAGTGTGGTGTGGTGTGTGGTGTGTGTGTGTGTGTGTGTATGTGTGTTAACTGCAGAGGAAACATGCTTACAATAAGAATGAGACACATAGACAGGAGTCAGTGAAACTTTCCTTATTAATTGGCTAAAGCTTGAATGTGTCTCCCAGCATTCCCACATCAGAAGCTTACTCTTGAATGTGCCAGCGCTGGGGAGCGGGGACTAAAGAGACTTGGGAAGGTCAGGAGGGCTATGCCACCCAGGATAGACTGTCAATGCAACACTGGGTTTGTATGCTGAGAGTGAGTGAGGGTTTTTTTTTTTTTTTTTTTTTTTTTTTTTTTGGTTTTTTGAGGTAGGGTCTCACTCTGGCCCAGGCTGACCTGGAATTAACTATGTAGTCTCAGGGTGGCCTCGAACTCACGGCAATCCTCCTACCTCAGCCTCTCAAGTGCTGAGATTAAAGGCGTGCGCCACCACGCCCGGCTGAGTGAGCATTTTTGAGTTTGGCCTCCAGAACCATGAGCAGAATAAGACTCTGCTCACCACAAATTACTCGGTTTCCAGTCTTCTGTTATGGAAGTAGAAAAACGGACTAGAGGAGTATAAACACCATGGAAATATCCTTATCACCTCTGGACTTGACACTGTCTCTCCAAACTCACCTCCCACTACCCTCCAGAGCCCACTCACTCTGTCCCAACACACTGTCTTCCAACTATGCCCAGAGAACCTCAGCTATGTCCACTTTTATGCCTTTGATCAGATGCCTTCTTGGCCTGGAACACGCCCAGGGCATCTCCTGACTTCCTGGCTGGCTTCAATGAGGCCCCGCCCCTCTAACAGCTCAATTTATACTGCAATTTGCAATTTGGATAACTGCTCCCACCCCCACCCTATGGTGAGTGAAATGTAAACATCCCCCAAGGAAGCTTCAAGTGTTGTTTGTGGTTGTGTTTAAGCTTCCTACTTAGACCCCCATTGGTGGAGCCCTGCTGGAGGAGGTGTGTCACTGGGGTGGGCTCTGGGATTCACAGTCCAGCCCGCCGGGCTAGCTCACTCCGTCTGCCCCTGCTCTGCTGCTGATGGATGGAGATATGAGCCAGCTGCCATGCTTTCTCCACCCCGATGAAACTTCCCATTGAAACTACAAGTCTCAAGTAAACTCTTTCCTTGCATAAGTGGCTCTGGTCCCGTGTCTCCTCTCAGCAATGAGAAGGTAACTGCTCATAGCCCCCTGTGGTAGTTTAAATGTGTGTCCCTCACAGATTCAGATGTCTTTGTTTTTTATTTATTTTTTATTTTAGAGAGAGAGAGAATTGGCATGCTAGGGCCTCAGCCACTACAGTCGAACTCCAGATGCTTACGCCACCTAGTGGGAATGTGCGACCTTGCACTTGCCTCACCTTTGTGCGTCTGGCTAATGTGGGATCTGGAGAGTCCAATATGGGTCCTTAGGCTTCACAGGCAAGCACCTTAACCACTAAGCCATCTCTCCAGCTCTCAGATGTTTTCATAAGCTCATAACTTGGATTTCTGAATTCCAGCCTAAAGGTGTGCAGAGAGGTTTTGAGCTCTGGCTGTGCTTGCTTGTGGTGCTCCCTGCTTGGTGATGTCACTCTGCCTGGATTTATAAATAGGAGCCAGCTACTTCCACAATTTGATGGAACTTGCCCTAGATCTGTAAGCTAGAGATAAGTTTCTTCCTCCCCTAAATTGTACCTGGTTTGAAAGTTCATCCCAGCAACGGGACACTGACTACAACATCCCCATACTCCTTACTTTCCTTTCCTCTTCTCCAGTGTTCTCATTAGCTTCTAATACCTAGCAACATATTCCCTACATGCATAATCTGCAATGTTTTCCTCACACTGGGATATAAACTGCATGTGGCCAGGGTCCTGTAACTGCTCTGTTCACCGGAGGTGCTCAGTGAGGAACTTTTAAAAATCCATCATTCCTTTTAAAACCACCACCTTATTATTATTATTATTATTATTATTATTTTGGTTTTTCAAGGTAGGGTCTCGCTCTAGCTCAGGCTAACCTGGAATTCACTATGTAGTCTCAGGGTGGCCTTGAACTCATGGCGATCCTCCTGCCTCTGCCTCCCGAGTGCTGGGATTAAAGGCGTGCGCCACCACGCCCGGCTCCACCACCTTATTATTATGAAGTTGTTCATGGGCATTGCAAAGTAAATTAAAAATAATTAAAAACTACAAATTCGTACCATCCAATACAACCCCACAATGAACAGCAAACAGAATGGTTTTAATCTTCTTTTAAGTGACTCCCTAAGGAGTCCTGTCACCTGAGGAAAGATGACATAATTATCCTCGCCTACAAGACTTGGTGTGTGCACCAAGAAATCATGGGTCTAAGTTCTCCACACAATGTTTGCCATGTAAATACACTGAGTTATTTCCTTTGATCTTATCTTTAACTTCACTCTTTCCTCTAACTTCCAGAAGGTGGGTGACCGAATCTCTGAGACAAAACACTGGGATGACGTTCTTACAAGGGAGACAGGCTGGGAACGTCTCCTCACTCCAGCACCCTGCAGACAAGTACTGAGTACTGAAACGCACATTACCGAGTTCTTTGACCCCAAATCACCATGAGATGCAAAGCTATTAGCTATTCTATAGAATCTTAGGACCGCAACAAAACAATGGAATGCAACACTGACATCATTATACTCTATGCCCTCTCCCACTTATGAAGCCCTTTCCCATGAAAGGGTCTTGTATGAATGAAAGTCCTAGAGCTCAGAGCATGCAAGCTGGTAGGTAGGAGGGCTGGGAATGAAAGCTGGAATTAGAAGACCTTGCATTCAAACATCATCGCAAAGGGTTACGCAGTGACATACATGCTATGTGCTCGTACGGTCCTATTCACAAAATGTGAAATATTCTTTAGAGCTTTCTCCATAAGTGACTTCCCACCCGATCCTTAACACAAGTGACTTACCTATATTAGCTGACACAATCTTTTTATTGTTGGATAATTCTTCATCAAACGTTTCTTCTGGTAAAGAGGAAACTTCACCCTCAGTGGGAAGTGTGTCCAGAAATGGAGTGCAGACCCAGCTCGGCCCAGGAATCACGGCTCTCCCACCTACTGAGAAAAAAAAAACAAACAAAACATCAGGCTTGCTCTATGTCTTTCACCCTCTTGTGGAAGCCTTTAAAATGATGCATTTTCCCCCCTATTCCTTGGCAAAAGTCAGTGTAAAACAAGACAGGTTTTGTTCATTTGTTTTTTTGCTGAGACTTTCAATTAGGTTTAGGTAATACTGAACTTCATTATTTATTCTATCTTACTGTAGTAATTTAAAAGTATTTATTATAAATGCACTTAAAAGTTATTTTTATTTTTATTTATTTATGAGAGAGAGAGAGGGGGAGAGAGAACGGGCACACCAGGGCCTCCAGACACTGCAAACAAATTCCATGCACCACCTTGTGCATCTGGCTTGGGTGGGTTCTGGGCAGTCGAACCTGGGTCCTTAGGCTTCACAGGCAAGTGCCTTAACCACTAAGTCATCTCTCCAGACCCCCATTTTTTTTAAAGAAAGAAGAGAGAGAGAGAGAGAGAGAGAGAGAGAATGGGCACACCAGGGCCTCCAGACACTGCAAATGAACTCCAGATGCATGCCCTTCCTTGTGCATTTGCCTTACGTGGGTCCTGGGGAATCAAACCGGGGTCCTTTGGCTTTGCAGGCATACGCCTTAACTGCTAAGCCATCTTCTCCAGCCCCTTTAAACTCATTTTTATTTTTGCTGTTTTGTTGTTGCTGTTTGTTTTTTGAGGTAGGGTCTCACTCTAGCCCAGGCTGATTTGGAACTCACTCAGTAGCCCAGTGTGGTCTTGAACGCACAGGGCTCATTCTACCTCAGCTTCCAGAGGGTTGAGATTAAAGGTGTGTGCCACCACACCCAGCTTAGCTTCTTGCTTTTGAAGGGACAAAAAGAATCACAGCCACAAGTCCTGAGACTTCTGTACTCTTACATAAAGAATTCTCACATTTATTCTTCATTGTAAATAAGCTAAAATTTGGGGAGCCAGAAGACCGGAAGGCAATGTGTTAGCTTACCTCTTTCCCCGAGGTAGCAGGACACCTTTTACTCAAACACAAATCAGACTTAACAAGGTTAACTACTCCCTGTGGGCCAGGACGTGCACAATCCCTTCTAACCTGCCCGGATGGAAACCATGCACAGGGCTGTGGACATTTAACAGGAAAGTGAGGCCAGGTCCGGAAAACCACCTCAGATTCAGACATGGCCTTTGCCAACTCCAGTGAAACAAGACAAGATTCTGGGGCAAGAAGAAACCACTCCGGATTTCAATGTGATAATCACTGTGTATTCTTAGAGGGGTGTCTCAGACCAACTTCCCATTGAATACAACTAGAAAGTCAGGTTACAATTACCTCAAGCTGGGAGGGGGGTGGTGCACACCTTTAATCCCAGCACTGGGGAGGCAGAGGTAGGAGGATTGCCATGAGTTCGAAGCCACCCTGAGTCTACAGAGTGAGTTCCAGGTCAGCCTTGGCTAGAGTGAGACCCTACCTCGAAAAAACAAAACAACAAAACAACAAAAAACCAAACCTACCTCAAAACCCTATTTAAAGGCATTGGCAGAAGCCAGGTGTGGCGATGCAGGCCTGCCTGTCCCAGTACTCAGGAGGCTGCTGAGGTAAGAGGATCATGAGTTCAAGGCCAGCCCAGGCTACACAGTGAGATTCTACGTCAGATGCACATACACACGCACACACACACATCACTGGAGGGTTACCAAGGCAGCTGGGGCGTGAGAAGATGAGACATCGGGAAGAGAAGAAATAGGGCAGCCTGAGTTCAGTTCCCAGCACCCACATAAAGGCAGATGCACAAAGTGGTGCATGCATCTGGAGTCTGTTTGCAGCGGCTAGAGGCCCCAGAGCATCCATTCTCTCTGTCTGCCTGTCTTCTATCTCTCTCTCTTTGCAAAGAAAGGAAGAAAGAAGGAAAGAAAGGAAGAAAGAAAGAAGAAGAAGAAACAAAGAAACAAAGAAAAACAGAAAGGAGGAATGAAGGAAGGAAAGAAAGAGGAAGAAAGGGAAAAATATTTTTTAACAAAGAAGAGAAGAAATAAAATCGGAACAAGTCTGACGTTTTGTGCCACGCTTTCTTCACACATTTGACAGGCACAGGATGACGACACTGAGAACCCAAGGAGCAAGCCGGTGTTTAGAAGCATGTGACGTGGCGTGGGCTTTCTGTACATCTCACAGGCTGGGGTCATCCCAGCGAGGAGGCAAAAGCCGGAAGCCACCTCGGCATTCTGCCTCTCTGAGCATGAGCTGACCGGTGAGCTACAGCAAGGCAGAAAGCAAGAAGTCAATCTGAACTCTTGGCAGCTGCGGGGGGCGGGGGGGCGGATGGATGACAAAGAGGTCAGAGCCCACTGCTGAAGGAACATTTCAGGCAGACGATGACATGTGACATGCTTTCAGTAACCCTGAAGACTGCACAGCCACATGAAGGGCTAAAGAAGAAAATAGCAGCCCTATGGCCCATGTCAGTGCAGCCGCTCGGTCTCTCCCCACATTCAGGAGGCCGCCTTACTCTAAATGCTAGTCGGGACCAAAAAGACACCCTCCACAGCCTCTAGGATTCTTTCTTTCTTTCTTCCTTCCTTCCTCCCTCTTTCTTTCTTTCTTTCTTTTTTTTTTTTTTTTTTTGGTTTTTCAAGGTAGGGTTTCACTCTGGCTCAGGCTGACCTGGAATTCACTGCATAGTTTCAAGGTGGCCTCAAACTCACAGCGATCCTCCTACCCCTGCCTCCCAAGTGCTGGGATTAAAGGCGTGCGCCACCACGCCCGGCTCTCTTTCTTTCTTTTTTTTGACAGAGAGAGATAACAATGGGTGCTAGGGCCTCCAGCCACTGCAAACAAACTCCAGACGCATGCGGCACCTTGTGCATCTGGCTTACGTGGGTCCTGGGGAATCGAACCAGGGTCCTTTGGCTTTGCAGGCAAATGCCTTAACCATTAAGCCATCCCTCCAGCCCACCTCTAGGATTCTTTTTTTTTTTTTTTTTTTTTGGTTTTTCGAGGTAGCTCAGGCTGACCTGGAATTCACTATGGAGTCTCAAGGTGGCCTCAAACTCACAGCGATCCTCCTACCTCTGCCTCCCGAGTGCTGGGATTAACACCACGCCCGGCCACCTCTAGGATTCTTTATGCATAATGTTGTCATTCCCACAGCAATGATGAGGAAACACAGGACATAGAGTCAAGAACGAGGCATGCGAACAAAGTCGGGTGTGACCCAGACGCAGGATGTGGTCTTTGCAGTAACTATGATGAATAAGCTCAAGTTTATAAAGACTGTAAAGGATTTTAACGCACATCTCTCAGTAACTCACAGAGCAAGACAACAAGAAAAAAAAATAAGGAAAATGGAGTAAGGATGCAGAACATTTCAACAGGGCTGGAGAGTGCTTCAAAGCCTGCCAGCCTGGGTTCAGTTCCCCAGTACCCACACAAAGCCATATGCACAAAGTGACACACGCATCTGGCATTTGTATGCAGTTCTAAGAGGCCCTGATATGCTCATACGCACACGCATGCACACGCACGCACACACACACACACACACACACACACACAGGTATACAAATAAAACAAATTTAAAAATAACTGAACAACACAATTAAACTCCACCTTAGTCACCTGTGTAGTACTACCACACCCTCAACAATTATGACTATATATATTTGTTTGTTTATCTTGAGGCAGGCTGACCTGAGACTCACTCAGTAGCTCAGGCTGGCTTCAAACTCATGGTGATCCTCATGTCTCAGCCTCCTCAGTGCTGGGAATTAAAGGTGTGTGCCACCACGCCTAGTCATGGCTATATATTCTTTTTGTTGTTGTTTGTTTGTTTGTTTTGAGGTAGGTCTTACTCTAGCTCTGGCTGACCTGGAATTCACTGTACAGTCTCAGGCTGGTCTCGAACTCACAGTGATCTTCCTACCACAGCCTCGGCAGTGCTGAGATTGAAGGCATGCACCACCACGCCTGGCATATATATTCTTTTAATGTATACATCAAGCATTCACAGAAATTAACTGCAGACAAGGCCATGAAGCCAGTTGCAAGAAATTTCAAAATGAAAATACATCACAAAGTGCTTTAAAATTTTTATTTGAAATAGTTACAGATTCATAGAAGATTGTAAAAATATAGTTGTTTTCAAAATTGAGGTCAAATTGACAAAAGTGGAATGTACTTCTCTAGAGTGTACATTTTGATCCATTAAAAATTATTTATTAGAGGGAGGGAGAGAGATAAAGTAAATAATATGTCATATATTACATATATATTTGAAACCTTCATAATGAAATTCACTATTTTGTACACAAACCGAAGACATAAAGAATAATATATATGGATGCTTTTATTCCAAATATGAAGGTAAAATCTGCAAGAATTAGGCAATATATGTTTGGTACTGCTACCCTAGGCACCAAAGAGGGAAGAAGAAAGAAGAAAGAAGAAAAATGTGAACTCAGAGTGTGTAGTGAGTGGATTCATGGGTAAACTCCTTGGACCATGGTGAAAAGTGAACTTGCAATTAGCCACGGCTGCCTAAAAGAAGCACCCTAATCCCTGGTGCCTGTGGTGTCACCCCCAACAACAAGGGCCCATGTTTCAAGCTCTCAGGCCAGCCGTGGGGAAGCCTGGTTGTGAGGCCCACGTGGCCGGGATTCACGCCTGCCTGCACTCCGTGATGCCCGAGAGCCTGGCGGTTGAGAACAGATCACACGGGAGGCTTCGCAGAGTCTCTGGAAGCTGTCTGACTGGGCTGTTTGCTGGTTCCAGCTAAGTGGTGGTGGGGGGCCCAGGTTCCCACCCCAGCACAGTCACTTTGAACTTCTCAGCCCATTCTCGGGAGCAGCAGCAGCAGCGGCAACATGCGTCTCGGTGGCTCTCAGTGGACAGCGTGGCCTGCCAAGTGATATTTTCCTCCTCTGAGGGCCCTTCCTAGCCTGACAGCAAGGCACAGTAGGAATGATCTGGACTTTGGGTCACAAAGACCTTGCTCCAGTCTTGGCTGGGTATGCGTTCACATTGTGATGCTGGCAGTAAAATGGATATAAATGATTTCCTCCCCTTCATGCTAGTGGGAATACAGAAATTCGCTCTTCCATCTCCCACCTCTCCCACCTCTTAGCCAAGCTCTAGCATTGGTCATTTGTAAGACTGCTACTACTGTTATTTTTTTAATGTATTTTTTATTGATTGATTTGAGAGAGATAGAGAGAGAAAGAGGCAGACAGAGAGAACGGGTGTGCCAGGGCCTCCAGCCACTGCAAATGAACTCTAGACGCATGTGCCCCCTTGTGCATCTGGCTTACATGGGTTCTGGGGAACCGAACCGTGGCCCTTAGGCTTCACAGGCAAACGCCTTAACTGCTCGACCATTTCCCCAGCCCGCTACTGTTAATTTTTATTTCTCTTTTCCTTTTCACTGTTAAATTTCAAAGGCAAATGAGCCATAACTTCTAGTTCCACGATATGTACCTGTTTCCTCCGTTGCCGAAGTCCAGCCTCAGCGGGGTTGTAGAACTCGAAGGGGACGTATGGAGTCAGTGTGGTGAGGAAGTGACGTGGACCAGTGGTTCAGGCGGAGCCCACTGGACGCAGAGCAGAGCTCTGCTTCTTTATTTATACATTATATATACTTTTTGCAAGACATAGCAACTTATTCATGTGGCTTCTATTCTCCAAAAAATCTTGCACAATATTCCTCTTTTCCCTTGGTTTCCCGTGCTTCTGCTTAACTCATGAACCTCTTGCCCCACTGACATTCTGATAACACCTTAAACAAGAAAGTCAAGAATTGCAAGCTGGTTAATATCTTACCCAGGCTCATGGAAACTAGCCAAGAGCCCTGGCAGGTAGCTCTTGAGGTGATAAGGTGATGAACACTTTTTTACCTCAGAAAGGGCAGTGTTAGCCACTCTCTACATAATATTGCCTTGCGACCTGAATAATAGCACGTTTCTGTATTTCTAATCTAGTACTGATTTGTCTCTCTATGACCTTTCTTTGTTGCTCCATTTTACAGTTTGGTCCTGACCTTGCAAATCTCTCCATAAAAGGAAGATTTAGATATCTAACTCTTTTCCCATCTTTCCAGACCATCCTTACTCCATTAATGTATGGCCCTGTGTATGGTAAAGGTTGATCTATCCAACCAGCGTTTTACATTGATGTCTTTCCTTTAGGAGCCCACCAAACTCTATTGTTGATTCTGGAAGTCACATACTCTGTTTCACTTCCTTGTGTGGGCCCAACTTGATTATTTGAAAGATGTTTACTTTTGCTTCCCTAGAATTTCAGGCTCCTTTTCCAGTAAGTCATCTGTAGGTTCAGGAAATGTGCCCATTAATTCCTGTAATCATAAGCAATGTTTCTTGGGAGCAATTTGGTAAGGCATGTGACATAGCATTGTGAGGAACATGTCTCATTAGGTGAAATATATATTTGCGATGTTGAGAAACTTTGTACATTCAAACTAGTTGTAGTTTCAGGATCCATAATCTGTTTACCTGTTTAAACATTACAGCCTCAGAAATTTCTATAGAAACATTCTTTTCCTGTTTAATCATTGGTGACTGTATAAACACATCTGAATGGGATTTCCCTATTGCTACTGAGAAGGGGAAAATGAAAGCAAAAATAGGCAGTAATAAACTTATAATAATTCCAGAAATTCCAAGGAAAAGATAGCAATAGCACACGCTGTCAGACAACAGGCACTGCAGGAGGTCACTGAAAGACTTCTAGGTCCTGCCAAAGAAACGTCTCGTACGCCGCAGCCCTGCTGAACAGTGTCCCGTCAGCGTCACACTCCAGAGCTGACCATTGCTGCCCTTTGGCCACTGCCACACCATGATCTATACCTGCTAGCTCCATGAAATATGCCTGTTATCTCCATGAAATATGCCTGTTATCTCCATGATCTCTACCTGTTATCTCGAGACATGATACATACCTGTTATCTCCATGATGTATATCTGTCATCTCCATGATCTCTACCTGTTATCTCCATGTTGTATACCTGTTATCTGCATGAAATATACCTGTTATCTCCATGATCTGTACCTATTATCTCCATGATATATACCTGTTACCTTCATGCTGTATACCTGTTATCTCCATGATATATACCTGTTACCTTCATGCTGTATACCTGTTATCTCCATGATATATACCTGTTATCTCCATGATCTCTACCTGTTATCTCCATGATATATACCTGTTATCTCCATGCTGTATACCTGTTACCTTCATGCTATATGCCTGTTATCTCCATGATCTGTACCTATTATCTCCATGATATATACCTGTTACCTTCATGCTGTATACCTGTTATCTCCATGATATATACCTGTTATCTTCATGCTGTATACCTGATAGCTCCATGATCTTGGTATTGCTCTTCCCTTATCCTCCCAAATCACTCATGTCACCATTCACTTGAACTGCATTTTCAAGTCACCAATAACATCTAAGTCCTAAGTAAAAATGCTTCTGAATTTTCATTTAACACTTACTATCCTCCATATAGTTCCCCAAATACAAGATACAATAAACCGAGCATCACTACAAATTTTCTTTATTTCCCAGCACTGTGTTTTCATGATTGCTTTATACAGTTTATCTCTTCCATTGATAAATCTGCAAAGCAAATGTCTATTGCTTGCTTGTGAGAATGGTAATAGTTATTTTTTTTAAGATTTATTTTTATTTTCTTATTTGAGACAGAGAGAGGGAGAGAGAGACATATATAGAGAGAACGTGCATACCAAGTCCTCCAGCCAGTGTAAACACACTCCAGACACATGTGCTACTGTGTGCATCTAGCTTATGTGGGACCTGGAGAATCGACCCTGGGTCCTTAGGCTTTGCAGGCAAGTGCCTTAACTGCTAAGCCATCTCTCCAGCCCAAGGTAATAGTTACTTTTAAGACTAACACTTGCCATTGGATAGCTTTATTCTATATCATCTTCCATGTCTGTCTAGGTTTTTATTTAATTTAATTGATTTATTTATTTGAAAGAGAGTGAGGAAGAGGTAGAGGGAGGGAGGGAGGGGGAGAGAGAGAGAGAGAGAGAGAATGGGTACGCCAGGGCCTTCAGCCATTGCAAATGTACTCCAGAGGTATGCACCACCTTGTGCATCTGGCTCACATGGGTACTGGGGATTTGAACCTGGGACCTTTGGCTTTGCAGGCAAGTGCCTTAACCACTAAGCCATCTCTTCAGCCCTCACCCCTATATTTTTACTTTTAAAAAGTTTATTTACTTGCAAGCAGAGAGAGAGAGAGAGAGAAAGGGGCAGATAGAGAGAGGATAGGCACACCAGGGACTCTAGGCACTGCAAATGAAATCCAGATTCATGTGTCACTCTATGCATCTGCTTTATGTGGGCACTAGGAAATCAAACTCCAGGTCATTAGGCTTTGCAGGCAAGCACCTTAACTGCTGAGCCATCTCTTCTTCAGCCTCCTAATTTTTTTCAAAAAATATTTTATTTATTTTCAAGGGGGAGGGGACAGAGAGAGAGAGAGAGAAAGAGAGAGGCGAGGGGAGAGAGTGGGGGCCAGGGCCTCTTGCCACTACAAATGAACTCCAGATGCAGGTGCCACTTTGTGTATCTATCTGGCTTTATGTGAGAACTGAGGAATGAACCTGGGCTGTCAGGCTTTGCAAGCAAGTACCTTTAACTGCTAAGCCATCTCCCCGAGCTCTGGCTCATTTCTTTGTTTTGAAGTTTCGTTTCTTTGACTGCCTCTGACTTCTCTGTCATCAGTCATCCTCATCCAGGCTCTACTTAGTGCAGTATCTTAGGCTGTCTGCCTCTGACACATGACTGTCAGATGAACTCAGGCCATCCTGCTTCCACTAAGCTACTCCGTTCCCACAAAACTCACAAATGTTCTCATTCACACAGTATATTTGAGTGTGTCACTCCACTTTACACCCCCCAGACTTCCTAAAATATCCATCACTCAACCAACCCCCCTTCAGAAATCGCCTGGGTGGGTACAGTAGTGTCCTTGCTATCCCACAAAAATATCCAGCATGATAACTCCTGCTTCTAGACCTTTCCTGCCCCCTCCCCTTTCTTCCCCTTCCCTTCCCATCCCTTCCCTCCCCTCCCCTCCCCTCCTCTCCCCTCCCCTTCTCTCCCCTCCCCTTCTCTCCCTCCCTTTCTTCCTTCCCGTCTCATGACATCACCCACCTCATGACATCACCCGCCTCATGACATCACCCGCCTCATGACATCACCCGTCTCATGACATCACCCGCCTCATGACATCACCCGCCTCATGGTATCATCTGCCTCATGACATCACCCACCTCATGACATCACCCACCTCATGACATCACCCACCTCATGACATCACCCACCTCATGACATCACCCGCCTCATGACATCACCCGCCTCATGACATCACCCGTCTCATGACATCACCCGCCTCATGACATCACCCACCTCATGACATCACCCGCCTCATGACATCACCCACCTCATGACATCACCCGCCTCATGACATCACCCACCTCATGACATCACCCACCTCATGACATCACCCGCCTCATGGTATCATCTGCCTCATGACATCACCCACCTCATGACATCACCCACCTCATGACATCACCCGCCTCATGACATCACCCACCTCATGACATCACCCACCTCATGACATCACCCGCCTCATGGTATTATCTGCCTCATGACATCACCCACCTCATGACATCACCCGCCTCATGGTATCATCTGCCTCATGACATCACCCACCTCATGACATCACCCACCTCATGACATCACCCGCCTCATGACATCACCCGCCTCATGACATC
This sequence comes from Dipus sagitta, assembly GCA_036346955.1. Lineage (NCBI taxonomy): Eukaryota > Metazoa > Chordata > Mammalia > Rodentia > Dipodidae > Dipus > Dipus sagitta. The sequence goes on along the minus strand of CM070781.1, from coordinate 49,205,192 downwards.
ACCCACCTCATGACATCACCCGCCTCATGACATCACCCACCTCATGACATCACCCGCCTCATGACATCACCCACCTCATGACATCACCCACCTCATGACATCACCCGCCTCATGGTATCATCTGCCTCATGACATCACCCGCCTCATGACATCACCCGCCTCATGACATCACCCGCCTCATGACATCACCCGCCTTATGACATCACCCGCCTCATGACATCACCCGCCTCATGACATCACCCACCTCATGACATCACCCGCCTCATGACATCACCCGCCTTATGGTGTCATCTGCCTCATGACATCACCCACCTCATGACATCACCCACCTCATGACATCACCCACCTCATGACATCACCCGCCTCATGACATCACCCGCCTCATGACATCACCCGCCTCATGGTATCATCTGCCTCATGACATCACCCGCCTCATGACATCACCCGCCTCATGACATCACCCGCCTCATGACATCACCCGCCTCATGACATCACCTGCCTCATGACATCACCCGCCTCATGACATCACCCACCTCATGACATCACCTACCTCATGACATCACCCACCTCATGACATCACCCACCTCATGACATCACCCACCTCATGACATCACCCACCTCATGACATCACCCGCCTCATGACATCACCCGCCTCATGGTATCATCTGCCTCATGACATCACCCACCTCATGACATCACCCACCTCATGACATCACCCGCCTCATGGTATCATCTGCCTCACGACATTCCTAAACTTCCTCTCCCACTGGACCGCAGAGCTCAGAGCTACCAGCCGGGGATCTCCTGGGTCTGGCTGGTAGCAAACAACACTTCTCTGGCCCAATCTGCCCTCAGCACTTAACCTGAAGAACAAGTCAAGGGAATCCCGCTGGCCACTTCACCATTTGTCTTCACCAGAGGAACGCTCTAGAACAGTTCTATCAGGTTTTGGGAGGTAGAATTTACACACACTAAAATTCACCCTTGGGTTGCAGAGATGGCTTAGTGGCTACAGCACTTGCCTGTGAAGCCTAAGTATTCATGTTTGAATCCCCAGGTCCCACATAAGCCAGATGCACAAGGTGGTGCATGTGTCTGGAGTTCAATTGCAGTGTCTGGAGGCCCTGGCACATCAATTTTCTCTCTTTGTATCTCTTTTGCTCTCTCTCATAAAAGAAAATGATAAAAATAGGACTGGGGAAATGGCTTAGTGGTTAAGGCATTTGCCTGTGAATCCTAAAGACCCTGGTTCAATTCCCCAGGATCCATATAAGCCAGATACACAAGGGGACACATGTGTCTGGAGTTTGTTTGCAGTGGTTGGAGGCCCTGGAGGGCCCATTCTCTCATTCTCTCTGCCTCTTCCTCTCCCTCTCTCTCAAATAAATAAATAAACAAATGTAAAAAAATAATAATAAAATAAAATTCACCCTTGCTGAGGGCACACTGAACACACAGTTGCCCATTCTGAAACCACACCTCAAACCAGGGGACAGGGCATCCCATCACTCTATACCCCTCTGACGTTCATGCTTCCTCTTGCCTCCAGCCCCCAGCACCCCCTAATCTGATGTCTGTGAAGGCAGTTTCTCCATCCCAAACGTCAGCAAAGTGGAATCTCTTCTGTGCCTGGATCGCTTCAGTCACATAACACTACTGAGAGTTACCCACATCGCTGCCTACGTCAGCAAGGCTCCTCTTTATTTCCAAGCATATACATTTGGAACAATTTCAAAATCACCCTCAGGCTGGAGAGATGGGATCCAGGTTCTATTCCCCAGAACCCACGTAAGCCAGATAGATGCACAAGGTGGTGCGTGTGTCTGGAGTTCGCTTGCCGTGGATGGATGCCCTGGTGTGCCCATTCTCTCCCTGTCTATCCGCCTTTCTCTCTCTCTCTTTCAAATAACTAAATCAAAATAAAATTTTTTTTTTTTTAAAAATCACTCTCTTTGCCCACAAAAGTAAAATGTTTGGTTTCCCCTGCCTATTTATTTATTGTGTGTGTGTGTGTGCATGTGTGTGTGTGCATGTGTGTGTTCACAGGTGTGCAGAGGACAGAGGAGAATGTTGGCAACCTTTTGTATTACTCACCTGCATATTGACTGGAGACGGAGTTTCTCTCTGAAGGCAGAGCTACTGTCTCCTTAAGCCCTAGTGACTCTCAGGTCTCTGTTCCCCACAGGGCCTGCATTACAGACATGCATGGTCACGCCTGGCTGTTTACACGGTCCCGCATGCTTGTAGCAAGAACTCTGACCCGCCGAGCTAGCTCCCCAGCCAATTTCTGCAGATGCTCCCCACAAGACAGAACGCACGCAAGATACAAGCAAGGAGGGAGATCTACCAACTGGGAGATGTCAGGGATGCGTAACCTACCAAGCATACACTACAGTGTTCCTGGATTATGTGTTTTTTTTCTCTAAATTTTAAAAGCTATTTGGTCCCATAAGAAAATTTAATATAACATAAAAAAATTTTTAAATGCTTCATAAAAATAAAGTGCAGCAATCAAACTGGGTAAAAATGTGCTAGTTTATGAACACAGGGGAGCTCCTAGGGCTTTTAGCTAAAGCTCAGGAGATGTGTGTTTGGCAGGTACTGGGCCCTGGGTTTGATCCTAGCATTGCAGAAACAAAAACTAAAAGCACAAACGTACAAACATACATGGGCCCCTTAAGGAAGAATGATAGAATGGTTTATTTTATTGTATTTTTGGATCCATGGGCAGCTTTAAGTATTTTTAAAAATATTTTATTAATTTATGTATTTATTTGAGAGAGAGAAAAAGAGAGAGAGAGAGAGAATAGGCACACCAGGGTCTCCAGCCACTGCAAATGAACTCCAGGCCCACGCGCCACCTTGTGTATCTGGCTTACGTGAGTCCTGGGGAATCAGACCTGGGTCCTTAGGCTTCACAGGCAAACGCCTTAACGGCTAATCACATCTCCAGCCCAAGTTTTTGTATTTATACATAAAACTGTACATATTCATGGGGTGCTAGATTGATTTATATACTATCTCCTGCGGGGCTGCTAAAGCAAGCGTCAAGTCGACATTTAAAAATGAGTTTTAGCTGAGTAAATCAAAATGTTTCACTGAAACGACCTCATTAATCTTCCATAGGAACCACGTTGCAGAGGAAAGACATTATTTATCAGTATTTATAGCTTTAAAAATGACACTGTCAGAGGTCAGGTGTCTTACTCAAAGTCACACGATCACATTGTCACCTTGGAGTTTCTTATTTATTTATTTGCAAGGAGAGAGAGAAAACGGCGGGGTGGGGGGATGGGGAAAGAGAGAATGAGGATGAATAAGAATAGGAATGTCATGGGCTTTTGCCACTGCAAACAAACTCCAGACATTTGTGCCACTTTGTGCATCTGTCTTTACATAGGTACTGGGGAATAGAACTCCGGGCCAGCAAGCTTTACAAGCAAGTGCCTTTAACCGCTGAGCCATGCCCCTAACCTCGGAGTTTCTTGAAGGCAGAAACTCATTTCCTTCATTTACCTGATGCAAAGGATGCTTGTGAGGCATTTCGTACAGCTCATTATGGCAGCAAGAAAAGGGTGGAGCTGGAAAATTAAAGCCCACTGCTCCAATGGTGCCCACAGCCTGGTCTTACAAATAAAGTTTTATTGAAAGACAGCTCTGCCCACTCATTAAAGCATTGTACTCCGCAACAGCACAATTGAGTACTTGTACGGGAGGACCATCTGGTCCAAAAGACTCAAACATTTATTACTTCGCCCTTTATAGAAAAAGCTTGTCAATTCTGCCCTTTATAGAAAAAGCTCGTCAATTCTGTCTGTAAGGCAGAGCACATTCAGCCAAGACCAACACATTAAACATAACTTTAGCTGGTTCTTTCTTCCTTTTCTTTTCTTTTCTTTTTTTTTTTTTTTTTTTTTGGTTTTCCGAGGCAGGGTCTCAGTCTAGCTCAGGCTAACCTGGAATTCACTATGTAATCTCAGGGCAGCCTTGAATTAAAGGTGATCCTCCTACCTCTGCCTCCCGAGTGCTGGGATTAAAGGCGTGCACCACCATGCCCGGCCCTTTTTTTTTTCTTTTGATGAGGGCTGTTCATTTCTAAATTATCAGCTACTATTGGACTACAAGGTCCTTAGTGGAGAGGGTCTTGAATTCTTCGTCTTTCTTGTGTACCACCATAAAAGCACAGCACCTTGACCATGGAAAGGAAGAAATACACCCAAGGGTGGTCAAGATCTCTGAATATTAGTTTGCCTTCAAGAAGCACACATGCTGGGCTAGGGAGATGGCTCAGTGGTTAACGACACTTGCTTGCAAAGCCTGCCTGCCTCCGGGGTTCAATTCCCAACACCCATGAAAAGCCAGATGCAAAATGTGGCTCAAACATCTAGAATTCATTTGCATTAGCAAGTGACCCTAGTGTACCCATTCTCTTTCTCTCTCACACACACAAATAAAAATTAAAGAAAAGATACATCTTCATTGAAAAGTAAAGCCGTGTCAGCTGGGCTACAAGAGAATCATTTATCCATGTTAGTCCCGCTGCTTAAATATCTGCTTCAAATGATATCATGGAAAAGCAAGAGTTATATGGGTAAAATACAAATAATTCATTAAAAAAATCCAAATTAAAAAAATAAATCTATCTACCTTTGATCCAAAATTCTGCTTCTCCATAGAGTGGTGTTTGTAATTCCACCTGACTAGTTAGACCGTGGCTAACCTCAGCTGCCGGAGCATACACTCAGCAAGCACCAAACCCCGTACAAGTATCTACAGTTCCAAAACGGAGATACTTCCTTGTCCTGAACTGTGATTCAGCTGGTGGGCACATGTAGTGAGACCATTCTCGGGCCCCAAACGAATCTGTGTTTCCTTCCTCCCCCCCCCCGGCCCATGCCCAAATGCCAGAAGAAAATCTGCCCCGACCCATCATCCCTCCTAATTTCACCCATCACCCAAACATGTAAATTTATGCAAAAGCAAAGCGCTATTTTGGTCCTTCCTCACACAGTCACTTTCATTAAGTGATCTTCCTGAAACAACAAACATCGCATGCTGAGCTGCAAATCCATAGCCTGAGAACTAGTTATTACAATTACCAGGGGTAATGAACACGCTTCAGTTGATTATTTTCCTTAAAGACATTAATTATTGTGTGTGTGTTTAACCTACAGGTCTTATTTTACATGTGTAGTATTTCTGTAATTTTCTTACTATACCCAGAAACCCCAAGGTCCAAGATAAGAGGGAATGAAGGGCTGGGAGTGTAGCTTAGTGGTACAATAGTTGCCTCACATCTGTAAGGCCCTGGGTTCCATCCCCAGCACTGTGACATAGATGTCCACCTAGAAAACAGTATGAAGAAACACACACACACACGAGGGAGGTCACAGTTTGTGCAGAAAATATGCCTTAAAGAGCAGGTAGCAAGAAAAGCATGAGCCTTTTCCCTACTCAAGGAGAGGATGTTAACATAATCAAGATATGGGAGCGACTTAGGTAGGGCTTTTCTGGTATGTCTGATTTTGCTAAATATGTATGAATTTTGTAAAAGTAAACTTTCAATGGCATTTATTTTTAATATCTTAATGTTCTTTAAAGTCAAGGACAAGGCTGTAGGTACTATCAAACTCTATGCCTTCCAGGTCGCGCACAGTTAGAACATTGGAAGGGCGCACATAGGTGCGGAAAGATTTCGCGTAGCTTTGCCAAATAGATTCTTTCCCAAGTAACAGGAGAAAATGCATGAGCACAGCACAGCCCTCCGTGCTAAAGCCCACAGCCCTCCGTGCAAACCAATGCCAACAACCACTTTCTCATGATAACTTTGCAATGTGACGTGAAGAATGTTCCTTCCCTGGCTGCTGCTGGTGGTGGTGGTGGTGGTGGTGGTGGTGTGTGTGTGAAACATGTGTTGTAGTTATTTTCACATTGCAGGGACAAAACACCCGATCCAAAGCAGCTGATGGGAGGAAAGAGTTCACTGTGGCTTACAGTCTCCTGGGGAAGCTTCGTCATGGCGGAGAAAACATGGCATGAGCAGAGTCTGGGCATTACTTCTTGCCACAGCAGCTGGCACGAAGCAGCAGGACAGTGAGCTGAGCTAATATCAGTAAGGGGGAGCTGTCTATAACACCCCTAGGCAACATATATCCTTGAGCAAGGCTCAATCTCCCATACTGCCACCAGCTGGGGACCAAGATCTCCAAACACATGAGGCCATGGGGGACATCTGATTCAAACCATCACAGGCCCTCACAGCACTGTCAGGTAAAGGCTGTCATTAGATAACAGACACTAGGTAACTGCTTCTGCAAAAGAAAGTTGGGAAATGTTCCACTTTGGGTTGGATATGAAAGGCAGGATTCTTTTTTGCTTGATGGAGAAGCGAGAACGGAGAAAAGAGCTTTTAAAAGCTCAAGGGAGCAGGAAACTAAGCTTGTCCTTCTGGACAGCAATACTGACCAAGAGGTTGTCCTGAAACCGTTCTCTTCCTTTCTTCAACGTGCAGATTTCGACTAGAACAGATCCTTACAGAACAGACTGGTGGCAGAGGCAGCTCAACGCCATCACCCTGACACGTGAGAGCATTTGCTGTCACCTCGTCACACACATTCTCCTCTCTCCCTACTGACATATCGCCACACAGATGACAGCCAGCCATAAAGATAAGGCATTTCCCCCTAAAACACATACCACATGGACAATTTGTGGATCTTATTATGGAGATTTAGTATCTTCTATAAAATATTCACAAAATAGTTGCCAATGAAGCTGAAATGATTATAACATCTCAAAAAAAAAAAAATACCCTTTTGAGATTGAGAGGCACAAGCAAGGCCTACTTCAGCCCCGGAGGCAACTATTTGCCAGATAATCTTGATTTCTTTTTTTCCCCCTTTGGAGGAAAACCTATTATTTGTAAGAGTTTCAGGGCCGGAGACTTTTTCAGGCAAAGGCACCATTTCAACAAACAGAGGATATCAAAAGAGACGGCTCATTTTCAGAAAGCTAGCCTGCAGGAGCCAGACATTTAAAGAGCACTTTTTTTTTAATAGTGGGGAACCTGGGTACAATACAGAGAAACAGAGCATTGGCTTTTTCACTTAACCTGTGGTAGACAGATTTGTCCTGCTGTCAAGTGAGAAAACTTCGAGGTGTCCGTATGGGCATGGGCTCAGGGCCGTGAGGTGTCACACAGGCAGTGCAGTCATCTGTGATGTGCCCATCCCGGGGGACAGCTCTGAGCAAATAGTGAACTTGGGCGTGGGCAACGACAGGTGAGGAGAGCATGCCCACGGAAGGACAGCTGTGACAGACTCAATGCCAGACAATAAGGAAGCACTCAGAGGGAAAAGGTTCCAAGCCAAAAAAAAAAAAACACAGAAGCCAGCTTGAAGAGGTTTTTGCTGGCCAAAAATATTGGCTTATTACAAAGAGTTACAAGAATGATTGTCCAGTGGGAAAATTGAGCAGTCACTCACTACCTTAAGCAAGGTTCAAAGTCAACGTCATCAATAATGGGCTGAAGCAATACCCACTGCCTCCTGACGGAACGAGAACCGGGAAGACGGCCACTTGTGACCTGCCCTGCGACGACGATGCGTCACTTGAATCTGGTCACGGCAGGTAAAAACTGATAAAAAGTAACTGGCCTGTAACTAGAAAAGCATCAATACTATGACTGCATTAAAATATATATTCATTAACGAGGTTGCATCTTTTATATGATGTTGAATGAATACTGCCATTTAGTAAAGTTCAAAAGTTGTCCAAGCTAAACTAGACTTTAAAAACAAAAAGAAAGCAAAATGTTAAGAAAAGGAAAGGAATTATCACAAAGGCTGAGACAGTGAGGTGGGGAGCAGAGGGAGCCCCAGGGAGGAGGAGACTTGGGGCATAAATAGGGTTGGCTTTGGGTGCTTCCAAGTGCCTCATGCTGCCGGGCGTGGTGGCGCACGTCTTCAATCCCAGCACTGGGGAGGCAGAGGTAGGAGGATTGCTGTGAGTTCAAAGCCACCCTGAGACTGCATAGTGAATTCCAGGTCAGCTGGGGCTAGAGCGAGATCCTACCTCGAAAAACAAAAACAAACAAACAAACACACAAAAAAAATAAAACCAAGTGCCTCACCCTTGGCCACCAGAGTTGTGGCACCATGAGCATTTCTCTCATTCATTAAGATGAATACACGATCTGTACTATTTAAAAATTATCAAAAACAATTGCTTGGGCTGAGAGATGGCTAATGGGTAAAAACGCTTGCTGTGTGAGGGTCATGACCTACATTCAGATCCCCAGAGCCCAAACGAAGCCAGAAGAGCAGCGAGTGTCTGTAATCCCAGCTCCCCGGCAGCAAGATGAGAGGCAGAGACAGGAGGTTCCCTGGAAGCTTGTGGGCCAGCTAGCCAGATGTACACAGTGACAGACAACAAGTGACCCGGGCTGAAACAAGGTGGCGGCCAAGACTGACACCCGAAGCTGTCCTCTGGCCTCCACACTCCTGCTGTGGCATGTGGCCTGCCCACGTTGACACGCACACATCACACACACACACATCACATACACAACACCAAGGGGGAACTTAAGAGCATAACCCGATGGAAATATGACCAATATGCAATATGTTAATATCGTAAGTTTCTCAATAAAAAGTAGAAAATAATTCCTTATATATCGTAGATACTGGGTGTCAGCTACTGAACTAGGCCCAGATATATGGGTTTTTTGTTTTTTCGAGGTAGGGTCTTGCTCTAGCCCAGGCTGACCTGGAAGTCACTATATAGTCTCAGGGTGGCCTCACACTCAAGGCAATCCTCCTACCTCTGCCTCCCAAGTATTGGGATTAAAGGCATGTGCCACCACGCCTGGCTTTCAGATATGTTTTAATCCTTTAAAAGTTCCTAAGTCTATAAGGCAGATACTATCACCATTTTTTGAAAATATTTCATTTATTTACTTATTTGCAAGGAGTGAGACAGAGAGAAACACAGAAGAGAGAGAGAGACTGGAGAACGGGCACTCTAGGGCCTCTAGTCACTGCAAACGAACTCCAGATACATGAGTTACTTTGTGCATCTGGCTTTACATGAGTACTGGGGATCAAACCTTAACCACTGAGCCATCTCTCCAGCCCACCACGTCTCCATTGTTATATATGTATAAACTGAAGTATGGTGACTTTCCCAACACCAGGGCACGACAAATGGAAATAAGACTCCACTTACATGGGCTCTCCTGAGTGTGTTTAACCACTAAGCTCTGCTCTCTAGTACTTGATTGTTGTCTATTTTCCAGTGTGTTATTAGAATCTGGGCTTCTGGAGAGTTCTGCTGCATTTCTCCATAGCGTTTAGTTCAGTCCTTCAGAAAGGAGGCTCAACAGGCCCTGCTGAGGGCTTTGACAATCTGTCACTTCCAATAGAACCGTCCGACGGTGTGCAGTGTGCTGAGAGATCTTTTAGTCCCTCAATCAATGCCGAGAGGTTGAGTTGAACAATTACGAGGTGGAAATCTTTCAAAAGTCATTTCAACCATAAAACATTTATACTCAATCCAGACTTGAGAGATTTACATGAGCTGGATGGCAAGCACTCAGACACGCTAGAGCAGTCTCCGGGAGAGGCACGAGGTGCTGAGGAGCTGGAGACAGTGACTTATGCATGGCCTGCTTGGAGGACTGTGTGGAGCCATTAAAATTCAAAGGAGCTGAAAACCAGCCTTTCCTCTCTGAAGTTCTATGGGGCCAATTTGTGCGTGCTGCGCTGTAAGCAGGAATTACAGCTCCAGACTTGCAAATGTCTTTCTCCCCGAGGAGCCTCTCCATGTTCTTTTGCCCAAACCTTAGTCCATCATTCATTTCCTATCTTCAGGACTTTCATTTGCAAATAAACAAACGTGAACATTTAAGAGCAACTTTATAAGGTGATGATGAGAAGGAATTGATTTTTTTTTTCCCTGTCTGAAAGGCTTACTAATCTCAAGATGCATGATTTGAAGAGTTTGAGGATTTTTGCTTTATTTTTTTTTTCCCCCCTACCCCTCAGAAAGACACGAGTTGACTATTGAGGTCCAGTATCATAGGCCTCCTCTCCTCTTTAAAGACAGCCTGTTTCCTGATGTAGAGAAAACAGAGTGGAGACCAATTGGCAGCACCTGCAGAACAGCAGAGAGCCGGCCACAGGGTGCGGAAAGATGAACGGGGCTCACCGCTGCTTTCTTGCCACAGATCCAAATTACATGTTTAAATACGTGTAGGAAAACTTCCAGATAGAGCTAGGAGTATACTCAGTGGTGGAACACTTGCCTAGTATGTGTGAGACACTGGATGGATCCCCAGTACCACAAAAGAAAAAAAAAAACCCCCACAATCTAAAGATAAACGTTCCTACAATTTGAATATGGTATTCAAGCACATGACAAGGCCAGTCTGCACTGCACAGTGAGTTTGGGCTACCTAACAAGATCATGTCCCCAAAACCGAATGTAAGAAAATAAACATTTTTTTAAACTCAAGGCTAGGGAAATGGCTCAGGAAAAGGCACTTGCCTATGAAGCCTAAGGACCTGGGTTCCATTCCCCAGTACTCACATAAAACCAGATTCACAAGATGGTGCACGCGTCTGGAGTTCATTTGCAGTGGCTGGAGGCCCTGGTGCACCCGTTCTCTTTCTTTCTCATAAATAAATAAATCCCGGAGTATTAGTTACTTTTCCTGTTGCAATGACCAAACATCTGACAGTAGCCACTTGAGGCAGGAAGGGTTTATCCTGGCTCCCAGTTGAGAGGGCTTCAATCCATCACAGCCCGGAAGCCCCGGCAGCAAGAGTGCAAGGCAACTGGTCACATTACATCTGCCGCAGTCAGGAAACAGAGAGAGACGGAAACTGCCAGTCAGCTGCTTCCTCCCTCTCTCTTATCCAGCTGTCGCCCGCATGCAGGCGGGGTGCTCTTGCCTCAGTCAAACCTCTCTGGAAGCATTCTCATAGACAGGCTCAGTAGTATGTCTTCTTGGAGAATCCAAATTCACTTAGGTTGACCATGAGGATTAATCATCACACTCAGAAGACGAAAAGAAAAAGCAATAATGGTAAAAGAAGTAAGATTTCTAATTATGAAACAAAGACAAGAATATAAAGGGAAAGGCTGGTAGAGATAATTATATAAAAATTTAAAATTCTTAGCCGGGCGTGGTGGTGCATGTATTTAATCCCAGCAACTGGGAGGCAGAGGTAGGAGGATCACCATGAGTTCGAGGCCACTCTGAGACTACATAGAGAATTCCAGGTCAGCCTGAGCTAAAGTAAGACCCTACTTCAAAAAACCAAAAAAGAAAAAATATAAATAAAATTCTTGATAGGGAGGTCATAGGCCCAAGAGAGGAAGGACTAATGTTTTGGGGCTAAATGGATTTTTCTTTTTCTTTGAGTTTTTAAAGGTAAGGTCTCACTCCAGTTGAGGCTGACCTGGAATGCACTATGTAATCTCAGGGTAGCCTCGAACTCAAGGCAATCCTCCTACTTCTGCTTCCCGAGTGCTGGGATTAAAGGCGAGCGCCACCACGCTCAGCTCTAAATGGATGTGTTTTGCTCATGAAATTGTTCTCTAAAATTTTGTCTATGCCCATAGACTAGTGTTGCTCTCACTTTTGGTCAGAGAGGACTTTTTCTTTTTTAAGCAGGTGGTGATGACTTCTGGGGAAACTCAAAACTCATCCAAGTGCTGAGAAGTGGCAGTTGAATGCTCAGCACCAAGTGAGACATCTCTAGCACAGCCTCCAAGGCCCAGGGAACACTAAGGAAGAGGAGCTGGCAGGAAGAACTTAAGAGCCAAAGGATGGGGAGAAGTGTTTTGGAATGCTGTCTTTTGTGTAGGGTGTAGGAGGATCACATTAGCGTCAAAATTTTACCTATGTAGAAAAATAGAATAGGTAACAAAAAGTTAATAGTGGTCATTTCTGGGGATAGAAAATTAGTTGGCATTTTTTTTTCTTTAAAATTCTGATTTTTAATCTCTTTTATTTTTATTTAGAGAAAGAGAGAGGGAGAGAAAGAGAGAAAGAGAGGGGGAGGAGAGAATGGGCATGCCAGGGCCTCTAGCCACTGCAGATGAACTCCAGACGCATGGGCCACCATGTGCATCTGGCTTACATGGGACAGGAAAATCAAACCTGGGTCCTTAGGTGTCTCAGGCAAGCACCTTAACCACTAAGCCATCTCTCCAGTCCTAAAATTCTGATTTTTTTAAATGAACAATTTTCATATTCAGAGAAAAGTAATAAATTAAACCCCAAAAAATAAACACTGACTATTTTCACAGCTTATCTTTCAGGTTCTAGTGTATTTCCCGAAGGTTTCAGTGACAGGTAAGTCACTAGTAGATGACAGGGCTCTACAAGAAACATTCCTGGCGTAAGTTCTACCATCCTCAGCACTGCGTGTCAAGCCCTTGCTTTAAGCCCTTCACAGCTTTCCGTGTCCAACTGCTCCCTGGGCAGCCAATCTGGGTTTCTTTAATGGAAAACACAAAATATCTGTTTGCTATTTGTCTCTGGTATGTAGGGTTTAAGCAATGTGAGCTTTGTTGTCGAAAGTCTGGGTTTTCCTCTGCGTGAAATGCCTCTTGGTGGCAGTAACCAGAAGAAAACTGAGGAGAAAATAACCCTCAATCATCCTGTGGTTTCCCCAATCTCCGACTTGTCCTCCCCTCTGGATCTGCTCATAGTCATTCCAAGGCCACCGCATTGTTCATTTATTCTTTTTTTTTTTTTTTTTTTTTTTTTGGTTTTTCGAGGTAGGGTCTCACTCTAGCTCAGGCTGACCTGGAATTCACTATGGAGTCTCAGGGTGGCCTTGAACTCACGGCGATCCTCCAACCTCTGCCTCCTGAGTGCTGGGATTAAAGGCGTGCACCACCACGCCCGGCTGTTCATTTGTTCTTAAGTGGTAGCACCCTCATTCACGCCTGGGTGTGTGACTTTTGCTTTCAGGATGAACTCAGCAGAGAAGGAGCAGGGTGGAGGAAGCCAAGGGTTGGGACTCAGCCCATCGTAGTTTAAATGGATTTGCTTTCTGGATAGACAGACACACAAAGAACGTTCAGGACGTTGCTGAAAGTGTGGCGGTTAGAACAGACCATGTAGCAAAGTAACATCAAATTGTAGAAAATAGAAGAGGAGTTGTTTTTCCGGCCAGTGCAAACAAACCCTAGACACAAGTGCTACCTTTTGCATCTGGCTTACGTGGGCCCTAGGGAATTGAACCTGGGTCCTTCAGCTTTGCAGGCAAGCACCTTAACCACTAAGCCATCTCTCCAGGCCTAAACACACAGTTGTAGAGAACAGGTGTGTGTACCTAAGTGTTGTCCTGTGCTAGAGGAACATCCGTCATTCTATTAGGAATAAGAAATATGGAGATTCAACGGCGCAGAGACGTTTCATCAATCACACTTAACTAAGGGAAGATTCGTCTTGTTTACTGGTATGTGCGCGCATGCGTCAGAGATGAGGCTATTGAAATAGAACAAACACAGATGGCAAAAGCCTGACACAAATGGGCACAGAGAAGAGGCTGTTAATGGCTAGGTAGCATTTGCAGCCATGATCCCTTCCCAAAAGCCAGTCAGAGCCACTTATTCCAGCTCTACAGAGACACAGAGTCAAGGCCAAGGAGCACGAGTGAAAGTCGGAGGTGCGGTGAGGAGCCCAAGAGACTCCCGGTAACTCCGCGTCTTCGTGAACGTGGACTGTGCAGATCCTCTGGGACACAGGCATGACAGGAAGAGACTGAGGCAGGAAAGGCTAAATGGGGTGCGATATGAGTTTCCAAAAGAAAAGAGAAGAGAATGGATTTTCTTCCACGAATTCACACGGGTCCTGTCTTCTGGTAACTATACTCCTAAATGCAGAGCAGTGCAAAAGTAAATAGGTTTGCAATAACTCAGAGAAATACGTCAGAACACACAAATTTGTGTTGCATATTATATATATGTATATGTATATATATACACACACACACATATATATATCTCACTTACAAAACCCCAAACACCAAATTCTAGTTATGTTGTGATTTTAATTTCAAAATCATCATACAGGTAGGCATGTATGGGAAAAGAGTGGAAAAAAAAAGATCAAAATATGTAGAGGGTGGTTGTAGACTTTGTTCCTTTTTAGTTGTATAAATGTAGTTATATTTATGCACAAAAGAGAAACATAAAAAATGGTTTTTCGGGCTGGAGGGATGGATCGTTTAGCAGTTGTTTGTCTGCAAAGCCAAAGGACCCAGGTTTGATTCCCCAGGACCCACGTTAGCCATATGCACAAGGGGGCCCATGCGTGTGGAGTTCGTTTGCAGTGGCTGGAGGTCCTGGCGTGCCCATTCTCTCTCTCTCTCTCCCCCTTTCTTTCTCTCTGTCAAATAAATAAATAAAAATAAAAATATTAAAAAGTGTTTTCTCTTATGTAAGAACTTTCACATTGCCCTGATTCCAGGCACAGAACCCATTTGTCATGATGCCGTCTGTCAGTCATCTGAGAATATCGAAGCCTCTCTCTTCCTCTCAGCTGATCCACGTTGCAAGCATTCCTTGTCAGGTGGGCTGGATTCAGGGGCCATGACAGCAAATGGAAATGTAGTGTGTAGACATGACTTTGGCATTCCCCCCCCCCTTTTTTCTGATTGTCTATTCAAAAACAAAAAGGCACTTTATTTTATTTTATTTTTTTGTTTTTTCGAGGTAGGGTCTCACTCTAGCCCAGGCAGACCTGGAATTCACTATGGAGTCTCAGGGTGGCCTTGAACTCACGGCGATCCTCCTACCTCTGCCTCCCGAGTGCTGGGATTAAAGGCGTGTGCCACCACGCCTGGCTAAGGCACTTTAAACCCCAGGTCCACGGTTGAAAGAGGACCCCTTCTCTTCTCCACATCATTGCCTCAGAGATGTAGCAAACAGAATGGCCAAGAAGACAGGATAAAAGTGAGTAAGACGGCTGGTCCCAAGTTCCATTCCCCAGTATCCACATAAGCCAGATGTACATGGTGGCACATGTGTCTAGAGTTCGTTTGCAGTGGGTGGAGGCCTAGTGTGCCCATTCTCTCTCTTTTTATCTATCTGACTCTTTCTCTCTATTTCTTTTTCAAATACATAAATAAAATGTTTACAAGAGTCATCACATAATGACAAATAACTATGTACCTCATAACTGAGCTTCAAAACACATGAAACAAAAATTGATAAAACTGAAGTAGAAATAAATTGATAACTGCAGATTTTTATACCACTTTCATAATTAATAGCAAAAAGCAGACAGAAAATCTACAACAATATAAAGGACTTGTACAATCTAATCAATTAGCAGTTTCTCTTTTTCTTTTTAAAGTAAAATTTTATTTATTTGCAAGGACAGAGAGGGATAAAATTGGCATGCCAAGGCCTCCTGCCACTGTAAACAAACTCTAGATGCATGTGCCACTTTATACATCTGGCTTTCTGTGGGCACTGGGAAATTGAGCCTGGGCCATCAGGTTTTGCAAGCACATGTCTTTAATCATCGAGCCATCTCTCCAGCCCATAATTGGCTACATTAGTTTTGTAAGATACTCAACAGAATGACAGAAAAACACAATGCAGTCATTTCAAGTGTCCCAGAAAACAAGGCAAAATAAGTTTAAAAGGCTTTAAATCCAATATTCTCTGACCACAGTGAAAGTAACTAGATGTAAGTAGACAAAAGATTTGGGAAATCTCCAAATACATGGAAACAAAAAAATGTAATTCTATAAAACAAAAAAAAAAAACTCTGCAGAAACATTGCAAAACATTTTGAACAGAAAATGGAAAACATGCTATGTTAAGATACAGTAGGGCTTAAGGAAACAGAATTATATGTTTATGCTCCAAGTATAAAGCTTCACCTTTAGGAAACAAGAATAAACTAAAGCCACATAGCACAAAAAGAGAATACTAGGGGCTGGAGAGATGGTTCAGCACTTAAGGCACTTGTCTACAAAGCCTAACCATTGGGGTTCGATTTCCCAGCATCCACGTAAAGCCAGATGCTCCAGGCACATGCTTCTGGAGTTCATTTGTAGCATCAGGAGGCCCTGCTGTACCCATTCTGTCAGTATCTCTTCTCTCTACCACTCTCTGCTTGTAAATCAATAAAAAAAATATTAAAAAAATAAATATGAGGGAGCTGTAGAGATGGCTTAGCAGTTAAGGTGTTTGCCTGCAAAGCCAAAGGACCCAGGTTTGAATCCCCAGGACCCATGTAAGCCGGATGCACGAGGGGGCACATGCGTCTGGAGTTTGTTTGCAGTGGCTGGAGGCCCTGGTGTGCCCATTCTCTCTTTCTTTCCCTCTCTCTGCCTCTGCCTCTCAAATAAATAAGTAAAAATAAAATATTTAAAAAATAAAATACTAAAGCTAAGAGCACAAAGCAATGATAAAGACAGTGCAAAATCATTTTTACTGGATTTGGGAATTCATTCCTTTGACCAGATTTTAGACCCAGATTGATCATGGAAAAAAAAAAAGGTAAAAATTACCTTTATCAATAACAAAACAATATTACTATAGATTTTAGCATTAGTAACACAACTAAGGGATATTAAACAAAATGGACAAACTCTAGAAGAATATAACATTTAAATCAGATGTTGCCTATAAATTCATGTGTTCTGAGTACGTGGTCCACAGTTGGTGGCAGTTTGGGAGGTGGAGCCTTGCTGGAGGAGGTGTGTTGTTGGGGGCCGACTTAGGGGTTGTTGCAGCAAGCTCTCCCTAGCCTGAGCTTGGCTCATTCTCCTGCTGCTGTTTTCCACCTGCTGTGGCAGAGGTGATGTCCGGCTGTCGGACACAGGCAGGGCCCGGGGTTAAGGCACACCTAAGCAATCAGATGCCACTAGGGCCCCAGGCTACGGAGAGGTCACAGCAGCCTGAACCATTCCACAGACCGGCAGGAGAAAGGCTCCTCCCCACCTCTTGTGGGTCACAGTGAGCCTGGACCCCCGGCCACTCCCTCCGCCCCCCCAGTCCAGGGTGCCTGGACGTCCTGATAAGACTTAGGCTTTGCTCATAGCCCTGTGACCTTTGGCCAGTTGCCTAGGAAACTCCTTACGTGGTATCAGCCAGCAGCCTTCACACAGCCCATCCCCCTGCGGCTCGTGCCCTATTCCTCTTCCTCACCTGACTCTCTCCCTACATGCTGGAATGAACATCCCTGTATGCCAACTAGGCATTGGCAAGCAACCTTTCAACCCACCAATCCCCGTAGGACCCTCTTCCCTTGCTCTCTCTCAACTGCTTATCAAAACTCAGTCCCATCTGGGCAGCACTCAGGAGGTAGAGGTAGGAGGATTGCTATGAGTTCGAGGCCACCCTGAGACTACATAGTGAATTCCAGGTCAGCCTGAGCTAGAGTGAGACCCTACCTCGGAAAACCAAACCAAACCAAAAACAAACCAACCAAACAACAACAACAAAAACAACAAAAAACCAGTCAGTCCCCTGACAAATAAACAAGCTGTTCTCTGAAGCTGTCTCCCGGGTGTTTCTTCCCGTCGCACTCACGGCCCGCTCAAGACCCTGCTCCACGATTGCCTGGATGCCTCTGGGGAGCTGGTGCACGATGGTCCCCCTGGGGAACCAGGGCCCTGCATGCATCCAGCCTCTGCTCATGCCGTGCTTTCCCGCCATCATGAAGCTTCCCCTCGAGACTGTAAGCCACAATAAAAACTCTCCTCCCATCAGCTGCTTTTGGTCAGGTGCTTTGTCTCAGCAATGAGAGGGTAACTACTACAATAGCTCACTCTGAATTAAGAGATAACTTGAACAGCCCAATGTCTATGATGGAAGTGAAATTTATAACTAGAAAACCGTTTCCACACAGATAGCTACAGGGTTACACAGCTTCACATGTCTTTTGGAAAAGATGAAAGACACATTCTGAGTCATTTGGTGAGGTCAGCCTTACCCTGATGCCCAAACCAAAGGTCAGAGGACCTTTTTTTTTACAAGGGAGGGTCTCACTCTAGCTCAGGCTGACCTGGAATTCACTATGTAGTCTCAGAGTGGCTTCAAACTCATGGCGATCCTTCCTCTGCCTCCTAAGTGCTGGGATTAAAGGCGTGCACCACCACACCCGGCAAGAGGACATCTTTGAGGTGTCTGTACCCCACCTTCTTTGAGACAGGGTCTCTTGCAACTGCAGACGAACTGCCAGACTACAGAGGAATGGCACACTAGCTGGCCACAAGCTTTGGGTTCTTCTGGCTCTGCGAGATCACAGATGCATACACCACTTTGAATCTGGCTGTCTATAGGTGCTAGAGAATCGAATCAGGGCCTGGCAGGCTTCACAAGCAAGTGTCTTCAACTTTCAAACACACACCATGGTATGTGCATGCATGCACACACACACACACACACGCACTACTTACTTAATTAAAGTCTAATAACATATTAAGAGGTTAAAGACCAAGTGAGGTTCATTTCAGGAATACAAGGTTGATTTAATATTTAAAACGTCAATCAATTTATTTTGCCATTTTAACTGACTACAAAAAAGGTCCACATGATTATTCCAACAAACATACATAAAATATTTAACAAAATCCAACATAAACCAGTAATAAAAGCTCACAGCATACCAGGATCAGTACAGAATGTTCTCAACATGATAGTAAAAATTGATATCGGGGCTGGAGAGATGGCTCAGCAGTTTTAGGCACTTGCCTAAAAAGCCTGACAGCCTGGGTTCAATTCCCCTGTACCCACGTAAAGCCTGATACACAAATTTTTGCATGTATCTGGAGTTCATTACAGTAGCAGGAGGCCATGGTGCACCCATACTTACTCTCTCTTATGTTGAAAACCACTTTATGTTAAAAATCCAGACCAAAAATTGAGCATAATTTCATTTACATAAAATTAAATACAAAATCCTTCATGGGGACAGAAAGCATATCTGTTATCTGGGTGCTGATCAAAGGAGGGGTGGGCTTCAGGGGAGAATGAATTGTACTTTGGGGCATGAAATATTCAGTATCTTAATTTTGGCGACTGTTTCCTCATTTATTTCCAAAAAAGCAGACTCTAGTTCAAGTTTAGTCATACATTAAATCTCATCAGATTATACAGTTGAAATACATAGTTTATTGTATGTCAACTGACCTTGTGAAATTTTAATTTTAAGTGTAAAAACTAAGTCACCCAAGCACTGAACTGTTGACTGTTACTTAAACTTGTAACATTGTATCACCTCATTCCCAACCCATCCAACACTGTCTTTTTTTAAAAAATATTTTTAGTTATTTGCAAGCAGAGAGAGACAGAGACAGAGAGACAGACAGAGGGGGAGAAATGGCGCACCAGGGCCTCTAGCCACTGCAAACTCCAGACATATCGCCACCTTGTGCACCCCTCTTTACCTGGGTACTGGGGAATTGAACCTGGGTCGTCAGGCTTTGCAGCCAAGTGCCTCAACTGTTGAGCCACCTATCCAGCCGCAACAACACCTTCTTAAAGCATAAAGTCTTTCTTGATGACTGTGCACCCATCCAAATACTGAGCCCTGGCAATGGGCATTTGACATTTCCTTCTTCCTTGTCAGGCCACCTGAGCTGGCCCTTACCCAGAATTGCTTTGTGGCTCACAAAGTCAATCCTTTCTTTGTCAAATAACTACGTGAGTTGCCACATGACTTTTAGAAAAAAAAAAAAAAAAGAAAAGAAAAGAAAAAGAAAGAAAAAGACAACAACAGCATGTAATTAGCTTGTTTCTCGTAATCGTGGACCATTCAGGAATGAAAAGCCAGTGTGAGTCTACTCTGCCATCTGAATCAGAGAGCAGGTTGCCCCTCCATGCCTTCCTGGCAGCCAGCCTGCCTTAGTCACTGCACTTGCCGATTCCCACCATCCCGGGTTCTATGTAGAATGCTCAGTTTGCAGCTCACACTTATTGCCATCACTAGTTTTCTTACCTAGCACAGTGGGGTGTCTTCTCTTCTCCCCACGTTTCTCAGCTGATCTGTTGCATGGGCACTTCTGCCCGTGGTGCTCTCTCAGGAAGTAACCACTGCTCCTCTGTCCTGCTCCCCCCGCAAGACACAAGCAGTCAATTTGGGGAGAAGCCATCCCAGCTTCTGCCCCTTTCATTCAGACAGCGCTGCTGGCCCATAGGCAGGGGAACATCTTCTACAGGCCGCTCTGCTTCCCACGGCTAGACTCTTGAAATGAAGGAGGAGGAGGAGGAGGGAGGGAGGAGTGCTGTAGGCCTCACTTTTTGGCTGTGTGTCCAAGCTGCATTCCTCAATCCGGCTTGATCAGCAAACACAGGTGATAATTCGTTTCAGTGTCTGCCATCAACAGGAGTGGATGACTAATGACCACCACCGACATGCAAAACGCCTTCCTTCAACCGACTCTCCAAATATCAACCCTTCGAGTCTGATTTCTTTTTCATTAAGTCACAATTTCTGAGGCCCTGATTAATCATTTTCTAGTCTTTGCCTCAAAGTACAATTTCTGTAATCATTCTATCATACTTACTTCATCTGGTGTCCTAGTAAATTGCATATATTTCTTTTAATACAAAGTTTAAATTTCTCAAGAGGAGGCATGTCATAGTCATCTTGGAGCCAACCCAGTTTCTTATGATTTTAATCTGGAACACCTTAGCAATTGACTGTTTAATGTATGCAGATTAGATGTTTAAGGAGACAGTCACTTTTTTCTTCCATGTGCATGGGCTATGTATGCACATTTGTGTGTTCATGTGCATGGGTACATGTATGCATGTGTGTAGGTATGCACACATGCATGTGCATGTGGAGTCCAGAGGTCAATGTCAGGGGTCTTTCCTCAGTGGCTGTCCACTTCATGCTGTGAGACAAGGTCTCTTGCTAAACCTAGAGCTCACCTGTTTAGCTGGACTAGCAAGCACTAGGGATTGGCTTCCTGTCTCTGCCTTCCCAGTGCTGGGTGGTGCATGCCACCACATCCAGCATTTTAAAAACAATTTTTAAATTTTATTTACTAATTTGCAAACAAACTCCAGATGCATGCGCCACCTTGTGCATCTGGCTTAAGTTAGTAGTGGAGAATCAAACCTAGGTTCTTTGGCTTTGCCTTAACCATTAAGCCATCTCCCCAGCCCTCTAGCATTTAAAACAATTTTTTTTTACAAGAGATAGAAAGAAAGAAAATTGTTGTGCCAGGACCTCCAGCCATTGCAATCAAATTCCTGATGTGTGCGCCACCTCATGCACATGTATGACCGTATATGCTTGTGCATCTGGCTTACGTGGGACCGGAAGAGTTGAACATGGGTCCTTAGGCTTCTCAGGCAAGCGCCTTAACTGCTAAGCCATCTCTCCAGCCCGCTTCCAGCATTTTCACACAGACACTGGAATCTGAACGCAGGTCCTTATGCTTTCATAGCAAGCACTTTACCCACTGAGCCATCTCCCCAGGCCCATGGTGACTTACTATCACCTGCTGAAGGTCTTCTACTGGTGGGGGCTGGACACAGAATAAATGTTCAGCAATTATCCAGTTGGATTGCAATTTATCTTATACTTTATATTCAAATCCATCAAGTATTTCTTGAGCAATGGTTGATGGGGAAGAGAAATCTATGATCAAAATGCTCCCTTGTTTCAGTTCAGAATAATGAAAATCAAAATATCAACAAGACCTGGAGAGATGGCTTAGTGGTTAAGGTGCTTGCCTACAAAACCTAAGGACTCAGGTTCAGTTCCCTAGTACCCACATAATCCAGATGCACAAGGTAGTGCATGTGTCTGAAGTTCATTTGCAATGGCTAGAGGCCCTGGCATGCCCATTCTCTCTCTCTTTCTCCCTATCTCTTTTGCTATCTCTCCCTCTCTTTCACTTAAATAAATAAGTAAATAAATCAACAACAGCAAATCTGTAATTCCTTTGAAGGTAATGTCAAAGCACTAAAAGCTATAACGTTATCCGTGCTATTCATTGTCCTGTGGGGTTTCATCACCCATAGGTGAGTAAACTAATTATTGTATTCTATACAAAGGGAAAATATAATTTGCATCTTCACTAATTGTTCTTGTTTCTAATATTTTATTTACTTATTAGAGAGAGAGAGCGAGAGAAGGAGGCAGACAGAGAGAGAATGGGCACACCAGGGCCTCCAGCTACTGCAGATGAACTCCAGATGCATGCACCACCCTGTGCACCTGGTTTACATGGGTACTGGAGAATCAAACCTGGGTCCTTAGGCTTTGCAGGCAAGCACCTTAACCTCTAAGCCATCTCTCCAGCCCTAATTGTTCTTATTTCTAAAAAAAAAAAAAAAAAAGTTAAAAATTTCTGATGGTGAAGTGGATAGAGTTAGGTGTCCCCCATAAACTCATGTGTTCTGAATGCTAGGTCCCCAGCTGGTGGCAACTTGGAAACTGAATCCTCGCTGGAGGAGGCGTGCTGTTGGGGATGAGTTTTGAGGTGTTGTACACAGCTCCGCTTTGCCAGTGTTCAGCTCACTCTCTCGCTGCTGTTTCAACCTGCTGTGGCAGAGGTCATGCCAGCCTCTGCTCATGCCACATTTTCCCCTGCCATCATGGAGCTTCCTCTCAAGGCCGTAAGCCAAAATAAACCTTTTCCTCCCACAAGCTGCTTTTGGTTGGCTATTTCATGCCAGCAGGGATGAGGAGATAACTACAACAGATGAAAACTAGGTTTTTTCCCATTACAGGTATGAGGAGATCTTGGAAGCAGCCTCCAGCCTATGGAGTTCTGAGACCATGACTCAGCAGGGGCGATGTGCCAAGGGCAATGGGGCTGCCTAGCTTTCTGCTGTGTGGTGTGCCCTTACAAAGTGGGTCAGATGTTAGAGCGCTCGGCTCTCCAGGGCGGATGGCATCGATTCCTCATACTTTCCTCCCAGAGCTCAGTAGCGTTATCACATATGTTTATTTTAGATGCTCAAATTTAGATTTTACTGGCTAACTGACTAGAAGGGGAGAGAAAGAAAATCCCAGGAAAGTGCCTGCTCAATAAATGCATCAGTAGTGACTAGTAATTGTCCAGTCTTACGCATGGTCTGCTGAGAAAGTGTCTTGCCCTCTAGAAGCTTCTGTACAATTGATTTACATTGAAAAGGTTTCACATAAGTATGCTGCGGAGCACACTAAACGTAGAATCTGTGGCACTGCCAGTCAGAGAAGACGGGTTAGAGCAACGGCCCATGGATGAACTGAGTACTTACGGCAACAACATGGGATTTAAACTGGTAGAGATGAATGCGGAAGCTCAGTCCACAGGGTAAAAATCCAAGAGCTAACAATCTACATGCCATTTTGCTCTCCAAAGTCCCTGTCAAATCTGACCCCCAACAGCAAGAAACAGTCCACTGGCAGACCTGGGATGCGGATTCAAACTCCATGAAGTCTCTCTTCAGTGGGTTTCAAGTGAAATCTAGTCTTATTTTATTTTACTGGGTTTTTAAGGTAGGATCTCACTGTAGCCCAGGCTGTCCTGCAGTTCACTATGTAGTCTCAGGCTGGCCTCGAACTCATAGTGATCCTCCTACCACTGCCTCCCAAGTGCTGGGAATCCAGTTTTAGAAAAGACCTTTAAAAAGCCAGGTATGGGGCTGGGGAGATGGTTCAATGGTTTAAAGACACTTGCTTGCAAAACCTGTTGGCCAGAGTTCAATTCCCCAGTACCACTGTAAAAGCTAGATGCACAAAGTGGCACATGCGTCTGGAGTTCGTTTGCAGTGGCAGGAGGCCCTGGTGTGTCCATATGTTCTCTCTCTCCCCCCTCACAAATAAATTATTTTTATAAAAGCCAGGTATGGGGCTACACACCTGTAATACCAGCCCTGGGAAGGCTGAGGCAGGAGGATGGTGATATTGAAACTAGTATGAGCTGTATAGTGCGACTCGGTCTTAAAAAGGGCGGGGGAGGGCTAGCCCTTTAAATTACAGCAATCATTAACAGACAAGATCACAGAAACCAAAAAGTTGATCCATACCCAAAAGACCATGTACTATGTCCATCCTATGATTATTACTTTACCATGCCTTTTTCTAGAAGACATTAACTACTAGCAAAACAAATGCTCCATGGCTGGTCTGCATAGAATGTCTGTTGCCAAGCTAGTTATCAAGAGTATTGTTCCCAACCCAAGTTATCAACCAAGAGTCCCTGTTCGTTCATATATATACACCAAGTACTGTCTGAACATCATGTGAAGTACATTGCACCAAGCTATTCCCATTTTTCAAAGTGATTACTATTGTCTTAATTTCTATGGCATATTAAAAAATATAGTTGAAGCCACAGCCTTTTTACATCGATATTAGCATGTGGAAGGTCTCAAAGTTGTTGATAGTAACAGAAGCTCCCCATATACTTATATGGGAAAAGTCCCCAAATTATCATTAGCTATATCAGAAAGTATATAATTTTGTTATCTGTGCTATTTTAACATACGTAAATGTTTTATATAGTCATCGAAAGCTACAAACTATAGTAGTATTAACTCATTAACATTGGAACAAGGTCTTCTCTGAGTGGTTTCAGCATCCATAATGTAAGTTTCTGGCTTTATAATGAGAATGTATTACTTGCATAACTTGAAAACAGTAAAGATTTTGTTTTCAAAGAAGTCATTCAGTCCAATAAGAAGTCCTTCTACCACAAAGATTTGGAGCTGTGCATTCCAGAATTATTATGTTCGCAATGCTTTGGGATTACTATTCACAAGAGTAGACGAGAGAGGCCTCCACCCTACACAGGAAGTACAAAACTAAACTCAGCAGATTCTGTCCAACCTCTATTGCATCCAGCTTCGTGTAAGTCATAGAGATGGGAGGAAGGATAAACTATGGGCAGAACAAATAACACTGAGCCAAAGTATGACTTCAGATAGCTTAACTGAAAAGCAGTAAAGATGGTCATGAGTTAGGCCAACCTTTTGTAGCACACTAGGTCAACCCATTTGTAGCAGTCACCTTCTTGCTGCTGGGACAAAATACTCAACCAGGAGCATCTTATAAAAGGAAACATTTGGGCTGGAGGGATGGCTTAGTGGTTAGGCATTTGCCTGAAAAGCCAAAGGACCCAGGTTTGATTCCCCAGGACCCACATTAGCCGCATGCACAAGGGGGTGCACACATCTGGAGTTCATTTGCAGTGGCTGGAGGCCCTGGTGTGCCCATTCTCTCTCTCTCTCTTTCCCTCTTTCTCTGTTAAATAAACAAATAAATAAATATGTTTTAAAAGGGGCTGGAGAGATGGCTTAGCGGTTAAGGTGCTTGCTCACAAAGCCAAAGGACCCAGGTTCGATTCCCCAGGACCCATGTTAGCCAGATGCACAAAGGGGTGCACATGTCTAGGGTTTATTTGCAGTGGCTCAAGGCCCTGGCACGCCCATTCCTCTCTCTCTCTCTCTCTTTCTCTGTAAAATAAATAAAGAAATAGAAATGTTTAGAAAGGGGCTGGAGAGATGGCTTAGTGGTTAAGGCACTTCCTTGCAAAGCCAAAGGACCCAGGTTCGATTCCCCAGGACCCATGTTAGCCAGATGCACAAGGGGGCACAGGCATCTGGAGTTTGTTTGCAATGGCTGGAGGCCCTGGCATACCCATTCTCTGTCTATATATATACCTGCCTATTTCTGTATCTCTCTTTCTCTCTCTCAAATAAATAAAAATAAAAATTAAAAATATATATTTAAAAGGAAAGGTTTGTTTTGGTTTGTAGTCTTGAGAGGAAGTTTCATCATGGCGGGGAAAGTACGGCAAAAACAGACAGGCGGGGGGCACATCTTGTCACGTCAGTTGGGAGGAAGCAGCAAGAGTGAACTAGCTAGCTTTGGCAACGGGGACCGGATTATAAACTACCGAGGACTTCCCATCAGTGACGCACCTCCTCCAGCAAGGTTCTACCTCACCTCCCTAAGGCTCCGTCGGCTGGGGATCAAGTACAAGGCTTAATCACAAACACATGAGGCCGTGGGGATCATTTTACATTCAAACCAACACACCATTCAAACTCCCCAGCTCTGCAAAACGGATATTATAGCAGTTATTATTTCAGCTGAAAAAAAAACACAAAAAAATCTGAGGTTCAGGGATGTTTAGTAACTTGGATCTGTCTCCTAGCCTCCAAAGCCTAGGCTGTGCCATTGTTGTAACTCAACTATGAGAAGAAATCTTTCATTCTATTAGTAGACTTAGGAATTTAAATCAATATGCTACCATTGATTTAAGTTCTTATAGTAAAGGCACAAGGTAAAATAATTTGTCATTTACATGGAATTTTTCATCTACTGCTGTGCTTTATTTAACTTTATAACAAGTGTGCAAGGTAGTCAGACAAGCGTTACTATACCAAAGAAAATGAACCTCAAGAAATGACAAATGGCTAACCTCAGATGCTATCGTGAAAGAAAAGAACAGAACAGAACAAAACAGGCATACAGGAGGCAGAAGTCCAGGAACGAGGACCTAACTGTGCCATGCCAACACTTACCACCACGTTCAAATGTCCTAGGGCTGAGCCATAGCAGTGCCCAACAGAAACACAAGGCATACCACACAGGTAATGTTAAATGACCTCACGGCCACATTAAAATAGGAGAGATGAATTAACATGTATGTAATTAACTATTACCATTTCGGCATGTGCAGGCTGACCTGGAATTCACTATGTAGTCCCAGGCTGACCTAGAACCCGCAGCAATCCTCCTACCTCAGCCTCCCAAGTGCTGGGATTAAAAGAGTGCACCACCACACCCGGCCATCCAGTCACATTCTGTGTGCTCAGTGTGACCATGCTGGACAGTCCCAATCTAAAATGTGACAGGAACTCTGTATGGTTCCATGTAGAACCCACAGTTGAAGTTTTAGAACAATGGGCTTGAACACTGATGGATATTGGACTATATTGTCAAAATGCTGCTCAGACATCATAGGAATGGATCCTCTCTCCACAGGCTGCAAAGAAAAAAAAATCTGGAATTCCAGAGCAATAGGTTGGACAACTGTGTCCTCAGCATCTCGTATAGTGACGACACATAGAAGACACTCAGAAAACTATTTCTTGGGGCTGGGGAGATGGCTCAGCGGTTAAGGTGCTTGCCTGCAAAGCCTAACAACTGAGACTCCCCAGTACCCACATAAAGCCAGTTGCATAAGGAGGCACATGTGTCTGGACTTTGTTTGCAGTGGCTAGAGGCCCTAGAGTGCCCATTATCTATGCGCCCTTCTCTCTCTCTCAAATAAATAAATAAAATACGTTTTACAAACCTGTTCTCGATGCATTGTGTATAATTATGGTGACATAGCCAACACAGACAACATTAGACAGTGATTAAGTTATACTTATGAGACAGGGAAATACTTGCTGCATAGTTCTTTTCTTTTAAGTAGAATTCGAAGGAGTATAATATAGTATGATCACAAGATGTTTAAAAAAGTAGAGATAGGGCTGGAGAGATGGCTCAGTAGTTAAGGTGCTTGCCTATAAGACCTGCCAACCGGAGTTTGATTGCCCAGTACCCATGTAAAAGCCAGATGCATAAAGTGGTTCATGCATCTGGGGTTCATCTGCAATGGCTAGAGGCCCTGGTGTGCCCATTCTCTTTCATTCTGCCAGGCAGGGTGGTTCACGTCTTAAATCTCAGCACTGGAGAGGCAGAGATAGGAGGATCTCTTTGAGTTCAAGGTCAGCCTGAGACTACATAGTGAATTCTAGGTCAGCCTGGACTAGAGTGAGACCCTACCTCAAAAAAGAAATCAAAATTATATTTTATGACAATTAGAAAAGCACTAAAGATAGCTTAAAATAAATTAAAATTTTCACTTTATTGGAAAATATCAAGTCAACAAGAAAAAATATTTCTGGGGTAAAACTTCCTGAGCTAGCATTTACTCTTCATTGGTCAAGAAAACATATAAATACAGTTATTTTGCAGCTGAAAACAATTCTTAACAATACTGCTGATCTGTCTTACATAGTTGAAAAGCTCTTTTCTTTTGATTTTCATCAAGTACTATCAGATTCACTCTGAGAAAAGCATTATGACTTTGTACAAAATGCCCCGCAGGAGACATAGGAAAGTGCTCTACCACTGAGTGCCCTCCCGCCCCCCAGCTGGCTTTTCTATTGTATGGCTTTAGATGTTCTGTCTGGGAACATTTGATTCTGACTTCACAGATTTGAGCTGTAGGATTGACTCCATAAGCCTGTTCATTTTCCCCCTGACCTGCTGTATGGTGTGCCACCAGACACCAGGTGGACGCTGGTACCCAGGAGATGGCTCTGGGTCCAAGCTGGAAGGCATCCTTGCAGCACAGGAGTTCACCAAGATTCCCTTGAGCTTTGGTGAGTCAGGCATTGCACTAGGTAGAGAGACAGAAACGCGGACTCCCTGCCCCACAGGGCCTCACAGTGGAGTGTGGGGAGCAGGTTCAAAACACAGAGTGGTAGAATTATGTACATGGGGTTACAGAAGCATAAAGAAAATAGGCTGGAGAGATGGCTTGGCAGTTAAGGCGCTCACCTGCAAAGCCTAAGGACTCATGCTCAACTCTCCAGATTCCAGTAAACCAGACACACGAGGTGACATAAGAGCGCAAGGTTACACATGCGCACAAGGTTCTGCGTCTGGAGTTTGAGTTCAGTGGCTGGAGGCCCTGGCATGCCAATTCTCTCCCTTTCCCTCTTTGTCTCTCTCTTGCACATGTTAAAAAGGGGGGAGCAGTCTCTTGGGTTTACCTTTAAAAAAAAAAAGAAAAGAAAAGAAAGAAAAACACAAAGAAAAGACCAGATCCTGATCGGGCAGGCTGTGCAGCATGAGTTCTGTTAAAGTGAGAGTTTTGCAGATAGAAGATTTCATGTTTTACTGTTAAACTGTAACCATGAATAACACAATCTAAAAACGCTCTCTCCAACTAACTAAGGGTAAAAATTAATATGGGGGCATATAGAAAAATTACGAAAGATTTAATATCTTTGTGAATTGATGCGCTTGTGAGAGTGTGGCTGAATGGCACGTCTGGTAGAGGCCAGGGAGTAGCCTTGGGTGTTGTTTGGAAAATTTTAACATTTAAAGAAAGAGAATTAAAAGGGTCATAGCCTCACTAGTGAAAGAGAATGCCTGGCATGTGTTATGCACGGCTACTAAGTACTGCTGAACTAAGTGGACTATATTGATAACTCCCTTTACATATTTGATCCAGTTCTTTTAGTACTTATCTCTACTATTTTTTGGGGGGGTTGGTTTTTTGAGGTAGGGTCTTGCTCTAGCCCAGGTTGGCCTAGAATTCACTACGTACTCTCAGGCTGGCCTCTAACTTACACAATCCTCCTTGTCACTTTGTCAGAAAGCATTTGCCATGACAGAATGGAGGATCTGCCCTACAAACAAATAAATTGTAAGAGCAGACGCTAGGCAACAAAAGTTCAACATAAACAGTGATGAAGGATTAGTTTACACACAGAGAAGAGAACTGGGAACTCTATTTCGTGCTGATACAGGCTCTGAAATCAGTCTGCAACCAGAGGTCTCCAAGGCATGTTTTATAGACAACTGTATAGTCCAAGAAAAGCAATAAATTCAAATCATCTATTATTTTAGAGTCTCTATCCAGACATTTTCGGATAAAATAAATTCCCTGGCCCACTTATATGTTAATAGGTCTCTATTTTTACCAACATTACTTAAGTTTAAGTCCCTTTCACATTACACACACACACACAGAGGGAGGGAAGAAGGGAAGAGAGAGAGAGAGAGAGAGATACTGGTAAGATGCACCTTGTTGAAACTCTTATTTCCTTCAAATTCTCCCACTTGGGGCTGGGACAATGGCTCAGTGACTAAAGGCACTTATTGCAAAGTCTGCTGGCCCAGATTTGACTCCCCAGTACGTAGGTAAAACCTGATGCACAAAATGACACGTGCATCTGGATTTCATTTGTGCTGGCAAGAGATCCTGGTATGCACGCACACACTCTCCTTGCAAATAAATACATCAACATATTTATAAAAAAATTATCCCACTTGCCTACACTTCAATCTCTTCCACTAAAAGAAAACACTAGAGAAAAGTTAGTAGTAGTTCCCTCCTCCGCCCATTGTAATACTAAGGACAATATGACAAGCGTGTCCCTTTGTGCAAGCAAAGCCTGAGACGGCTCAGCCGTGTGGCTGTTTTGGAGCTGGCTTCTGCTGGCTGGTGCGCAGCCGAGATTTCATGAGGCTCTCCAAACGGAAGGTCACGGCGGCGTGCTGAGTAACAGGGTCTCTGCAGAACCACACACTAACCCAGAGAACTGCACATGGCTCGTGATGGCTGACATGTGCTAACATTCCAATGGACGAGATGACCCGTGTGGGGGCATTTCGCAAAGCCAGTCACTGACAGTTGGAGATCTGCCTAGTGAGACCTTAAGGTCAGGTTCCCCGACTGCTCACAGGCTCGGAAGTTCTATAACCTGTTCTCTCCACAAAGCCCTGGCCCTGTCTTCCACCCCGGCCTCCAAAAATATTACTCGTTTTTTGATATTAAATGTCAGAGCAAAAGGAGAAAGAGGAGTGTAGAAAAGTTTCCAGGTGGGATTCTTTCCCCCCACCCTCTCTCTCTCTCTCTCTCTCTCTCTCTCTCTGTCTCTTTCTCTCTGTCACACACACACACACACGCACACACACACACACACACACACGGACAAAACACCCAAGCAGATGTAACTCACAGGAAGAAAGGGTTTATTTTGGCTTCCAGTTTCAAGGGGAAGCTTCAGGGCAGGGGAAGCTCAGGAGAGGGTGGTGAGGACTTCACAGCTTGCTACATGGGCAGAAGAGAAGCAGCAAGAGCTTGCTGTCTAGTGAACACCCAGTGGGCTGGACTAATAACCCTCAAGGTCCGGCTGCTCCCAGCACACCTACCCCAGCAAGGCTCCACCTCTCAAAGGCTCCACAACTTTCCCGAATTGCCACCAGCTGGGGACCAAGTATTCCAAACACAAGCGGCTATTGGGGGTATTTTACGTTCAAACCATCACCCCCTTCCACTCCCCCCCCCACATACGCAATATTCCTCACTAAAAATGTGTCAATCCATGAAAAAGCAGTGGCTGAATTCTGTACTAGGGCAGTGTGGGATGGGGTGAGGTGGGTGGTGAGTGTGGCATAGCTTACTGGGCTGTAAAGGCAGGAAGTGATCACAGTATTGGGGTCGTGTCAAAAGTTGAGAACTGGCTCAAAGGGTCTCTCACTGGCCAGATTTGGGACAACTGGAGTCCAAAGGAATTACAGGGCTGGGGAGTCCACATAGTGGTCAAGTGCTTGGCAGAGAATGTGCAAGTTCCTGGGCTCAATATCCAGCACCAGAAAAAAAAAGAAAGAAAAGAAAACAAGGAAGAAATATTTGAAAATCCTAATTGAAATCCAGAACTAAACATCCAAAATAATGAGAAAAGAGAAGACTACTATCAGAAAGCAAATAAGAGGTAGGGGGAGGAGAAGGGATAAGGAAAGCTTTTCATTACAGAAGAATGTCAACTAATGTATAAATGTAGAAGAAACAGTACAATTAAAAAAAAAATTCTGTAACTTCCAGATAATAATCAACTTAGGCAAAGGTCGTGAATGGATACAGAACTCACTGGGTGCAAGTGGTCTTCCACTTTTCATGAGGAACCAAATTATGAAGAGATGGAGCACATTTCAGGATGGTATGAGCCTAGAGACAGTTCTCAAACAATTACAATGTATCAATATATTCTTGGCATCAATTGATATTTACTGGGAATCCAGAAGCACCTTTGTACCTTGTTGGGCATCTTTATTACCAGTGTGAGCAGACTAGGTAAAAGAGGTACTGCCCAGAGGGGTCCCCACATGCTACAGTGGCTAGCTGGTCACTGCCCCTGCTACTTCCTAGGGCCAGGGGTTCTTCTTGGAGACATGACAGTTCTGTCTTCTCCTGGGCTTTATGGAAAATGAAAACTAACTCTTTTTTAAAAATATTTTATTTTTATTTATTTATTTATTACAGAGAGGCAGATAGAGATAGAAAGAATGAGAGAATGGGTGCGCCAGGGCCTCCAGCCACTGAAAACGGACTCCAGACGCATGCGCCACCTTGTGCATCTGGCTAATGTGGGTCCTGGGGAATCGAACCATGGTCCTTTGACTTTGCAGGCAAGTGCCTTAACTGCTAAGCCATTTCTCCAGCCCGAAAAGTAACTCTTTTTAAAAAATATTTTTATTTATTTATTTGACAGAGAAAGAGGCAGAGAGAGAGAGAGAATTGGGCTCGCCAGGGCTTCCAGCCACTGCAGACGACCTCCAGACACATGCGCCCCCTTGTGCATTTGGCTAATGTGGGTCCTGGGGAATCGAACCTGGGTCCTTTGGCTTTGCATGCAAATGCCTTAACCACGAAGCCATCCCTCCAGCCCAAAACAGTAACTCTTTTGATCATCTAAACCCATCAAAGCAGAAATCCAGAGGCTACAGAGAACACTTAATCAGACTGCTAATAGGCCTGCCATGGCTCAGGGAACACTGTGGAAGAGGAGGTGGAAGATTGGGAGAGCCACAGAGTGGGTGGGAATACCGTGAGGCATGGTCCCCGCTGCGACCCCACAGGGACTGATTGAGGCCTTCATGACCCCACAGTGAATCCCATAACGCCACTGAGGAGGGTCCCAGGAAAACAGGAGCAGGGGCAAGGGAATAAAAGAGTATAACCTGTTATAATATATGATTTTTTTTAACTCCAGAGAGAAAAAAAAGTAAGTCTTTATAAGCTAGGAGTGGGGAAAAACAACACAGAAAATTCTATAGGACAAATGATCATATATCCTCAGCAACTGATAAAAGCGGGAGAAGAAAATCTATCAAGCAAGCGGCGTGTGGCAGCTTTAATCCCAGCACTGGAGCAGAGGTAGGAGGATACGTGAGTTCGAGACCCTGGACTCCTAGTGAATTCAGGTCAGCTGGGCTAGAGGAGACCCTACCTCGAAAACCAAAAAAAAAAAAAAAAAGGAAAGAAAAAGAAAATCTATCAAGCACATACAAGGTAAGAAATTATCGGATCCTGGGCTGGAGCGATGACTCAGAGGTTAAGGCAGCCAGGGTTCAATTCCTCAGTACCGAGATGCACAAAGTGGCTCATGCATCGGGAGTTTGCTCTTTTTCTCTCATCGTAAATAAATAAATAAATAAAAACCTATTTACAAACAATAATATTGTCTGTTCTTGAGTGTGTTTTGCAGTCCCCATAGGTTCTAAAGTAAGGAAGCCTTGGAGAGAGTACAGCCAGCCAGGACACACGGCTGTTAGAATTCTGAGCGAATGTCTACCGCATGTCTGTAAGGTTCTGTGGTGTCCAGAACCGGGTGATACCCCAGAGTCCTTTTAAGAACCAGGGAGAGTGTAGTCATTAACAGGGTGATCTCTGCGGCCAGGTGGATTGGCGCCTGCCGTCCCAGCTCTGCCACTGGCTTGGCCCTGGGGACACTGCTCGACCCTCTCTCTACGCCTCCATCTGTAAAGTGGGAATCAGAGCGCATGCCTGCTATGGGCAGAGTTGTGTCCCCTCTCCACAAAGCCTGAGCCTCCCATGTGACTGTATTTGCAAACGAGGCATTTGGGAGGCAGCTGCAGTGAAATTAGGGCACTGGGGTGGGGGGTTCATGATGGGATTGGTGGCTTTATAAGAGGAAGCACCCTCCCTCCCTTCTTCTCTTCCTCCTGAAGGAACTAAATCAGCTGGTTAGATATCTCAGACTCTCTGGCTTCCAGACTGTGAGATATTAATGTCTAGGAAAGGAGAGAGTTAGATAGACACCACCAGAGGCCAGAAAGGGGAGGGACAGGAATGGGAAGGAGAGGTTGGACAACGAGTACAAAATATGGTTAGAGAATTAGTTCCGATGTTCTAAGCATAGTAGGTGTGGTGGTTTGAATTAGGTGTCCCCCATAAACTCATGTGTTCTGAATGCTTGATTCTCTAGCTGATGGCAATTTGGGAATTAGAGTCTTGCTGGAGGAGGTGTGTTCTCGGGGGCGGACTTTTGGGTGTTATAGCCAGCTTCCTCTTGCCAGTGTTTGGCACACTCTGCTGCTGCTATTGTCCATCTAATGTTGGTCAGGAGGTGATGTCCACCTTCTGTTCATGCCATTGTTTTCCCTTGCCATCATGGAGCTTCCCCTCTAGTCTGTAAGCCAAAATACACCCTTTCCAAGCCCAAGCTGCTTTTGGTTGGGTGCTTTCTGCCAGCAATGGAAAGGTAACTGCAACAGAAGGGTAAGTATAATTTATAACAATTATCATGTGTTTCAAAATAATTAGAGAGACTTTGAAGGTTCCCAACACACAGAAA
Source organism: Dipus sagitta (assembly GCA_036346955.1). Classification (NCBI taxonomy): domain Eukaryota; kingdom Metazoa; phylum Chordata; class Mammalia; order Rodentia; family Dipodidae; genus Dipus; species Dipus sagitta. The sequence goes on along the minus strand of CM070781.1, from coordinate 49,170,815 downwards.
TGATTATATCTGAGGAGATGGAAATGCTAATTATCCCAATTTGATCAAATTACAATACTGCACCCAGTAAGAATAACTATTATATGCTAATGAGGAAACCAAAAAAAAAAAAAAGAGAGAGAGAAACATTATGCATGAAATAAACAGATAATCTACTGTTTAGGCCACACAGTTACAGCAGCCCAAACAGACTAATCCACTACCTCAGCAGCGCCAGGGAAGCAGTTGGAAGAAGACAGCATCTCTCCCAGAGAAGTCTCAGCAAATATCAGCTACGGTTATTAGTATTTCTCAACAACTGATCACACTGAAGAACTCTGACTGCCACTGCAAACTTCACAGAAGACGCTGTCTTGCTCTGATGGCCACTGAACAATTTAATGCTATTCCAGATTTCCTAAAATTGGATGGATGTGGCATTTGGCTGTGACATATCCATACTTATAACAGATTGAGGAAACATTATGTTCCTTCATATTAATTGAGGGGGGAAATATCAAGATGTGGAAGAGCAAGGACTCAGCCCCATCTGCCCTTTAGTGAGTCACTGCATTTGGAAATGCATTTTGTTCCCAAGCAGTATTTCCCTGATAGAAGGTCGCAGTACCCTAACCAGGCCTGGAAATGCAAATTAAGCTGGTTCACTGATGACTGCTTCTCCTATTGGGAAATTTGAAATCTAATAAAGTCAAGGCCTCTTGCAGGTGAGGGTCTGGTGAGATTGCCGAGGGAAGCCAGGACACGGCCTGAGCGTGGGAAGAGAAGGCAGAAGTGGTTGTTGGAAGTGGAGAGATACTGAATCCAAGAGATACTGAATCCACCCAGCATGTCAGCACCCACTGAAAGACAGTGCCCTCTGCCTGCTCACTGGCATAGCTTACCATGAATGAAACAGGAAGAACTCGAAAGAATAATAACTCTGGGGCTGAGGCAATGGCTCAGTGGATCAGTGCTTGCCACGCAAACATGAGGACCTGAGTTCAGATCCCCAGAGCCTATGTAAAAAAAAAAAATACTCATGGTGTTGCCCTACCTGTAATCCCCATGCCAGGGAGGCAGAGACAGGAAGATTCTCTAGGGCTTGCTGACCAGCCGCTCTAGCTGAATCGGTGAGCTCTAGGTGCATTGAAAGACCCTATCTCAAAAAATAAGGTCGGGGGGCTGGAGAGATGGCTTAGCGGTTAAGCGCTTGCCTGTGAAGCCTAAGGACCCTGGTTCAAGGCTCGATTCCCCAGGACCCACGTTAGCCAGATGCACAAGGGGGCGCACGCGTCTGGAGTTCGTTTGCAGTGGCTGGAAGCCCTGGCACGCCCATTCTCTCTCTCTCTGACTCTTTCTCTCTCTGTCACTCTCAAATAAATAAATAAAAATGAATAAAAAAATTAAAAAAAAAATAAGGTCGGACTGGAGAGATGGCTTAGCAGTTAAGGCGCATGTCTGCGAAGCCTAAGGATCCAGGTTCGATTCTCCAGGTCATTAATGCTGCTGAGTCATGGCTCCTGTATGAATATTTATAGTCACTTTACATGTCACTATGTCACATTATCATTTTCACATTAGACTTAAGATTAGTTGGCTGAGAAATCAAAGACTGGAGTTTTTAAATCAGAGCTGAAAACATACTTGATTAGTATGAAGAGTTTTATGTAATTAATTGTACATTAAGAGAATTAGCAACTTACGTGAATTCATGTGAAGAAGGCTAAAGCTAATTATTAGAAAAGTAATCATTTTAAATGTTAAGTAATTGTAAAGTTGTTTATTGGGCTGCTTATTAACAGGGAACAATTTAGCAATTAGCCACATTTTTTCCTACCACACTTGCAATTAATTTTCAAATTTGAAATTATTTGAGCCGTTCCTTTAATTGTCAGATATCAGTAAATGCCTGTTTTTGTTAGCACTGTGTTTGTCGTTGTTGGTTTCCAAGACACTTGGGACCATCAGCCAATCATAAAATGTGACCAGTGAGACCACAGAGAAGAAGACACAGTGGCACAGGAGGAACATGAGTGGATCGAAGTCCAGGGCTCAGCTACTTTGAAATCAAGACAGAAGTCTGGCTTCATGTCAGAATTAAGTACATAACCAAGAGAATATTGATTTGGCATTGCCTTTCTTATTCAGATAAAAGAACTTGGATGGTTTTGACTACTTTCATCTTCAGGGGTCTTATTTATTCGAAGTGAGAATTTAAAAAAAAATTTATTAATTTATTTACAAGGAGAGAAGGGGGGAGAGAGAGAAAAAAACATAGGTGTTCCAGGCAGGGCCTCCAGCATCTGCACACGAACTCCAGACGCATGCACCACTTTGTGCATCTGGCTTTACGTGGGTACTGGGGAATTGAACTCGGGTTGCTAGGCTTTGTAGGCAAGCCCTTTAACCACTGAGCCATCTCTCCAGCCCAGAAATGAGAAAGTTTTACAGCACCAACTAAGGGCTGGGAAAGTAGGAGGTGAGGGGTTGGCAAGACTTGTACAGTCCGTTGGCCCTGGGTTCAATTCCAACTCACCCATGTAAAGCAGATTCAGAAAGTGATATAAGCCTCTGGAGTGTGTTTGCAGCAGGCAAGAGGCCCTGACATGCCCATACACACACATGCAAACAAACAAACAAACAAAGAAATAACTTTGAAAGGAAGGTAGCAGATGAGGGGGGAATCCTGGGATGGTGGTAAAAATGAAGGCAGCAACAATGCTGGTACTTTGGAAAACAGCAGAGAGAATGTGGAGCAGGGCAAAGTGAACAGAGATGGATGATTTGTTTAGTTTAAAGTGTGTGGGGAGGCGGGACATGCCAAAGCCTCCTGCAGTAGCAAATGAACTCCAGACACATGCGCTACTCTGTGCATCTGGCTTTATGTGGATACTGGGGAATTGAACCTTGTCCTTTAGGGTTTGCAAGCAAGTGGTTAAGCCACAGAGCCATCTCTCTAGCCCACGGATTTATCTTTATTTTTTAAAATATTTTATTTTTATTTATTTATTTGACAGAGAAAGAGTGGGAGGGGAGGAATGAATGGGTGCGCCAGGGCCTCCAGCCACTGCAAATGAACTCCAGATGTGTGTGCCTCCTTGTGCATGTGGCTAACCTGGGTCCTGGGGAATCGAACCTGGGTCCTTTGGCTTTGCAGGCTGATGCCTTAACCGCTAAGCCATCCCTCCAGCCCTGAACTTGTCTTTAAACATAGTGTGGATGAAGCACGCATGAGGGCGCATGCGTGTGATCCCAGACTCTGGAGGCGGGCGCAGCGCCGACTACACAGCAAGGTACAGTCTCAAAACAAACAAGCGGCAAAATAAAACCCAAAGCACACACCACGTGAGATGCCTGGGGGACAACTCCACGCAGGCATGCGGGGGAGGCTGGAGTTAGGGTCTGCAGTCGTAACAGGTGGTCATAACAGAGGTCAGTCGGTGAGAGAAGAGGGTTAAAATCAGACTGGAAATGTGCTGGGGAGAGTATGTCCACGTGGAGAAGCCATGACTGAGGCAGGAACCCTCTTTGAATCATTGCTTAAAAGTGTATTTCGGGGCTGGAGAGATGGCTTAGCAGTTAAGGCACTTGCCTGCAAAGCCAAAGGACCCAGGTTCAACTCCCCAGGACCTATGTAAGCCGGATAGATGGACAAGGTGGCACATGCGTCTGAAGTTTGTAGTGGCTGGAGGCCCTGACATGCCCACTCTATATCTGCCTCTTTCTTTCCCTCCTTCCTTTCCTCTCTCTTAAATAGAATAAATAAAAACTAAATTTTTAAAAGTTATTTATTATTTATTTGAGAGAGCAAGAGAAGAGAGGGAGAGACAGAGAAAGAGAGAGAGAGAGAGAGAAACAGAATGGGCATGCCAGGGCCTCCAGCCACTGCAAAGGAACTCCAGATGCATGTGCCACCTTGTGCATCTGGCTTATGTGGGTCCTGGGGAATTGAACCTGGGTCCTTTGGCTTCATAGGCAAGTGCCTTAACTATTAAGCCACCTCTCCAGCCCTAATTTTTTTAAGTGTATCTTCTCACAAACTTTCCTAAACTACAGGTCCCATTGCTCATTTCTTTTGTCCAGCCAAAGTAGTGGTTAAGAGCACAGGTTCTGAGGGAAGATCTAACTCTGTCTCTCAAGAGTTGGTTGATGATGGGCAAGTTGCATACTTTCTCTGGGCCTCAGTTACCTTATCTATCAAATGGGGACAGCACAGTATCCACCACATATGGCTCTTTTTTTGAGAATTAGATGAGACAATGGATGTAAAGTGTATAATACCAGGTCTAGCACAGAGAAAGCACTCAATGCACATTAGCTGATATGTTGATGACATTGACGAACCTGCCACAAAACTCACTAAAAATTTTGGCCACGTAGCAGGAACTTAAAAGTGGATGCATTATTCTATGTATGTTTTTAAAACTGCATTCTCATCTCTCAGAGTCTTTGTTGAAACAAGTAAAAACAAAATCATTATGATAATACAGGCGACACATTTCCTCTGCTTATATAATTCCGTGGAAGAACTTGATTGAGAAATTATTGCACTAAATAAAATTACACTCTAGCCTTCTTTTCCCATTAACTTTAAACAATAACCTGCTGGCTCTGCCCCTTTCCCTACTGAAACATTCACAGTATCCCTGCACAAAAGCAAAACAAAATCCTGTTTCCCAATCATCTACTATAACAAAAGGAGAGACTGTTCGGGCAGAAATAACAATGTGTCCTCAAAGCTCCTTCAGCTTGTGGCTCTTGCACTCCACTTGTTAAATAGTATTTTGGTTGGCAGTATGTCAGTGTGAAGTCGGCACTATCTGCAGGATCCAACACCCAGCACTTAGTGTGAGTAAGGAATCAGTAAAACATTCCTGGATGAGTGAATGAACAAACAGATTCAGGAACATAGAGGATAGGGCAGACGTCTAGGCTGTACAAAATAAGGGAAGTGGCCCAGATGACATATGTGTCTCTTTCTGTTCAGTGGATGATAAGCCTATGGCTGACATGTCGTGTGGTGTGTGTGTTATGCAGTATGTGTGGTATGTGGTACGAAGTGTGTATGGTGTATGCACGTGTGTGTGTAAGCGTGTGTGCCCATGCATGCTCCTGTGGAGACCGCAGGAGAAGGCTGGCTGTCCTCCACTATCACACGCCCACGGGGATCGCTCACTGAACCCAGAGCTGCCGTCTTCAGTCAGATTGGCTCACAAGCAAGCCCCATAGAGTCTCTTCTCTCTGCTCCTCACAGGACTAGGTTCACAGGACATGGCTAACTATGCATGTGGATGGTGGGAAAATGAACTCCGGGTGAATCAGGCCCTCTCGGGCCCTCATGCTTCAGTGGTCAGTGATCATGGTGACAGTCATGCACAGTACAGAGGCTTGAACCCAATTCCTCTCTCCAAGGGTTGACAGCTGGCAGACGAAGCAAAAAACGTCAGCTGCCTATGAGACAAGTGCTAATGCAGGCTACTGTCAGCCCACTACGGTGATATGGAAAGGATTCCCATGCCTGTCAAACTTTGACAGACCACAGGAACTAGCAAATTTTGCTCCATGGTCTTAACTCCATTTCCCTTTAAAAATCATTCACGATTATATTGAAAATGCAAGAATGCAGAGAAATGCCTTCCCATGACCCACCACGAAACCCTTCCACGACTGCTAAAATTATCCCACGTGTGGTAGTTTAAATGCAATAGTTTGAATGCATGGCCCCATAGGCTCAGGCGTTTTGTTAACTTTGAGCTTGCAACTTCAGCGTCTAGCAGGCAGATCCCTGCTAGAGGGAGCATGTCACTGGGGGCCGATCTTAAGAGTTCGGAGCAGTTTGAGCTCTCCTGGTTTGTGTTTGGTGGTAGTGCTGGTAGTGTCTCTCTGCTTGGGTTTGTGTAAGGGAGCCAGCTTCTTCCCCTTTGAGGGAACTTCCCTGGGACACTGTAAGTCTGAAATAAACCCCTTCCTCCCATAAGCTGCATCTGGCTGGATGTTTGCCCCAGCAGTGAGGAGCTGACTGCAACACCATGCAAACAAATATCACATCCAGGAAGAGTACATGCACTTGTAATCCCAGCACTCAAGAGGCTGAGGCAGAAGGATCACAAGCTCAGGCAGGGCCAGACTAAGTGAGAATCTGGAAAGAAAGAAGGAGGGGGCAGGAAATGAAAAAAAAAAAAAAAAAGAAAGAAAAAGAAAAAAAATACTTTTTTTTCAATGAAGTCTCCAAATAGCTTTTTTACAAACTAAGAAAAGACTCCCTGCCTGTCATCTCACATCCCATTTATTTTGCATCTGTCAGTTCATCTGGTGCCATCATAGGTGTTAATTGGCTTATTTTTGCACTTCGAGAAGCTCAACAACCAAAGACAACTGGTATTTCATTCGCCAATGCACACTACTAGATGGGTGAACACGAGACTAGGACCACAGGTCAGTCGGTACCATGACAATGTTCACAAAAATGAAAAGCAGAAATTTAAAAGAACACATACTAGAAATGAGAGAGAGAGAGAGAGAGAGAGAGAGAGAGAGAGAACTGGCACGCCAGAGCCTTAGCCACTGCAAACAAACTCGAGCTGTGTGCACCACCTTGTGCACATTCGCCACCTGTGCCCGTGTGTCACCTTGTACGTCTGGCTTACGTAGGTTCTAGGGAACGGAACCTTGGGTCCTTAGGCTTTGCAGGCCATCTCTCCAGCCCTAGAAATAGACTTTTATTAATGTGATGGCTAAGTTAATTAAATCAAGTTACTCAAGTCCACATTATGAGCGCACTGACCTCAATACAGTAGTTTAACATTACAAGCCTACGCTGAACAGAGAGGCCTACTTGTCTCTCTGTGGGGATTTTTTTTTTTTTGTGGGGGGAGAGTCCTTAGATACAACACTTTTATTCAATTGGCCACATGTTCAAACCAAAAATTAAAGAGACTAATTGTTTAAATGAAAACTAACTTTAAAAAAGCCAATAATGAGCCTGGAGTGGTGGCGTATGCCTTTAATCCCAGTTCTTGGAAGGCAGAGGTAGGAGGATCGCCATGAGTTCAAGGCCACCCTGAGACTACATAGTGAGTTCCAGGTCAGCCTGAGCTAGAGTGAAACCATACCTCGAAAAAACAAACAAAAAAAGCCACTAACCTGATGCAAATAATTACCATGCCTGACCCCTGCCTAGCTAGAAGAAAATGTATTCAACAATGCAGTCTAGGTGTAATTTTTTATTTTATTCTACGGATGCTTTTTATTTCAAAGAAAACTACAGATTTTTTTTAGAAGGTGTGAATATCAGCAACACTGACAAATTGTAATAATTTAAAGTTGTACTTTCGGCCTAGAGAGATGATGGCTCAGTGGTTAAGTCACTTGTCTGCAAAGCCTAAGGATCCAGGTTTGATTTCCCAGTACCCACATAAAGCCAGATGCACAAAGTGGAATATATGTCTGGAGTTCGTTTGCAGTGGCTGGAGGTCCTGGCACACCCATTCTCTCTCTCTCTCTCTAAAATAAAATAAGTAAATAAATTTAATTTTTTTTAAAAAAATTGAAAGTTGTACTTCCTCTAACTATAAACCCATCTGGAACTTTTTGTCAATCTTTCACATCTTAGGGTTAGTAAGTAGTGACCATAAATGATTAAAAGAGAGATATAGAAATAGATAGGTGGAGAAAGAGAGAGAGAGAGGATGGGCATGCCAGGGCCCCCAGCCACTGCAAATGAACTCCAGATACGTGCGCCCCCTTGTGCATCTGGCTTACGTGGGTCCTGGGGAATCAAACCTGGGTCCTTTGGCTTTACAGGCAAGCGCCTTCATCGCTAAGCCATCTCTCGAGCCCAATGATTAACTTTTTAGGTTGGATATTTTGGGGTTCACTTTCATGGTTATTTACTTACTTTCCTTTTATATGAATTCTTAAGACTGAAGTTACATGGACCCACTGAAGAACTGAGCAGTTCTTCACGGCTGAGTACACAAAACAGCAGGGCCTTGCTCCTTCCCATTTTCGCTGCTCCTCAGAGGCAGCCATGCTCAGACCTCTTAGCTGTTTCTCTTGGCATTGAACTCCATATTTATGATGAAATGTATTGTTACTCTTTTTTGTTTAGTTATTATCATATTATCTTTTGACTTCTTTGTTAAAAATATTTTTAGCCAGGCATGGTGGTGCACACCTTCAAAAAATCCCAGCACTCAAGAAGCAGAAATAGGAGGACTGCTGCGAGTTTGAGGCCAGCCTGAGACTACAGAGTAGAGTGTCAGGTCAGTCTGGGCTAGAATGAGACCCTACCTGGAAAAAAATTATTGAAAACTTTAATATATGAACACATTGCAAACTGGGTCCTCCTCCGTGGGGTTGTCAGTAATCACTGTGGGGTCATGAATGTACCAGTCAGCCACTGGGCAGGAGACAATGCATCAGAGTACACCTTCCTACCCTGTGGCTCTTACATTCTTTCTCTCTTCTCTTCCACAAGGTCTTCTGAGCCTTGGAGGGCATGTTAGAAATCTTTTAGTGTTGAGCTTTTAGAAGCCTCTGATTTTCTACTTTGATTTTTTTTTTTTTTTGGTTTTTCGAGGTAGGGTCTCACTCTAGCCCAGGCTGACCTGGAATTCACTATGGAGTCTCAGGGTGGCCTTGAACTCACAGCGATCCTCCTACCTCTGCCTCCCAAGTGCTGGGATTAAAGGTGTGCGCCACCACACCCGACTACTTTGATGAGTTTTGAGTTTCATCAGTTTGACTTCTTTTTTTTTTTTAATATGTTTATTTGTGTATGTGAGAGAGAGAGAGGGAGAGAGAGAAGATAGGCACACCAGGGCCTCTTGCTGCTGCAAATGAACTTCAAATGCATAGTCCATTTTGTGCATTTGGCTTTACATGGCTACTAGGGAAATTGAACCCTGGGCCAGCAGGCTTTACAAGCAGGTGCCTTAACCACTGAGCAATTTTCTCAGCCCTCTTTTACACCCACCACAATGCACACTTCCCATCCTTCCATTGGTCATCGCTTTGTTTTATGATTGGTGTTGACATTAAGCTGATATAAATGCTATTTACAGATGGACCATGAGGCAAGAAGCAATGATAACTTCTTGCAAATAATAGTTAACCTTCTCATGGCTGGGACAAAAACTTGAACAGAGGCAGCTTGTGGAAAGGAAAGGGTTTATTTCAGGCATAGAGTTTCGAGGGGAAGCTCCATTATGGAAGAAGCTGGCTCCCTTTAGCACACATCCACAGCAGAGAGACGACAGCTCACACCAGCAGAGTGCTGACACCTAGCGCTGGCCTCAAGACCTGCCCCTCGCGGCACATCTCTTCCAGCAGGGCTCTGCCTGCAGAAGACCAAGTGGGAAGCTGAATCTTAATAAAAAGAAAATACCTAAGGTTATGGGAACATTACATTCAAACCACCACTCTACCCTAACCTTTCTCCTTGTAACTAAGTGTTCTGACATATGCTTGTGTATCTAACACCAATTATTTTCAAGATTACCACACAATATTTGCATTGCTCTTAATAAGTTACACCAACAATTCTGTCAATTTTCCCAAGAGTATCATGAGTTTTGGCATCACAGGGGCTCACAATGTAACAAAGAGTTCTGTTTTTTCCCCCGCTTTGGAACCATGGCTCCTTAAGACATCTGACCATTCATATTTGAGTTACTCTTCCTTCTATGTCTACTGCAAAACTGTCATCTGGAGATTTTTTTTTTCTTTCACCATTATGCTGGGGATTTGCCTTCCTTCACTTCCATGTTAAATCTACTATTTCCTGGTTACCATAGTTTTTCTTTCAGCGTATTTGTTTTGATGAAGCAAAAATAGTCTAGTAGCTTTGTAGGAAGTGAAGGGTTTGAGACCCTGGATGACTGAAAACGTGCTTAATCCACCTTCATATGCTGTTTGCCTAAAGATAGAATTTTAGGTCAGAAATACTTTTCTCTCAGAATTTATTTTAGAGGCACTGCTCCATTTTCTTATTGTACTTTTTCTTCCCGTGTCTATGTTTCAACAGCACTGTTGTAAAGTTTGACTCACGATTCCTAATTTGGGGTATGTAGTTTGCATTGCCCTCTTTTCTCTGCAAGCTTTAACAATCTTCTCTTCAGCTCAAATTATGGCAGAGAGCCTCAGGGTGAGTTCTTTCCCTCTAGTGTGCAAAGTGCTCAAATAGCCTTGTCAGTACAGAATCAGGTCCTTTGGTTCTGCAAAATTTTTATTTCCGTGAAGTTTTATTATCAAAACATAATAAGGGGCTGGAGGGATGGTTTAGTGGTTAAGGCATTTGCCTGCAAAGCCAAAGGACCCAGGTTCGACTCCCCAGGACCCACGTTAGCCAGATGCACAAGATGGTGCACGCATTTGGAATTCATCTGCAGTGGCTGGAGGCTCTGGAGCACCCATTCTCTCTCTCTCTCCCTCTTTCTTTGTCAAATAAATAAATATAAAAATATTTAAAAAGAGGGAAGTAAGTGAATAAAAGTGAAAACTCCAAATGGCTGGTTTTTCAAAAAGTTTAAAAAGAGTTTTATTCCTACTCACATAGAAATCCAATCATTTGTATCTAGGATCCACATATGAGAGAGAACATATGATGTTTGGCTTTCTGGACCTGGGTTACCTCATTAAGTATAATCTTTTCTTTCTTTTTTTTTTTTTTGCCGCTGAGTAGAACTACATTGTATAAATGTGCCACATCTTCATTATCCACTCATCAGTTGAGGGACATCTAGGCTGGTTCCATTTCCTAGCTATTGTAAATAGAGCGGCAATAAACATGTTGAGCAAGTATCTCTAAGGTAGTGAGATGAGGGTATATGCCTAGGAGTGGTATAGCTGGATCATATGGTAAATCTTCTATGTGAGTAGGAATAAAACTAAGTAGCAGAGGCCAATAAGCTAGAAAGGGGATATAAACGGAATAGAAGGGAGGGAGGGGAAGGATGGTACTGTATATATGTAAGTAGAAGAACAGATTAATGGGGGTGAAAAGGCCTAAGTGAGGTCAGGGGAAGAGATTGAGTAAAGTAAAGGTAGAGGGAGGGCTAATCAAAATCTAAGAGGATATAAATAAGTCATATGGAAGCTTACTGTTTTGGACAATGGAACACTCAGAAGCCATAGATTCTTACTAGAAAATTTTCAGTGCCAGGGATGGGATACCTTCCAGTGAGTTGTTGGCCAGGGAGGTCATTGATACCCCCAAAACATTACAGGCCATTACTGAGGCTCTTGGTTTCCCACCAGGAATAGATGGTAAGACCCTACTGCTGAAGACTCCACATACTTGGGCTGCAAGGTCACTGAGAATCCCTGCTGGAACTGAGCTGAAAACCTCCTCCATGTAGACCAGCTGACAGAAAGCTGGAAGAAGCCATTCTGCATGCAGTTCAATGGGAGAGAGAGGAATCACCAATGAAGATACTCAACAGTGGACATTGCAAGGCTTATATTTGGCCAGCCAGGCCAAATGAGCCAACAGGTGCAATAGTGGCATGTCTGTTATGAGGAAATCAACTGCTCTCTAATTGGACTGGAGGCCTTCTCCATGGGAGGGAATACATCCCTGATACTGAAAACCTTCAACAGGGTTAGTCTTGAGCCCTAGGGGTATAACGTCTGCTGGTGTCTGGCTAAATGTATATACTATGCTCACCAAACTTCCCAGTAAGCACTTCTCTTAATGTTCATACCCTTATATTAATGCTACTCTCACTTTTGGTAGAGAAACTTCTCTTTTCAGATGGCAGTGACCTTGGGATGACTCAGAAGGCATCATGGTGCGGCGAAGAAGTGACAGGAGTGCTCAGCACTGCAATATCTCTATCACACCTTCCAAGGTTCAGGGTCCATTGCGGAAGAGGTGCCAGAAGAATGTCAGAGCCAAAGGAAGGGCAGGACTCCTTACAACGTGCTCCTCCAGACACAAAATGGGCTGGATATCCATGACCTCACAGTGCCTGACACTACCTATACAAGACCATCATAATAGGAGGAAAAGATCATGACATCAAAATAAAGGAGAAACTGATTGAGAGGGGGAGGGGATATGATGGAGAGTGGAGTTTCAAAAGGGAAAGTTGGGGAAGGGAGAGAATTACCATGGATTATTGTCTACAATTATGGAAGTTGTCAATAAAAAATAAATTTAAGAAGTTTAACATGTTTAATACAATGTAAGAAGTGATTGTTTTTCTAATATTTATTTATTTATTTATTAGAAAGAGAGAGAAAGAAATACACAGGTAGAGAGAGAGAATGAGAGGGCTGGAGAGATGGCTTAGCAGTTAAAGCACTTGCCTGTAAAGCCAAAGGACCCAGGTTTGACTCCCCAGGGCCATGTAAGGCAGATGCACAAGCCAGATGTATAGAGTTCATTTGCAGTGGCTGGAGGCCCTGGTGTGCCCATTTTTCCTCTCTCTCTCTCTCAAATAAATAAATTTAAAAAATATTTTTAAAGAAATGAAAAAGAGAGAGAGAATGGGCACTCCGGGACCTCTAGCCAGTGTAAATGAACTCCAGACGAATGTGACACCTTGTACGTCTGGCTTACATGGGTCCTGGGGAGTCAAACCTGGCTTCTCAGGCAAGCACCTTAACCACTGAGCCATCCATCTCTCCAGCCCAAGAAGTGAATTATTTTAGGCTGGATCGAAGGTTCAGTTAGTAGACTGCTTCCCATTCAAGCATGAGGACCACGTTTGCATCCCTAGCACCCACGTGAATGCCAGGTGGGTGTGGGAGCCTGCCGGCAACCAAGCACTCAGGAGGCAAAGAGAAGGGATCCCAGAGCAAATGAAGTAGATAGACCTGCTGAATCAACGAGCTCTGAGTTCGAGTTTGAGACCCCGTGGGATGAATTCATATTGACTGTCAGCTTGCTGGTACCCAGAATCACAAGGAAATGAGCCTCTGGGCTTGATCGTGAGGGGTCACCTGGATGAGGTGAGCCTCTGTGAATACTGTGAGGGACTATGTTCAGGTAGTTTTGAGGTAGTTTAAGGTTGGGGGGAATCTGGCTCTTCCTTATCTCCTTTATTTATTCATTTTAAACCCTTTCCTTCTATATGCTTTTTTAAAATTTAAATTTTATTTTATTTATTTATTTTAGAGGGAGAGAGAGGGAGAGAGAATGGGCACACCAGGGCTTCTAGCCATGGCAAACGAACTCCAGACCTCCAGACACACGCACCACCTTGTGTATCTGGCTTATGTGGGTTCTGGGGAATTGAACCGAGGTCCTTTGGCCTTGCAAGCAAGCACCTTAACCACTGAGCAACCTCTCCAGCCCCCCTTATCTCCTTTTCCTTAAAGGAAATATTAGACAAAGGGTCTTACCTTCTTTCCTCTCCCCTAAAGGAGTTCTTCCTAGAAACATCAATGGGATTACTCCCTTCCCTGGAAAGCTGGGAAAGACTCTGGACACCTTGCATGGGGCTGGACTGACTAATTCAGCTCCCATCCAGTGAACACCCATAAAAGACCCCATCCAGGGCCACCAGGCAGGCTTTTCCATTTCTAGGGAGCCCCGTCCCCACTCTCCTGCCTAATAGCAGGAACTCTCCCTTGTTTTTACTCTTAAGCTCTATAATAAAATCTTCCTAAACTTCACCCTCTCCTGGTGCAGAAAAGAATGCATTAAAAAATGCAGGAGGGCTGGAGGGATGGCTTAGAGGTTAAGGCATTTGCCTGCAAAGCCGAAGGACCCAGGTTCGATTCCCCAGGACCCACTTTTGCCAGATGCACAAGGGGGCACATGCGTCTGGAGTTCGTTGGCAGTGGCTGGAGGCCCTGGCGCGCCCATTCTCTCTCTCTCCCTCTTTCTCTGTCAAATCAATAAATTTAAAAAAAAAAATGCAGGAGCCTTACAAACCACAACATCTGCATCGGGATCAACACGGGCTCCTCTTGCCTCCCAGCAGCAGGTGCCCTAAAGCAGCACGAACATCTGGGTGTGAGGATATGAGAGGAGGCCCTTGGGAGATTTCATAGAGTAAGAAGGACACCTCATTTCCCAAGAGCCAGCCTTCAACAGGCCACTGCCAGCGCCGCAGGGCCCCCGAGTGGTCCAAAGGGTGAAGGAACAACAAATTGCAGAACTGAGAAGACAGATGGAGAGAAAGAGTGTCGGGTTAGACACAAGGTGAGAGGAAAGGAGTAAGGAGGAGTAGCTGATATTGACGAAGCCTCATGCAGCAAACACTGTTCCGAGTTCACGACAAACACAGTCCATTTAGGGTTGGCACGTCACTTCCTCCCTTACACAGAGTGGGGGGTGGGGGATGAAGGGACAAAACAGCAAGTAGCCAGTAACCTGCTACGGTGTACTGCCGAGAACGGCCAATCCAGGCTATTGAGCCAGGCACGATGATTTGGGCTTCGTTGTTCTCCAAACAGCGTGCCTACTGCATTCCGTAGATACTTGTGTGCGGGGCTGACAAGTTGCATCAATGACCGGTCTCTGCAGTGACTAAGAACTTGTAGCTTCGTGGAAGTGGAGAGCTTGGCCTTAAATATTCCAGTGTGTGGGCGAGAGTGCGCGTGTGTGTGGTGTGGTATTATATATGGTACATACATGTACGGGGGCAGCTGCGCGTCTGCGCACATGCGTGCAGAGACTAGAGGAGCACCCAGCGTCCCCTTCTCTATTGCTCACCCACATATATGCTTCCTTATGATGCGATCTCGTCCTCAACCCAGAGCTGCTGGGTTTTAGCCGGTGAGCCCCACAGATTCTCTGGTGTCCCCCTCCCCACAGACTGGGGTTACAGATGTGTGCGGCCACACCCTGCTTTCGATGTGTCTTGGGGAGAAGCCAGACCCTCCCCGACCTTTATGCTGAAGCAGCAAGTTCTCCTAACCGCCGCGCCATCTCCCCAGCCCTATGCCTGCTTCTTTCCCATAACAATGATCACAGCTCAGTGGTGTTCATTAAACAGCCTCATGTTCATGTATAACCTAAATGAAATCTGATTTCTAAAGGCCAAACTGTTACAGAGGAGCCAAGGAAGACGAGGAAAAGAATAATGGTTTCCCTCACAGAGTTCAGATAAGCCAGCCTGCTATTTGCTTCAGGGAACTATAGAACCCACTCTGACTATAAAATAGCTTTCTTGTGGCTGATGAGGAAATTTCCACACAGCTAACACTGGGAGGGATTGCAAATCAGAATAAATCAATCTTGCAGCCTTGGAACTTTCCAGACAGACTGCCAGTAACAGAATGTCCAAGAAAAGTAAAAATCTTCTTCAATAAGGATGTTTGTTGGTAACTTTTACACAGTTGAGACAGACATACTTAAAGACATACTTATTCATTTGGGCTCGTGGTCTCAGGTGGATCAGTTGATGGCTGCTTGGCCCAGGCTTTTGGGCAGAACATTATGGTAGTGGAAGCGTAAAAGGGTAGAAGAGGTTCTCACCCAGTGATGGACAGACAAGAGAGAGAGGGAGGAGAGAAGGGACACAGTGAAGGAAGGATGGAGGGAGGGCGAGAGGAAGAAACAGAGAGATACACAGATGGACAGAGGTGTGAAGAGGCTGGGAAAAACATATTCTCAAGAACTTGCCCCGTAGTGTCCAACCACTTCCCCCACGTAGGCCACGCTTCCTTAAGTTTCCAGAACCTTCCAAATTAGCACCACTAGCTGGGAACTCAGTATTCAACACATGAGCCTGTGGGAGACATTTCACATCACACCCAAACCACAGCAGGATGAATGCTCTTAAATACTAGCAGGCCCTAGAGATAAGCTTCGCAATTATTTAGAGTAGGATCCACCCCTAGCACTTGAATGTCATGTCTCCTCTTAACTGTGCTCTTCAGTTGTTTATGTCTTCTGATTTACAAGCTGCTCCTAGTGTCTGTCCCACTTCACACAGAAGTCTAAAGGAACAGAGGTCTGAGCTTAAAGATGCTTGGCCTGGGAACAAATAAGACTATAAGGACTGTTTAAAGTTTTAAATATCTTTATTTATTTATTTATTTGCATGCAGAGAGAGACAGATACACACACACACACACACACACACGTGAGAAAGAGACAGAGACAGAGACAGAGACAGAGAGGGAGAGAACAGGGGCACCAGAGCTTCTTGCTACTACAAATGGATTCCAGATGCGCGTGCCACTTTTACATGGGTATTAGGGAGTCAAACGTGGGCCATTAGGCTTTACAAGCAAGTGTCTTTAACCACGGAGCCATCTCTCTAGTCCAAGATTTTTTGAAGCTTAAAGAGAATTTAGTGTGCCTCATCAGAGGCACTGACAGAGCTCCAAAAAAAAAAAAAAAAAAGGACACTGCCAAATGACACAGGCTCCACGTCATCTGGCTCTGAAGATGCTTCAGTAGGAGACTATGTTGTGACACATAATTTCAATACATACCCTGTGACTTTCCAGAAAGCAGGGTTCAGTGGGGACAAGAGGCTTGAGGCTAGGATAACAATCCTAAAGGAAGACAGAGGTTGAGGCACCAAGAAGAAATCGTCATCTGTTTTACAACTTTGCAAACACTGAGTATCTAGCCTAGAATTCAGAAAGCAGCAAGTAAATTGTATAGGGATTGATTTGCATAGCATCAAGAGTGGTGGCGCACGCCTTTAAATCCCAGCACTCGGGAGGCAGAGGTAGGAGGATCCTTGTGAGTTCAAGGCCACCCTGAGACTACATAGTGAATTCCAGGTCAGCCTGCACTAGAGTGAAACCCTACCTCATAAAACCAATAATAATAATAAAGAGTGGAAAGAACAGAGTATCTACAAGAATTGTCCAGTGTATGTCATAGGTGTCCTATATTTGGAATCATAGCCCAGCTAACCTGTGGACCCAATGAGTTTTGATAGGAAGCAAAGTTATTGAAGGTTTAAAAAGAAATGCTGTCTCTACCTAAAAAACAACGATGTGGGTTTTTGCAGTGGTTTCAATCAGATGTCCTACATAAACTCTTGTGTTCTGAATGCTTGGCTCCCAGATGATGGCAATTTGGGAATTGGAACCTTGTTGGACAAGGTGTGTTGTTGGGGAGGGCTTAGGGGTATTGTAGCCAGCTCCCTTTTGCTAGAACTCAGCTCTCTCTCCTGCTGCTGGTTTCCACCTGCTGTGGCAGAGGTGACGTCCAGCCTCTGCTCGTGCCATGCTGTCCCCTGCCGTCACGGGGCTTCCCCTCGAGACTGTAAGCCATAAACAAAAAGGAAAAAAAAAACCACGTTCCTCTCATCAGTAGCTTTTGATCAAAAGTTTCATCCCAGCAACAAGCAGTTAACTACAGGGCTGGAGAGATGGCTTAGCGGTTAAGGAGTTTGCAAAGCCAAAGGACCCAGGTTGGAATCTCCAGGACCCATGTTAGCCAGATGCACAAGGGGGCGCACGCGTCTGGAGTTCATTTGCAGTGGCTGGAGCCCTGATGCCCCCATTCTCTCTCTCTCTCCCTCTCTTCCTCTCTGTCAAATAAATAAATAAAAATAAAAAATTATTTTAAAGGGTTAAAAAAAAGTTAAGTACAACAGTTTACTATATTGAAGGCATCAGATAACAACATGTTAACATAAAGAGTTATTACCAACACTTAACCTGAAGCTTACTGTGTAGGAGGCAAGTTCCAAACCTATAAAGTCACCGAGAAAGCCTTCTCTAAACCAAAAAACCAATGGGGATTAGGAGCAAGGGAGCTTTCTTTTGTAGGAAGCTAGTCAGGGACACCGGCCCAAAAGAACACACCCACCAACCTGCCCAGGCACCTGTCTTCTATCTCAGAGCAAAAGAATCGTGTTTCTTTGGGGGCGGGAGGTTTGTTTCATTGACTTGAATGCTCCGACTAGCATCCTTAGGGCACCAGTCAGTCCGCTGTCAGTGAAAGCGGAGCCCATGGAGTGAGCCTACACTTCACAGGCTGAGAGACAGTGAGGTCCGGACTCCCTGCCTAGGAATAGGAGACAGGCCATACAGAAAATAGTCCATTATCACCCGGCATGAAAGCGTGTTATTTACTACCTGTGGCTAAGTGGATAATTTCTTTTGGTAGTGGATTAAGAATAGCACAGAAGCAACCTGTCTCTTTAATGCTGGAGGAATCATGCCCCATACAATGGCAAATATGTCTTCTCTTTTCTTCTCACCCTAGGCCATGTGGGATTACCAAAGGCACAGAATGGGACATAAAAAAAGTAAAAGCAGGGAGGGAGAAATGGCTCAGCAGTGAAGATGATTGCCTGAGAAACCTAAGGACCCAGCTTCGATTCCCCAGGACCCACGTAAGCCAGATGCACAAGGTGGCACATGTGTCTGGAGTTCATTTGCAGTGGCTGGAGGCCCTGGTGCCCCCATTCTCTCTATCTGCCTCTCTCTCTCTCTCAAATAAATATATTTTTTAAAAGAGACTACTTTAGTCATGCGTGGTGGCACATGCCTTTAATCCTAGCACTCAGGAGGCGGAGGTAGGAGGATCGCCGTGAGTTCAAGGCCACCCTGAGACTACATAGTGAATTCCAGGTCAGCCTGAGCTAGAGTGAGACCCTACCTCGAAAAACCAAAAATAAATCAATAAATAAGTACAAAATAAGTAAAATAAGTAAATAAATTACTTTAAAATTAAAAAAAAATAAACGTAAAATGTCAGGATGGGGATGTGGTTCAGTGGGAAGGAGTTTTCCTAACCTGTGTGAGGAGGACTGGATTTAGTCCCCAGTGCTGCAAAAAGGAAATTAAAAAAAAAAAAAGAAGTTGTTTACTTGTACACTGATTAGACTATGCCAGAAGTTCCATTATTCTTTGTGGATTAATGTAACATAGTGATTACTCACAGACTGAAGCCTCATTTGTCTTGTGCAAGCAAAAGTAATCCCTCAAGGGGAGGGACAAAACAAACTGCTTCTCATTTTTATTATTTGAGAGAGAGAGAAAGAGAGAGAGAGGGAGGGAGGGAGAGAATGGGCATGCCAGGGCCTCCAGCCACTGCAAACTTACTCCAGACGTGTGCGCCCCCTTGTCTGAATGTGCGACATTGCGCGTCTGTGTCCCTGGAGATTCAAACATGAGTTCTTAAGATATCACAGGCAAATGCCTTAACCACTAAGCCACCTCTCCAGCCCCCAAACTGCCTCTTCTTCTTCTTCTTAGTTTATCATTTTTTTTTTAAACCAGAATCTTACAAGAGCTAGCTAAATTCTATTCAGAGATTTTCCCCTTCTGTTATAGTTGGGATCAGAAATATGCCTCGGGGTCCATATGCTGGAGTTCAGTGGCCATTGTGGGGAGGCTTGGAGCTCGCAGGAAGCAGGGCCTGGTTGGAGGAAGAAGGTCACTGGGGGGGGGGAGGCTCCTGGGCGGGGACATATTCCCACGTGCCCCCCTCTCTCCTTTCTTTCCTCTCTTCCTCTCTGCCTTGCTGGCTTTGTTCTACCACACTCTCTGTCGTGTACTTTCTCAACACTGGACCAAAAGAAAAGGGGCCAAGGGACCATGGACTCAAACCTCTGACCCACGAACCAAGTTAATCACCGCTCCTTTTATCTCGAACATTTTACCACCGTGCCACAAAGCTAACAGGCCACGTTAATAGAGTCTGTTCCTAAGACGAGAAATGGCCCCAAGCTGCCTTGTATGTGGCTTTGCCTTGTTAGGTAGGGCCAGGCCTACCTCAACTGCTTCCGATATATGACCCTCTGCTTTCCTTTCCTTCGCCCCTGCTTGCCCTTTTGCCATGTCCTCTGAGCCACGGGCACACATCTGTAGTATACACGGTTCGGTTCCTCTCCCAAAAGCCTCGGCATAAGGCGAGGCTGGGGGGGAAGTGGTCAAGTCCAATGAGGTAAACAGTTTTACCTGCAAGGGAACAGGGCAGGATGGGCTTCATGAGAACTGTTTATTCACTCCCCCAATATTTACTGAGGTGAGGGGCATCGAGAGGGGGTCTGAAGAGGCAGGAGGGGCAAATCCAGCATGCCATTTTGGCAGCGTTCCTTTCCAGCACTCAGAAGGCTCAGGCCCCGTGCTAATGAGGGGCTTCTGCAAGGTCACACTGGAGGACAGCGCAGCTGGGCTGTGGTCTGCACGCGCCCTCTAATGAAACTTTTCCAATCGCTCACTTAAGTCCTGGACCGTTCCGAACACTAAGGGTCATTCACAGCTTGGTGTGTAAACAGGCAGAGGGTTGGAAGTCACTGTCCCTAGTTTGCATCCATTTGGGGACCTGAGTCAGTCACCACATGTATCCAAAGAAGGAGGCGGACACTAGGTCGACTCAGTCCATTTGGCACTGAGTAGAAGGAAAAGAAGGACACACTTCCAAAACACCCGAGTGGCCAACAAACATGAAAGAGACGCCGATATTCATTCATCATCAGAGGAACGAAAATGCAATAGATTGCCAAAAAACAAAACAAAACAAAACAACACCACTGCCGGCAGGATGTGGTGCACTGGGAGCCCGTGAATTAAGCAGGAGTGAAGACTGCCATGACGCTCGGTTGTTGGCTTCTAGAAAGACTGAAAACGTACACACCTTGCGGCTCAGCTATTCCACCCACGGTCTTGTACCCTAAATAAACTTTCACACATACGCACAAGGAAAGACGTTTAAAAATATTCACAGCAGCACCCTTTCTGATAGGACCAAGCCAGAAGCCGCCTAAACAGCGAGAGGGCAATGTAGTTCACTCAGCCTCCCCTGTCCGTGGCTCAACCAACCACAGACCAAAGAACCACAGGTGTACCAAACATGTCCAGACTATTCATTATTCCCCAAACAACACCTGGGGGTTCTGAGTGTAGATGAGCCCACTATTGACGCTGGGACCCAGGATGAGCCACCCAGACCGCGAGCTCCCCTTTTGAAAATATGGACGTAAGACCTGTCTAAGGTCCCTTTCACACCCAAAGCCTCTGTTCCCTACTTTGTCCTCCCCGTCTCAGTTGGGGCTTGGAAACTGGCAATAGAAGGACCCACCAGGTCATATATAATCCAAATTGAGACTGTTATTTTTTTTCAAGGTAAGGTCTCACTCTAGCCTGAGCTGACCTGGAACTCACTCTGTAGTCTCAGGCTGGCCTTGAACTCACAGCCATCCTCCCTAATGCTGGGATTAAAGGCATGCATCACCATGCCCCGTTTCAAGTTGAGATTTTTGCTGTTGTTGTTGTTTTGTTTTGTTTTTCAAGGTAGGGTCTTTACTCTAGCCTAGGCTGACCTGGGATTCACTCTGTAGTCTCAGGGTGGCCTCGAACTCACAGCGATCCTCCTACTTCTGCCTCCCGAGTGCTGGGATTAAAAGTGTGCGCCACCATGCCCAGTTCCGAATTGAGATTTTAAAACTTTCTTTTACTTACTTTCCCAGAAAACATGATGTTATTTATTCTCCTGAGCACACTCAATGTATGTACTCATTTCCTAGGGCTGCCGTAACCAAGCACCCCTGGCTGGTTGGATTAGGCAACAGAAAAAGAAATGTGAGATGACGGTACTGGCGGGACTTCGGTCTGTCTCCTTGTGGAAGGCCGCTTTCTCCGCGTCTCTCCTCTGTGATAAGGCTAACAGTAGTAGCGGATGCGGCCTTACCCTAGTGACTTCACTTTATGTCCAAGTACAGTCACCTTCCCATGCGCTAGAGCTTAGAATTCCAATAAATGAGTTTTGGTGGGGACCTGGTTCAGCACCTAAGGGAGGGGGTGGATGACCAACTTGACTGATTAACTAATTTAAATTGATTAACTATACCTAAATTCCAAAACTATCTACTTATCACTAAAAGGTCAAGTGTTTTCATATGAAACTGGGGATAATTAGTATATAGGAGCGCTTCAAGTGGTATAAACAGATGGACCCTGTCTCAAAGGAAGTGGATAGCTTTCCTGAGGAAGATTCCCAAGTCTGTCCTCTGGCCTGCACACATATGTGCCCACACACATACCAGCCACACATACACATGTAAAAGCAACCACGTACACACACACGCACACACACACGTGCAACAAAGTGGTATAAACAAGTACTAACTATAGTCATTCATGCTATTAAAGCAATATGAATTCTTTCTGATGTTGAAATTGAATATGACTTTTCTTTCTAAAAAATTCATTCATGAGCTGGAGAGATGGCTAAGCGGTTAAGGCGCATGCCTGCAAAACCTAAGGACCCAGGTTCGAATCTCCAGGTCCCACGTAAGCCAGATGCACATGGTGGCGCATACGTCTGGAGTTTGCAGTGGCTGGAGGCCATGGCGCACCCATTCTCACTCTCTCTCCCTGTCTTTTATAAATAAATAAAAATAAATCTTTATAAAAAATCATTCATTCTTTTTCTAAATTTTTTTGTTTATTTATTTGAGAGTGACAGACAGAGAGAGAAAGAGACAGTTAGAGAGAGAGAGAGAAAATGGGCGCACCAGGGCCTCCAGCCACTACAAACGAACTCCAGACGTGCGCCCCCTTGTGCATCTGGCTAACGTGGGTCCTGGGGAATCAAGCCTCCAACCGGGGTCCTTAGGCTTCACAAGCAAGCGCTTAACCGCTAAGCCATCTCTCCAGCCCCCAAAATCATTCATTCTTTAAAAGTAATCTAGTTAGAAAAACTGACTTTGGTAGCCAAAATGGCATACATATAATTTCTCCAGAATATTCTTTCAATAAACAGTGTCAGTTCTGGAGCCAGTCCTCAGCAATGCACTGGGCACTGTACAATGTCCAATGGGCCAGTCGGCCAACTCCCGGCTGCTCAATTAATTTAGCGCGGTGAGTGACAGACTGAACTCTGCCGGCTGGCCCGGGGAAGTCTGGGTGTCTGCCAATGCACACTGAGCCTTCTTTCCCAGGCCTGTAGGTCACAGGCGAGAGAGCTAAGCCTCAGGGAAAAGCCATCAGAGGACACCAGGAATCGTGGAGACTGGCCACGTTGCAATAGTCAATAGGTTAAAAACCTAAAATGCCCCAATGTGAGTGGCTAAAGGACGCTGACCCTCTAAGTTACAGATGAGTCTAATTTTTAACTTGGAGGAGCTATGGTTTTGGCCAATCAACCCCCCACCCATTCCCCCACCGCCTTCACAGCAAAGGCAGGTTAGTACATTATCTGAGCAGGTCCCCAAAGAATAGGGATTGATAAGATATAATTTGAAAAATAAGAGAGAGAAGAAATGGGGGATATCAAATATCAAATACCCAATGTTAGATCCTGGCTTTAAAATAGGTATTTGAGGGCTGGAGGGATGGCTTAGTGCTTAAGGTGCTTGCCTGCTAAGCCAAAGGACCTCAGTTTGATTCCCCAGGACCCACGTAAGCCAGATGCACAAGGTGGTGCATGTGTCTGGAGTTCATTTACAGTGGCTGGATGCCCTGGCACGCCCATTTTCTCTCTCTTTCTCTCTCTCTTTCTCTGCCTTCATCTTTCTCTCTCAAATAAATAAACAAAAATAATTTAAAAAATAAAGTACAGCCGGGCATGGTGGCACATGACTTTAATCTCAGCACTCAGAAGGCAGAGGTAGGAGGATCACCATGAGTTTGAGGCCATCCTGAGACTACATAGTGAATTTCAGACAAAGGCCAGCAAAGGCCTGGCCTTCAGTGAAATCCAAGCAGACGCCTGTTCTTCAATGAACAGCCACTGAATCTATACCAACATTGTTGTCATGGTAGGCATTCAGCAGGGCACTCGTACCCGTTACCTTTGTCAAGAATACACTCTGGGTGGGCTGGAGAGATTGCTCAGTGGTTAAGGCATTTGCCTGCAAAGCCAAGGGACCCAGGTTCAATTCCCCAGGACCCACGTAAGCCATATGCACAAGGTGGCGCATGCGTCTGGAGTTTGTTTGCAGTGGCTGGAGGCCCTGATGCACCAATTCTATCTCTCTCCCTCTCTTCCTCTTTGTCTCTTTCAAATAAATAAATAAAACATTTAGGCAGGTGTGGTGGCGCACACCTTTAATCGTAGCACTCAGGAGGCAGAGGTAGGAGGATCACCATGAGTTCGAGGCCACCCTGAGACTACATAGTGAATTCCAGGTCAGCCTGGACTAGAGTAGTACCCTACCTCAAAAAAATAAAAATAAAAATAAGTAAAACATTTAAAAACAAAGAATAGACACTGGGGCAGTCAAGTCTGATGTAGTGGCCTCCTGGGAAACACACTGGTGACTCCTGGAAGCTACTCTGTTGATACCTTAAGTTCTTGCTATCAGTAAGTAGGAAAAAAAAAAAAAAAACCGGTAATAGATACATTACCAACGATGAGGCAGTGATGCTTCACATCTGTCACAAGCAAAATTATTCCCTGCGTAGCTCAGAATAAACTTCAAAAATTAGGGCTGGAGAGGTGGCTTAGCGGTTAAGCGCTTGCCTGTGAAGCCTAAGGACCTCGGTTTGAGGCTCGAGTCCCCAGGACCCACGTTAGCCAGATGCACAAGGGGGCGCACGCATCTGGAGTTCGTTTGCAGTGGCTGGAGGCCCTGGCACACCCATTCTCTCTCTGTGTCTCTCTCTCTTCCTCTTTCTCTGTCTCTCTTCAAATAATAAATAAAAATAAACAAAAATTTTTTTAAAAAATTAACTTATATTTTAAGTTGACCACATTTTATAGAATTACCCAAGCAATTCTTACATTTTTTTTAACCAAAGCAGCATCTACGCATGTATGAAATTAACATTAAACTTGTGTTACCATATGTGAAATGAGACACTTCAAAAGATTTTCCTATATGAAAACCTCCTTCACACACAAACACCCCAAATCAAGGCAGGTTTTACAACCGGTCCATACCGGATGCTGTCACTTTGCTGTTCCAGACGGGCTGACAGACTTCCTGTTTTTCACATGAGGTTTCTAGGCTGCAGCTAATTTAATTTCACTTTTAGGAAACTTTACAAATACCGACTTGTGCTACGGTGAAACATTCACTGTAGTCAAGGTGCTTAAAACAGCCGAACTTCAAACCAGAAAGTCTCAAGTCACGGGATTTGCCAAGGGGCTGTGAGAAAAAAGCATTCTAAAGAAGCCAGCAAAAACACTCATGGCTCTTAAAACAACATTGTGTTTCTGGAAAATTACAAGTGCATACTTTTTTTTTTTTTTTTTTTTGAATTCACTATGGAGTCTCACGGTGGCCTCGAACTCACAGTGATCCTCATACCTCTGCCTCCCAAGTGCTGGGATTAAAGGCGTGCGCCACCATGCCAGGCTCACATGCGTACTTTTATTTTCATTTTAGAGATGCTTTAGAGGAAGGTACCTTGATTTGCAGGGTGTTAACTTCTGTGTGGATGTATATACTGGGGTCACCACCTTCGGGAGCAGCCTGGCCACAGCCAACTCTCATTACACAGGGATGAGGAAGGTTCTGTGGAGTGTGGCAACATTTATTTCCATGTTTAAGGTGTGCATGATCACAACGACGGCAGCTTCATATATATGAAGTATTTAGAAAACGAATGAAAAGAACATAACCTTCAGTGGCCACCATTTGGGAGGAGAGGAAGTGAACGCCTTGTCGAGAGAAACAAACGTTTAAATAGGAGCGTTGTGGCACACGTCTTTAATCCCAGCAGTTAGGAGGCAGAGGTAGGAGGATCACGGTGAGCTCGAGGCCAGCCTGGAACTACAGAGTTCCAGGTCAGCTTGGGCTAGAGTGAGACCCGACCTCAGAAAACCAAAAAAAGAAAAAGAAAAAGAAAGTTTAAAAACATTTGCTGGA
The DNA here is from genome assembly GCA_036346955.1 of Dipus sagitta. Lineage (NCBI taxonomy): Eukaryota > Metazoa > Chordata > Mammalia > Rodentia > Dipodidae > Dipus > Dipus sagitta. Next base: position 49,145,145 of record CM070781.1, on the reverse strand, counting down.
ATCTATTTCTTTTTTAAAATATCATTTATTTATTATCTACTTATTTGTTTGCAAGGAGAGAGTGTGTGTGAGTTATGGGTACATCAGAATGAATTCCAGATGCACATACCATTTTGTACATCTGGCTTTTACAATGTACTGGGGAATTGAACCCAGGCTGTTAGGCTTTACAAACAAGTGCCTTTAACCCGTGAGCCATATCTCCAGCCCTGAAATCTATTTCTAAATAAAGAAGTAAAATAAAGGTCAGGAGTAAAATTGCAGAGTTAGCACTTGGTGACATGCAGGTGTAATGCTGCTTCAAATTGGAAACTGTTTCATATATATGTATAAATATATATGTTTAAAACATATATATATATATATATATATATATATATATATATATGCACACACATACTAAACTGAAATCTATAACATTGATTACATGTCTTTGCTTTTATTATAATAAATGTAGTTTGTGGGCTGGAGGGCTGGCTCAGAGGTTAAGGCACCTGCCTACAAAAACTAAGAACCTGGGTTCAATTCCCCAGTACCCACATACAGCCAGATGCACAAAGTGGCACATGCATCTGGAGTTCATTTACAGTAGCTAGAGGTCCTGGTATGCCCATTCTGTTTCTCTCTAAAAGAAATGTAGTTTGTAAAATATCTGATGGATAATTCTGTTAAGTGTATACAATGAATGTACATGAGGTGATTGGATATCTGTAAATGAACACAAATCATATGAATTCTGCCTGTATTTTCCTATATCTACACTTCCAACTAAAAAGTCACAGAAGTTAATGGAATAGAGAACACAAACATTACTGTGACTTGTCAAAGAAGAAGGCAGGACCTCCCTGAGGTAGAAAGGATGCAGAAGAAATGATTATTAGAAGAGAGCTGGGCATAGTGGCATACACCTTTAATCCTAGCACTAGGGAGGCAGAGGTAGGAGGATTGTAGTGAGTTCAAGGCCACCCTGACACTACATGGTGAATTCCAGGTCAATGTGGGCTAGAGTGAGACCATACCTCAAAAAACCAAAATAGTAACAATAATAATTATTATTAGAAGATGAGAGATGTAAGTTAGCCCAAGTTTTATTACTTTTAAAAAATATCTTATTTTTATTTATTTATTTGAGAGAGGGAAAGAGGCAGAGAAAGAGAGAGCAAAAAAGAGAAAATGGACACGCCAGGACTTCCAGCCACTGCAAACGAACTCCAGGTGCATCCGCCCCCTTATGCATCTGGCTTATGTGGGCCCTGGGGAATCGAACCGAGGTTCTTTGGCTTCACAGGCAAGCGCCTTAACCGCTGAGCCATCTCTCCAGCCCTTATTACTTCTTTAAAATTTATTTGAGCAAGAGAGGAAGAGAACAAGAGAAAGTATGGGAGGGCCAGGACCTCCTGCCCCTGCAAATGAGCTACGGATGCATGTATCACTTTGTACATCTGGCCTTACATGGGTACTGAGGAATCGAACCTGGGCCGATGGGCTTTTCAAGTGAGTACATTTAACCGCTGAAGCATCTCCCCAGCTTCACAGCATTTTGAAATGCGCTGAGCTGAACTAAAATACCAGTGACCTTTCTATTGAGTACCAGGGACTCCAAACAAGCAGCAGCAATCGTGTTCCCCATGACATCACTTTAAAGTTTTATTATTCAGAGCAAAATATCACTTCCAACATCCATGAGCCTCCCGAGTAGCCGGCCAAGGACAGTACATTACCAACAGAGACATGGGACGCCTGGGACGGGAAAGGCCTTGGTGTTTCTGAAAAAATAAAAGGCATCCACACTTTCTACTGTCTAATCACTAGCTGTCTAAAATGGCCTTGGGCCAGAAAGGTCTCTGATTACTCTCCAAGCACAAAGAAAGCCTTCAGGATTCTGATATTGTCACTCTAGTTTGTCACTTCTGAAGGAAGACATTCCAAAGATAAGGCATCACATTGGCACTGAAGACTTTGGATGGCACCTGGCACCTCCGTTCCCATTCAGGTTTCCAGGAGGAGGGAAGGAAGGACTTGCTTAGCTTGTGTGGAGATGCAGACAGCACTTAAAGGAAGGGACGATGGCTGGGTTCTGGAAACACAAGACCAGGTTCCCCACTCGCAAAAACTGCATGGGGCCACTTTGGCTATCATACAAAGTCTTTATTTGTAGGATATGAACGAGCGTTTTCATTATCTAATAAAGCCCTCAGAAGCCTCAACCCAAAAGCAACGCAAAAATGCAAATTAATACAGTGTCATGAATCTGCACAGCAACTTCTCCACTCAGTGCCTCTTTGAGTCCCTACCATGTCCCCAAGGACCCACAGAAGGCATGACCACCTTCTGTCACTCCAGGGAATGGAAACTAACAATTGTGTCCATGACAGGTTAGCTTGATTGCCCACTAAACCCAAAACACCTAACTCACTCCTACCAGTCTTCGTGGACAGAAATGTAATGCAAACAACAAATGTCATTTAAAAACTCCTAGTCTTCACGTTGAAAAAGAAAATAGAGCCCAGAAAAACTCATCCTTTGATGGTATGTTTTTATAAAGACAGGTATCCCAGACATGAACTGTAGCATCAATATAATAAAAGCTTTGGAAATTTCACATTTTTAAGTTATGTCTTTGAATCCTTGTCTGTATTTTCACTTACAGGACATTTTAATGGGTTCTAACCATGTCAGTGTTTGGCAGTCGCTTGTGGCTCAAGGCCACCATACTGGGATAGTGCAGTTAGACACCACTTATATGCCCAAGAGCAATGAGACGATCCCGCAGGTCCCTGAGCTGACAGCTCACCTCAGAGCAGGTGGTCGGGAGAGGCACACTCCTAAGTGCGCCGTGGCTCTTTGCTGGACAGATTCATGTAAGCCAGAAAGCTCCCTCCTCTATGATGGTTTCACTGACTCTGTCATTTTCTCCACCCTCATCCCAGCCACTGCTTTACATTTTTCCTCAGGGGCACATCACTTACTTTTTCATTGGTGTATTGCTGATCTTCCCATCCCTGTACTTGAAGCTCCCTAACACCAGAGCCAGCCTGTATCTTTCTTTACTATGCTTGGAACAGAAGCCAGCCAATCCACGCTGGTTGCATTAACAAACCGCTGTAGTCATGGGGCACAGAGTCTCCTCCCTACCAACTAGGAGATGTGTTTACCACAGAACGATGTCAGGTGGAAATTAGTTTCCCAGGCTAATTCCTCGAAGACTACCAAGCCTATAATGGAGCCAAAACCTAGGAGGAAATACTAGCATATGACAAGGTCAACAAATGATTTAGTGCACAAGAGCTCCTCAAAGGTCCAGTGCATGGTAATCAGATTTGCTTTCCTTAATGATTCCATAACCCAACAAATGGACAAGCCTTCAGTAAGAATGAGGGAATCTCATCTAGGGAAAAATAACAATCAATTCCAGCTATGTCATGGGTTAGATAATCCTTTATGGGCTATCATGGGTATCTAGGCAATGGTTAGGATAGTATTAAGATATTGCAAATGGGATGGAGAGATGACTTAGCAGCTAAGGTGCTTGCCTGTGAAGCCTAAGAACTCATGTTCAAATCTCCAGGTCCCACATAGCCAGATGCAGTGATACAAGCATGCAATGTCGCACATGCACACAAGGGGGCGCATACATCTGGAGTTCGTTCACAGCAGGCTGAAGGTCCTGGCAGACCCATTCTCTCCTTCTCCCTCTCTCAAAATAAAAATAATAAAAAAATAGCCAGGCGTGGTGGTGCATGCCTTTAATCCCAGCACTCGGGAGGCAGAGGTAGGAGGATCGCCGAGAGTTCGAGGCCACCCTGAGACGACATAGTGAATTCCAGGTCAGCCTGAGCTAGAGTGAGACCCTACCTCGAAAAACCAAAAAATAATAATAATAATAATAATAATAATAATATATTAAAACAAAGATGTCGCAAGTGACTTTTTTCTTTAAATATTTTATTTATTTGAGAGAAATAAAGAATGGGCACAACAGGGCCTCTAGCCACTGCAAGCAAACTCTAGATGCATGTGCAATCTTGTGCATCTGTCTTACATGGGTACTGGAGAATAGAACCTGGGTCCTTAGGCTTCACAGGCAAGTGCTTTAATCACTAAGCCACCTCTCCACCCTGCAAGTGACTTTTCTTGCAATCTTTCTGATCCCTTAATTTGAATTAGGTGCTATGTTATGTGTGTGTGTGTATACACATATGTAGAGATATACAGATATAGAGACAGAGAGTATAGATATAATGTCTATATGTCTACATCTATATCTATACCTATATGTCTTAGGAAAGAATGCTCTGGTATGAAGCACTGAAAATTCAACTCAAAGAGGATGAAACCAAGAGCAGAATTTTGTTCTAAAGATTCCGAGTTCCTTGGCTGGACCTTGGAAAGAGCTCTAGCTGACACCTTCTGGGCTCCTCTTCAGCGCTCACACCTGTATGGGAGTCATTTTCTCCCATGCCATTGCTGTGGCTTCTCCATTCCCCCAGGCCTACGGTGAGAGCTGTGGACATTCACGGCACCCACACGTCCGTCTTGTGTCTAGCTGTGGTTTGGACATGGTTTGGGTAATTCTGAAGGAGTCGTCGTGATTGCAGGCTTGGTCCAGAGGGTGGCGATACTGGGGAGTAGTGAAACCTTTAAGGCATGGAGTCTGGCGGGAAGGTGGAAGGTTATCAGAAGTGTGAGGCCCTCTGAGTTCTCGCGAGAGAGCTGTTATTAAAGGCCACATTTCTGCGGCTGGGGAGGTGGCTCCATTGGTGAAGAGCTCGTTGCACAAGCACGCAGGCCTGAGTTTGCAAGCCCAGCACCCACATAAACACTGGGCAGGGTAGCAGGTGCCTGTATTCCCAGTACTGAGGAGGAGGAGGAAACAAGAGACTTGCTGGGTTTTCAAACTTGAGCTCCAGCTTCCCTGACTCAAAAATGAATAAATTTTTTAAAAAAGACAGAACTCAGAGAGCGACTGAAGAACAACCTCTGGCATCTACATGCACACGCATGCACACATGCACACTCACACATGCACACGCATGCACACATGCACCTGCACACAGATACATTACACACACCACATATACATACGCGTGCAAAAAAAAGAATAGATGGCCCATCCTGCTTTCTCTGCTCTGCATGCATGTGTACAGGGTGCACATATCTGTACATGTGCATACACCATCACACACACACACACACACACACACACATGCATAACAAATCCCTGAAGACAGTTATTGTCTCTGCTTGGCAGACACTCTCTCCTGGGCCCAGCATGGGGTCAATTTGCACTGGCAAACCCCCATGCGGGTGATGGAGTGCAAGAGCTGATTTCTAGAACAGGAGGTGTCAGGGAAATGACCCCCCCCACACACACAGTGCAGTCAATTGCTGTTCCCCATAACTCCTGTCCTTGCCTTTCATTCATCCATCACACGTGAGCATAACTTCCTGTTTAAGGCTTTCCTATCATCTTACGTCATGTATTAAGGAACATCGAATATGTGTTTTCTTCTAGTCTCCTCTCTTATCTCCTTACCAAGTGAAATTTCTGACACACAAATGACTTTTTGTTTTTTGAGGTAGGGTCTCACTCTAGCTCAGGCTAACCTGGAATTCACTCTGTAGCCTCTGAGTGGCCTCAAACTCACGGCGATCCCCCTACCTCTGCCTCCTGAGTGCTAGGATTAAAGGCGTGTGCCACCATGCCTGGCTACAAATGACTTTTTAAAAATACTTTGTTTTTAAAAAATATTTTGTTTTATTTATTTAAGAGAGGGAAAGAGGCAGATAGGAAGACAAAGAGAGAGAAAGAGAATGGGCACGCCACGGCCTTCAGCCTCTGCAAATAAACTCCAGATGCATGTGCCACCTTGTGCATCTGGTTTATGTGGGTCCTGAAGATTTGAACCTGGGTCCTTTGGCTTTTCAGGTAAGTGCCTTAACCACTAAGTCATTTCTCCAGCCCATAGATGACTTTTTAAAAATTTATTTATTTATTTCCAAGGTGTGTGTGGGAGAGAGCGAGAGAGAGAGAAAGATATTGAGGGAATGGGCACGCCAGGGCTTCTAGCAAATGCAGTCCAGAAGCCTGTGCCATTTTATGCATCTTTATGCAATCAGATCTGGGTCGTTAGGCTTTGCAGGCAAGTGTCTTAACTGCTGAGCTCAGGGTAGCCTCCAAGTCACTGTGTGACTGAAGATGCCCTTGAACCTCTTTTTTTTTTTTTTTTTTTTTTTTTTTTTGAGGTAGGATCTCACTCTATCCCAGAATGACCTGGAATTCGCTACATAGTCTCAGGGTGGCCTCGAACTCACAGCGATCCTCCTACCTCTGCCTCCCTAGTGCTGGGATTAAAGGCCTGCGCCACCACGGCCGGCTGCCCTTGAACTTCTGCTCCTCCTGCCTCCACCTCCCCAGTTCTTGGATTATGGACTTGTGCCACCATGCCCAGCTTGTGCAGTACTGAAGATCCAACCCAGGGCTTCTTCGTGCATACTAGGCAAACACTCTCCCAACTGAGCTACATCCTCAGACCCCTTAGTATATTTCCATTAAACAAATGAAACTAAAATAAAATTCCAGGGGCTGGGGAGATTGCTCAGTGGTTATAGGTGCTCGCTTGCAAAGCTTAATGGCCTTGGTTTGATTCCCCAATACCACGTAGAACCAAATGTACCAAGTGGCACATGTGTCTGGAGTTCATTTGCAGTGGTAGGAGGCCCTGGTGCATTCATGCTCGCTCGCTCTCTCTCTCTCTCTCTCTCTCTGCCTCTTTCTCGCTCTCTGACAAATAACTAACTAAATAAAAATATAAATGCAATTCCAAAATGAAAGCATATAGCAAAAGCAAATTTAATGAAGAACGAACAACAGATGAAAACTCTGTGACTCCGAGGATGACCCCTCCTCCCTTAGAGTCAGGCAAACACCCAGAACAAATCAGTTGGGGATCTAGGACTGCAGACCATAAAACCTGTTCATTCCTCACCCAAACTACCTTGCACGAATGACGCCCCGCACACAAGCTCGCTAGGGTTCCCCCCGCGGGAAGCCAGGCTGTGGGCGGCAACTCGACAGCAGACATCCTATCGAGAAAAGTGATAGGGCTCCTAGAAACATCTGCAAAGTGAGCCTTCAAGTAACAAAAGCAGCAAGGGAGCCGCGAGGGACGAGGGCAGCATCGTGTTTACGGATCCACAAAAGGCCGGAGAGCGCTTTCACTTCCAAGTGACCCAGTTCCGCTGGCAGATGAAACCCTGCTTCACAGGGCGCTCCCGGACTGAGAGGACATTTCTAAATGCTGCACTGTCCCAGAGATGACAAACGTTAACTCGCTTCCTCCTCGAGCAGAAAGTAAAACATCTCCAATCTGTTAGTGAAACTAAGGTACAACGCTGGGCAAAAATTAAAATGATTTGCCAGAATCTGGTCTACGAGGTATGTCTGTATATTTAAACTCAAATGAAAATGAGTAAGTTATAATTGCATGTTCCTTAAAAAGCACTTATTGTATATTGTTTGTCCCATCCTTATTCTCATTTTAAAGATAAGGAAGGCGCCTACAGAAATGACTCAGCAGTTAAGCCTAATGACCCAGGTTCGATTCCCCAGTATCTACGTAAAGCCAGATGCACAAAATGGTGCATGCATTTGGAGTTCATCTGCAGCAGCTAAAGGCCCTAGCATGCCAATACTGACTCTCTCCCTCTCACACACATTTAAAAAAAAGTTTTTTTTTTTAAATATAAAGAAAGGGCTGGAGAGATGGCCCAGTACCCATGTAAGCCAGATACACAAGGTGGCACATGCATCTGGAATTCGCTTGCAGTGGCTGGAGGCTCTGGTGTGCCCATTCTCTCTCTCTCTCTGCTTGTAAATAAATTTTTAAAATGTTTAAAAACTCTCTTTGTGTGTGTGTCACTAATAAATAAATAAATAAATAATAAATTTAAAAAGTGGGGGCTGGAGAGATGGCTTAGCAGTTAAGGTGCTTACCCATGAAGCCTAAGGATCCAGGTTCGATTCTCCAGGTCCCACATAAGCCAGATGCACAAGGTGCTGCATGTATCTGAAGTTCATTTGCAGCAGCTACAGGCTCTGGCATGCCCATTCTCTCTCTTTCTCTCTCTCTCTCTCTCTCTATCTATCTACCTATCTATCTCTTTCTCTCTCTCTGTCTGTCTCTAATAAGTAAATCAATAAAAAATTTTAAAATGTTAAAAAAAAACAGTATGTCTATTGCCAACACAATCTGCAGTCACCTACTCTCCTAGCGACACAACATTGTAGAAGATATTAAGCTTGATTTTCTATTCTTTACCTATCGAATGGGTAAACTAGCACAGGGCTGTCTTAAGGGTTAAATGAGAGGAAGGCTTTTGGAAGAACAAATCCAATTTCTCTGTCTTGAAGGAGTGCTCAGTCCATGAGAGGGACAGAGGCATCAAAAGTAACTTGCATGCAAGCAACAGGAGAGAGGAATGTACGGTGTATAGGAAAAAAACTGGAATGGAATTTTGAAGTATCCAGGGGAATTGGATCCAGGACACCTGCTGATCCCAAGTCCCCAGATGGCCAAGTCTCCTTTATAAAAAGAAGTGGTATTTTCATGTAGCCCGCACATCCTCCCATACACTGTAATTCAGTAGATTACTTATAATATTGCGTACAACACAATGGCTATGAAATAGTTATTATACTGTAGTGTGTAGGGAATGACGACAAGAAAACAAGTCTATGTATGTTCAGTACGGGTGTAATTTTTGTCCCTGGCATTTTTCAACCCATGGTTGAATCCTCAGTGTGGAACTGGTGGGTATGGAAGGCTGTCTGTCCAAGTGGAGTCAGTGAGGACAAAATGATGCAAGGACAGACAGGAGCAGGGATGGCATGGTCTACTCCAGAACCTCCAAGAATGTGGTATTAGTAGAAAAGAAACAGGGTGCAGACAACGTCAAGAAAGGGTCTGAAGAGGTGGGGGAGTAAGATCAAGTCCCCCTGAGGAACGTGGGCTTCATGCTGTGTTACACTGCCACAGGGGAATTTCAAGACTGTGGTGTGAATTTCAGCCAGAGTCAGGAGGAAGACAGACAAGACTGAAGAAAAGGAGAGCAGACGAGACAATGAGGACCGGAATTAGTGACACGGCAGCCCCCAGAGGGAGGAGAAATACAGAGGTAAAGAGCTACAAGGCAAAACCTGGAGACATGCTAAGTGACTGGCTGGCAGACAGGACAGAACAAGAAGGAAAGTCCCAGCTAGGGAGACGCTCACGTGATCTGGGCGCCTCTGCCGGGGAACCAAGGAGGCTCTTTGGGTCTTAAGGAGAAAGGTCAGGTCAGTTTTTGCATGCAGCGAATTTTGTAATGCTTGTGGGGCTAATTATGTCCAGTGATAATCTACATAAAGAGGGGGGAGTGGGAGGAGAGACTGGGATGGAAACACACATGCGACAGTCCTAAGCAGGGGTGACAGTTGGCATTTCCAGAACAACTGAAACCAGGTTAAGGACAGTGTTGCAATTACTTTCAAACTGCTCATACAAAACACCTGGCCAAAAGCAGCTGCTGGGAGGAGAGCGTTTATTTTGGCTTACAATCTCAAAAGGAAGCTTCAACGTGGCACGAACAGAGGCTGGGCATCACATCTTGCCACAGCCGCTTGCCAGAAGCAGCAAGAGTTAGCTAACTCTGGCAAGGGGGGGGGGGTCTGACACTAACACCCCAAAGCCTGCCCGCAATAACACTCTTCCTCCAGCAAGGCTCCACCTCCCAAATTGCCACCAGCTGGGGACTAAGCATTGAAAACAATCAGCTGTGGGGGACATGTTATTCAAACTAGCATGGACAGCCTGTGAAGAAGACGGCCTTGGGAAGAGCCAGGAAGGACAGCAACTTGAGCCGGGCGTGGTGGCGCACGCCTTTAATCCCAGCACTCGGGAGGCAGAGGCAGGAGGATCGCCGTGAATCCGAGGCCAGCCTGGGACTGCAGTGGATTCCAGATCAGCCTGAGCTAGAGTGAGACCCTACCTCGCAAAACCAAAATAAATAAATAAATAAAATTATCTGCTCAGTGGAACGGAACCCATAGCTAGAGCTGGGAAACAAGTCAGAACCATATCCAATACTGAGCCTGTTCTCCATTATCAAGCTCCCACCAATCGTGGGCTACAAACCGGCCTAAACCTATTAAATTCTCTCTAAAAAAAATAATGGTTATCCTATTTATCTGGCACTAACTTTACTCTCCATTGGAGAATCTGCTTCTCTTTTTCAGATAGATGCAGATCCTAAGGAGAGAACCACCCCATCATACCTCAAAAGGGCTCCAGCAGAAACTAAGAATAATTGGGGAAACAAGCAAGAATGCTGTTTTCTTTGAGAACCTGGTACCAGCACAAGAGCAAAGGAGATAGACACAGAGAACACTCAACTCCAACCAAACCAGAAATCCAGAGACACAGAGGCTCCCAAGACCCCATCACTGAAGCAGACCTAAAATGAACCCAACATGGCTCAGGGGAATTTGTGGAAGAGGGGGCGGAAAGAATGTCAGAGGCACACGTTGGGTCATGATACACACAGACATTTCCTCCTACCAAAAACAGATGGCCAACCCCACATATACCCCAACAAGGAGGGTCCCTGTGGAGGGGGGAGGACAGGGAGGAGGCTAACAATGGTACCAACTTGACTGTATTCACTGAGTACAAAACTAAAAAAAAAAAGGAAGAAAAGAAAGAAAGACATTGTAGAGAGGAACAGGAGACATGCGACAAAGCTTGGGATATGCGATTTCAGCGGGCCAGCACTGGCAGAACCTCTCCAACAGCTGTAGAGTCAGGAAAGTTGTGAGAAAGTGACCACCCCCTGGCCATTGCCAAAACCCCCAATACTCATCCTACAGGAAGAAAATGGGGAATGTAGTCCACATGGCTCCCGACCAAAGCCCCAGCCACTCATGAGGACTCGCGCATGTGGCCAGCACGGGGCCGGGCTGACGGCTCACAGCATCAGCCTACAACGGCCGTGGAGGAAAATTGTGACGGATCTCACTGGACATGTACAAGGTCACATGCAAAGTGGCTGGGCAGCTCCTGGGTCCATGAACATCAGCAGGAGGGGCAGGAAAGAGGAGAGGAACGGGAGGGGACATGAACTTGTGGGTATTGGCGCGGGCGGACAGAGGAGCAAAGTGGGGAACCTGTGATGCTCAGTCCTTAGTGTCCCCTCTGGGCCTTGTCCTCCAGAGAACCACGACGCTAGGCATTCCATGATGGGTTAGAGCCTCGAGGGACGCGGTTTAAGGGTGAAGGGCAGGACTCCACGCCATCAGAGAGGACGGGGAATTTACTCACTCTCCATGCCCTCCCACACGCTCCTGCCCCTCCCTGAATTCGGAGTTGCTGCAGTCTGTCTGCTTAACACTGACTTCTTTGTTTAGGTCTCCAAGGCCAATAAAATAGCCACTTCATGTTCTGCAAGTGAAAGGTCATGTATGTCAGCAAAGACAACCATTGCCCTAATTTCACTGCTTCTCTAAACAATTTGAATACAATAAAAAAAAATGAGGGTATGCTACAAATGCTAAGCAGTCTTAGCTTAGAGAGTCAAGCAGGAAAGAGAAGTTATATCAAATATAAGTTAGCTAAGTATGGTGGCACATGCCTGTGATTTCAGCAACCAGGAGGCAGGAGGATTGTGAATTTAAAGACACTCTGAGGTACATAGCTCCTGTCTCAGAAAGAAAGAGAGAGGGATGGAGAAGATGGCTTAGCGGTTAAGGTGCTCTCCTGCAAAGCCAAAGGACCCCAGTTCGATTCTCCAGGACCCACGTAAGCCAGATGCACAAGGAGGTGCATGCATCTGGAGTTCGTTTGCAGTGGCTGGAGGCCCTGGCACACCCATTCTCTCTCTACCTCTTTATCTCTCTCTCTCTCTCTCAAATAAATAAATAAATAAATAAAGAGAGGGGGGAGGAAAAGAAAAGAAAAATACAAGGACTGGGGGCGGGGGAGTTACTCACTGGTACAGTGTTTGCCCTAGCATGCAAAGTTCCTTGGTTCAATTCCCAGCACTGCAAAAGAAAATATAAAAGTAAAACTATATCATGGATAAATAGATACTATTTAAAATAAAGCAATCAGAAAAACCTTTGTCTCCAGAATCTACTCTTGGGCTGGCTTTTCTTCAGCGAGTATATCAGGGTCCTACATATGTAACCTTTTGCTCCGGCTCCTCTGTTTCAGCTCCACAGACGGAGCCAACAAAGGCCATATGCAGCCCACAGCAGATTTTTCTCAGCCTAAGTGCTGACAATATTTTTTGTACATTTAAAAAAATTAAATTTATTTATTTATGAGAGAGAGAGAGACAGATAGGGAGAAAGTGGGAGAATGGGCACACCAAGGCCTCTAGCCACTGCAATCAAACTTCAGACGTGTGTGCCACCTTGTGCATCTGGCTTAAGTGGCTACTGGGGAATCGAACCTGGATCCTTAGGCTTCATAGGCAAGTGCCTTAACCACTAAGCCACCTCTCCAGTCCTTTTTTTGTACATTTTTAAAGGGTTGTAACAATCCAAGAGTCACCATGTGTGGCCTGAGAAGCCTAAATTACTCCCTGTCTTGCCTGTTAAGACAGTTTGTCAGCCCTAAAGAGTGCCCAGAAGCAGAGATGTTTCTGAGGCCACATGCCGTCTGTAGCGGAGCTCAGACAATTCCATCCGTCAGGGCTCTGAGAGGGCACTCATAACCGTCATCCGTAGTGCCGTCATACATCACCCTGCCCATCCACCCCAAATGGTGGCAGGGCATACCCACTTCAGTCAAACCATCCGTGGTAAAGCTAAAACCCTAAAAATATGTTTCAAATGTTAATCCAGGTTAAAATCTCATACACAACCCGTTCACCTAACCTTTGGTCAAGTTATATATAATCATCAAAGTCAACTTAAAACTGCCAAGAAAAATTCAAGTGGGAATATTTTTACAGAAAAAGTTCCATATTAATCAGTCTAGTCTCCATTTTTACTCTCTGCTCTGAATGGCCATTCATTTAAAAACTCCTCTTGTGATGGGCATTTGGGATCACTCACTGAGGATGGAGAGTGATAATTTATCTGTCCTTATGAATCATAACACAAGCCTGGTCATCTCCTCGGACATTTCTCAGTGCCTGTGGCTAGAGCTGACCCCAGCCACAACAACGCCTTGAATAATACCACAAATCTAAAAGGCAAGAAGCCCAAACCAGAATACAAATGCTAGTTCTATATTGTGCTATTTTACCATGGCAAAATAAAATAGATTTTAGAAATCTAATCCAATATTTTTCATAGAAATCCTAGGATATCATCTTAAATAACAGAACTCAAGTATAATGTCTTGAGTGTTCTATGTCCTATCAAAAATGGCTCATATAAGTTCTTTTCTTTTTTGAATATATATACATATATGTTCAATATATATTGTTTGTTTGTTTTATTTATTTATTTGAGAGCGACAGACAGAGAGAGAAAGAGGCAGAGAGAGAGAGAGACAGAATGGGCGTACCAGAGCCTCCAGCCACTGCAAACGAACTCCAGACGCATGTGCTCCCTTGTGCATCTGGCTAATGTGGGTCCTGGGGATTCGAGCCTCGAACCGGGGTCCTTAGGCCTCACAGGCAAAAGCTTAACTTCTAAGCCATCTCTCCAGCCCTCTTTTTGTTTTTTTGATTTAATGAGGTAGGGTCTCACTGTAGCTCAGGCTGACCTGGAACTCACTATATAGTCTCAGGCTGGCCTCAGACTGACAGCGATCCTCCTACCTCTGCCTCTCAAGTGCTGGGATTAAAGGTGTGTGCCACCACGCCCGGCTGATTTCATCTTTTTATTCCTCAAATTATATTAAGCTCTTTTCTGCTTATATGTCTGACCCTCCGCCTGGAATGTCCCAATGCCCCGCCTACCCTCAGGTCTCAGTTTAAACCTTGTCTCTTCAAAGTAGCCTCAGCTGACCAAAGGTGTCAGTGCCCACTTGAGGCTTCCATTGTGAACCCCATGGTAACGTTCTTCAGATGTTTCTTGTTAAATTCATGATTTTTTCTCTATTGTCTTTTTCTTCTACTACCTTGAGAGTAGAGACCTGGCCAGTCTTTGTACTTCCATAGGCCCAACCTATAGAGGCTCCAGGAATTTACTTTTTAACAAGCACTCGATACATGAGTGGAAAAGAAGGCAAGCCCCAGTCTTTCCAAAGCCTTACCTTACCCATCTGGTCTAAAATCGTGTCTTCCCTTTACAACTTCACAACATTAATTCCATTCATACTGTCTTGCAACATCTCTTATGCTGCTGTTTTGAATTAGTATATGATTTAGTTGCTTTACTGGTGTAATTATCAATCACAAACACAAGATAAGAACCTCCTTTAGCAGAATGAATATAAACAGGAAACCCAAAGATGGTTTTATCAGTAAGTTAGTGGGCTGGGGGTATAGCTCAGCAGTAGTGTTTGCTTCTATGCATAAGACACTGGGTTTGATCCTGAGCCCTGCCGAAGACAAGGAGAAGGAAGGGAAGTAGAGGTGGACTTTTTTTTGTTTGTTTGTTTTTTCGAGGTAGGGTCTCACTCTAGTCCAGGCTGACCCAGAACTCATTATGTAGTCTCAGGGTGGCCTCAAACTCACAGCCATCCACCTACCTCTGCCTCCCGAGTGCTGGGATTAAAGGCATGCACCACCATGCCCAGCTTTTTAGATTAAAAAAAAAATTTTTTTTAGAGGTGGAATTTTTATATGAGTGTTTTACCTCAATGAGATATTGACATTTCTGTCATTTATACAGCTGCCCAGATCATTAAATATAAGACAATAAGGGATACATTCCCTACAGGACATATAACAGTGTTAAGCATTACTGTATCCAGCCAAAGTGCTATTGACATTAAAAAATTGATGAAAAGAGAATCATACAAGTGTGTAATTTGTTCTAAGATTACAATATAATTTAGGTAAGAAAGGATCCGAGCAGACAGACCTAATGTAGCTTGAGAAATGTACATTTTTTTTCAGAATTTTGTTTTTAGAAAGACAGGTATTAAAATTCATATTATGTCCTAAATACGTCCGCCACCATTGCTAATAAGGGTCTGGTGTCCTAGTTACTACTGACTCAACAGTGGGTGTCTTTAAAAGTAATAAATATTTTAAATCTTGTCACTTTGACTTTGCCACTGAAGCCATCTGTTGATGAGAGAGGGGCATGAGTTTGGTAACTCTATCTTCTGGAAAGCCGACCTTCCTAAAGGGTTGGCAAGATACTGCCACTTACCACACACAGCATGTGTGGTTCTTGAGCTCAAAGGAGTCTCCTTAAACTGGGAATCACTCTTTATTATCAGACTGCCAAACAAGAGTTCTTGACCACCCACACACTGAGTATGCACACGTGCGTCTCTCTCTGTGTGTACTTTAATAACACTGTAAAATCAAGTTAAATATGTAGGACTTCTTAGGCAGCAATGACATCTGATCTTTGGATTTATGTCACAAACACTTTTAGGACAAGTAAAAATCTGATACAATTTAATACTGGATCAAGTGTCTGGATACAAATAATGCATTTAGAACTGCTTATACCATTTCTAGGGGAAATAGCATTTTATGGGCAAGAATACATGGTCTCATTTCTGGAGGCAAGCCAATGTGAACATTTCGAGAGCATTCCTTTCAGTTTTTTTTTTCTTAACCATCATTTCATTTAATGTCATTCTGGGAAGCAATGAAACTCAGCTAATGATACAAACTATAAGTTGCTGGGAAATGGTGTCTCTAGGACTCAGTTTTCTTATCCTGTCACATATCACGCCTCAAATCACTCTTCCAGAGCTCAAGCTCCAATTATTTAAAGTGTTAAATTCGTCAAAAGGGCAACCTCCAGAGCTTGCTGTTGTTGGGGAAAAAATGAGCTTGATGTTGTCATTTATACTGAGGTCTTTACATTTTTAAGCAAGAGAATGGAGATTAACAGAAAATAATTCCTAAGCCAGGTATGGTGGCATATACTTAGAATTCTAGTACATAGGAGGCTGAGGCAGGAGGATCACCATGAGTCCAAACCAGCTAGGGCTATATAGGGTGTATATATCAAGCCAGGAATGGCTACATACTAGAATTGTAGTGGCTAGAGGCCCTGGCACACCCATTCTCTTTCTCTCTTTCTCTCTTTCTCTCTCTCTCTCTCTCTCTCTGTTTCAAATAAATAAATAATTTTTTAAAAAACCAACCCCCCCACAAAATAGCATTATGGGGGGTTAGATAGAAATTTGGTTTTGACCAACATGACATACACAATTATTGGCCAGAAGACACAGACAAATACCCTTTGGGTGGGAGTGGGGTAGGGTGATATGGGGTAATGATTTAAACATAACACATTTAAAAATATACTTTTGGGGGGCTGGAGAGATGGCTTAGCGGTTAAGATGTTTGCCTACAAAGCCAAAGGATCCCGGTTCGATTCTCCAGCACCTACGTAAGCCAGATGCACAAGGTGGCATATGCATCTGGAGTTCGTCTGCAGTGGCTGGAGGCCCTGGTGTGCCCATTCTCTCTCCCTCCCTCTCAAATAAATAAAATATATTTTTAAAAATATATATACTTTTGGCTGGACATCATGGCACATGCCTTTAATCCCAGCTCTCGGGAGGCAGAGGTAGGAGCATGGCTGTGGGTTCGAGGCCAGCCTGGGACTACAGAATGAGTTCAAGTTCGGCCGGGGCTAGAGTGAAACCCTGCCTTGAGAAACCAAAAGAAAAAAAAATTAATACTAAAAATATACTTTGAACCTTCCTTCCACAAATAAACTCAGAAGGATAACATCTTTCCACGGATAACTTTAGAGCCCGCCGTTACCTGTAGGGTGTACAGTAACTGAAAGACCCATCCAACCTCAGTCTGTAAAGTCGTTTTGGGAAAACCTCCCCAGCCTGGTGTGTGGGCTGGCACAGTGCCTCTAAGTAGCCTCCTCGGCCCTGGCAAGCTGTGCCAGATTCCATAGGCAAAGGAACCTTCCAGCACCAGCCGAGCATCTGCAGACTTCATTTCCTGAGGAGCCTGACTTCACCTGCTCAGTGTCTCTCACTCTGCCCTCCAGTAATGGCTGAGTTCCAGAAATGGGCTCTTCCTCTGTGACCTGGACTGGGTGGGCATCCTGTCTTTTCCACCCCTTCCGGGCACCTTCGTGTTCACTCCTTGGTTGGGAGAACTCCAGTGATTGCATCCAAGGTGCCCACTCAAACTAAAATATGCCTTAACCCTCAGTAAAGACACTGTCACCAAACGTGGCCAGGCCTTCCAGATGAGACCCCGTGGATGAAGCTCAGGGGGAAAGAGACTTACAGTCGGTTTATCGAAAAATTGACCTGGGGCTGGAGTGGTTAGAGGCACTTGCTTGCAAAGCCTGATGGCCTGGGTGCAATTCCCCAGTCTGAAAAGCCAGATGCAAAGTGTTACATGCATCTGGAGCTTTTAAAAATATATTGTATTTATTTATTTAAGAAAGAGAGAGAGAGAGAGAGAGAGAGAGAGCGCGAGAGCGCCAGGGTATCAAGCCACTGCAAATGAACTCCAGATGTAATTGCCACCCTGTGCATCTGGCTTATGTGGGAACTGGGGAATTAATTGAATTTGGGTCCTCAGGCCTTGCAGGCAAGCACCTTAATGGCTGAGCCATCTCTCCAGCCCCGCATCTGGAGTTCTACTGCAGCAGCAGAAGCCCCTGGCACATCCATTCCCTCTCTCGTTTATCTCTTTCTCTCTTCCTCTCTCTCTCTCTCTCCTTGCAAATAAATAATACTAATAAAAACATTTTTTAAAAAATGACCTTACGACCCCGGTTCAAGGCTCGATTCCCCAGGACCCACGTTAGCCAGATGCACAAGGGGGCGCACGCGTCTGGAGTTCATTTGCAGGGACTGGAGACCCTGGCATGCCCATTCTCTCTCTCTCTCTCTCTCTCTGTCTGTCTGTTGCTCTCAAATAAATAAAAATAAGCAACAACAAAAAATTTTTTTAAAGAAGGACCTTATGGTATGTTCATATATTGAAATTCTCAATTAAAAATGTTTGTTTCTTTAAAAAATGTTCTTTACAAAAGGGACTGAATAGTATCGGCTATACCTCTCTCCTAAGTGCCTAATAGTGATTCAGTGAATTCAATAACACCCATATTTTAAGCTAGGTGTTACCTACAAGTGTAGGCTATACAAGCTTCAGAATAAATTTATTCAAGTGAACATGCCAATCCAACAGTCATAGGTTTTATTTCACTTTACTGAGGAGGAAACAAATCAATCAACAAAGATGCCCACATACCACAGCCCCCACCATAAGCACCAAGTGGGCTTTGGAGACGCCCCTTTGCAGGCCTTCACCTCACATGGGCTCACTGGGAGATGGGATCTGCTCATTTCCCCTCTGGGTATTTCCTCCTCATTTTTCACTCTGCAAATCTCTGCAGTTCTTTACAATCCAACTCAGGCCAATGCCTTACTTAACTGCGTTCCAGCAGGACACAGCTGATGGGCATGCCAGACCTCTAGCCACTGCAAACAAACTCCAGACACATGCTCCACTTTCTGCATTTGCTTGTACGTGGGTATTGGGAAATTGAACCCAGGTCCTTAGGCTTTGCAGGCAAGTGTCTTCACTGCTGAGCCGTTTCTCCAGGTCTAAAATATCTTGTTTTATTTTATTTATTTATTTGCAATGAGAGAGAGAGAGAGAAAGAGTGTGTGCCCCAGGGGCTCTAAGCCTCTGCAAATGAATTCTGAATGCATGCGCCACTCTGTGCATCTAGTTTTACATGAGTACTAGGGGATCAAACCCAGGTTGTCAGGTTTTGCAGGCAAGCACTTAACCACGGAGCAAACTCTCCAACCCTTATTCACCTGTTTTGTTTCTTTTTGGTTTGTCCAGGTAGGGTCTCACTCTAGCTCAGGCTGACCTGGAATTCCCTCTGTAGTCTCAGGGTGGCCTTGAACTCATGGTGTTCCTCCTACCTCTGCCTCCCGAGTGCTGGGATTAAAGGTGTGCTCCACCACATCTGACTCTTATTCACCTTTTTAAAAATAAAAAATATTCAATTTTTTTTTGTTTGTTTTTTCAAGGTAGGGTCTCGCTCTAACCCAGGCTGACCTGAAATTCACTATGTATTCTCAAGGTGGCCTTGAACTCACGGCGATCCTCCCACCTCTGCCTCCTGAGTGCTGGGATTAAAGGTGTGCACCACCACACCCGGCCCATCAATTTCTTTATAACTAAATAAGTGTAAATTTAAATATCAATTGAATGTCACTTTGCAACTACCAGATTAACAAGATTAAATTTATAGCAATCAGTGTTGTGCAGGCTGTGGAATAAATAGTTTCATTCTGCATAGACTGGTGCACTGTTTCTGTGCACTGTTTTTTTTAACCTTTTAAAAAATATTTATTTAACGCCGGGTGTAGTGGCACACGCCTTTAATACCAGCACTTGGGAGGCAGAGGTAGGAGGATCGCTGTGAGTTCGAGGCCACCCTGAGACTCCATAGTGAATTCCAGGTCAGCCCAAGCTTGAATGAGACTGTACCTCGAAAAACAAAAAACAAAAACAAAAAAATATATATGTATATTTATTTATTAAAGCGAGAGAGATAGAGGCAGATAGATAGAGAGACAGTACTATGTACCAGGGCCTCCAGCCAGTGTAAACGAACTCCAGATGCATGTGCCACCTTGTGCATCTGGCTTATGTGGGTACTGGGAAATTGAACCTGGGTCCTTAGGCTTCACAGGCAAGTGCTTTAACCACTAAGCCAGCTCTTCCCCTTTTTTTCATTTTTATTGATAACCCCCATACATATACACAACATACCATTTTTATCCCACACTAATTGCAGAATCCTTGTGAAGAGTGGGAAGGACACTATTATGATAATGGTGGATTCTGCTTTAAGCTCACATTATGTCTTAAAAAAAATTGTCCTACCTTTTGCAACTGCTAGACGGTAAAAGAAAGCTGTATCGCTATGTCCATCAAACTATGGCAGGGACGCTGGGTATGGTGGCTCACGCCTTTAATCCCAGCACTTGGGAGGCAGAGGTAAGAGGAATGCCAGGAGTTCAAGGCCACCCTGAGACTACATAGTGAATTTCAGGTCTGTCTGGGATGGAGCAAGACCCTACCTCAAAAAGCCAAAGGGGGGAAAAATGAAGACAGAGCAGGGAAACTTTAAAAGGACTTATAGTGGCTTTTACAACGTGGCAGGTGGCACTAAGCCTTTGGGGAATAAGGCCAAACGTGACTTTATTATATGCCCACAGGCACACTCACACACCCACACTGGCAGATACGATGAAAGTTTTGATTCTTAGAAAACTTACTATTATTATTATTTATTTATTTGAGAGCGACAGACAGAGAGAGAAAGAGGCAGAGAGAGAGAGAGAGAGAATGGTGTGCCAGGGCCTCCAGCCACTGCAAACGAACTCCAGACGCGTGCGCCCCCTTGTGCATCTTGCTAATGTGGGTCCTGGGGAATTGAGCCTCGAACCGGGGTCCTTAGGCTTCACAATCAAGCACTTAACTGCTAAGCCATCTCTCCAGCCCCCTGATTCTTAGAAAACTTTGTCTGCCACAATAAATAACTCAGCTGAGTTATTAAGGAGCGGCATAATGCCATTTAAAATGAACAGAATAGAGGGGCTAAAAGCCCAGGTTCAAGTTCGTGGCTGTATGATCTCATTCATCCATCAACAAAACATCCTGACGCAGTACTGAATGTGGAAATTCAGCTGTGAAAGCCAGGCTCTCCCTCCTGAGATTGCCAGCCTGGCAGAAGAAATAGAAAACATGCAGGCGATTACCATATGGAGAGGCAGAGACAGCCTCCTGAAGAAAGCTAGGTCCTGAAGGAATGCAGGAAAGGAAGCGGATGGTGTGGGGTGGGGGGAGGGAAGTATCTTTCTAGGCAGAAGAATAAATCCAGAAGCATCTGTAAAATAGCCCTACTTGATTACATCACCAAGCAATTTTGATGTTCAAATTGGATTTTGATGTGGAAGGGCAGATTTCTTTGCAAATGGGATTTATTAGTGAGATTATAACATTGAAAGCCAATTTTGCTGGCTGGGGAGATGGTTTAGCAGTTAGCCGTGCTTGCTGCTTAGGTACGAGACCGTGGGAGGGTCTGAGACCACTTGAGTTTGATTCTCCAAAACCCATGTAAAAGTTGGCAACCCTAGCCCGTGGAGACCAGAGAACGACTGGTGGTTACTGACAGAAAACTGACAACTCGGGGTTGAGGAAGAGAACCCATCTCAAGGAAGCATGCAGATGAGCAATAGGAAAGGGCACCTCAAGTTCTCCGGCCTGCGTGGGTGTGCATACACACCCACGCACACCCACGGCACACACATCTATACATACATGTCCACAAAGCCTGGCTTTCACAGCTGAATTTCCACATTTAGTAATGTGTCAGGATGTTTTGTTGATGGCTAAATGAGATCATACAGCCACGAACTTGAACTTGGGTTTTTAGCATCTCTGTTCCGTTAATTTTCAACATGCCACACATACTCCACACACACACACACACGCATGCACGCACACTTGCAATTCTTTAATCACATAGAATCAGAAAGAAGGAAACCTGAAATAAAAGAACGAGAATATATCCCTTGGCATCAAAACTTCTTAGCCCTCTCCTTTTTTTTTTTTTCTCCATTTTCATCCCCTGTATTCATTTTCTGGGGTTGTCATAATAAACTACCACAGACTGGGTGGCTTATGAAACAGAAATGTATTCCTCACAGTTCTGGGAACTAGAAGGTAGATGACTATCACTGGGGTGGTTTCTGTTGGGGCCCCTCTCTTTGGCTTGCAGATGGCTGTCTCCTCCCTTGTTCTTCTCCCTTGGGCATCTCTGCATCCTAATTTTCTCTTGGTATACACACTGGTTATATGGGGTTAGGGCCACTCATATGACCTCATTTTACTTTAATCTCCTCTTTTTAAAAATTATTTTTGTTGGGCTGGAGAGATGGCTTGGCTGTTAAGGCACTTGCCTGAAAAGGCAAAGGACCCAGGTTCAATTCCCCAGGACCCACATAAGCCAGATGTACAAGGTGGCACATGTGTCTGGAAGTTCATTTGTAGTGGCTGGATGCCCTGAAGTGGCCATTCTCTTTCTCTCTCCCTCCCTCTTTCTCACTCAAAAATAAAAATTAAATTAAAAAAATTGCTATTTATTTGACATAGAGTGAGAGCATTGGTGCACCACAGACTCTTGCCACTGCAAACAAACTCCAGATGCACACGCCACTTTGTGCACCTGGCTTTTTGTAGGTGCTGGGGAATTGATCTTGGGCCATCAGGCTTTATATGCAAAACCTTTTCACCCCGATCCATCTCTTCAGCCCAATTATCTCTTTTAAGAGCTATCCCCAAATAGCTGCATCTGAGGTTCTGAGAATTAGAAGCACATCACATGTGCCAGTGGGTGGGGGGATCCCCCTAAAGGAGTCTGTCCGGACACTTTCCCAATCCTCTCTTTCTCCCATGGGATTAAAGTGTCTGTCTAGGGCTATGATAGGTCACTGCACAAGAACAATGCTAATATTGAAATTGAGCAACATATACTGGGGATTAGAGGGAAGTGGACATTAAAAACGAGGGGAAAACCGGGTGAGGTGGCATATGTCTTTAATTCCAGCACTTCGGGAGGCAGAGGTAGAAGGATCGCCGTGAGTTCGAGGCCACCCTGAGACTCCATAGTGAATACCAGGTCAGCCTGGGCTAGAGTTGAGACCCTACCTGGGAAAGCCAAAAACAAAACAAAACAAAAAAAGGAGGGGGAAGGAAAAGGGAAGGAAGAGAGGGAAGAGTATAGAGGAAGAGGGAAGAGAAAAAAAGAAAGAAACAAGGAGAGGGGAAAAGGGAGACTTTAAGAAAGGGTAGACAGGAACAGTGACATGAATAATCTAACAGTTCAGGGCTTGAGAAAGGACACAGGAGTTGGCTTTAACCCAGTTTTCATGTGTCCTGGAAATCTAGCGTTCAGAGGTAAGCGGTTTCCACAGGGCTGGACCTCTCAACAGAGACCCACGTCTCTCAGCACTACTAAGGAAATGAACCAAAGTACCTGTAAACTCAGTGGCGCCTGCCAAAAATCCCGGCATGCAGGAAGCTGAGGCAGGAGGACTGTGAGTCTGAGGCCAGCCAGGGCAGAAGGTGAGACTTTGTCTCAGAACACAAATAAACAACAACAATAACGGCTGTCTTGTCTCAATGCAAAATAGTACTTGGTCTCCAGCACAGCACCTTCCCAACTGCTTTCAAGAGTAATTTCATATCTCTGTCTTGTGCTTTTCCCACTGACTTTATAGCTGACTTAACGAGAGAATCCCACCACATTCAGCTGCACTGCCCTATTGTATGGTGTGTTAATGAAAGGGGCAGAGCCACATCCATCAAGACAATATGGTACTGACACCCGGCAGACATGTGGATCCATGGGACACAGCTGACAGATGAGGCATAACCCTTGACATTTATGGTAGAACCAAATTTTAACAAGGGTGTCAAGATCACTGGGGCAAAAAAAAAGAAAAAATCTTTTCAACAAACACTGCTAAAATAACCACATACCTATGTGCAAAATAATGAAGTTGGTGCTCTACCTTGAATCATAGTAAAAATACAAAAACAGGGCTGGAGAGATGACTTAGTGGTTAAGGAGCTTGCCTGCAAAGCCTAAGGATCCGTGTTCAATCTCTCTCCATATCCCACGTAAGCCAAGCGCACAAAGGTGAGGCAAGCGCAAGATCGCACATACTTACTAGGTGGTGGAAACATCTGGAGTTTGATTTCAGTGGCTGAGGCCCTGGTGTGCCTATTCTCTCTAACAAAAACAAGTGGATCTAAACCCTAACTATAAGAGATAAAACTATAAAGTATATAGAAACATGGGTAAAAGTCTTCCTAATTTTGGGTTAGGCAGTGGTGACTTAAACATTGCCTAAAATCCACAAATGACAAAAGTAAAAAGATAAATAGAACTAGACAAAAATGTAAAAATATTTCTGGGCTGGAGAAACAGCTTAGCTATTAAAGTACTTGTCTGCAAAGCCTAAGGACCCAGGTTCAATTCTCCAGGTCCCACATAAGCCAGGTGCACAAGGTGGCACATGCATCTGGAGTTCATTTGCAGTAACTAGAGGCCCTGGAATGCCCATTCTCTTTCTCTCCCCCTCTCTCTCTCTGTCTCAAATAAAAATAAATAATAATTTTAAAAATTAAAAAAAAAACACATTTGTGCTTCAGAGCTCACCATCAAGAAGTGAAATGAAGGTTCACAGCATGAAAGTATTCGCAAATCATGTATCTGGTCACAGACTTGCACAAGAATAAACAGAAGTATAAGTTGAGCTTCTCATCCTAAGAACCCAAGCCATAGTTCAGACTTCAGCTAAGCCCTATGTAAATATTCCAATTCTGAAACTTCAGTAAATATGGAAATGCATACAAAAGGTCAGATACACCTGCAATCACAGCCATCGAAGGTTTGGGCAGGGGCTGGTGAAGTAGAGGTCAGCCTGGGCTGTACAGGGAAACTCTTATCAAGAGGGAGTGAAGGAGAAAGAGGGGAGGAGGGAAAAAGGAGGAATAGGAGGAGAGAAGGGAGGAAGGTATAAAGAGAGAGCCCTAAAGTAATTGTTAACGTCCAATATTTCAAGGCAGAGGGAACAACCTAAATTTTCCCTTGAAGAGGTAAATACAACCTTAGACAGAAGCACCAAGGTAAACACAAAAGGATGAGTATTCATTCCTGTCACCACAGAAAACCAGTGTTTTTCTGCCCTTGAAACAAGAAAAGTGCCAGTCAGAAAAGATACTGGTTATTGTGGGCACCTATCACTGTGGTCAGCACTTCTCTGCAAGGAATCGATTTTCCCTTTCCTGGGTCATCAAAAGCTTACCCTAGTGCAAGTCAAAGTCTTACCAACAGAAATAAGTTATCTGATTCTTAGAAGGTGTCAGTACAAACAGGGCCAATATGCTCCCGTCTACTTTCATTTAGATAGTATTAGGAGAAGGGTCTGGTTGGAAAGGCTGCACAAGACCTTTTTACAGGGTAATAACAATGATGATGGCAAATGCCAAACAGGCTGTGCTGGACACAAATTCTGTGAGCAGCACTTTACTGCAAGCCACCAGGCAAGAAGGATGGTGATTCTCTGCCTCTCCCTGAGAATCTCAAAAAAAAACCCTCACACCTATTTGAGTGTGTGTGCAAGCATGCACACAGAGAGAAAGAGAGACAGAGGGAGCAATGCGTCCTGGGAATCAGAGACTCATAAAAGGGAAGGGAACTGTGTGGCTACCTAGGTCAAGAATCTATGGGTTCGCACAGTGGGAGTGCTGTAAAAATGGGCCAGGACTCATGTCAGAAGAAAGGAGTAACAGGAAGAAAGGAATTTCGGGTAAAGCACACATTGGCCGAGAGGGAACAGGAATGTCACAAGGAAGGGGAATGGCACTGATTGTCTGAGCACGGGTCACAGGGGAGGAGAGCAGAACAGAACAGAAATGCAGCTAGAACAGGTCCTCGGCCCCAGGCTAAGGATTTGGCACTGATATTTTCTTTAGCTCAGGAGATTACTGTTTCCTCTTAATTCCTCCATCTCTAAAAAGAAAGTTTAGGATTAGAAAAATAGTTATTCATTGTGTCAGTAGCCCACACATTATACACATTATACACTGTAGGCTGGGCTGTATACACAATATTCCATTTGTTAAACCCTTTCGACTTTTAATTTCTCTCTCTCTCTCTCTTTCTCTTTTTATCTCTCTCCCTGGTTCTAATATCTCCATTAATATCCATTAATCTGAAATTCTTTCTCTTTTGGAGTAGATAGAAGAGTTTAAAAGGCAAATACAGTTTACTTGTTGCTACAGGACTGTTCTGGCAACTATTTTTAAAAATATATTTTTTTACTTATTTATTTGCAACTAGAGAGAGTGAGAGGTGTACATGCCAGGACCTCTTGTCACTGCAAATAAAATCCAGATGCATGCACCACTTTGTGCATCTGGCTTTACATAAGTAACTGGGGAATAGGACCTGGGGCCATCAGGCTTTACAAGCCTTTAACAGCTAAACCATGTGTCCAGCCCCCTATTCTGGTAATTTTTTTAAAAAATTATTTATTTATTTGAGAGTGTGAGAGAAGGAAAGAGGCAGACAAAGAGAGAGAGAGAGAGAATGGGCATGCTAGGGCCTCCAGCCACTGCAAACGAACTCCAGATGCATGTGTTCCCTTGTGCATCTGGCTAACGTGGGTCCTAGGGAAGCAAACCTGGGTCCTTTGCCTTTGTAGGCAAACACCTTAACTGCTAAGCCTTCTCTCCAGCCCTCTGGTAACTCTTAATTGGCTATACTCAACAAGATAAAGAGACCTTCTTATTCTTCCCTGCCACCTGCTTCAATATGAACTGTTTCCTGGGTGAAGTTATCTCACTTCAGTACTGATAAGCTTGGCTTAAATATGTTTTATACTTGAGTGATAAAATTTGGCCCAAGGCAGTCTCCATACATAAAGAACTGTATTCTAGCTTGATAAACATACAATTTATAACCCAATCTAAGAGTAACTGAGCAACCGAGACTCAGCCAATCATAGAAGCTGAACCTCCAGCCAATCAGAAGCTAACAGCTGCCAAATTATGGCCAAATAAAGCAAACGCCCACTGCAACCAATGAGGGTAGTTCCGTATTTCTCTGGCTATAAATACAAACCTACACACATGGGGGACAAGGGTGTACTGAATCAATTCCAATCTGGAATGCTGCTCATTCCTAGAACCTTTTTTTCTTTCTTCACATCACCTCTGTTAAATTCATCTCAGATTTCCTTCAACAGAAAGGAACAAAAACTGTCTAAAAAGTAGGAGGTCTGTTCACACCATCTGTAATTTTTTCCTTTGATACTCAGTAAGGGAATAAAATCTGGTGCTCTTTCCCAGCCTTCTTCTGGAATGAGCTCCTGGGACTGCTCTTCCTGTGATCCTCCTCACCCTCTCAGCCCTGGCCCACTGGAGAGCCCAGGGCTGGATCCGTGGAACTGATCCTGTCTCTAGAAACTCTCCAAGGATGCCATCCATGCTTCCTTGTTCTCAACATCATCTCTATACTAGTGACTCTCAACCTTGTGTCTTCGGCAGTGATCATTTCCCAGGAACCCATTTGCTATTTCACCATCCACAACCCTGCTATCTGCTAAGCTGGCATCTGTTCAGTCTCCTGAGCCTGCTACAACAAAAGACCACCACCTCAGGGCCTTGAAAGAACAGAAGTTTAATTATTCGTCACAGTTGTGGAAGCCAGAAGTGCAAGAGGACCACACTTCCTCCCAAGGCCCTAAAAAGGAAGTGTCTTCTTCAATGGCATCTCCAATCTCTGCCTCTACCTTCATACAGACCGCCTTTAAATGCCTCTCTGTATACCCTTCTTGTTGTGCCTTAGGACCTTAGCCTCGCATTTAGGGCCCACCTGAAACCTAGGATATCTCTACATGCTTAACTAAGAGCTTAACTAAGAATAAATAAGGTATGGTGGCTTGAATGGAAACAGCCCCATAGCCTCAGGGTTTCTTTTGTTTGTTTTTTGGTTTTTCGAGGTAGGGTCTTGCTGTAGCCCAGGCTGACCTAGAATTCACTTTGTAGTCTCAGGGTGGCCTTGAACACACGGTGATCCTCCTACCTCAGCCTCCCCAGTGCTGGGATTAAAGGCGTGCGCCACTACACCTGGCTTAGCCTCCAGTATCTTTGATTAAGCTTCCTACTTACTCTTAGCAGAGCCCTGCTGGGGGAGGTGTGTCTCTGGGGTAGATCTTTAGTCCAGTCCTATGCTATGTTCAGAGGCAGCTCATGCTTGCTGGTGCTGGCTGATGTCTCTCTGCTATGTGTGTGTGATGAAGTGAGCCAGCTTCTTCCACCATGATGAAGTTTCTCCTGGAATCTACAAGCCTGAAATAGACCCTTCCCTCCCATAAGCTGTTTCTGGCTGAGTGTTTGTCCAGCAGTGAGAGGTAACTACAACACAAGGCCATATTCCAAAGTTCTGGGTAGATGTGAGGTTTGGAGAGCCACTACTGAGTCTATGGTAGCATCTTAAATCATTCCTTTTTTTAACATTTAAAAATTTATTTATTTATTTACATGTGTGTGTGTGACACATTTCATGCTGTTGCAAATGAATGCACATTAAGCTTTATGTGGGAACTGGAGGATTGCACCTGGGCTGAAAAACTTCACAAGCAATTGTCTCTCACTACTGAGCCATCTCCTCAGCCCCATCTTAAATCATCCTAAGCAAAACCCTTGATGTCTTCTGAAGAAAAGAAAAATCATTCTGGTCTATCACCCATAGGCTCACGTTTTGAAGTCTTCCTCCTCAGCTGGTGGCACTGTTTTGAAGGCCATGGAACCTTTAGAAGGTGGCGCCTGGCTGGTGTGGTCAGGATATGAGGAGTGCTACTACACACTTCCACTCTCTTGGAACTGCCCTGCCACACCTTTCCCACCATAGTGGACCAAAGCCTCTGAAGCCGTGAGCCAAAATAAACCATCCCTCTGGAGTTGTTCTGCCACAAATTCCATCACGGTAACATGAAAAGTAACTAGTAATCTTACTTCAGTCACAGCATGTTTCAGGTCACGCATGTTTCCCATACCCCACATCCCACCGCACAGAAAGCCTATTGGCTCTACTTCCAGATCTCCAAAGCACATCCAGAATTTGACACTTCTCCATCACTACAAGTCTAGTCCAAGCTCCTGGTAACATTTTACTAAGCTACTCTTTCTTAAACTAATTCCCTTAAAGTCTGTTCTCAATGCTGGAGTGACCCTTTGGCAGTGTAAGTCACATAATGCCAGTGTGATGCTTAAAGCTCTCCTTTGGCTTCCTGTCGCATTTGGAATAAAATCCTGAGCCATTCCAATGGCACCAAAGACCCTACAGAGTCAAACTGAAGCGAGTTCCTGTTGTTGCTTTGACATGATAAACGAGTCAACCTCAGACCCACAGCGCTGGTCATTCCCTCCATCTGAAACACTCTTCCTCTAGATAACCACCTGGCTTCTTGCTTCCCCACACGCTTAGGTCTTTTTCCAGTTTCAGACAGCCTCTTGCTCGCACGGAATCCACTTTCTAATGTGGGGGACAGGCAAGGGGGGCTGGTCATCAGCACATGAAGACGGAAAGTTTTGAAGTGTTCCTATTCATGGTTAGGCACGTGCGGATGGGACACACAGGGAAGGAAATGGAGCTGACGGTGAAGATGTGGTGGTTTGGTGACTTGAGATAAGAGTGGGGAAGTAATGAGGTTAAGAGGCAAACAGAATGCCAGGCTCTGAAAGAAAACGGGCTTCTGGAAGATGGCCTAGCTGCTGAGTATGAGATGATGTGCATGGAAGCATCTGGAAAGGTGAGCTCGTCCTAATTTTTTTTTTTTTTTTTTGGTTTTTTGAAGTAGGGTTTCACTCTAGCCCAGGCTAACCTAGAATTCACTGTGGAGTCTCAGGGTGGCCTCGAACTCATGGCAATCCTCCTACCTCTGCCCCCCGAGTGCTGGGATTAAAGGTGTGCGCCACCACGCCCGGCTAGTCCTTCATCTGGTAAGTCACCATGCAGCAGTCCCGCAAGGCCACAGAACAGGCATGCACAAAAGTCTCATTACAAAACAAAAGGCCACAGAAAACCCAGGACTCGGGGTGAGGGGAGGGGGAGAGCGGCTGTTTTCTTTGAAAGCAAGAGGCTAAGTCATCGAAGGATGTAGGCAGTAATGAAGGAGATGGAACAGTTCTGAAGTGATTGCTCTGAAAAATGTGATAAGGAAAACTGGAGAGATGGCTCAGTGGTTAAAGGCACGTGCTTGCAAAGCTTGATGGCCTGGGTTCAATTCCCCAGTACCCACATGAAGCCAGATACGCTAAGTAGCACCTACGTCTGGTGTTCATTTACAGTGGCAGGAGGCAAGAAATTGCTGAAGAAGCAGAGGCAGTAGGATCAGGAGTTCAAGGCCAGCCTATGCTACACATACTCTCTCTGTCTATCTCTCTCTCTCTGCCACTTTTTTTTCTTTCTTTCTTCCTTCCTTCCTTCCTTCCTTCCTTCCTTCCTTCCTTCCTTCCTTCCTTTCTTTCTCTCTCTCTCTCTCAAATAAATAAAATTTAAATAATGATAAAGAGTTCAGGGCAACAAAATAACAAGTCCCTGGGATGTTCAAAATTTCTTTTCTAGCCGGGAGTGGTGGCGCACGCCTTTAATTCCAGCACTCGGGAGGCAGAGGTAGGAGGATCGCTGTGAGTTCGAGGCCACCCTGAGACTCCACAGTGAATTCCAGGTCAGCCTGGGCTAGAGTGTGACCCTACCTCGAAAAAACCATAAAAACAAAACAAAACAAAAATTTTCTTTTCCATTGGTCTGTTTCTATGCCATTCCAGGTTTAAAAATTTTTAATTGTGAGCCAGGCGTGGTGGCACACGCCTTTAATCCCAGCACTCGGGAGGCAGAGGTAGGGGGATCACTGTGAGTTCAAGGCCAGCCTGAGACTACATAGTGAATTCCAGGTCAGCCTGAGCTAGAGTGGGACCCTACCTCGAAAAACCAAAAAAAAAAAATTTTTTTTTTAATTAACATAACAATTGTGCATATTTGTGGTGGTTTGAATGAGAAGCCCCATTTCCCACCCAAACTCATGTGGTTTGAACCCTTGGTCTTCAGCTGGCGGCAACTTGGGAGGTGGCGTCTTGCTGGAGGAGGTGTGCTGCTGGAGTCCAGTTTCACAGTGTTACAGCCAGCTCCCCTTGCCACAGTCGAGCTCACACTCTTTCTGCTGTGTCCACCTTCTTCTGTGGCAGAGGTGATGTCCAGCCTCTGCTTGTGCCATGCTTTCCCTGCCATCATGAAGCTTCCCCTAGAGAGTACAAGCTTCAATAAAACCTACCTATCAGCTGCTTTGGGTTAGTTCAATTGGGTTGGGTGTCCCCCCGCCCCTCAGCAACACAAAGGTAACTGCAGGAATATTGATGGTGTATAGAGCATCTTTACTGTAATTTTTATTTATTTATTTGCAAGCAGAGAGAAACAAAGGAGGGGGGAGGGAGAGAGAGAATGGGCACATCAGGGGCCCTAGCCACTGCAAACAAACTGTAGATGCATGCACCACTTTGTGCATCTGGCTTTACATGGGTACTGGGGAATCGAACCTGGGTCCTTAGGCTTTGAAGGCAAGTGCCTTAACTGCTAAGCCATCTCTCCAGCCGCCCCCAGAGCATTTTTTAAATTAGAAAGCCTTTAGTCCTGATAAAGGACAATGGCTCAGTTGGAGACAGGAGTGAAACATATAGTGCGGCTAGTGGAGAGAGCCAAAGGCTTAAAAGCGCCGACCGGGGATCCAGGACCGTGTGCGACAGTGCAGGGAAGGCAGCTGCCCACGTGCCTGCTCCCCGAGCCCGTGCTGAGGATGAGCGAGACTGGGAAGCTGGGCAGGAGGGACTCTACTTACTGCTCAGCAGCGAGCCCGTGAGGTGTTTTTTCAACTGCATTTTTATGTCTCCAACAAACAAGCAGAACAGGAGACCGACGCACCGGGAAACAGGAAAGGAGTGAAAACGAGAATGAAGTGGGAGCTAGGGGCATAGCTCAGTGGCGGAGCAAGGGACACCTTGTTCAATGGTAGGCACAAAAGCGGATGAGAGGGCTGGAGGGATGGCTTAGTGGTTAAGGCGTCTGCCTGCAAAGCCAAAGGACCCAGGTTTGATTCCCCAGGACCCATGTTAGCCAGCTGCACAAGAGGACGCACACGTCTGGAGTTTGTTTGCAATGGCTGGAGGCCCTGGCACACCCATTTTTTTTCTCTCTCTCTCTCCCTCTTTCTCTGCCAAATAAATAAAAATAAAATATTTTTTAAAGGGGGGAGGGGATGAGAGCCAAAAGAGACTGTACTAAGTGGTGAGTCAGAAAGAAAAAAAAAAAAAAACTGGCCACAGAAGGAAGGTGCAGTGTGTAGAGTTTGATGCAAGAAGTTCCCAGTGTACCAATGAGTGATTACAAGTCTTACAAGCTCATAATTCAATCTTAAATCATGGCTGTCTAAACACATTGTTTCTCCTCTTTACACAATGCAAAAATACTAGAGATGGCCCATGAAGTAAAATCTGCTACGATCAGGGTTGGAAAGCTTCCATTTACTCAAAATGGAAAGGCCTTGTTTATTTCTTCTCTTACTGCAATGATGGAGGGTGTTAGGAAATTTATACTAAACTATTCATAGCTCTGAGACATATGCCAATGCACTTATAGAAGCAAGGTAGTGGCTCAGTTCTTTTATACTGAAATATTATTTGGTGCAATAAAACAGAAATATCCTCTGAGGAGAAACTTGTTTCCTAATTACCTTTTTAAAGGTACTGGTGCTCTCTCTAACCAATAAAATATAGACACTAAAGACGAGATATAAAAACAAAGACACAGAGGGTCCAGAAACTACAATGAACTACAGTTCAATGGTAAAGAGTTGCCTAGTATGTGCAAAACCCTGAGCTTAACTTCCCAACACTAAAAAAAAAAAAAGAAAAGAAAGAGAGAGAAAGAAAAAGTCTCTTTTTATTAAAAAAAAAAAAAGTTTTTGAGAGAGAGAGAGAGAATTGGCGCTCCAGGGCCTCCAGCCACTGAAAACAAACTCCAGATGTGTGCGCCACCTAGTGGGCATGTTTGACTTTGTGCTTGCCTCACCTTAGTGTGTCTGCCTTACTTTGGATCTGGAGAGTACAATATAGGTCCTTAGGCTTTCGCAGGCAAGTGCCTTACCCACTAAGCCAACTCTCCAGCCCATCTCGCTCTTTCTCTCTCTCTCTCTGCAAAGATCCAGTAACCAGAAAACTATTCTAGTAAAGCAGTTTACTGACATTTAACTAACAAAAATGAGGATTTACCTGCATCCAAGAACAACTCGTGTTCACTAATAAGAAAACAAACAAGAAAAACAACAAGCAAATAAAGCCCTGCCTCACTTGACTCTACCTGTGCAATACTGGGTCATAAAGCATATCCAACTGTTGCGCACTTCAAGGGTACCAATACCATTCAGTGGGTGCAGAGATATGAGCAAGAGCTCTACTCCTGCTCTGATTCTCACCTCTTTGTCAATGCTTAGTCTACACAACCCACAACGCTAAGCGTTACCATGAGCTCAGAGAGCAGCTCCTTCAAGCACCCCTCTCATCACTTACACACTCTAGCGAGCCTTCCTTCTTCACGCCTCAGTAGAGACACGACAGGCAGACGTGCTACTCCTAAACACCTTCTTTTAAAATATTTTATTTTCTTTATTTATTTGAGAGAGAGAGAGAGAGAGAGAAATAGGAAGGTAGAGAGAGAGAGAGAGAATGGGCACACCAGGGCCTCCAGCCACTGCAAACAAACTCCAGATGTGTGCGCCCCCTTGTGCATCTGGCTTACATGGGTTCTGGGGAATTGAACCTGGGTCCTTTGGCTTTGCAGGCACGTGCCTTAACCACTAAGCCATCTCTCCAGCCCCTCCTAAACTTCTTAATGACCCTCTTTTGCCTGGGAAACATGTTTTTTTTTAATATTTATTTTATTTAGTTAATTTGGAAGCAGAGCCAGATAGAAGAGAGAGAGAGAACTGGTGTGCCAAGGCCTCCAGACCCTGTGAATGAAGTATGCACGCACCGCTTTGTGCTTTGCGTGGGTACTGAGAACCTGGGTTGTCAGGCTTTTCAGGCAAGTATACTTTGTTGTTTTCTTCTTATTGTACTAGTGCAGGTCAACAAATAGTAGTGAAAGGTAAGTTTTTCACTTCGACGATGAAAACCATAAGCACACTACCACAGCTTCATGTCATAATCATGCAATGACAATTACAGTCAAAAAGACCAACTTGAACCGGGCATGGTGGCACATGCCTTTAATCCCAGCACTTGAGAGGCAGAGGTAGGAGCATCACCGTGAGTTCAAGGCCACCCTGAGACTACCCAGTGAATCCCAGGTCAGCCTGGGCTAGAGTGAGACCCTACCCTAAAAAAAACAAATAAATAAATAAATAATAAACAACAAACTCCGGGGCTATAGATATGGCTCAGCAGTTAAAGTGCTTGCTTGCAATGGCTGATGGCCTGGGTTTGATTCCCCAGTATCCCTGTAATGACAGATGCACAAAGTGGCACATGCATCTGGAGTTTGTATGTAGTGGCAGGAGGCCCTGGTGTCTACATAAAAGTCGTGATGGTTAAGTTCTACCCTCAACTTGATCAGATTAGAAATCAAATAAGAGTCACACCTCTGGAGTGTGTCTAAGAGGGTATTTCCTGGAAAGAATAACAGAGGGAGGAAGACCTTCCCCTGAGTTGGGGGCCCTGCTAGAGTTAGACTAGACAGAAAGAAGCTCCAAGAGAGCCCAGGGCCTTTGACCTGGCAGACTGAGCTACTTGCTGTTACTCTCATCTCTTCTGTTGTTGCTAACCTTCATGGACCCTGGACTTCAGCTTTCCAACATGGACCAAAGACCAGCAGCTCTCCATGAGTCCTCCAGGACTGTGGTATCAGACTTGGACTTCTGAGACACCCACCCT
This sequence comes from Dipus sagitta, assembly GCA_036346955.1. Classification (NCBI taxonomy): domain Eukaryota; kingdom Metazoa; phylum Chordata; class Mammalia; order Rodentia; family Dipodidae; genus Dipus; species Dipus sagitta. The sequence continues at coordinate 49,110,456 of CM070781.1, read as the reverse complement.
CATAGACTGAACATCTCCTGGGTTCTCTGACTCTCTAGCCTGCAGACTTCCCAGCCCATATATCCTGTGTGGTAATCAAATTAATCCCCTTTATAATCCATATTTATTCTATCAGTTCTATTTCTCTAGAAAGCCCCAAGTAACAGATAAGCAAACCAAATGCTAACAGAACCTGAGAGTATAGTGTCTAAACTGAATTTCCATTTTTGTGTCCCTCCTTCCCACCCTTCCTTCCTTCTTTTCTTCTAAAGTTCTATACTGAAATAGCTAAACATTCTGACAAAGATAGATGCATGCAAGAATTATGATGAGAAATTTGATTTTGAAAAGATATATCACATTCCACCAGGGACTGGCAGAATGAGGTAATATAGAGAGATTGTAAATGACACAGAGCTGAACCAAAGACCAAGGAGGCATGTCTATATCTTCAGTAGAAGAAAGAACAGAAGGACATTTGCAAGCCCAAAATGGGTAAGTCAATCAGCTTCCTTGGAACAGTCTTTAAGGATGAGAGGCGTTAAATAATTGCACTGGCTGTGAAGTAACAAAACAGCATAGCCTGAGTTCCACGCCAACCAAGGTTGGGAGTCACATCCCAGACTATTTCTACTAGTCAGCTACCACTCTGACTTCCCAATACCACAGGCATGATGTGTAGAAAATCAGGCAAAAACTATGTAGATTATCCCCAATCAAAAGAAAATGCAAGAAGCTGGGCATGGTGGAGTACACCTTTAACCCCAGCGCTTGGGAGGCAGAGGTAGGAGGATCTCCATGAGTTTGAGGACCCCTTGAGACTACATAGTGAGTTCCAGGTCAGCCTGGGCTAGTGTGAAACCCTACCTCGAAAAACAACAACAACAACAACCAAAAAGTAAATACAGGCTTGTAGAGATGGCTTGGTGGTTAAGGCACTTGCCTGCAAATCCTAAAGACCCAGGTTCGGTTCTCCAGTACCCATGTAAGCCAGATGGACATGGTGGCATATGTGTCTGGAGTTTGTTTGCAGTGGTTTAGATGCCCTGGAGTGCCCATTCTCCCTTTCTTGCTGCTTGAAAATAAATTTAAAAAATACTTTAGGGCTGGAGATACGGCTTAGTGGTTAAGGCACTTGCCTGCAAAGCCAAAGGATCCCGGTTCATTTCCCCAGGACCCATGTAAGCCAGATGCACAAGGGGGGGGGGCGCACGCGTCTGGAGTTTGTTTGCAGTGGCTGGAGGCCCTGGCATACCCATTCTCTCTCTCTATCTCTCTCTCCCTCTTTCTCTCTGTCAAATAAATAAATTAAATAATTTAAATATATATATATATATGTTTTAATTAAAAGGTAAATACAACAAAATATGCTGTTAATAATAATAATAATAAATAATAAAAATATGAAAAGTGAATAATACTAATATGCAATATTGTAAAAAATAATTTAATTAATTTTTTAAAAAAGTAAATGCACCCAACTCACTCAAAACTAAAAATAGGCTACTTTTGGGCTGAAGAGATGGCTCAGAGGCTAAAGGTGCTTGTGTGTAAAGCTTGATAGCCCAGGTTCAATTCCTCAGTACTCACATAAAGCTAGATGCATGAAGTGGTGCAACAGAAAGAGGCCCTGGTGCATCCATACTACCATACTACCTCTCTCTCTCTCTCTCTCTCTCAAGTAAATAAATAAAGATAAAAAATAAAGCAAAACAAAAGAAGCTACTTTTGACACAGTCAAAAAAAGTGCTGAGGATTGAACCAAAGACCTCACACTTACCAGACATGCACTCTGACCACTGAGCTACAGCCCCAGGCCCAGAACAAGCCACGCTTAGGATGCCCTTCTGCTACTGTTGCTCAACTCTTTGACACCACAAACCAGAAAAGTTTAGGACCGAAAACAAATGCTTGATTTCTTCAGCCTTTGCTCGGGATTTGATAAGAATCACCTATGGACCAAACTCAGAGACTTCAGACTAGACCCAGCTTATTAATGTTCTTTAAAAAAATATCATAATGACACTATTATCATTGTAACAGGCAAGAACGGTCTCCAAAGATGCATTCCACTTGTAATTAAAGCAGGGCTGTCCCAGAGCTCCCACTTACTTTATATTAAAATATCTCAGACGAACTCTTTGATCTATTGGATAACTGCCTAAAATCTGGCTGGTAAAATGTGAACATCTCCCCTCTGCCACCAGCTGCAAGCGTGAGTTGAATAAATTCTAGGGAAAAGAAGTGGGACCCAAATGGCCAACCCAAGTGGCATCCTTTTCACCACACTGAAGAACTGGTTTTCTGAAATCAAGAGATTTGAATGATTTTAGAAGCAGCCATAGGAATGTTTAGAATCTCCTCCAGATCTGAAATCCTAAGTCTAATTAAGTAAAAAGCGATGGCAGTTCAATCTCTTCAGCACTGATTAAAATCCATTTCTGAATAGATGTTGTTTTTAGGACTTCGATTAGTTCCACCAATGTGCTCACTGGTGGGCAGAGTCTTTTTAGAAACCTGTCTTTTATTTATTTACTTATTTGAGAGCGATAGAGACCGACACACACACAAAGAGAGAGAAAGAGAGAGAGAGAGAGAGAGAGAATGGGCATGCCAGGGCCTTCAGCTGCGGAAAATGAACTCCAGATGTATGTGCCACCTTGTGCGCATGTGCGACATTTCACGCTTCCATCACTGTGTGGCTGGCTTATGTGGGACCTGGAGATTTGAACATGAGTTCTTAGGCTTCGGAGGCAAGTGCCTTAACCACTAAGCCATCTCCAGCCCTAGAAACCTGTCTTTTGAGTAGATTGACTACAGAGAGCATCATGGCATTTCAGAAAACCAGTTCTGCTGCCTGTTTTTTTTTTTTTTTTTTTTTTTTTTTTTTTTGCTTCTTTGTACCCAGGATTGACAAATGCTACTGGCCAAGCTGGAAATATCCCAACCTATCACCATATGGCATAGTAATCACGTATCTTCTTTCCACATCCACATTGTGCCGTCTAAATGGATAACTTCATAAATGTTCATAGACAGTCAGGATTAATTTTTTGTTGTTGCTTTCATTTATTCGAGGTAGGGTCTCACTCCAGCCCAGGCTGACCTGAAACGCACTGGGTAGCCCCAGCTTGGCCTCGCTCTATGGAAATCCTCCTGTCTCGGCCTCCCAAGTGCTGGGATTAGAGGTGTGTGCCACCACACCCGGCTTTGCAAGTTGGGATTATGAGGCTAACTGAAGTATCAGAGTTCTCTGACAAGATTTCTGTTCACTAGTTGTCACTGGGACATTGATAACAAACTGGTAAGTCACTTAGAACTGTGTAAGGCCCAAAAAGGAGCCTAGACCTGAAGTTCCACACAAGTTGTCATCTTTAAGATGTTAACCATACAGACATGTCTGAGCTGCCTACAACTCACAGCACTTATTGCTTTATCTACCAACTATCCACTGTCCTCTTTGTAATAAGAAATACATGTTTTTTTTTTTTTGTTTGTTTGTTTTTGGTTTTTTTGAGGTAGGGTTTCACTCTAGCCCCGACTGACCTGGAATTCACTATGTAATCTCAGGGTGACCTCGAACTCACAGCAAAAAATATGTTTTTAAGGCTTTCAAAAATTTATTTATTTGAGAGTGACAGATAGAGAAAGATAGAGGAAATGGGCGCGCCAGGGCTTCCAGCCACTGCAAATGAACTCAAGACGCATGCGCCCCCTTTGCGCATCTGGCTAACGTGGGTCCTAGGGAATCAAGCCTCGAACCAGGGTCCTTAGGCTTCACAGGCAAGTGCTTAACTGCTAAGCCATCTCTCCTGCCTGAAAATATTTTTAATATTTTACTTATTTGTCTATTTGAAAGAGAGAGGGGAAGCAGGGGGGGATGGGTGCACCAGGGCCTCCAGCCACTACAAAGGAACTCCAGACACATGTGCCACTTTGTGCATCTGGCTTATGTGAGCACTGTGGAATTGAACCTGGGTCCTTACGCTTCACAGGCAAGTGCCTTAACCACTAAGCAATCACTCCAGTCCAAGAAGTACATGCTAAAGTGCCCTATTAGAATGAGCACTGTATCAATGTATCCCAGAGTTATAACTGTGAATGTCTGATTTTTTAATTGTGTGTGCCTGTGAATGCTTGTGCATATTTATGTGTGGGGGGTGCACATATATATAGAGGTGTGTGCATGGGCACACGTGTGTGTGCTTACATGCAGAGGACAGATGACAACCTTGGTCACTCGTCCTCAGGAACACCTACATCTTCTATCTTTTTTTTTTTTTTTCATTTAACAACATCTCTTATAGGCTTGGAGCTCACCAACTAGGCTAGATTGGCTGGCCAGAGAGCCTGGGGGATCCTCCTGTCTCCACCTCCCAAACTCTGAGATTACAGGCATACACCACACTAGGCACTTTTTTTAGAGAGAGAGAGACAGACAGAAAGAAACAGAGAGAGAGAGAATTGGCCCACCAAGACCTCAGCCATTGTAATCGAACTCCAGACACTTGTGCCACCTAGTGGGCTTGTGCGACCTCGTGCTTGCCTCACCTTACGTGGGATCTAGAGTCGAATGTGGGTCCTTAGGCTTCACAGGCAAGCGCCTTAACCACTAAGCCATCTCCCCAGCCCCAGCAGGCAATTTTTACATGGGTACCGAGGGTCAAACTCAGATACTCATGTTTGCAAGGCAAGCACATGACCGACTAAGCTATCTCCTTGGCCCGGATGTCTAATATTTTAATATCCATTTCTCAGAATTAAAAACTGGCCCTGACGTCTAATATTTTAATATCCATTTCTCAGAATTAAAAACTGTCACTGAATTATATAAAAAGGTAAAATAGCCTACATGGCAAAAATATATAAAGTAGTCCTATCAGTGTGTGTGTAAAACAACTGGCATAAATATGCACACACACACACACACACACACACACACACACACACACACACAGAGCTGGCACTGCACCAGCATGCAATGACTCGGGCATTGGTTTCCACATAGGACAACTACGTGCCTTGAGTGACTAAGCAGTCTCCTTGTGACTGAGCGTACCTATGCTCCGAGCCCCAGGCTTACTATCAGGGAGAGTTCCAGGCGGTGGGAAGCTCCGCTGTTACTCAACCTCTCTGTGCTCAGCTTTCTCGTCAGTCAAAGAAGCGCTGGTCTAGATCAGCGGTGTCCAGCAGAAATAGAACGTGAGCTGCATAGCCAAGTGTGAATTGTCTACGGGACACACTAGAAACATTAAACAGAGCTAAAAATCAAACGTCAATATTTTACTCAACCTATCTTCTCCAAAATATTATTCCAACACGTAGTAAGCAATTGAGAATTATTAGTGACACATCCTTTCCTCATCCGCAGCACTGGAAACCCAGCGCAGCAGTTGACAAGACATCTTAATTTGGACTAGCCAGCCACCTGGGGCCAGTGAGACCATATGGAACAGCGCAGGGCTAGTTGATCTATATTTCTCTTAGCACTATGCATTATTTAATGAGGCAACAGATTTGCAGATCACGATATACTTAGAAAAACTATAAAGTATTTCCCCAGAAATTCTCATTCAAAATGGTGTCTTCTTTTTGTTTTAACTTTTATTATTATATTATTATTAGCAGAACTGGATCTGTAAACTCATAAGTGGTCTATCTACTAGTCTTAACCTGACCCTGTGCTCACTGCCATCCTCACTCTCCTATAAAACTCAAGATATGTTCAGGACAATGTATTACTACTGAGTCAGTGAGATACCTTTAAAAAAAAAAACTGTAACAGAAAAAAACTGGTTAAAAATAAAGACTCCCCACAATGAATGACTGCTGCTCTCACAAACCATAGCCCACAGCCCCATAACCCACAACCCCATAGGGAATATACCAGCAATCCCACGGAGGGAGGCCCTCAGCAGAATAGGGGCAGGGAGGAAGGAAATGATGGTACCAACACATGGTGTATCAATACTAGATATGTCCATAAAAAATAAAAATAAAACAGGGGCTGGCAAAATGGCTTAGCAGTTAAGGTGTTTGCCTGCAAAGCCAAAGGACCCTGGTTTGATTTTCCAGGACCCGCGTAAGCCAGATGCACAAGAAGGTGCACGCATCTGGAGTTCGTTTGCAGTGGCTGGAGGCCCTGGTACACCCATTCTCTCTCTCTCTCTCTCTCTCTCTCTCACACACACACACACACAAATAAATAAATAATTAAAAGCTAAATAAAAACAGGGTTAGTAATTCATAATTTAAAAATGGAAAAAAAAAAGAGTTTAGCAGGAATGAGCAGGAAGATCTGATGACCATGCTACCTCATAATGCTGTGAAATAAAGACGTGCACAAGGATTGGAATCATTTCTCTAATTCCTTATTGTCTATGGGGAGAGACTCCGCTGCTCCCTCCACACGGACTTGCTTATTAGTCCCTTTGTGATCTGTGGTGCCTTTGCCAGATGGCTGGTCTGGGTGAAGAATACAATATGAGTGCATAGAACAAAGCGAAGCTAGCTGGGCTTCCCAGGAATTAAACCTGTGACCCTGACCTCATGAACTCTAGAAAACAGCTAATCCATCGCCAGCATGGCCGGGTAGCTACATTGTGAGGAAGCCACCTCGTCCTCTGGGACAGAAAGTCATTCGAGATGTATTAAGACCTTCAAAGAGCAGAAGGAGATGTTTACCTTGAAACATTACACAGTGTATAAATACATGTATAGAGACATCACGTGGCACCTCCACAGATAGGTACAAATTTTATGCTTTCTCTATCAGTTAAAAATGCATTTAAAAAATCCAGGCATGGTGGCACATGCCTTTAATCCCAGCACTTTGGAGGCATCGGTAGGGGGATCACCATGAGTTCGAGGCTACCCTGAGACTACATAGTGAATTCCAGGTAGGCCTGAGCTAGAGCGAGACCCTACCTAAGAAAAAACAAAAAAAAATGCATTTCAGGGGGGCTTAGCGGTTAAGGCGCTTACCTGCAAAGCCAAACGACCCGGTTTGACTCTCCAGGACCCACATAAGCCAGATGCATAAGGTGGCACATGCATCTGGAGTTCGTTTTCAGTGGCTGGAGGCCCTGACGCACCCATTTTCTCTCTCCTGCTCTCTCTCTCCCTCTCCCCCCCTTTCTCCCTCTGCAAATAAAAAAAATAAAATATATTTAAAAAAATACCCAGTGCCAAATTGGCCCTTGACCTGAAAGAACAAACATGTAGGTTCTGAACAAAGTAAGATGAATTCATTTCTTACACTTAAGAGGAAAATATATGTATACATTTAAGGGCTGGAGTGATGGCTAAGTGGTTGAGGCACTTACCTGCAAAGCCTAACAACCTGTTTTCAGCAACCACAGGACCCATGTAAAGCCAGTGGCACAGGGGCACACGCATCTGGAGTTTGTTTGCAGTGGCTGGAGGGCCTGTCATGCCCACGTACTATCTCTCTCTCTCTCTCTCCTTACAAATAAAAATATTTCAAAATAAATTTTAAAAATGTTTTGAGCTCATGTGTGTATAGAGCATGTGGTGTGTAATGTGATGTGTGTGTGGCATATGCACAAGTGTGAACAGATATGCACACCTCGTGTGTGGGGAAGTGAAAGAAGAATTTCAGGTACCCCTCACTCTAGCACTCATCTGCATCTTTCCTTGAGCCTGTGTCCCTGCCCCAACACAGAGCTGCTGCCTTCCGTTAGCAAGCCTCAGTGATGCTCCGGCCTCCACCGTCCTCCATCAGCAAACCTCAGTGATGCTCTGGGCTCCACTGTCCTTCATCAGCAAACCTCAGTGAGGCTCTGGGCTCCACTGTCCTTCATCAGCAAACCTCAGTGAGGCTCTGGGCTCCACTGTCCTCCATCAGCAAACCTCAATGATGATCTGGGCTACACCGTCCTCCATCAGCAAACCTCAGTGATGCTCTGGGCTCCACTGTCCTCCGTCAGCAAACCTCAGTGATGCTCTGGGCTCCACTGTCCTCCATCAGCAAACCTCAGTGATGCTCTGGGCTCCACCGTCCTCCATCAGCAAACCTCAGTGATGATCTGGGCTCCATTGTCCTCCATCAGCAAACCTCAGTGATGATCTGGGCTCCATTGTCCTCCATCAGCAAACCTTAGTGATGCTCTGGGCTCCATTGTCCTCCATCAGCAAACCTCAGTGATGATCTGGGCTACACCATCCTCCATCAGCAATCCTCAGTGATGCTCTGGGCTCCACCGTCCTCCATCAGCAAACCTCAGTGATGATCTGGGCTCCATTGTCCTCCATCAGCAAACCTCAGTGATGCTCTGGGCTCCATTGTCCTCCATCAGCAAACCTCAGTGATGATCTGGGCTCCACCGTCCTCCATCAGCAAACCTCAGTGATGCTCTGGGCTCCATTGTCCTCCATCAGCAAACCTCAGTGATGATCTGGGCTCCACCGTCCTCCATCAGCAAACCTCAGTGATGATCTGGGCTCCACCGTCCTCCATCAGCAAACCTCAGTGATGATCTGGGCTCCACCGTCCTCTGTCAGCAAACCTCAGTGATGATCTGGGCTCCATCATACTGCATCAGCAATCCTCAGTGATGCTCTGGGCTCCACCGTCCTCCATCAGCAAACCTCAGTGATGATCTGGGCTCCACCGTCCTCCATCAGCAAACCTCAGTGATGATCTGGGCTCCACCGTCCTCCATCAGCAATCCTCAGTGATGCTCTGGGCTCCACCGTCCTCTGTCAGCAAACCTCAGTGATGATCTGGGCTACACCATCCTCCATCAGCAAACCTCAGTGATGATCTGGGCTCCATCATACTGCATCAGCAAACCTCAGTGATGATCTGGGCTACACCGTCCTCCATCAGCAAACCTCAGTGATGATCTGGGCTACACCGTCCCCCATCAGCAAACCTCAGTGATGCTCTGGCCTCCACTGCCCGCCTCCTCACACAGGACTGGAGTGACGGATGTGCGTGGCCATCCCTAGCTGTTTACATGGGTGCTGGGGACTTGAACTAGAATGATCTCAGGCTCTCATCCTTACGTGGCAAGTACTCTAACCTGCTGAGCTATTTCCCACGCCCCAATTTATAACAAATTAATGAAAAGTTTTTATTTGAAAAATTAATAAATATGAGCACATTTTCAAAAAAAATGAATTCTGAAGCAATGATTCAGGGCTGCCTGGAATTCCCCGGCAGTGTTGCCACAGTCCTGCTGGCTCTGTCACAGGCATCCCCCAAGAATACCATCTGTGACCCCCAATGGAGACCTTAAATGGTTTCGGTCATGGCAGTTGGAGTGATAATGTTTCTTCTTCCAAAGCTATGGTCTTTCCTTTTTTTATTCTCCCACGTGAGGAAACCATGGGTTACCACTTACTTATAATTATTGTCTATTTACTGAACTCTGGCTTATCCTGGACTTCAGTAATAGCCATTATCTATCTTCAAGCAGCCCTGCGTCACCCCTTCCCTGTCCCCAGACCGCCTTGGCAGCAGCCAGTCCTTCACCCACGTGAGCTGCCAAGGCCAACGGCTGCAGGTGGAGGTGCTCTCCCTTCCTCAGCCCAACATCTTTTTAACAAGTTGTTCCTCCCTTCCCTTTTCCCAGGAATAACTGCTCCAGGAAGCCGCCAACTGCTTAATCCCACTCTAACCACCTGTCTCTGGTGAGCGAAATACTTGCTTTTGATTTCAGAGTTTCCTCAAGTGTTTGGGGGATGCAGTTTCTGTGTCATTCCCTAAAACACTTGATATTTACTATCGCACCAGTTTTAGAAGTATGTTTATTGAAATTCTCCCCTACCCTGCAAGGTCTACCACTTAAGGACTAGTGCAGACACATGTAAGAGGTGCTGAAGATTTGAACATTTGTTGGAACATATTTATGCTTTTCATTGTTGACACTTTAAACAATGTCACCTTTACAATCACAGGCTTGCTGGAATATAAAAGCTTATACATATGGTTGGTTCTATTTGGCTTTTAGATCGATCTGATAGCATACCTTACAAGGCTGATGAGGTAACTATAAAAAAAAAAAATCCCAAGAGGCTAGGGAGATGGCTCGGTGGTTAAAGATGTTTGCTTGCAAAGACTGCCAGCCCAGGCTCAATTCCCAGCCACTCTCATAAATCCATGTTCAATTACCTAGTCACCCACATAACGTCAGAAGGGGAGCAGAGGCAAGATATTCTCTCTCTCTCTTTCTCTCTCACATACACACACATTCACACACACACACACACACACACAAATAAATTAATTTAAAAATCTTTTCAAGGTATTTTTCTTTTTTAAATTTACACAAATGTACTTGATATTTTTATATTTTAAATGGATTTATTTATTTGTTTGAGAGAGAGAGAGAAAGAATGGGCATACCAGGGCCTCTAGCCACTGCAAACGAACACCAGATGCATGTGCCATCTTGTGCATCTGGCTTATGTGGGTGCTGGGGAATCAAAACTGGGCCCTTAGGCTTTGCAGAGAAGAGCTTTAACTGCTAAGCCATTTCTCCAGCCCAAGATATGTATTTTTTAACTTATAAATTCAAGGCCTACAGCTTTATATTCCTTGCATGTGTGGAAATCAAGTATGTGAACCTCAAATATTCATATGTGCCTGCCTCAAAATCCTAGTACAAATAAATATCCCAAATGATTTGCTTTTATCTCTGAGAATTCTCATATGAAGAATAAAAGGAGGATGAAATGCAAACATATCCAAGTTTCTTAGCTTCCTGAACAAATTCCAGTAACAGTGGCCATCCGACAGCTATAGTATTTCTTCTTTAAAAAATATTATGTGTGCTGGGCATGGTGTCACATGCCTTTAATCCCAGCACTCGGGAGGCAGAGGTAGGAGGATCGCCATGAGTTCAAGGCCACCCTGAGACTACAGAGTGAATTCCAGGTCAGCCTGGGCTAGAGTGAGACCCTGCCTCGAAAAAAAAAATTGTGTGTGTGTGTGTGTGTGTGTGTGTGTGTGTATTGGTGCGCCAGAGCCTCTTGCCCTGCAAATAAGTGAACACTCAATGCACGAAGTGTACTTTTGCATTTGGCCTACATGGGAGGCAAGGAGTTGAAACTAGGTCTAGCAAGCTTTTCAAACATGTACCTTTAACTCTAGAGCCATCCCAACCAACCCCTGTTGGTTTCTTTTTTAAAAAAAAATATTTATTTTATTTATTTATTATTTATTACAGGAGAGAGACAGAGAGTAAGAATGGGTGCGCCAGGGCCTCTAGCCACTGCAAACGAACTCCAGACTCATGCACCACCATGTGCATCTGGCTTACGTGGGACCTGGAGAATGGAACCTGGGTCCTTAGGCTTTGCAGGCATGTGCCTTAACTGCTAAGCCATCTCTCCAGCACCCCCATCATGTTTCTTGATGTTCACAAATATTGCAACAATGTATTAAGGGTCAAGCATTAGACCAAAAGGAATAAATTCAGAAAATAAGCCCAAGATATTGGATCACTACAATAATCCACAAATTCATTAGATGCCAAACCATGTTTGTGGGGTGTTGAGGGTTCTGTTTTTCAAATTAGGTCTTGCTATGAAGCCCCACCTGGCCTTGAACCCTCCGTCCTCCCACCTTAGCCTCCAGAGTACTGGCATTACTAGTGTGTATCGCCCAGCCCGTCTTACAAAAACATTCTTTCAGAGCCAGCCTAAGGGTGAAATGGAATGTTTAACAATAAATACAACCATGTAGGCACATTCAGTTTTACCTAATGTCATTCAGAAAGTGATGACTGGGCTGGAGATATGGTTTAGTGGTTAAGGTGTTTGCCTGCGAAGCCTAAGGACGCAGTTTTGACTCTCCAGATCTCATGTAAGCCAGACACACAAAGGCGAGGCAAGCGCAAGGTCGCACATGCCCACTAGGTGGCGGAAGAATCTGGTGTTTGACTGTAGTGGCTGAGGCCTGGCACACAAGCTCTCTCTCCCTCTCTCTCTAAAAAGAAAAAAGAAAAAAAATTTAAAGTACATTTTTAAAAAAGCAATGACCAACAATCAGAAATACATAAACATCCAAGCATATAAATCTGCTTCTTGAATATTTTGTGACTTACACAAATTCTGATCTTAAAATTATCAGTTTTGATTAACTTAATTCAACAATCATATGATTTTAGAGCCATCTAAATTTAGGCATCTGGTGGTACATGCCTGTAATTCCAGCATTTTGGAAGCAGAGGCAGGAGATCAGGAGTATAAGGCCAGCCTCAGCTACAGAAAGACCTGGGGGCCAGCCTGGGTTACATGAGCTCTTGTCTGAAAAAAAAAACCAAAATAAATAAACTGTTTCAATATATGTTAAAAGTTTAAAGTATGCATAGAAATATCCAAAGTTACAATGCAAAAGCAAGATTATATATTTTTAAGCACCTGCAGTCCTCTTACTTACAAGTTATGCTCTTATATGTAGACAGTTATAATTCAATTCAGGCACTTTTTAAGAATTTTAATTTGCATTGGGCATAGCGGCATATGCCTTTAATTCCAGCATTCCAGAGGCTGAGAGATAGGAGGATCACCATGAGTTCAAGGCCAACCTGGGCTAGATAAGAACCTGCTTCAAAACAAAACAATTAAAAAAAAAAAAAAGAAGGAAATCGAGGGCTAGAGAGCTGGCTTAGTGGTTAGGGTACTTGCCTGCAAAGCTTAAGGATCCAGGTTTGATTCCCTAGAACCCACGTAAACCAGCTGCACATAGTGGTACACACACCTGGAGTTTATTTGCAGTGGCTAGAGGCCCTGACACACCCATTCTCTTCCCCCCTCCCCCCCCCCTCTCATAAATGAATTTTTAAACTTTTTATTTTAAACTTTTTTATTTTTATTTATTTATTTGAGAGAGAGAAAGGGGGAGATAGAGAGAATGGGCATGCCAGGGCCTCCAGACATTGCAAAAGAACTCCAGACGCATGCGCCCCCTTGTGCATCTGGCTTACGTGGGTCCTGGGGAATCAAACCGGGGTCCTTTGGCTTTGCAGGCAAATGCCTTAACCACTAAGCCATCTCTCCAGCCCGAATTTTTTAAATTTTTAAAAAAGGAATTCGAATTTACAAAACGTAAGTGTAAACAAGACAGTCAAGCTTGTCTTTCCATTATCTATGTATTTGAAGTACTGTTTTGAAAATAGATTTCCTTGAAGGCTCTTTGATTCTTCCTAACAACAGTTAAGAGGAGCATCCCTGAAATAGGAAAATGTTAAAATTGAGATATTACTACAAACAAAAAGAAACATTTGCAAAGAACTGAAATACACTTATATATATGATAGCTGACGGTGGCTTCTTACAAGTACTTTATAAAATAGGTACTTTTACTACCTTGCCATTCAGAGAGCAATCAATACACCATAAAGACCTCTCCGCAGCTCGTAAGTCTTCATTTTTTTTGTCCTAACAGCCAACATCCGTCCGTAATGAAGTCTTCTATCGTTACACAGTGATTTTGTGTCTTTTCTGAATATATATTAAACCTTGGAGTGCTCCATAAAAATGACCAATTAATTGACTTTCACAAAAACCTGAAAAGCGACTCCAAAATATTTACCTCAAAGACCAGCTTAAGCTAGAAGGAATGACCAGCCTTCTTCAGTAAGTTCCTTACTTTACTGAGGTGAAAAATGACTTCAAATGAGTCCTTCACAGGAAATCATAAAAGATTGCCATGGTGGGTAAACTCTCATTATTTCCATTGAAATTTATGTTAAAGAAGGCATGAGATTTCTTCAGCAACCTCTGTGAGGGGACCTCAGATGAGTGTTTGGACACAAGGGGAGACAAGCATTTTAGGGTTCAGTAGTACTCGGTTTGAGTCCTTCTAGATCCCTCATTAACTTTTAGACTTTGGGAAAGTTAATAAAAACTTCTTGGGGCCTTAATTTCAATTATCAAGTTGAAGCACATGGCTTCCTGACAGGACTGTCCTGAGGACTAAATAGACAACATGAATAAAGAGACTGCTTAGCAGGGACCTTCACTGTGATAAATGCTTCATAAATGACAATTACAAAGAAATGTCTAAAAATGAGAGGAAGAGAGAATGAGGAAGAGAAGGAAAATAGGAGGAGATGAGAAGAAGAAAAGGAAGAGAAAGAAGAGGAGGAGGAGGAAGAGAAGGAGTGTGAGGAGAGGAAAGGAGAGGGGAGAGGAAGGGAGGGGAGGGAGGTGAGGAGGACTTCCCATATGCTAGGCAGGCACTTTACTACTTGGCATTTTCAGAAAGTCTTTTTCTATGCAATTTAATATTCATTCAACTGTTGTTGCAATTCAAAGCAAACACGTAGAGACTCAACAGCAGAGTGTTCTTAAGTGCCCTACGTCTGATAACCTATCTTTACATGGGTGCTTATAAAACTCAGAGACAGGGGCTGGAGAGATGGCTTGGTGGTTAAACGCTTGCCTGTGAAACCTAAGGACCCCGGTTTGAGGCTCCATTCGCCAGGACCCACGTTAGCCAGATGCACAAGGGGGCGCACGCATCTGGAGTTCGTTTGCAGTGGCTGGAAGCCCTGGCGCGTCCATTCTCTCTCTCTTTCTCTCTCTCTTTTCTCTCTCTGTCACTCTCAAATAAATAAATAAAAATAAACAAAAATTAAAAAAAAAAACTCGGAGACAGGCCGGGCATAGTGGCACATACCTTTAAGCCCAGCACTGGGGAGGCAGAGGTAGGTGGATCTCTGGGAGTTCAAGGCCACCCTGAGACTACATAGTGAATTGCAGGTCAGCCTGAGCTAGAGTGAGACCCTTCCTTGAAAAACAAACAAACAACAACAACGAAACTCGGAGACAGGAATGGAATGTGAAATAATTAAGTGGATCTCAACTGGCATTAAAAAAAAATAATACAGGAGAAAAAAGTACAAGACTTCATTGCACATAGAAATCTAAGCATTTCTTCATGACTCTTTTTTTTTTCTTTTTGAAGCAAGGTCTCACCCTATCCCAAGCTGACCTGGAACTCACTCGGTAGCCCAGGATAGCCTTGAACTCACAGCCATCCTCCTAACCTTAGCCTCTCAGGTGCTGGGATTTAAGGTGTGAACCATCACAGCTGGCTCTTGACTGTTGGTTTTTGTTGTTGTTTTTGCTTGTGTGTGGGGGGGGGGGGGTGCATGCAATGCTCCACACGCTTGCCTGTGGTGGCCGGAACGCAATGTCCAGTGTCCTGCAGAATATCAGGTAATTCATCCGTCACTTCTCTGCCAGTTCTTTTTTTTTTTGTTTTTTTTTGTTTTTTTTTTTGATTTTTCGAGGTAAGGTCTCACTCTAGCTCAGGCTGACCTAGAATTGACTCTGTAGTCTCAGGGTGGCCTTGAACTCACAGCAATCCTCCTACCTCTGCCTCCTGAGTGCTGGGATTAAAGGCGTGCACCACCATGCCCGGCCAATTCTTTTTTTTTGAGCCAAAAGTGCCTCACTGATCCCACAGTTTGCCATGTTTTCTTGTCCATGAGCTCCGGCGGTGCCCGTCTCTGCTCCCCTATGCAACGGGGGTTTTTGATGTACATGGTCATATCAAGCTGCTTAATGGACTCCCGGGTCCCAAGCTTGAGTGGTCTCTCGTGCCTCATCAGGCCCTCCATGCTTGCGCAGGAAGTGCTCTTAACCCCTGAGCCGCCTTTCCAGCCCATTGCTTGCTTTTTTAAATACTTTATTTATTTATAAGAGAGAGAGAGAGAGATTATGGACATGCCAGGGTCTCTAGCCACTGCAAAGGAACTCCAGATGCATGCACCACCTTGTGCATCTGGTTTTATGTGGGTGCTGGGGAATCGAACCTAGGTCCTTATGGCTTTGCAGGCAAGTGCCTTAACTGCTGAGCCAGCCCTCAGCCTCCATTACTTGTTTTTGAACAAATTTGTGTGTGTGTGTGTGTGCGTGCGTGCGTGCGCGTGTGTGTGTGTGCGTGTGTGTGCGTGTGTGCGCGTGTGTACCTCCCCTGGGGCCTCGGGCCACTGCAAACAAATGCCAGATACTTGCCACTTTTTATATCTGGCTTAAGTGGGTGGCTTGGGCATTGAACTCCAGGCCAGCAGAATCTGGAATCAAGTGCCCTTAGCCTTTTAGTCATCTTTGCAGGCCCATGCTGTTTGTTTTTTGTTGTTGTTGTTGTTTGTTTGTTTTGTTTTGTTTTTTCAGTTACATATATTGGCATTGGCTAAGGTGGTTGATGCCTATAATCCTAGTACTGGAGAAACTGAGGCAAACAGAGCTAGAGTTTGAGGACAGCCTGAGAACCTGTCTCCAAAAACCATGGGCTGGGGGGAATGTAACCCAGTAGGAGAATAATTGCCTAGCATGTGCAAGGCCCTGTGTTCAAGTCCCAGTGTTGAAAAAAATATTAGAACACACCATACACACACGTGTAACGCAGTCCCCCAGAAAAGGTCCATGTGGTATTTTATCTGAAGCAGTTGTGACCTCTCACAAGAGACACCCAAGATTGGGCCCCCACCTGAGATCTCAGACACCCTCTACGCCAGCTGTACCCAGTGACGCACACCGCCCCGTGGTCCCGGGGGAAGACACAGTATACAGAGGGTGCAAGGTCAAAGGGCAGGGAGTGCTGACTGTGCATCTATGGGGAGGTCATCGTCCATGCTGGGCCAAGAGCTTTCAATACTATGGCTGCTTTGGGGGGGTCTCCTGCTCCGGCAAGCACCCCCTCACCCATGCTCTGTCAGGAAGCCCAGTAAACTCAGTGGTTCTCCAAGTCGAACTTGGGAGGAATCACAGTTTAGTCTGTCGTGGGTGCCTCGTCTGTGAGGAGCAAATGCTTGTTAGTGTTTCCCCAGAAAAGGTCCATGTGGTATTCACACACACACACACACACACACACACACACACACACGTAGTGCCTATACAGCATGTGACAACATGATGTAAAGTGCACCTCTTCCTGTGCCCCCCAAGTTAAAGCCGTGGTCTCCCCTTATAATAATGAGAATAAAAGTTAGCTGCCCCTGTGCTTCGCTTGTGTCACGTATCGTGTTAAGGACATAGACTTGTTATTACATTTGATCCTCTCAGAAAGCCTTTAAAGAGCCTCACCCACTCTAAAGAGAAGCAAGCTAACTTTAAAAAAAATATATTTTGATGTATTTGAAATAGAGACAGAGGGCTGGAGAGATGGCTTAGCGGTTAAGCACTTGCCTGTGAAGCCTAAGGACCCCGGTTCGAGGCTCGATTCCCCAGGACCCACGTTAGCCAGATGCACAAGGGGGCGCACGCATCTGGAGTTCGTTTGCAGTGGCTGGAGGCCCTGGCGCGTCCATTCTCTCTCTCTCTCTCTCTCTCTCTCTCTCTCTCTTTCTCTGTCTGTTGCTCTCAAATAAATAAATAAAAATAAACAAAAAAAAAAAGAAAAAAAGAAAAGAACGAGAGACAGAGAGAATGGGCACGCCAGGGCCTCCAGACACTGCAAGTGAACTCCCGATGCGCACACCACCTCGTGTAGCTGGCTTACGTGGTTACTAAGGAATCGAACCTAGGTCCTTTGGCTTTGCAGGCAAGCGCCTTAACTACTAAGCCATCTCTCCAGCCCTGAGACTAATGTTTTGACTAAGCTGTTTGCCAAGGATAAAGGGCTCGTCACCAGAAAGGCCAGGTTCAAATGCAGTCACCAGATAATCAAATGCACCTTCTTGTATAAAAGGTATCCAAAAAGCAGGGCGTGGTGGCTCACGCCTTTAATCCCAGGACTCGGGAGGCAGAGGTAGGAGGATCGCTCTGAGTTCGAGGCCACCCTGAGACTACATAGTGAATTCAAGATCAGCCTGAGCTAGAGTGAGACCCTACCTCAAAAAAAAAAGATAGACTTTTCCACAGGTTTAACTCAGCCATCACAGTCTCTGCCTTAGTGAGCAGGAGTTGGCAAGTAGTTTAATCCCACGGAGCCTGCATTTTCTCACAACTGGTCCTACAAATCAGTTCTCTAAATCCTAATGATAATATCAGCCCTGCCTCCCCACAAGTGACCACAAAAAAGCATGAGCAAGCGAAATGTTCTACTGCCCTACACAGTTATAGGAGGGTTCATAAGACCACCATGAGGCCCCATTCTTCATGAACGTGCAAATCAGCTATGATTTAAGAAGGGAGACTCCAGGTGTTCATGAGCTGTATGTAGAAATGCTTGGCACACAGTAGGCCTTCAGTAAGTGTTGATTATAGCAAACCAGTTCCACCTGCATGCCTGTTTTATTTATTTGTATTTTATTTTCAGTACCTTATTCTTTCCATCAGTAGGTATTGAATACTTCCTAGGTGTCAGATCACAAATATGGCAGACCAAAACAAAAACAAAAAGAAAATTGGGGCTGGGAAGATAGGTCAGTCAGTGTGGTGGTTTGATTCAGGTATCCCCCATAAACTTAGGTATTCTGAATGCTAGTCTCCCCAGCTAATAGCAACTGGAAATTAAAGCCTCCTGGAGGCGGTGTATTGTTGGGGGTGGGCTTATGGGTGTTACAGCCAGTTTCCCCTTGCCAGTGTTTGGCACACTCTCCTGTTCCTGTTGTCCACCTTAGGTTGGCCAGGGGGGTGATGTCCACCCTCTGCTCATGCCATCATTTTCTCCTGCCATCGTGGAGCTTCCCCTCGAGCCTGTGAGCCAAAATAAACCTCTTTTTCCCACAAGCTGCTCTTGGTTGGGTGATTTCTACCAGCAATGCGAACCTGACTGCAACAGTCAGTAAAGTGCTTGCTGCATAAGCACAAGGACCCAAGTTCGAATCCCCAGCACCCCCATAAAATGCCAGGGTAGTGGCATGTGCCTATGACTCCCAGGGCTGGGGAAGCAGAGATGGGACGATTCCGGGGACTCACTAGCTACGTAGTCTAGCCAAATCAGCAAACCCCAGTTCAGGGAGAGACCTTGTCTCAAGAACATGGTGGAGAGTTGGGCCTCTTAACTTCGGGGTATGTGCTTGGTTCAGCCTGGGCTCCGGTGAGTACGTGTTTCCTCACTGTCAAGTCAACTCCACCATTCATTGTCTTGCTTTGCTTGCCTCAAGATTGAGTCATACTCCTCAATTAGGTAGAAATAATTTTCAGCTTAAAAAAAGGAAAAAAGGTGGTTGGGCTGGAGAGATAGCTTAGTGGTTAAGCGCTTGCCTGTGAAGCCTAAGGACCCCGGTTCGAGGCTCAATTCCCCAGGACCCACGTTAGCCAAACGCATAAGGGGGCGCATGCGTCTGGAGTTCGTTTGCAGCGGCTGGAGGCCCTGGAGTGCCCATTCTCTCTCTCTCTCTCTCTGCCTCTTCTGTCTGTCACTCTTAAATAAATAACTAAAAACAAAACAAACAAACAAAAAAGGTAGCAAGCACTAGAGGAAGTCACCTGAGGTGGACCTCGGGTCTGCACACACACGTGTGCCCACATGCATACGCACGCGAGCACATCACCCGTACAAACACACAAAAAATACGAAAGGGGGGGGGTGAAATACGGCTCCTTCACCCAGCAGCGACCATAATTTACACTATTATACTTCGCTTTATAGCTTACAAAGAGCTACGTGGTAGCTTTTGTTTCTCATGTCAGTGACTGAAAAAAACACAACAAGTCGTGTTATGTCCCTGACTCCAAACTCAGGGCTCTGAACTTGCTGCAAAGTCTTGAGACTTAAAGTTCCCCAACGTGTTAGAGGTGACGGCAAACATAGGCTTTGGAGTAGAATTCATTTTTAGATAATCAACAGCAGAAAAAAAATAATAAGTGATTGAATTGTACGATATTTTCCCTGCTCATTTGACAATACAACCTATAGAAAATACATTCTTAAATGTTTTTTTTTAAGACCGCCATTGAGTTGCTTCCCTCCCCCCCCCTTACAGGCAATTTTCTGTTGAATATAACCAGCCAAAATTCTTTCCCCAAAGAATAAAGAGGTAACCAGTGATGATGTCCTCCCATTGTTGACTTCTGAAAAAATTGACTCAAAACCTGCTCATTGTACTCAGATTTCGACACAAACAATGCCAAATGACCCGTTGGCCATTTTATACACAATTCAACAACTACTGTAGGTCATTTTTACAGGGCAACATTGATTGAACTGACAACTTAATGAATTGCTACAGGATAGCTACTAAGAACCTTTTACTAAAATTGCCTTATCCTTTGTATTCTAACCACTCCCTCTGTACCATTGCTACCCCCAGCATACACACACACACACACTCCCTCACCTACACCCTACGCGAGATCAGCTTCCCAGCCCTTATTCCTAAACCCATATTAAAATTTCACAACACATGGTCACATTGACTAGGGTTCCCTCCCCCACACTGAAGTCATGTCTTGAAATATACGTTCTCCCTGGAAATCCACAAATCCAGAAAATGATTCCGACCGCCTCTATTGTGAAAACGTCTAACATGAAATTCACACATCTGCTCTCGCTCTCCTTTCAAAGAGCACCCACCCACTGAATCTCCACCGGGGGGTAAGGGGTGGGGGGGTTAGAGGTCCAGTCTAGCCACTACCGAGCTCTCTGCAAGGAAGGACAGTCACAGTTCCAGGAAAACCATCGCCACCAGCCCCGGGAGAAGACAGGACGGACACATTTCACGCCCTGGTGGCGTGCGGTCCCCAGGCTCCAGCCCTTGGTAAACAGAGGAAGGGGGGGGCGCGATAAAAAGAAAAAAGAGAAAAAAAAAAACCTTTGTCTGGCTGGTGGCTCCTTTGGAACCGGGACGAGCAGAGTTTGTGCGCTAGGGTTGGGCAGGTTAAACAAAGCCATGCCTCTGTGGGGACCGAGTTGAGTGTTGGGGTGGGCGGAGGGGGACCCCCCACGGGATGGGGTGCCCGCGCGCGCGAAGGGGCGAGGGGGACAGGTTCCAGGGGCGCGGCAGGTCCCCTCCGCCGGCATCCCCGGGGCGCGCACCCCGCGCGCGGGTGCCACCACCCACCCCCCAACACCCCTCCAGTCCACGGACCCCGGCACAAGGTCGGCGCGGGTTAGGGGGGGGCGGTTGGCCGTCCTGGGACCTCAGCGAGTGGAAAGGAGCGCCCCGGCTCGCTGTGCCCATTGTGTGTGGCTCACCTGCGGTCCCCCGGGCGACGATGATGGGGCGACGTCCCCGCGGCGCCGCAGCGATGCCAGCAGCGCACCGGCTCTCAGGCGCCCGCCGCCTCCATTGCCGTGCCCGCCGCGGCCACCGCGCGGCACTGCGCGCCCTGGTCACATGCTCGGACCCGCGCCCGCCCCGCCCGGGGCTCCTCCCGCGCCCCCCACGGAGGGCGCGCACCGGACGGATCGCCCACCCACCAGCAGCCGCGGGGGAAGCCGCAACGTGGAGCCTGACCGGGGCCACCACCCCACCACGGAGGGGGCTGGACGACCAGAGGGAATGCCCAGGGTCTGGGTTAGCCAGTGTGACGGGCTCGCCCTGCAAGGGACCAGAAGCCCAGGCCGTCAGGGGTCACTCCGTGGGACTATAGTCGCCTCCCAGGAACCGGGGACGTGGACCCCATTCGCAAGTGGAAAGAGGCCTCCCACTAATAGGAGGTCTAACCACTGGCCTCCCCCGTCTCTCTGTGCAACCCAACAGAGCGCAAGAGGGCATCATTGTCCCCAGGCATAATGAAATTAAACATTGACTTTGATGTTTAAGGAAAATTTTTCTTTTCTTTTTTTTTTTTTTTGTGTGTGTGTGAGGCTTTATTGGAAGGAACGGGACGCAACTCGGTATTTTTCGCTATGGGTTATGCCAATGGAACCACTAGGAATCATTTCTACTGGTCTTTTAGTTGCCAGGAATAATGCAGTGTCCATAGGAAATAGGAAAGCGAAACGAGGCAAAAATGCTGTGTGACAAAGATGCAGAGGGAAGATACCCATAGTCCACACTCCACACGGAACCACGGCGTCCCAGCGCCCAAAACAAGACCAGTGACGTTGACGCAGGTGCCCGACCTGGCGGAAGCAACTCAGATGGGGAGAACTTAGGCTTCTAGATAAACATTTTAATTAAATGTGAATATAATTATCATCCAATGCTCACATAACCCTAAACTATGTCTGCTTTGTTCCAAATAATCATATTTTAGATCCCAATAACACTATCCGTGCCTAAGCACAGGTGCGTTCAAATTCACTTCGTGTTGGACATTTGTTCCGATCTGCCAAATGGAATTTCTCACTCCCTTTGTCGTTAGGCAAGTAAGGACTGACTGTTCCTCTTAGCTACGTCACTAGCTTTGTATTTTTATTTATTTATTTATTTATTTATTTATTTATTTATTTGAGAGCGACAGAGAGAATGAGGCTGAGAGAGAGAGAGAGAAGAGAGAGAGAGAGAGAGACAGAGAGTGAGAATGGGTGCACCAGGGCCCCCAGCCACTGCAAACGAACTCCAGACGCGTGCGCCCCCTTGTGCATCTGGCTAACGTGGGTCTTGGGGAACTGAGCCTTGAACAGGGGTCCTTAGGCTTCACAGGCAAGTGCTTAACCGCTAAGCCATCTCTCCAGCCCCTAGCTTTGTATTTTGGGACTTAAAGTTCTTAGAAAGTTACTCAAGCTGTCCCTGAACTCACTCTATAGCACAGGCTATTCTTTTGTTTTGTTTTGTGGGTTTTTTTTTTTTTGTTTGTTTTTGTTTTTTTGAGGTAGGATCTCGCTCTAGCCCAGGCTGACCTGGAATTCACTATGTAGTTGCAGGGCGGTCTTGAACTCATGGTGATCCTCCTACCTCTGCCTCCCAAGGGCTGGGATTAAAGGCGTGCGCCACCACGCCGGGCCCACACACTGTATTTTTAATACAAAGTTATGGTGGTGCCTGGAAACGAAGTGATAGAAAATACAGGGTTAGTGGTGTGGGGCATAGCTTCGCAGTAGAGCATTTTTCCAGGATGTGTGAAGACCTGGGTTCCGAGAGAGAGAGAGAGAGAGAGAGAGAGAGAGAGAGAGAGAGAGAGAGAGGGGGAGGGAGAGGGGGAGGGGGAGGGGGAGAGGGAGAGAGAGAGAGAGAGAAGAAGAAGAAGAAGAAGAAGAAGAAGAAGAAGAAGAAGAAGAAGAAGAAGAAGAAGAAGAAAAATGGGCAACAGAAGAAAAAAGGAGAGCTGGGGAGAAAGACAAGGTACTAAACTGGGCAAACGGTAGTAACATGGGGCAACTGACTATCCATATGCAAAAGAATGCAATTGGACCCATTTTACTACCTTACCCAAAAATTAACATAAAACCATATGATAGGGCTAAAGGTAAGAGCTAACAGTACAAAACTCTTAGAAGAAACCCTCCAAAGGAACTGGGGAGACGACAGCTTGGGGGACAAAGTGATTGTCATGCAACCATGAACACCTGCGTTCAGACCTCTAGAGCTCGCCTAAAGCCAGCCACAGTAGCGCAAGCGTCTAGCATCCCCGTGCTCCTGCGATGACATGGGAGACGGAGGCAGGACAGTCCTCGGAGAGGCCCGGACGCCAGCTGGCCGGGCCAGCACAGGGGATGACTGATGCCCAAGGTTATCCCCTGTCCCTTCACGTGTGTGTCATGGCACGTGTGTGCCTGCACTCACACATGGAGACACACACACACACACACACACACACACACGACCTCTCAAAGGAGAGTAAACTGTACTATGAGGTCTAGAGAGACGAAACCATAATCAGACCAGTCATAGATGCATGTGATGGAAAATTACCTTTCAATAAACAGGAAACACTAACACATACATGAAACTTGTATGTCACAAGGACAAACTCTGAAAACACGCTAAGTGAAAGAAACTCAGCACAAAAGACCACATCTGGCCCAGTCTTACTTCTATCAAAGTCAAATGAAAATTAGGGCTTGGAGAGATGGCTTAGCCGTTGAGGGCACTGTTCTCTAAAGCCTAAGGACCCAGACTCAATTCCCCAGTATGGCATAAGCCAGATGCACAAGGTGACACACGCATCTGGAGTTCATTCACAATGGCTAGAGGTGCTGGTGCACCCATTCTCTCTCTGTATCTGCCCCTTTCTCTCTTAAATAAATAAATAAATAAATAAATAAAATATTTTTAAAAATTAAATGAAAATTAGGGCTGGAGGAATGGCTTAGCGGTTAAGGCATTTGCCTGCAAAGCCAAAGGACTCAGGTTCTATTCCCCAGGACCCACGTTAGCCAGATGCACAAGGGGGCACACCTGTCTGGAGTTCGTTTGCAGTGGCGGGAAGCCCTGGTGTGCCTATTCTGTCTCTCTCTCTCCCTCTTTCTTTGCCAAATAAATAAATAAATAAATAAATAAAAATAAAATATTTAAAATTAAATCATAATAAGGCTGATAAAACAGCTATTTTTAAAAAAGCATAAATAGCGAACTTAATATCTGATAAGAGATTTCACTGTATAAAGAATCAAGTGGTAAAAAGTACAAACAAAAATATATGTTTTGAAGTTTCATGTATTGATGTCAGAACTTTTGAATTATTTAAAGCAAAAACTGAAACAAAAGTAAATGAAAGTAATTTCATACATGAAGACACTTTTTTTTTTTTTTTTTTTGGTTTTTCGAGGTAGGGTCTCACTCTTGCCCAGGCTGACCTGGAATTCACTATGGAGTCTCAGGGTGGCCTTGAACTCACGGCAATCCTCCTACCTCTGCCTCCCGAGTGCTGGGATTAAAGGCGTGCGCCACCATGCCCGGCATGAAGACACTTTTTCAAAAAAAAATTTACCTTATTTTCATTTAGTTATTTGAGAGAGAGAGAGAAATAGGCAGGGTAAGAGAGAGAGAAATAGGGAAAGAATGGGTGTGCCAGGGTCTTCAGTCACTGTAAATGAACCCCAGACACATGCACCCCCTTGTGCATCTGGCCTATGTGGGTCCTGGGGAATCCAACCTGAGTCCTTTGGCTTTGCAGGCAAGCACCTTAATTGCTAAGCCATCTCTCCAGTCCCAAGGAGACACTTTTTAGCTTTTCTCGATTGCAAAAGGATATGGGACACACTCCATGCCATCTGTAACCAGTGGTTGACCAGGATCTGGCCACCATGTGTTTATCTTCTTTGGAAAAAAAAATTATTTATTTTTCAGTATTTTGTTGGTAACCTCTATATGTATTTACCCTGATCATAATCCTTCCTTTGACTTCCTTCCCCCATTCCCACCTCCGTTAAACCCCTTCTTTCCAACTAGCTCCTCTGCTATTTCAGCGTCATCATTTCAACATTTTTATTTATTTGTTGGGGGAGGGGCACACCAGGGTGTCTTGCCACTGCAAGTGAATGCCTGTCCAACTTTATGTGGGTGGCTGAGGAAGAGCCGGCTTCGCAAGCAAGTGACTTTAAATGCTGAGCCATCTCCCCAGCCCCACTTGTTTTTATTTTTTTTTTTTTTTTTTTATTTATTTGAGAGCGACACAGAGAGAAAGAGTGAGAGAGAATGGGCGTGCCAGGGCTTCTAGCCACTGCAAACGAACTCCAGATGCGTGCACCCCCTTGTGCATCTGGCTAACGTGGGTCCTGGGGAATCGAGCCTTGAACCGGGGTCCTTAGGTTTCACAGGCAAGTGCTTAACCGCTAAGCCATCTCTCCAGCCCCCCACTTGTTTTTTGTTTTGTTTTGTTTTGTTTTTTGCCCTTCTATTATGCAGGTCTTGTGACGGTTGTGCCAGCCCCTGTGGAGTCATGAATGCAATGGGCACTTTGTATTTGGAAGACAGCATTGAAAAGCACTCCTCCATATGCTTTGGCTCTTACATTCCTCTGCTAACTCTTCAGCAATGGTCCCTGAGCCTTGGAGGGTGCGGTAGAGAGATGTCTCACTTAGTGCAAAACACTCCACTGTCACTTCTTCTCAGCACTTTCATGAGCTTTGAACCTCTCCAGTGAGCTCTATCTTCTGGATTTTAAAGTTCCCACCAGGCTGGAGAGATAGCTCAGCTGTTAAGGCACTTTCCCAAAAAGCCTAACAACTTGCATTTGATTCCCCAGTACCCACATAGAGTCAAATGCGCAAAGTGGCACATACATCGGAGTTCTTTTGCAGTGGCTAGAGACCCTGGAGCACCCATTCTTTCCTCCCCCCTTTCTCTCTCTCCCTTGGCTGGGCATAGTGGCACACACCTTTAACCCCAACACCCAGAGGGCAGAGGTAGGAGGATTGCTGTGAGTTTGAGGCCAGACTGAGAATACATAGTGAATTCCAGGTTAGCCTGGGCTAGAGCCGAGACCCTACCTCTCAAAACCAATAAATAAATAAAGCTCCCGCCACATAGATGACGTCCTGTGCCCTGCGCAGGACCCTTCTCACTCCTCTACCTGCAGAAGCCCCTGGTGCCCCCCAGGGAGCATTCAGAGACCTGCTGGCTTGGGAACTATGTGGGGAGACCCATGATGCACCAAAGAAACAGACCACCAAAAGAGGCTCTGCTCTCGCATTGGACCGTTTTGGTCCTAGAGACTGAATGTGCCTCACTTGGCCATTCTATTTGGTCCAAATCAGCGTTCTATGAACAAGGCCCAAACCAAGAGCAGTGAATGCTCCCTTTGTCCCTAGATCCGACACTGCAGTTTTGCAGCTCATCATAGGGTTTGCCTGAATCAAGAAACTGCAGTGGCTGGCCAGCCGGCCGGCTGCTGTCTGTCATTCCTGCCCATGAAAACAAACTCATGTGGGCACGGCTGCTCTCGAACCATTTTGCTCTACCTAAATGCTATTCCAGACATGGGCTCCGCCTTGTACACAAATGAAAACACACACTGGGGCCTGGGGAGATGGGTTAGTGGGTAAAAACTCTTGCCACATAAACATGGAGACCTGAGTTTGATCCCCAGTACCCACGTAAAAATCTGGGTACGGGGCTGGAGAGATGGCTTAGCAGTTAAGGCACCTGCCTGTGAAGCATGAAAACCCAAGCTCGATTCCCCAGTACCCACGTGTATTAGCGTTCTCTAGAGAACAGAACGGATAGAATGAATTGTATTAAAAGGGAATTTATTGGATTAGTTTACGACAGTCCAACAACAGCAGGTTGCAGGCCTGAGAGTCAAGGAACCTGGTAGCTTCTCAGTGCACAAGGCTGGATGCCTCAGCAGTCCCAATCCTGGCACTGGAGGCCTGGAGGGGTCCTGGAGAGACGCTGCTCTTCAGTCCACGCTGCTCTTCAGTCCACGCTGCTCTTCAGTCCATGCTGGTCTTCAGTCCACGCTGGTCTTCAGTCCACACTGGTCTTCAGTCCACGCTGGAAAGCAGCAAACAGCACAGGCAGCCAGGTGGGAGGAAGGGATATCTTCCCAGAGCTTCCTTAGACAAAGCCCCCCCACCACCACCTCAGAGGGGGGCCGCCCACATAAGCCAGATGCACGTGGTGGCACACGCATCTGGAGTTCCTTTGCAATAGCTAGAGGCCCTGGAGTGCCCATTCCGCCTCTCTGCCCAGCCCCCTCTCATTTCTCTCTGCCTGCAAATATATAAAACTTAATTTTTTGTTAAATCTGGGTGTGGCTACTCATGCCTGTCAGCCCAGTCTTGAGGTGGAGACAGGAGACCTGCTGAGGTTCACTGCTCATTCTGGCTGAATGAACAGAATAGCAGCTCCAGGCTCAGTGAGAGACTCCATCTCAAAGAAACAACGCGGGAAAGTGGTAGAGGATGTTCTACTGGGCCTCTTGGTCCTACGTGTGCCTAGGGTGCGTGAATCTGCACATATATGCATACACACACTGCACCACACACGCCACAAATACTACACACACATACAGAATAAAAGAATAAAATGTAAAAAGCATGCAGGCTGCTTCAACCTGTTCCTAATGTGATATGAATTCACTGGCTTCTAATGACTGCTGAACAGATGCCACACGTGGCCCTCAAGGGTGAAGTGACCAGCGGACACCAACCGTTTTTCTTTTTTAAAATAATTTTTAATTTATTGTTATTAGATACGGACATATTTAGTAGGGATACAACACCCGTTGGTACCATCCTTTCCCTCCTCCCTGCCCCTTTTCTGAAGAGGCCTTCCTCATTAGGGATGCAGGTCAACCCCATGGGGATTGTGGGTCATGCATTACGGGGGCAGCAGTCAGTTATGGGGGAGAGGCGATGTCACTGTGCATAATGTCCCAACTTGTGGCTCTAACAATCTTCCCGCCCCCTCTTCAGCAAATTTCCCTGAGTCATATTGGGAGCGTTTTCAGTCTACTTCAGTGATGGGCTCTTAGGAGCGTCTGGCTCTTCGCTTTGGTAGGTGTTGAGTGTCCTCAGTGTCTCTCTCCTTCACCCTCATGCTGATATCAGATTCACTAAGAAAGCAGCACTCTTGCTCATTTCCCCAATTCCTC
The DNA here is from genome assembly GCA_036346955.1 of Dipus sagitta. Lineage (NCBI taxonomy): Eukaryota > Metazoa > Chordata > Mammalia > Rodentia > Dipodidae > Dipus > Dipus sagitta. The sequence goes on along the minus strand of CM070781.1, from coordinate 49,082,181 downwards.
TGTGGTTTCAGCTGGGGCCGAGGTGAGGTGCGCTGGGTGGTTTATCTCCTCAGGTTCCATTCCGCCGTGGCCCCCCACCCACCATCCAGCACATCCAGTGCAGGAACCAGGACCAGGGAACTTTTTTAAATCTTAATTTTAATTTTTTTTTGAGGTAGGCTTTCACTCTAGCTCAGGCTTGACCTGGAAATTCACTATGTAGTCTCAGGGTGGCCTTGAACTCAAGGCGGTCCTCCTACCTCTGCCTCCCCAGTGCTGGGATTAAAGGCGTGCTCCACCATGCCCGGATTAAAAAAAAAATTTTTTTTTTAGAGAGAGAGAGAATTGACCAGGGCCTCAGCTACTGCATTCAAACTCTAGACATGTGCGCCACCTAGTGGGCATGTGCGACCTTGTGCTTGCCTCCTCTTTGTGCAGCTGGTTTAAGTGGGATCTGGAGAGTCGAACATGGGTCCCTACGCTTCACAGGAGGCTTCACAGGTAAACGCCTTAACCTCTAAGCCATCTTTCCACTCCCACCCATCTTTCATAACCAGAGAATGCAAAGATGATCCGGAGCAACCTTAACAACAAAACCCAAAAGAGGAGAGACTTATGGCATTATTGAATGTGGGCAAGAGACAGCCGCAGACTGTCCACTGTGACTTCTTCTGCCCTTTGCCATTGACAGCAGAGTTGAGCAGGTCAATCTCTTTGCACGAGTGCTGGGGGGGAGCAGATGAGCTTTGAGCTACATCCCGGATATGTGCCTAACACCCACGGCTGCTCCTCGTGATAGCTGGCTGTCTCTAGGATCCTGATCAAGCTCAGTCCTTCTACTAGCGTGGTGGTTTGAATGTGAATGTATGTCCCCCACAGCCTCAGGTATTTTTCCTAACCAAAACACATATACTGCATTCTATGTGTCCAGTACTCTTTACTTTTTATTTTTAAATTTTTTGTTTATTTTTATTTATTTATGTGAGAGCAACAGAGAGAGAGAAAGACAGATAGAGAGAGAGAGAATGGGCGCGCCAGGGCCTCCAGCCACTGCAAACGAACTCCAGACGCATGTGCCCCCTTGTGCATCTGGCTAACATGGGTCCTGGAGAATCGATCTTTGAACCAGGGTCCTTAAGCTTCACAGGCAAGCGCTTAACTGCTAAGCCATCTCTACAGCCCTGATGCAGATATTTTAAAATTAAATTAAATTATTTATTTATTAGAGAGAAAGAAGCAGAGAGAGAGAGAGAGAGAGAGAGAGACTGAGATTGAGAGAGGGCAAGCCAGGGCCACTGCAAACAAACTCCAGACACATGCGCCCCCTTGTGCATCTGGCTAACTGTGGGTCCCGGGGAAATCGAACCCGGGTCCTTAGGCTTCATAGGCTAGCGCTTAACCACTAACCCATCTCTCCAGCCCTATTTTTTAATTTTTTGAGAAAGAGAGGGAGAGAGAGAGAATTGGCACGCCAGGGCCTCAGCATCTCTACACATTCTTCTTGTAAGCAGCACAAGGCCCTGCTTGCTGCTTCCTCGGGCCATTTCTCAGCATGGCTTTTGCAGCGAGCAGCCTTGAGGACTGAGGCATCATCTCAGACAAAGCGCAAGCTTACTTGTTGCCTGCTGCATTTTTAAAGAGATGGCCTCGCCAAGCGCAGTGTTCTTAGGCTGTGATGTGGGCCTGTGCGTGCCCTGCATTCATCTGGGTCTTTCTGCAATGTCCCAAGGGCCTCGGGGTCAAAGGGGCCAGTGCAGACATGCTGCTCATGTCGCCCACGGTGCTGCCACAAAAGCCTTTGTGTGTGACCCGGGAGTCCCTGCTTTCCTGCCAGCATTCATGCGACACTAATACACTAACTCACCAGCTAGTCGACCCCAAGTCAAATCCTAGGCTCACTGTCTTTCAATTTCTTTAGCATGTAGTATTCTATTTGTATCTCCTATTACGTCTTATTCTAAATTTCAACACTGTAAATTTTCTGGAACTTAACCGTTTCATCCACCGTATTAGCATGTGTTCCTTTATACCTCTATTTTCTTGATATCTGATGCATTTGGAGTTACTTCTTCCTGGCTTTGGTTTTGAATTTTTTTGTGGTGCCTTATTTCAGAAGTTTTATTAATCTTTTTTTTTAAAGACCCATCCTGGGTTTTGTTCATCTTGATGTCTGTGGTTAATGTTATGACTTGCTCTCATTTTCTGTCCATTCTTTTTATTTACTTCTTAGTTGTGAAAAGTACTTATTTTTAAAAAATTACTCATTTATTTGCAAGGAGAGAGAGAGAGTATGAGAATATGGGCATGTCAGAGCCCCTGACGGTTGCAAATAAATTCCAGTTGTTTCTTATTTTTTTTATTTTTATTCTTTTGAGGTAGGGTCTCACTCTAGCTCAGGCTGGCCTGGAATTCACTATGTAACCTCAGGGTGGCCTCGAACTCACGGCGATCCTCCTACCTCTGCCTCCTGAGTGCTGGAACTGAAGGCGTGTGCCACCACGCCCGGCTACAAATTCCAGTTGTATGTACCATGTATGGGCACCTGACTTTATGTGGGTTTTGGGGAATCAAACCCAGGTCATTAGGCTTTGCAGGCAAGTGCCTTAGCCACTGATCCATCCCTCCAGCTCAGGGCATTTTCGTACACGTCACTGTACCTTGTTCTCAGGCATCCCCTGGGCCACTGTCCTCCCATCCCCTTTTCTCTCTGGGTGGTTACCGCCCTCCTCTCCGATGGCCCACTTTGCTGCTTCCATGTCAAATGCATTTCATTACCCTACCTCCCCCTCCACTTCCTCAAGTTCTCCTCCTCTCCTCTCAAAATCTCCTTTTTAGTGTTAGGCCCCCCCCCCATAAATATAGAATTTGGGGGTGAGCAGAGCTTTACTTTAGCACAGACTGACCTGGAACTCACTTTGTAGCTCAGGCTGGCTCCAAACTCCTGGTGCTATTCCCACCTCAGCCTTTCCAGTGCTGGGATTATAGACACCACACCTGCCGCACATGTAGTTTTTTATTTTTATTTATTTATTTTTGGTTTTCTCAGGTAGGGTCTCACTCTAGCTCAGGCTGACCTGGAATTCACTATGTAGTCTCAGGGTGGCCTCGAACTCACAGCGATCCTCCTACCTCTGCCTCCCGAGTGCTGGGATTAAAGGCATGCGCCACCACGCTCGGCTGAGCACATGTAATTTTAAATCTAAGATTCTATATAAGAGAAAAAGACATGTGGCATTTGTCTTTCTGAGTCTGACTCATTTCATTGAACATAATGATTTCCAGTTCTATATTCTTGCAAATGTCAGTTCATTTTTCTTTATAGCTGAATAAAATCCCATAGTATATTTGTACCACATCTTTTTAGCCATTCATGTGTTGATGGGGATCTGGGCTGGTTCCACTTCCTGGCTATACTGTGACTAGTGCCGTGACAAACATCAGTGCGCAGATAACTGTCATTGGGATGCACTGAAGTACACACTGATCGTATGTACTGAAGACTGGCATAGCTGAGTCATATAGTAGTTTTTTCTTTTCAGTTTTCTGAGAAACCTCCACACTGATTTCCATAAGGGATGCTATGCACACGTTTACAATCCAAGAAGCAGTGAGAAAAGATTCCTCTTCCCACATCCTTGCCAGCATTTGTTTTCTTGATGACAGTCGGTCTAACTGGGATGATGGAATCTCACAGCAATTTTAACTTGCATTTCCCTGAGGGACAAGACTGTTGAACACATTTCCAAATATGTGTTGCCATTTGCCCATCTTCTTCAACTACTTAGGTCATTAGCCCATTCGTGAATTGATTTCATCTTTTTGTTTGCTTGTTTGTTTGTTTCTTTTTTTTTTTTTTTTTTTTTTTTTTTTTTGGTTTTTCGAGGTAGGGTCTCACTCTAGCCCAGGCTGACCTGGAATCCACTGTGGAGTCTCAGGGTGGCCTCGAACTCACAGCAATCCTCCTACCTCTGCCTCCCAAGTGCTGGGATTAAAGGCGTGCGCCACCACACCCGGCCTTTGTTTGTTTCTTGAGGTAGGGTCTCACTCTAGCTCAGGCTGACCTGGAATTCAATCTGTAGCCTCAGGGTGGCCTTGAACTCATGGCCATCCTCCTACCTCTGCCCCCCGAGTGCTGGGATCAAAGGCGTGAGCCACCACGCCCGGCCGATTTCATCTTTTTTCTAGTTCTTAAATTTTGCAGTTCTTTACATGGTCTAGATATTGAACCTGTCGATGCTGGCAAGGCTCTTTCCCCATCCTGCAGGCTGCGTCTCCCTGTGCTCGTTGTTCCTTTGCTGTGCAGAAGCTTTTTAATTCCAATCAATCTCATGTGTCAATTCTTGGGATTATTTTCCTGTGCTGCTGGAGTCCTTTCCAGAAAGTCCTTTCCCAGCCTGTGTCCCGAACTGCTTTGCCTATAGTATCCTCTAGCAGTTTCAAAGTTGCAGGTTTACATTAAGGTCTTTGATTAATTTTTAGGGTTTTTTTTTGGGGGGGGGGAGGGAGGTTTCGAGGTAGGGACTCGCTCTAGCCCAGGCTGACATGGAAGTCACTCTGCAGTCTCAGGGTGGCCTTGAACTCATAGCAATCCTCCTACCTCTGCCTTCTGAGTGCTGGGATTAAAGGTGTGTGCCACCACGCCTGGCTAATTTTTAGTTTTTTAGTTTTATTTTATTTACAGAGGAGGAGAGGGACAGAGACAGAAAGAGAGAACACTGCACGTGAACTCCATATGCATACACCACTTTGTGTGTCTGACTTTATGTGGGTACGGGGGAAATGAACCTGGACTGGCAGGCTTTGCAAGCAAACACCTTTAATCACTGAACCCTCTCTCCAGCCCCTGGAATTCACTCTGTAGTCTCAGAGTGGCCTTGACTCATGGTGATCCCCCTACCTCTGCCTCCCGAGTGCTGGGATCAAAGGCGTGCGCCACCACGCCCGGCTCCAGGTCCACTTTTCCTGGAATTTTGTACGAGGTGACTTATATGGCTTTACTTTCATTCTTCTACATGTGGAAATCGTTTTCCTAGCAGTCTGATAAAGAAGCTATCTTTTCTCCAAAGTCTGCTTTTGACACCTTTTGTCAAAAATTAGGCAGCACTTTAAGCCCAGCACTCAGGAGGCAGAGGCAGGAGGATCACTGCGTGTTCGAGGCTACCCTGAGATCACATAGTGAATTCCAGGTCAGCCTAGGCAAGAGCGAGACCCTACCTTGAAAAGCCAAAAGTAAATACATAAATAAATACGTAAGAATAAAATAAATTAGGTGGCCGCAGCTGTGTGGATTTCTGGGTCCTCTGCTCTACTAGTCTACATGACTGTCTTTGTGCCAATACCAGCTGTTTGTTGCTGAGACCAGGTGCTGATACCCCCAGCATATACCTGTGGTTTCCAAGTGATCGAGTGATCACTTCCCTTCAGTTCTGCAAAGCCTTCTACATGGTTTCCCTGCTCATCACTCCCTCAGTCTACTCACAGAGCAGCTGGGATTCTTACTAAATGTAAACTAAATTGGTACTCAAAAAATTGACTTAAAAGCCCTTTATAGAGGGCTAAAGAGGTGCTTAGCAGTTAAGGCATTTGCCTGAAAAGCCAAAGGACCCAGGTTCAATCCTGCAGGCCCCACATAAACCAGATGCACAAGGGGGCCCACGTGTCTGGAGTTCATTTGCAGTGGCTGGAGGCCCTGGCGCGCCCATTCTCCCTCTCTATCTGCCTGTTTCTCTTTCTCTCTCTCAAATAGATAGTTGTTTTTTTTTTCTTTAATGCCAAATGTAAAGGATGGAAAAGCTAATGTATTCGATGCTGCTGAGAAGGGCCTCACCTCATGGAGAATGTCGGGTGTCTTGGCAAGAATAGTTTCACCAGAGTACTGGGAATTGAAGCAGGGTGGGGGTCCTTCAAGAAAGGTGGATGGGGGCTGGAGAGATGGTTTAGTGGTTAAGCGCTTGCCTGTGAAACCTACGGACCCCGGTTTGAGGCTCGATTCTCCAGGACCCACGTAAGCTAGATGCACAAGGAGGCGTGTACATCTGGAGTTCGTTTGCAGTGGCTGTAAGCCCTGGCGTGCCCATTCCCTCTCTCTCTCTTTCTTGCTTTGTCTGTCGCTCTCAAATAAATAAAAATAAACAAATTTTTTAAAAAAAAATAAAAAAAGGAAGGTGGGTGGGTGCAAAGGGTAGGTATGGTGAAGCCGGTATAGAGAACTCTTGAAAAACCTTTTGCTGTTAAGTAGAAACAAGGAACAATAAGGTCTAGGAATGTCTTAAACTGAGAGAGTAACAATAAGTGCCTGGAGAGATGGCTCAGTGGTTAAAGGTGCTTGGTTGCAAAGCCTGCTGCTATTGGTTTGATGCCCCAGTACCCGCGTAAAAGCCAGATTCACCGTGGCACATGCAATCTGGAGTTCGCGTGCAGAGGCGGGAGGCCCTGGTGTGCCCATTCTCTTCCTCTTCCTCTGTATGCTTGCAAATAAATAACATACTTAAAAATAAGCACGGGTGGGGGTGGTGCTGAGTGTGGAGCTCAACAGTAGATGGCTTTCCCAACATGCTGGAGGCTCTAGGTCCTACCCTCAGCACTACCTGGGGGACAAAAAAGTAAAAAAGGGAACAAACCAATAAAGCAAAAAAGACAACAATGTGAGACTAACTGCAAGTCTTTTTAATAGACAGGCTGGACACTGGTCCAACTAGATGGAATGAGTAGAGAAAATTCACGTTGCAGTAAGAATACAAGGATAAAGGGATGTGCTGCCAGTGGACTTGGTAAGTTATTTTGTGTTTCCATTTTCTCAGAGGAAAGCTGAGAAGACAGAGGATGAAGGTGTGATCAGTAAAGGAAGGTGTGGAATACCTGTTGGGGGGAGGGTCAGTGAGCACGGATCAGGAAGTACAGAGGGCCGTGGATTTGAAGTGAAAAGGAGTCGTTAGCATGCTCATAGTGTCTCTCTAGCCACTGGGGCACGAGCGCAGAAAAGCTAGGGTAATTGGAGATAAACACGATCCAAGTTTTCACTCCAGACAGACGAGAGAATCCAGGGCATGTGCAAGGATCATGTATCCAAGCTAAATAAAGAACATGAGGGTGAGGGGACCACAGATCAGGGACAGCTGAATCAACTGACCAGAGATGAGCCAAACACTGTGTAGAAAAATATAGCAAATATAGCAACTTAGAAAGAGGGGCAAGTAGAATTTTAGAAATCGAGGCTTTCTTCTCATTTGAGACTATGTCTTGCTATTCTGCCCTGGCCAGCCTCGATCTCTTGGGCTTTAGTGATCCTCCTTCCTTAGTGTCCCAGTGCTATACCAAAGAAATAGAAATTTTAGGGCTGGAGGGATGGCTTAGTGGTTAAGGTGTTTGCCTGCAAAGCCAAAATCAAGGTTTGATTCCCCAGGACCCACGTTAGCCAGATGCACATGGGGGAGCATGAGTTTGGAGTTCATTTGCAGTGGCTGGAGGCCCTGGTGTGCGCATTCTCTCTCTCCCTCTTTCTCTGTCAAATAATGAAAGAAAGAAATTATTATGGTAATGATACAGAGTACATAGTTTTTGAAAACTGCAAGTTCCATTAGTAGAACATGAAATCAATTTGTGGGTCAATTTCTTAAATTAACATTGTTAATCAAGGCTGTACATTAGACTGAACAGGAGAATCTAAAATATAAAACAATAAGACCACGCCTCATTCACAGAGATATTCATTTATTTGGAAGCACAGGGGTTCAGAAGTAAGCTTCTCCAGTTAATTACAATGCACAGGCATAGCCACTAACCACTGGTGCAAAAGACAGCCATAAAAAGACTGGTCCTAGATAGAACAAATGGTATAAAGACAGACAGCAAGCCATGAACTAGAATCTTCTAAGATGTAGGGAGAAGGGTGAAGGTAAGATGTGTGTGACAGACTGCAATATGGTTGAGGGGGCAGGTCCATGGTCTAATGGTAATTAGTTCTCAACAAAAAGCATTCACAAGTGAGAAAAATGCATGTTCATAAACACACACATTTATGCATTTTGTTGATAGATTGCCAAACTCGCTTCAATTCTTATATTTTGAATTAACTGGAAATGAGTCATTAAAAAAAAAAAGAAACAGGTTTCTGGCACCTAAGTTGAAAGATTTCCCCAAGTCTCATCATGATAAAGTTTGATTTGGATAAATTTAATTTTAGAAATAAGAATATTACTAATGTGTAATTATAAACAAATTATAGGAAAGCAAAAATAAACTGACTGGCATGTTTATTGGTAAATCTATGTCAATCTCCATAATTTAGCTATTATTTAAAACATCGATAAAAGGTCAGAACAGTCAATATTTTAAAACTTTTTTTAAAAAAAAATGTGGGGCTGGAAAGATGGCTTAGTGGTTAAGCGCTTGCCTGTGAAGCCTAAGGACCCCGGTTTGAGGCTCGATTCCCCAGGACCCACGTTAGCCAGATGCACAAGGGGGCGCACGCGTCTGAAGTTCGTTTGCAGTGGCTGGAGGCCCTGGCATGCCCATTCTTTCTCTCTCTATCTGCCTCTTTCTGTCTGTCTGTCTGTCACTCTCAAGTAAGTAAAAATAAACAAAAAAAATTTTTTTAAATGTGGCATCAAGGTTATAAAAGTAACAATTTTGAAAGCTATATATTTAGAATTATAGAAAACATTAACATTCTGACAAAGTATGTCTTATTGCTTTTGGGGGAAAGTTGGGGCAAGTACTTTTATTTACATGTGTTTAATAAAGAATTTTCCATTGACATTGCAGTCTCATTCTCTTACATTTTGCCATGATACGTGAATTCACTCAAAGAAGATGGTGGGAAAGTAAGCCACCCCTCTCCCAAATATGTGCCAAATTATTGCAAAGGGCATCCTTAAACATCTAAGCACACCAGGTTACAAAATCAGCACGCCCCACCTCCAGGTGCATGCACACACAAGCTCCGCTTTATTAAACCAAGAGGAAGCAATGTACTGCAACAGTGGATCTTTACTTGTTCATGTTAGCCTTCAAGTTCTTTCAGTCAAGGTAAAACCCAAAACAGGATTTTCTTTATATGTGAATAGTTTAACCACGATTAATGTTTGTATCTGACACTCTATTTTGTATGCCTGTTCTTTTTATAATGTCTGTATATACCTAAATGCTTTAAGATTACAACCTTGAAAATGTATTGCAAATTAATTAATATGCCACAGGGACAGTATCTACATAATATTCTGTAAGATTGGTAAATTATACTGGATTAGAAGCAAAAATAGGTATTATTGGACACACTGGAATTTTAACAAACACATGTTGATCCTGTATACTTTATATTTTGAAGTTTTAGATTAATATACTGAATAATTTAATTACTAAAAATGTCCCAATTGTCTGTTCTATTGTTTAACAAAACTGCATACATTTTAGCTTGATTCAGTTCTTCTAGTTTCAAAGCACGACAGCACAGCATCAAAGTTCATCATTCCTTGTAAAAACATTAAGGCATGGGTTATAAACACAGGTCATAAAACCAAAGCCACTTAGGTACTGAAAGGCTATTTACATGCATAGAGTATGGCTCATTAAGAAGATTGGGAGAGCATAATGTGACTATGTTATATCAATTCACAGTATAAACACATTTTAAGGAGTAATTTAAGTCAGGAATAATAAAAATATGGATATCACATCAGTTAACCACTACTAACATATCTTGTTTTGTCATACATATGAAAATATACATGTACAGTGCTTCTATAACAAACATTTTACATAAATATTCACTGATTTAAATAAAAGTTGACAGAGGTAGAATTTGTGTCAATGTCCATGATTTGCAGGAACAAATAATTCAAAGATTTCATTGCTGTTGTGTTCTTTTAAAAATCCAACAGGAACTCACTGAAAAACACCATTCTGAAAAGGAGGGAGGGGAAAGTGGGTGAAGAGAAAAAAGATAAACAAGGTTACTCAATATATTCATGACACTGAAATTCAGTAATGTTTTAAACTATAGTCTCTAGTAAAATTTCTGTCCCAAATCCAGTGATATTTAGGGAACTTCATTGTACCTCTGAAGAAGTGCTGTTCAGTACTTTAAAAATGTGGTTTTGGGGGCTGGAGAGATGGCTTGGTGGTTAAGGTGCTTGCCTGCGAAGCCCAAGGACCCATGTTTGACTCTCCAGGCCCCAAGTAAGGCAGACACACAGGGCAAAAGGTTGCACATGTGCATATGGGGGTGCGTACATTTGGTGTTCAATCGCAGTGGCTAGAGGTCCTGGTGTGCCAATTGTCTTTTCTCCCTCTCACATAAAAAGAAAGGCCAGTCTGTTGCGCTTGCCTCAAAAAAAAAAAAAATGTGGTTTTGGTTTCCTTATTCATAGATTCTCTCAGTGAACAAGTGTGCTACTGTGATATGAGAAAAATACACTATTCGGTCTCTGCCCCTCGTCCCTGGCACAAAGCTCCTGGAAACCTCCTGAGCTGTGAGTGTCCTTTGTACACCAATGAGGCCAGCAGCCAGGCAGGGAGGCTTCAAGATAAGAGGACAGGTCAGCAGAAAGACCAAAGCAGTAGGGAGAAGAGAAAGAAGAGCTGAAGGGTGGAGTGGATCACCAATGCCAATGATTTCATCAGTTAGTCACATGCATGAAACGAAGCCTCCAGAAAACCCCAGGACGACTGGGCTGAGAAGCTTCCAGGCAGCTGGACACTGGTGCGCAGTGCTGAGGAACTGCACCTTCCCCAAGCCTGCTGCCTCCATCCGGTCTTTACGTGTGGCCTGTGTAACAAACAGGGAACGTAAGGAAAGTGTTTCCCTGGGCTCTGAGAGCTCCTCTAGCAAATCCAATCACAAATGTTGTGGGATCCTAGCCTCACAGCAGGTAGGTCAAAAGTTCTGCCACAACCTGGGACTCGTAATTGGCACCTGGGGTGGTGGAGTGAGACCTTGAGGATCTGAGCCCTTACCAACAGGGACACTATCTTCAGGTTAACAGTGGACACCTAATTGGTGTGAGACAAAGAATCTGATGTCAGGAAGGTTGTGTTGAAGGTGTGGGACAACAGGAAAAACACAGGTTTTTTCTATTTCAAGTGTCAGGTTAGTCAAACAATCAGAACAAAAATTCAGTTACAGGGCTGGAGAGCTGGCTCAATGGTTAAGGCGCTTGCCTGTGAAGCCTAAGGACACATGTTCAATTCCCCAGTACCCACATAAACCAGATGCACAAGGTGGTATGTGCATCTGGAGCTTGTTTGCAGTGGCTAGCAGCCCTGGTGTGCCCATTCGCTCATATAAATAAATAAAAATATTCTTAAAAATTCAGTTATATATCTTGACTATTAGAAAGAAACTATTTCAAGGGTGTGCAATTCATTTCTAGGTGCAATTAATTTCTAGAAGAAACCCTATAAAGTTAGCTGGGGTGGGGGCTGGGAAAATGGCTCAGTGTTTGAAGATGTTTTCTTGCAAAGCCTTCTGGCCCAGGTTCAGTTCCCCAGCACCGAAGCACATGATCTAGCTCAAAAAGTAGCACAAGTGCCTAGTGTTCATTTGCAGTGGCAAGAAGCCCTGGCAAACAAAAAAAGAAAATATGGGCTAGAGAGATGGCTAAAGTGGTTAAGGAGCTTGTCTGTAAAGCCTAACAACCTGGGTTCAGTTCCCCATTGCCCACGTAAAGCCATATGCACAAGGTGGCACCTGCATCTGAAGTTTGTTTGCAGTGGCTGGAGGCCCTGGTGTGCCCATTTTCTCTCTCTTTCCCTCAAATAAATAAAATACTTTTGAAAAAAGAAAATACTTAATATCACTCTTGGTGATACAGAGGGCTGAGGAGATGGTTGTTACATAAGCCCGGATCTCTAGAGCCCATAGAAGTGCTGGGTGTGGCCGTGTGCCCACAATCCCAGTGCAGAGGATGTGGAGACAGGAGCTCAGGCTGAGCTGGCTCGCTGAAGCAGCTCAATCAGTAAAGCCATGGGCTCAGTGAGGGCTTCTGTCTGAATAAACATGGTGGAGAGTGACTGAGAAAGATACTTCATGTCCACTTCTGGTCTCCACATGCACACATGCACATACATGTGACCACATGCACAGATGCATGCACACTATGAAAACCTGGAGAGAAAAGAATTACTAGTTAATAACCTCATTAGGACACTTTGAAAATTAATTAACAATTATTACAAAATTAAAAGTTGTGAATTTGTTAATAGTTGTAAAGGTTTTCTAATCCCATGGACTAGGATGGTTGTGATCCTAAAAGTGGAAAATAAGTGGTTGGTGGGGATGTAGAGAATTGCAACCTACATGTGATACCGATGGGAATATGAAATAGTGCGGTCTGGCAGTTCCTCAGAGTTAAAAAGAATTACCAGGAGACCTAGCAATTTAATTCCTGGGTATTTGAAGAGAGATGAACACACCAGCACACCAGTATTCAAGGAGCATTACTTACAGTAGCCACACCATGGAAACCACCAAGGTGTCTTCAAAGAAAGACTTTTTTTCATGTGGTATATCCTACAACATAGACAAGCCTTGAGAACATTGTTCTAAGCAAATAAGCCAGGCACTTACATATGATTCACTGAGATGAAGATCTGCACTCAGTAACTTCAGAGATGGAAAAGTAAGCTAGAAGTTACCATGGCCTGGGAAGGTATGGACAGGAAGTAAAGAGTTATTGTTTAGTGAATATGAAGTTTCTGTTGGAGTTAATGAACAGCTTTAGCACTAGATCAGGGTGAGAGCTGCACAGCACTGTGAAGGTCATCAATAACACTGCGTTCTCCTCTCAGAACACAGTTAAGACGGCAAACTTCACATACCATGTTTTACTATAATTAAACATTTTAAATTTATCACAGCTTTAGGGAAGCAGAAATTCACCATGTTTTGTATCAGTGTTTCTTTATTTTTATTTATTTGAGAGGGGGGGGCACATAGAAAGACAGAGAAAGAGAATGGGCGTGCCAGGGCCTCCAGTCACTGTAAACGAACTCCAGACACATGCGCCACCTTGTGTGTCTGGCTTTACATGGGTCCTGGGGAATCAAACCTAGGTCCTTTGGCTTTGCAGGCAAGCACCTTAACCACTAAGCCATCTCTCCAGCCCTGTATCAGTGGTTTTACACACACACACACACACACACACACACAGAGAGAGAGAGAGAGAGAGAGAGACAGAGAGAGAGAGAATTTTGTGATGCTGCAGTGAAGAGAGGCCTTGTTCCTGCCAGGAGCGTGTTCTTCACCTGTACCCCACCTCTAGCCTTGTATCAAGGAGTCTTTAAACACTGAGCCATCTCTCCAGGCCATATCACTGAGTCTTAAAGTACAGACCCTGGAAGTCCCCCAAGATCTTTTTAGGGAGTCTACAAGGTGAAGTCTATTTCCATAAAGAAAGGAATAGTTTTTCCACTCTTACTTTCTCACAAGTTAGACTGAGTTTTCCAGAGGTTCACTGATGCACTGAGCCAGCAAGTGGATGCTGGAGCGCAGGCCACGAGGACTTCCGTGACGGCTCCACTGTGCTTGTGCCGACACACGATCCACGGCCACCTTCCACAAAGCTTAGCTTACAGAGAGGTAGCGGGCAGGTTTGCCCACACACCCAACTTGGCCCCTGGTCTAAACTGTGGCTGTGAAGTCCCATTGTTCCACAGCTTTATAACAAGGGCAGCTTCCACCTAATCACATTCAAAGTAACTCGGCACCTGAAATGCTGTGACACCACGGTGCCTGCAGCGAACCCTGAGGGTCGTCAACGTGAAAGAGGAGAGATGCTTCGACAAAAGAAGTGTCCCTAATGAGAGCTGCAAGTCACCAAGGAAAGGTTAATTATCTTCTACAACACTTCTATAAAAGAGGCAAAGCGTGTGGTTTAAAGACTGACTCAACTGTTTCTCAGTGAGTCTGCACTTTTCACAACCACATCTGTCAAGGCCTGGGTCTGACTCAGGCATCTTTCTTTCTCTAGTGAGTTAGTGCATCCCTCCCCCTCTTCCTTAGCCAAGTGTGTCCTAACTCTTCTTGGGAAGACAGTTTTGTCATACGCACTAAAGCCTGAACATCCTCAGCAATTTCGGCCCTCCCCCGGGGCGCCATCCCCAACAGCCCGCACCGGAGACTATCAAACGCCCGTCAACAACAGAGTGAGTACACGCACTGTTCCCTATTCAGGGGCAAGACTGAACCACCTACCAGTACCCGCGACAGCGTGACCGACAGATGAGTGCAGCACCGAGGGAAAGCAGCTGGAAATGCACACTTTTCCTTGACAAAATGTGCACAATTAATTCATCTCACACTTATGGGGGTCTTTATCTCACAGCTCAAAGCCAAATGTGATGTTAATCCAGACACGATTCTTTCATCTTAACCCCTCTAAGGGCCCATCCTAAAGTGCTGGAGAAATGGCGTAGCGGTTAAGGTGCTTGCCTGCAAAGCCTAAGGACCCATGTTCGACTCTCCAGGTCCCACATAAGTGATGCAAAGTGACGCAAGGTCACACATGTGCACAAGGGGACGCATGCACCTGGAGCTCACTGCAGTGGTTAGAGGTCATGGCGCACCAATTTTCTCTCTCTCTCATAAAATAAAGGCCAGTTTGTTGGGCTTGCCTCAAAACAGAAAGACGGGAGTATCAGTGGTGAGTTATAGCAGGAAGTCTCTCTAAGGAAGCTCATATTCAGTGCAGTTTGTGGACAGCAGCTGTGCCTGCTCGCACTTTCTTCCCTGGCCTGCTACTTCTGCAGACTGAGCTCGCTGAGTCACCTGTGCTCCTGCTACTGAGCTTCCTCCACTTTCCTCACCTGTTACTACAGGGTGGAGCTTGGAACTTGATCAACTTCCACCTGCGGCAGCTCTCGTTACTTGACGTTTTGCTATGGCCTCTCCCCTCTGTTTTTGAAATGCTGGGAATCTACAAGAACACAGGGCCTCCTGCAGGCCAGGCAAGTCCTCCTCCAGAGAGTGCATTCCTGACCCTTGTGCTTCACTGAGGTCTGATGCACAGACAACGAAATGCATGGGTGATAAACGTTTATTCTGACGTGTCTCACAACCATCTATGCCCATGTAAGTACCACCACCACCAGAACACGGGCCATTTCCATCACTCCAGGAAGTGTCCTGGAGCCTTTCTAAGGAGCAGGCCCTCCTCTGACACAGAAAAAAAGTTCTGAATTTTCACAACCATATTAGTTTACACAGCCATAATATTACATACATACCTTTCTGGAAACTATGTTATCTGTTCAGGAGACTGTAAAGGAGACTTCAGAGTAGAACTAAGGGGAGATGTAGGAAGACCATGTCGACGCATCTCTTGTATTGCTCGTTCTCTGTAGGTAAAGATCAAAGAGAAATGACATGCAAGCACTGTTAGTGTGACTAGTTGATCAAGGAATGCCTACTAATTTAGCTAATCAGCATTTCTACCCCCCCTTTATTTTAGTTCAGATTTTTGTTTACTTAGTTTTGATACAGGGCCTCACTATGTTGCCCGAGCCATCTTGTACTAAAAGATTGAAGCCATCCTCCTGTCTGGCTGTCTCCCAAATGCCTAGCCTTACTGCTTTCACGAAATTTAAAGCTTGTGTTTCTGTAGTATTAAGTAGTGGGCAAAACATTTCAGTTAAAAGCACAAGAAGAGACTGTTCAAAGCAATTATACTACAACATTGGGACAGAAGGAAATACTAAAATAATACTTTAGAAACAAACTGCTCACTATATACTTAGTGAAGAAAGTAAGGCTGCAAGTGTATGTTCAGATCGACCTGCACAAATACGACTAGGCTGGGTGTGAGAGCACGTGCCCTGCAATGCAGAGACAGAGGCAGGAGGATGAGGAATTCCCGACAAGCCTCGGCTACGTGCTGTGCTCACAGTCAGTTTGGGTTACTTGATACCTTATCTCAGAAAAATAAGCCAAATCAAAATTAACAAAAACAAATGCACAACTAGATATGAGATTAAAAAATGTTACAGTGACTCTGGGAGAACTTTTTTTCGTTATGCTTTAGAATAAGAATGTGTGCTAATGTGTTCTTCAAAACTGAAAGCCTGGGTGTGAGGAGGTGGCTTCCTTACCTTTTCTGTGCTGCCGGAGGGGTTGGTGCAGGTGAGCACTCTTTGCTTTCCCAAGCCTGTCATCTCCTGGTTCTCCTACCTATGTGACCATTTCTTGGTTCTTTGGGCCTTCCCTTCTACCTACACTTCATACAAAAGTGCTCTCCAGGGCTACATCTCCGTTCTCTTCTCTTACGCTTTTATGAGCTCATGACTTGTAGATAAAGCACATCTCCAGTTCTGTCCTGAGTCATATCCACACAAAACTATGTCTTGGGGTACACCTTGTGGGTACCCAACATACCCTAAAGTAAGTTTTGCTCGGGCTACAGAGGTGATTCAGTAGTTAAAGGTGCTAGCCTGCCAGCCTGGATTTAATTCCCCAACACCCACGTAAAGCTACATGCCAAAAGTGGCACAAGCATGTGGCATTCATTTACAGTGGCAAGAGACCCTGACATGCATGCATGCACATACACATGCTTAAATGAACGAGTGGATGAATGAAACCCTTTGCCTACTTATTCCTTGAAGGGAGGTTCCATCTCCCGGTATGCCAATAAACCCTCTCCTCCCCTTTCCCCGTAGTTATACATTGCTTTGCTGATCTGCTCTTTGAGACAAGGTCTTTCTATATAGGCCACGGCTGGCCTTGAACTTACAACCCCATCTCAGCCTACTGAGTGCAGAGTCTTATAGATGTGCACCACTGTGCCTGGGGCATACTGCCTGCCTTTCTCTTTATAATGAATCCCAAATCAGTTACTGAGTTGGGTACCTGTGGTGGTTTGACTCAGGTGTCCCCCATAAACTCAGGTGTTCTGAATGCTAGGTTCCCAGCTGATGGAGATTTGGGAATTAATACCTCCAGGAGGCAGTGTATAATTGGGAGTGGGCTTATGAGTATTATAACCAGTTTCCCCATGCCAGTGTTTGGCACACTCCCTGTTGCTATTGTCCACCTTATGTTGGCCAGGGGGTGATGTCCACCTTCTGCTCATGCCATCATTTTCCCCTGCCATTGTGGAGCTTCCCCTCGAGCCTGTAAGCCAAAATCAAACCTCTTTTTCCCAGAAGCTGCTCTTGGTTGGGTGACTTCTGCAAGCAATGTGAACCTGACTGCCACAGTACCTCTCTTATCTCTGTTCTTGGGGTGTGGTAGCCCTGTCTGGCCTAGTATGAAAACGATGTTGGGACTCTGTAAAGAGGCACAACACATACTAGCAGCAGGCTCTTTTTTACCCTCTATGAACTAACCACAGAAAGTTCTGAGCACTAGATGTATTCAGATTCACCTTTACACGTCAATCCACTTACCATGTTGAGGCATACGACACCGAGCTTCCCATCCACAGAGGGAGCAGCCACTGGCTTTGCTCTTTACTAATCTCTCACTTATGTCCTAAGGGCCGTGCCTGTCCCTAAGGTATAATGACCCCACACCTGTGGCTCTCTCCTCCACCCTTCCTGTCTCATCTTTTTGCACATAAATCCAGTCTTCTGCCTGCCTCAACTCTCCCCAAAGAGTCAGTTTCTCTGCTTTCCCTTCCTTGCCCATGCTGGGGCCTGTCACCGCCAGATACAGTGACTATACCACTGGCTCCCTGTGGTCTGGCCATCATCTCTGGCCTAGGCCTTTCTGCCTTGAGTTACTGAGTATCCATATTTTCTTTGTAGTTCAGTTCTCAAACTCTTAAAGACCTTTCTCCCCAGATTATCACATCATTCCATGAATCTTGTTAAACAGATACACTGTTTATACTGTGGCCCTTTTGAGAACCATAATCAGTGTAATAAACAGATTTTTTTGGTGCTGCTGCCCCTGAGAACACATAATTTAGTTAATAAAGAGCAGGATAGATATGTTCATGAGACCCAAGGAAGGCTATGGGTCTGTAATCCTGAGCTACAAAGAGCTTGAATTAGGGTCCCAGAATTGCAGAGAGTTTTAGATATCATTAAGAAAGAGAAATCAAGTCGGGCGTGGTGGTGTACACCTTTAATCCCAGCACTGAGGAGGCAGAGGTAGGAGGAATGCTGTGAGTTCAAGGCCACCTTGAGATTACATAGTGAATTCCAGGTCAGCCTGGGCTAGAGTGAGACCCTACCTCAAAAAACCAAAAACCAACCAACCAACCAACCAAACAAAACCATGGAGGGATCTTCAGTCGTTACCTCTGGGATATGGAATTGTAGGGATTTACTATTGCTGGGTCTGTAATTTACATAATATTTGAGTTTTCATAGAGAATGAATACTCCTGAGAAGTCTGGTCTCTGAATTGAGAAAGAATGATCTGGGCATGAAGTGGTACATGCCTTTAATCCCAGCACTCGGGAGGCAGAGGTAGGATTGCTGTGAGTACAAGGCCACCCTGAGATGCATAGTAAATTCCAGGTCAGCCTGGGCTAGAGTGAGACCTTAATGTGAAAAAAAAAGAGAGCAAGAGAAATTATTATATATGTACAGTTTAGCAGTACATCATCTAAATTTCCAGAAATTAATAACACAGACTTTACAACACTGCTATAAGGCAAAGTTTCATTTCTCTTTGAAATAACAAAAATTGCTTTCATGGAAAGTCTCCTGCATATTTCATGTAGCATATCACTTACATTTTTGTGAAAATGGGTGAGTTTAACACAACTAAAAAAATGACCTCAAACAATTTTAGCACTGAGAATTATTTCTCAGGACATCTATAGTATTAATATGGTAAAAAAGGCAAATAGAACAAATGTAAGTTGGTAACTGATTTCTAAGTTAGACTTTTGATTTTAAATTCTTTCAGGGAGGAGTGAGGCCAGGGTGTCTCAGGTTGGCCTTAAACTCATGATTCTCCTGCCTCAGTTTCCTAAGTGTTATGCCACCATGCCTGAATTTTTAATCTTTTAAAATATTTATTTATTCATACAGAGAGAGAGAGAGAGAGAGAGAGAGAGAGAGAATATGAATAAGTACTCCAGGGCCTCTTGCCACTGCACACAAACTCCAGATATATGTGCCACATTGTGCACCTTGGGTGCTGGGGAACTGAACCCAGACCATCAAGCTTTTGCAAGCACCCCTAACCGTTGAGCTCTCTCTCCAGGCCAATGTTTAATCTTAAAACAGGTCTCATCTGTTTTACCAACACGTGAGAACCTCACTTTCCCATGCACAGCTGATGAGCACAGCTGCATGCAGATGTGACAACACAGGCTGGAGGACAGAGCTGACACGCCTGCACTTTAACTGAGGCTGGGCCTTTACAACAGTGACTCAGCTTTCTACAGCGTAGGTGTAAGAGACCGTTGGCAGGACTGATCCCATATGCACATCTCGTGCCCGGCGCTCATTTGTAACTGCTCTTAGACCAGGATTGACACCGTCACAGTCAGTGCACTCATCACCGCTGGGGGGCGCTTCCAACCACATCAGCTCGGGGGTCCTTGCAGGGCCTCTGTCTCCAGTCCTTGCCCTCTGAGGTAATGCTCACCTCACCTTGTGGAGCTACCGGAAATCTTTATGTGACACCTGCTACTTCACTGACAGTGGGGAGTTTATCTTTCATGAAACATGTTTCTTTTTAAAGGAATAATTACCAAAGAAACTAAGTGTACGTATTAATGCTAAAAGCCTGCTATTTGTATGTCATATTAAATCCTGTTTAGAACACAAGTGGGGATATATAAAAACTTTGTTCAATCATAAAAAAATTTTTCCTTACCGTTCAAATCTTTCCATTGAAATCTGCCTTTTCAGAGAATCATGATCTGTTTGCAATTGTGCCACTTTAGATCGAAGCATGGAGTTTTCTCGGCTTTGGCTTGTCCTTAGAAACAAATGTGAAAATCACAGACATAAATAACAAATGTTGAATTTTGTAGAATTAATAACAGGTACATACTTATGCAACATATACTTATTTGCTGGGCATGGTGGCACACGCCTTTAATCTCAGCACTTGGGAGAAAGAAGTAGGAGAACGGCCGTGAGTCTGAACCTACCCTGTGACTACATAGTGAATTCCAGCTCAGGCTGAGCTAGAGTGAGACCCTACGTACAACCCCTCCAAAAAAAGTATGTTATTTAAATATTTTACTTATTTGAAAGAGAAAGAGGCAGGCAGAGGGAGAAAGAACGCAAGCACCAGGGCCTCCAGTCACTGCAAACGAACTCAGGTGACACAACACTGTGCATCTGGCTTACATGGGTCCTGGGGAGCTGAACCCAGACCATCAGGCCTTCTAAGCAAGCGCCTTTAGCCTCTCAGCCACCTCCCCAGCTGAGGCCACAGTAAGTAAGGCTGGTAAAAAAGAGGGCAGAGGCTTCTCAACAGCAGTTCTCTGAACTTCTGGGGCTGCCTCGTCCCCTACTCCTGCGACTCCTCACTGGAGCTTACGGCATGTGCCCGGCACAGCGGTGGTGCTGGGGATACAAACCTAACGACACAAAGGACAAACCAACATGAAAAATGTCTTCACTGGCTCTATTTTAACACCTTTTAAAAGCTCATTCTTCCACCTATAGAAGCTTCTCTTTTAACACATGTGTCCAAACCCCTCCATTCCAAAATAAAATCACCACCAGTCTCCCCTGAGGTAATCAGTACACTTACATGATCAACCTCAGCCTTTCTTACGTCCCTTTCCTCAGTGACAGCATGGGACCAGGCAATCCTTGCACCCTGAAATGCTCTCCCCCTCGGACTCCTCTGCGCCCTCCTCCAGCTCCCTCCCACGCACCACCTCACTCCGAAGCTGTGCAGTCTACAGCTCCGAACACCATCACCTTCCTGAGCTATTTTTCGGAATTACCAGAAGCAGCAGGAATTTTGGTTTTACGACCCTTCACGCTCCCACACTTCCCCTTATCACTTTCTTTCCCTCGCACAGGTCGCTCTATGGAAACTTACAATTTGCTTTCTGAAAGGGTTAACTTCTCCCTGAGGAGCTGGATCTCTGTATCCTTCTCGTGAGAGGTTAGATGAGAATGAAATTCTTTATCTCTGTTTGAGGCCAGCAATGATTCCAGGTTTTTAACTGTCTGTCTCTCACCTGACAGTTGTTTTTTTAACAGCTCTGATTCTGATTTGACATTTTCCAATTCTGCCACTGCCTACAGGAAAAAACAAAGTCAAATTTCAAGCTTACTCTGAAAATTATTTCTGACAATATAGTTCTAAAGAGCAACTGACCTATCAGCTGCTTCGTTTTGAATATAAGTTAAAGACTGAAAATACTTTCATTATAAAGAAAAGCAACTCATTAAAAAGAATTTTTAGGGCTGGTGAGATGTGTTAGCCATTAAGGCATTTGCCTGCAAAGCCAAAGGATCCTGATTCAATTCTCCAGGACCCATATAAGCCACACGCACAAGGGAGCACATGCATCTGGAGTTTGTTTGCAGTGCTTACAGGCCCTGGTATGCCCATTCTCCCTCTCTCCCTCTCTCTCTGTACTTCTTTCTCTCTCAAATAAATAAATAAATAAATATGTTTTTAAAAAGAAATTTTAGGCAGCTGGACAGATGGTTTAGCAGTTAAACCCAGGTTCAACTCTCCAGGTACCATGTAAGCCAGACACATGATATGACACAAGTATACAAGGTTGCACATGCACACAAGGTGGCACATGCATTTGGAGTTCAAATGCAGTGGCTGGAGGCCCTGGCATGCCAATTTTCTTTCTTTCTCATGCATTAAAAAAAAAAAAAATCAAGCTGGGAATGGTGGTGCATGCCTTTAATCCCAGCACTCGGGAGGCAGAGGTAGGAGGATCACCATGAGTTCGAGGCCACTCTGAGACTCCTTAGTGAATTCCAGCTCAGCCTGGGCTAGAGTGAGACCCTACCTCGAAAAACAAAACAAAACAAAAATCCAGGGCTGGAGGAATGGCTTAGTAGTTAAGGCGTTTGCCTGCAAAGCCAAAGGACCCAGGTTTGATTTCTCAGGACCCACATTAGCCACATGCACAAGGGAGTGCATGCATCAGGAGTTCATTTGCAGTGACTGGAGGCTCTGGTGCACCCATTATCTTGCTCTGTCTCTCTGTCTCTCCCTCTTTCTCTGTCAAATAAATAATAAAAATAAAATGTTTTTTTAAATCCCCCCCCCAATTTTTTTTCTATTTTTACTAAGGGTCTGCTAATGTGTTATAAGATGTATTCCAACCCTCAAATGGCTCTCAATAAGGCTACCATGTCAAGAGAGGGTCACTGAGCTGGAGATAGGTCTCAGTAGTTAAAGGCACTTGTTGCAAGGCCTCCTGCCTGGCTGGGTTCAATTCCCAAGCCATCCACCTAAGGCCACAGAGGTAGTCGACTGCATTGCAGTAACAAGACCCTGGAGAGTGTATGAGTGCACATGTGTGCATGCGCACACACACAATCTAAATTTAAAACAATGACAACAACGAGCTCAAACATGCTCTCCTAGCACCTACCCGCTCCAACTCCAGGCTCTTGGCATTCAACTGTTGGGTCATGACATCTTTGCCTGAATCAAGCTTAATGCAGAGCTCTCGGAGAGATGACAAGTCACTTATCACCACCGCTTTCTCATCTTCATGGCGCCTCAGCTCCTCCTCTAATCTGGACATGGCCTTTGCCATAGACGAGATCTGAGACTCATAAGCACGATGTGCATTTATGTGCTGAAGAAAGAAAACCAAATAGGAAGAAAAATTAACTAACACCAAAATTCTAAGGCTTGAATTTGTGTACCACAAAGTCCCTGTAGAAAAAATATGGGTTGTTTTTGTGTATTTTAAAACATTCTCAGGAAGTACCATCTATGTGACGATGGCCTGCTTAATGCACAAAAGGAGTGGTATGTGATTAGTCATCACAACTAAGCAATTATTGTGTTGTGACTATGAGATTTTCTGCAAGTTACATTAATTTTTTCCTTTATAAATTTCCCTGTTATAATACCTTTTCTCATCAAACAGTAATATATACATTTACCACCTCCAGTGATTTTCAGTTAAATTCTAAAATTGCACAACTTTAATGCTAAACATCTGAATTCACATCTAAATTTAATTTCATAATACACAACTTTGTAAGAAGATTTGGTAACTTTGAAATAATGAGCAGAATTTTAAATACTGATTTTGATCTTTTTCCAAGAATAATCCACATTTTAAATTTTTCTTAATTTAAAATTGAAGTGACAATTACAAATATATAAATTCTACTAGATTTTTAAAAGAATGTCAAGTTATGTTAATAGACTTTATAGAAATGAATAGTAAACATTTAATATTGTGCTATAAAGATTAATAAGTATCAACAGCTATAGAAAAGTAAATGTTTGAATTTTGTAACATTAATACATTAAGCAAACAGCTCCCCAAACAAATAAAGCCAGGCTAATGATGTAGCTCAGAGGCAGGCTACTTGCCTAGACTGCGCATGTGCAAGGCCCTAGGTCTCATCCCCAGTGCCCACGCACACACCCTCCAAAACATAAAAGCTTCCACACGACAGTATTCATAATGACAAAGAACAAAAGAACGAAGGACTGGCTCCTAAGATGTCCTTATGAGTGGAA
This sequence comes from Dipus sagitta, assembly GCA_036346955.1. Lineage (NCBI taxonomy): Eukaryota > Metazoa > Chordata > Mammalia > Rodentia > Dipodidae > Dipus > Dipus sagitta. The sequence continues at coordinate 49,058,603 of CM070781.1, read as the reverse complement.
AAGCATTTCTCTAATTAGCTTATATATTCTTCTGTGGTCCTGGCGGCTGAAAGTCGTTTTCAGGTGTCAGCAGGACAGACTCTTGAGGGAGATCAGAGGCACACAGCTCCATCTTTTTCCTACTTCTCTTTTTTTCTTTCTTCTTCTTCTTTTTTTCTATTTGGTTTTTCGACGTAGGGTCTCTCCCTAGCCTAGGCTGACCTGGAATTCACTACGTAGTCTCAGGGTGGCCCTGAACTCACTGTGATCCTCCTACCTCAGCCTGGGAGCAAAGGCGTGCACCACCACACTCGGCCTACTTCTCTTTTTGATGATTGTGCAATCATCTTGCCTGTAGACATGTCAATCCAATTCTTATGTCCATCTTCATACACTCTCTCCTGTGTTAGCTATGCCCAAATCCCTCTCCTCTTAAAGAGACAGCAACTGCTCATTCATTGGTTGATGGTCTGCCCCAACTCACAATCATCTAATCTTAACTTGGTCATATCTGCAAAGATCCTATTTTTCTTTTTCTTTTTTTTGTTTCTTTGAGGTAGGGTCTCTCTCTAGTCCAGGCTGACCCAGAATTCAGTATGTACTCTCAGGGTGCCCTTGAACTCACAGCGATCCTCCTACCTCTGCTTCCCAAGTGCTGGGAAAAAGGCATGCGCCATCACGCCTGGCAAAGATCCTATTTTTCAGTAAAGTCACAACGATTGGAGGTTAGCCGTTTAACATAGTTTTCTGATGGTCATAATTCTACTTACTCTGAGACCCTCCAAAATTCACATCCCTCTCAAGTACAGAATACAGCCACTCTAACCCCAAATTCCAGCATCAACTCCAAGTCTATTATTTCATTTTGGCATCACCTGAACTCAATACAGATGAGACTCAGTACCACAGACCTTAAGACAACATTCTTCTCCATGTACCAACTTCTAATACCAGGAAACAAGCTATCTGTGTGTAACATACAGTAATGAGCAAACATAGAAAAGACAGTTCCGTTCTGAAAAAGGAAAAACAGGAGGAACAGAGGTGGTAAGCTGTAGCCCACTTTCCCTTGATGTGACAAAATGCCTGTGAGAAATCACTTCAAGGAAAAGCTTATTGTGTTTTTTGGAAGATATTTAAGATTTAGCCACAACACTAGACCAAGTATGGAATAAAATGGGGCAATTCCACTAGACTTGAAGCCCTGGAAATGATTACCTGTGGTATGGAGGCTCTATCTCCTGGGCCTACCAGTTTGGCTGCCCTTTCTCAGTTCTCGGGAATAGTGACATTCACTCTAGCCCCAACCCCCAGTGCCAGGCCCTCTTGGGTCACTGACGGCAGTAAAGGCCCCACCAGCCTCTGAGCTGGCCTCGGTTGCCCCACTGTGGTCTCTGCTCTGCTCTGAGAGTCCTCTTTCTCTTTTCTTAAAGGTAAGCACATACTTGAAACCAAGCGCTGCATTGGCCCATTTTCTGCTCCTAAGATTCCAGAAGTCTAGCAGCTTTTCTTCATTTCATTCCATTCCTGTCCCTTTCAAAGTTGCCAGTGTTTCTGCTGAGATGGCTGAATGCATCCAGGATTAATGGAAGCCAGCCAAAACATTCATCAAAAAATGAAGAGTTGGGGGCTGAAGAGATGGCATAGTTGTTAAGGCGCTTGCCTACAAAGCCTAAGGACCCATGTTCTACTCTCTAGATCCCACGTAAGCCAGATGCTCAAAGGTAAGGCAAACACAAGGTCACACATACCCACTAGGTAGTGCAAGTGTCTAGAGTTAAATTTCAGTGGCTGAGGTGCTGGTGCACCAATTCTCTGTCTGCCTCTCTAAAAAAAAAAACAGTAATTAAAAAAAAGGTAAAAAAAAAAAAAATGAAGAGTTGGGCATGGTGGCACACACCTATAATTCCAGCTCTTAGGAGGTAGAGATAGAAGGCCCATCATGAGTTTGGGGCCAGCCTGGGCTACAGAGTGAGTTATAGGTTCTAATCTATAGTGAGACAGACCCCACAAAAGAAAGAAAGGAAGGAAGGAAGGAAGAAAGAAAGAAAGAAAGAGGGAGGGAGAGGAGGGGAGAGAAGGGAGGGAGAGGGAGGGAGGGAAGGAAAGAAAGCTGAACAGGTAACAAACTCTTCAAAGACGATACTCATCCTTAGAAAGGAATGCAATGCTGCAATGTGGACAAACCTTGAGATTAAGTGAAAGAGGACAAACATGGCAATATTCTATGTGAGAACAAACAGAAGTCAAACTCCTATGGACAGACAGCAGTATGAGGACTGCTGGGGTTGAGCTGGGGAAGAACAGGGAGTTTAAGTCTCATGTGTACAGTGTCACCTGGGAGCAGGAAAAGTACTACAGACACACAGTGAAGATTCTGTACAGTGTTGTTGATTTACCAAATGCCATAGCGCCGAACACTTAATGTTAAATGGGATGTTACCCATCGTTTTGCTCAGAATTAGTAACAAAACATCACTACTGACCTTGATTTTATGATATTAAATCATTCATTTACTTGCGCGTGTGTGCATGTGCACCAGGGTCTCTTGCCACTGCAAAGGGAACATCAGATGCTTGTGCCACTTGAACCCAGGCCTGCAGGCTTTCCAAGAGAGCACCTTTAACCACTGAGAAACCTTTCTACTCCAACCTTGATTTTATTAGTATATAATAATTAAAATTAATACTTTTATTAATGCTTCAATTAAGTATCTTTGAATTGTTTTGGTATAGAATGCCTTTACTAGACAAAGCAATGCTTACCTCCTGAATCTCTTTCTCTAGCAGCTCCACTCTTTCTCGAAGGTGTCTCCTTTCTGTGTCGATAGAAAGGAGCTCCAGCCGCACCGAACTGCTTTCTCCCTCGGCTTGATGGGCCTTGATCTCCCAGTCTTCCGCACGGTTGTGAAGCATCTGAAACCTGTCTAATAGATCCTGGTTTTCTTTTTCCTGTGTAAGCACAAATCAATTATTTCTGAATCAGTACCTGTCACTGGATCACATATGTCATAGACACATACAAATACTGGGAGTTTGGTTTTAATTTAGGATATCTGTGCAGGCACTAAACTGAGATCTACAGAGGAAATATAAAGTTAGTAGGCAAGATCTCTGCTCTCAAATGTTTAATATCTGATACCAGAGACAGAATAAAAACACTAGGAAGTTTAAACAATCAGTTTTCATCAACACTCAACCCCATTTGTCACCTTCGTAGCCATCAAGCTTTCCCACCGCGACACCTCGGTGATGTAGTTATGGACTCGACTCTTCATCTCCTCCTTCTCATGCACCGCAGCTTCCAGCTCCATTGAGATTTCCTGAAATCAGCAAAAGGGACAAGGATGAAGGGGACACAGCATCCATGAATGTCTCGTCCTGGTCAAATAGCTGCTCTGGAATCAGGGACTAAGAGACAGTAAGAAAAAATGTATTATGTTCACATATCTTTCCTGATTGATCTTAGTTTTGTTGTTTGGTTTGTTTGTTTGTTTTTGTTTAAAGGCATTTGTCCCATGCCTGGCTATATTTTTATTTATTTATTTGCAAGCAGAGAGATAGAATAGAGACAGACAGAGAGAATGGGCACACCAGGGTCTCTAGCCGCATGTGCCACTTTGTGCATCTGGCTTAACATGGGTACTGGGGAATGAAACTCAGGTTGTTAGCCTCTGGAAGCAAGTGCCTTAACCAGTCATTCATCTCCAGCCCTTGGCTTTCTTTTTTTCAAGCCCATTTTTTCCCACACAACTCCCATAGCAGTCCTGACCATATACCTGACTGTGGAACAGTCATGGTCAGAAGTTGACTTTAAAATATCTGCAATGTGCTTTATACTGAATAATATTTTTATAAAGTATTTATTTTTATAAAGTAATTTTTTGAAAACATGAAATATTTAAAGCAGAAAAATCATTGGTCTTCATGGTATAATCCTGTAATGAACCAGCACCAACCACCACTTTCCAGGATCAGCTATTCTAAACATGCATTCATTTCCAGACACTTCTAAGCCAATGGAAGTGAGAACAAATGAGGAAAATCAGACATGGGCCGTTGACACAAAAACATCACCCTGAGAGTGCTGCTGCTGTCCTCACCCAACAGTGTGACAACAGAATTTCTGACACACAGAATTTCATGCTTTAAGTTTTCTTGCAACAAACCCAAATGATGCCAAGTGCACACACCTGCAGTCTCACCACCTGGGAGGCTGAAGCAGGAGGGTCTGTGTTCAATGCCAGCCTGGGCCATGAGGCAACTGTCTCAAAAAACCAAGAAAAAAATGGTGAGAAGAGGGACTGGAGGGATGGCTTAGCAGTTAAGGCGTTTGCCTGCAAAGCCAAAGGACCTAGGTTTGATCCCCCAGTACCCACAGAAGCCAGATGCACAAGGTGGCGTATGCGTCTGGAGTTTGCAATGGCTGGAGGCCCTGACGTGCCCATTCTCTCTCTTCCTTTCCCTCTTTCTCTCTGTCAAATAAATAACTAAATAAAAATAAAATATTAAAAAAAAGAAATGGTGAGAAGATTGCAGTTGTACCCCCTGGGGAGTCTGTGATAGCAGCATTCAATTATATTACATATATATTATATGTACATATATGAAGTTATTTACTTATTTGCAAGCAGAGAGAATGGGTGTGCCACGGCCTCCAGCTTCTGCAAACGAACTGCAAATGCATGCACTACTTTGTACATCTGGTTTTACATGGGTACTGGGGAATAGAAGCCGGATCATTAGGCTTTACAGGCAAGTACCCTAACCACTGACCATCTCCAGCCCCAATAGCAGCATTCTAAACTACAGTTTTTGTTACTCTGACAGATACCATTCTTCTTAAAGAATTATGCTGCTTAGGGTCACCCCAGTACATTTTAGAGAAACTATCAGGCACTTTCACATTTAGCAAACATTCTGTAAGAGTTGCATGCACTGCTGTCATACCTGGTTTTCTCTTGCCATTGTGGCCAGGTCATCTTGTAATCGTCTGTTCTCCTTAAAAGCGATCTCTCGGGACTTTCCTACCTCGTCAAGTTCTTTGTGAGCCACATCCAGCTGGCGCTGGAGGCTGCTTATCTCTCGGTCTCGATTAGCCAACGTATCCTTCAGCTGGCTGTCAAATGAGTCATGTGGTAATAATAAAGAAAGCTTTATGGAAAACTCTAGCTCGTTTTTAATAAGGTAAAATAGTCTGAATTAAATATATAAAGAATGCAAGAAACTTTAACTGCTGCCTGTAGATACTAATTAATTAGGTACATCAGGTTTTTTAATACATCTATCAATCCTTATATGCAAATGAAGCTTTAAAACAAAAACATTATTTCAAAAGTAAACAGAAGAATTTCAAATGTTAAGAACCAAATGTGATAGATTTAATTGGCAAATATTAAGTGTTTATATCTACAGTCTTATTTAAAATATAAAGGCATTAATTACTTTGTCCCTAGGTGGCTTACAACTATTTTGCACAGAGCAGATGTAAAATGTAAACATTTTTAAGAATGTTCATGTTCAAGAGTCCAAAATTTGCTACTAATGGAAGGTTTCTTTTTGTTGTTTGTTTGTTTGTTTGTTTTCGATTTTTTGAGGTAAGATCTCACTCTAGTTCAGGCTGACCTGGAATTCACTATGTATCTCAGGGTGGCCTCAAACTCACAGTGATCCACCTACCTCTGCCTCCCGAGTGCTGGGATTAAAGGCGTGCGCCACCACACCCGGCTACTAATGGAAGTTTTAACGATTAGGGTCATCACAATAAAAATGAATTGCAAGCAGACATATAAAAGCATAGGTAGCCACCAGCACTCAGGAGGCTGAAGTAGGAGGATCGTCATGAGTCAAGGCCACCCTGAGACTACATAGTTTATTCCAGATCAGCCTGAGTTAGAGTGAGACCTCACCTTGGAAAAAAAAAAGAAAAGAAAAGAAAGAAAGAAAAGCATAGGTAACAAAACAGAAGTGTGAGGTATAGATGGTGCAGGAAGACAGCAAGTTACAGACTAAGTAAGAGGCTAAGAAAAGAATGCTGTTGTTGGCATTTTTTTCCTATTCTGGATGGCTACTGAGTTGGTGAAGCCATATTCACTGAAGATTTCTTTACAAGCCTAGTGGCTGTTTATGAATTGCTTACTTCATGGCTAACTCATGCTCTGAGGCCGTGATCTTCATCTGAGTGATGACTTTTTCCTGTAAGAGAAATATAAGATTCCAAGCCTTTTATACGGAACTTTAGATAGGTCTGTATAGTCTACCATATCTTTACAGTTCAGTAGAGTTGAATATATAGTTCAAAAATATAAACTCTATGATAAGGAAAATGCCAAGTAGGCAGATTTCTATGCTCCAATGATATTTCACACATTGGTATATTTCTATCCATTAAGTGCCCCAACTATTTCTTTAAAGTATGCTTTAATGAGATCTAGCTCACATTCTAGAAAAAGAGAAGATCACATTGGAAAGATTCAAGTTATTGGGACAAATATAAATTTAAACATATCAGAAGGTGTGGCCTTGAATATTGGGAATTTACACCTGGGGATAAGAACTATGTTTGTGAAGCACACAATAATCCTTTTTGCTTATATGCTAAAAAACAGTATCTAACTGGAACATACTTTACTAGCTAGGTTTTCCTGCAAGTTTGCAATCTTTTCTGTCTTCTCATCTACCGTCTCCTGGAGAAAGTCTTTCTCTTTGTCGATTACACCAATGGTCTTTTTCATCACATGAGCCTCCTCATTCTGTGAGGTCATCTTCAGGTTCAGTTGTTCTGGAATGGACAAAAGTGGTTGTTAGGCACAGTAAACTGGGTCAGGAGAAGCAGAATTTAAAACCCTTACCTATGTTGCTCTCCAGTATTGTAATTTGCTCTCGGGCCGACTCAAGCTCACTTCTTTTGATGGAAAGTCGCTGCTGACAGTCGTCAAGGGACCGCTGCAGCTGCTCGTTCAGTGACCTGAAGCCAGCAACAACACAAACAGGTTCTTTATCTCGCGTTGAAATACTTTGTAAATAAGAGGTCTCAGAAACATTAACATTTCTTACTAAACTTTATTTTATTTCTTATTTTAAAGCTCTTCAGGTATAATCAATGACATTATATAACTTTTTTTCCTTGCTATTCACCATTCTTCTTCAAAATGGTCCCTCCCATCTTCTTAAAAATAGTATAGCATAGAATCCAATTAATTCTATTCTCTCTTCTAGAAGCTTCTTGGTAATTTACAGTTCTTGTTTTCCCATTTTCCTGAGCTTCAGGCAAATTTCTTGTTTGTTTCTGTTTCACCTTGGGTTTCTGCAGTAGCCAGTCTGCTGTTTGGTAACCCTTCAGTTACAACTTGCCAATCTATTCTCAGCTCATCACTATCCTTCCTTCCTGATGTTAAGGCGTCACCGCCTCATGACTGCTTCAGTTTCATAGTTATGATGTTTTGTTGACATCAGACCTTTCTCCTAATCCTCACTGTAAATGTCATTTAGACAAAGATTTCCCAGGACTCTCACGGGCAGCACCTTCCACTGACTTCTTTTTAGGGCTCTGTGCAGTCCAGAAGAAACCTTACACGGAAGCTTTTCCTTTCTGAGTCTTATGTATTTGAACTTGGTAAGTGGCCAGCCAACAACCCACTATCCCGAGTGTACAGTGTGGCTCACTGCGTCTTACTTTTATCTCCACATAGTCACTTTTTTGATTTATGTCAGTAATGTTTCTTAACTTTGCCTCTGTGCTCTCTGCACTGCTTGTCATCTGTCCCAAGGCTTCAAACCCACATCTTACTGCACCCAATGGGCCTCCTAAAATGCACTCTATATCCGTGTGCCCCATGCCTTGGTTAAACATTTGTCTCTAAATCAGAAAAGGTTAAAAACAGAACCTAAAACATTCAGAATTTGTATTCCTTTAAAAAAGGCAAGAAGAAAAATAGCATGTAGCAAAAGATCTTAAAATTTTCAGCAGTCCTACTCAAAGGTACAAGGCATCTGAAGTATTGAGATGGACTTTAAAAGGAGGTAGGTTCAAAATCTTGCCTAATAGCATGTTAATTTGTGAAAGTTCCAAAAATACATATGTCCCAAATCTACCCAGATTTATCCAGTAAACCAGACAGCTAAAGATTAACCCCTACATCCATACTTCTCAAAAGCTCCCAGGTGACTGTGCCACAAAAACTCAGAAACTACTACTCAAAGGCACAGTCCAAAATGCCATGGTAATGAACCTTCCATAAACAGAAGCGCGTCCCAGACAGTGACAACACAAGCTTCAGTAACTTACCTCAGAGAGTTCACCTCTGTTTTCTGATGACACGAGTCACCAGCCACATGGCTGAGTTTCTGAGCTTGGAGTGCTGCTTTGTTCTCCAATGACTCTATCGTCTCTTTCATCACTAATATTTTAGATTTCAATTCATATTTCTCACTTTCAAGCTATAATTTAAATTTTAAAAAGCAATAGGAATATATGTTAAGGTCTTAATTTTAATTTTCATAGGTGCTCTAACAATATTTCTGGAAGACAACTAAGGAAATAAGTTATGGTAAAAATGTTGAATGTTATGTATAAGCTAAGGTGCTACACATCAGAATGGGCATAAACATTTACCTCTACTCACTGACATGGAAGTGAGACATACAAACAAAAACACGAGAGAAAAGAGGAAATCTACAACAATAACGAAGCAGGAAGGAAAACCTTAGCAGAATGAAAAATTGGAGAAACTTAAAAAAAAAAAACAGTAAGAAGGCAGGAATTAAGCAAAAGCCAGAGCTAAAAAATATTATAGGTATAAAATGGGCAAAAATTAGAAGGAAAAAATTTCCTGAAAGGCATAAACTAGACCCTGACTTGATATGAAGCCTGCTGTTTCTCTGCAAAGCAACATAATACTATGAATGTATGAAAATTTCCCTCAAATAATTGTAATCCAATGACATTCCAGTAAAAATCTGAACTGAACCTCTTTTAAAAGGATGGTAGCTTGTTTTTATGCTAAATTCACTTAAAAATAGGCTAGGAAAATCAAAAATTTGTGAAGAATGCAGATGAATTTTTAAGCGGTATCAAAACAAAGCAGAAAGCTTCTGTAATTAAAACATGGATTTAATGTAGAAACAGACGAGCAAACACAGCCATCTTTCACCAAGAGAAGGACACGTACAATATAAAGAGTAAAACAAAAGCAACAGCTGTGTACCTATCATGTGGATTAAAATACGACCTGACCTTTGGTAGGCAGTCCTCAGTTCCATCCTCTACTTCCTGCCTCACAGAACCCACCATCCTGAGTCTCTTTCTTGCTTTTGTTTTGCTTCTGAGCTGGGGTCTTGTGCTGCCCAGGTGATCCCTGAACTCCCGTGCTCAGGTTTTCCTGCCTCAGCCTCCCACGGAGCTGGGACTGCAGGTGTGTGCCACAGCATCAAGCTTCTCACTTCCTTAGCACCACCTTCATGTTAATTCCTAGACAAGATGCTGCTTGTCTCTGAACTGCACACAAGTGGAGTCATACTACACGCTTTCTTCAGCAATCTGCTCTTTTGGTGCAACATGTGCCTGTAAAATTCACACATACTGTTCATTCATGTTTGCTACTCAATAATGCGCCACTGTATGAATTTCCATCACATGCCTATTAGAACACATATCTTAGGCTTTGTGGGGCCTACAGCCTGTCACCATCACCCCAGTGAAGCTCCAAAATGGGCAGACAACACAGAAAGAAATGGGTGAGTCAGTATCTGATTACAACTCAATTCATGAAGTCAGCGAGGAGAGGGCATGTGGACCCACGCCACCTACCATACCTTTCTAGAAATGGAATCTTGGACTTGAGAGCATGTGGTTGCTATAATCATGCCTGTTTTGTTAGGACATGAAATGTCCCCCACAGCTCATGGACTGAAGGCTGGCACCCCAGCTGGTGGTATTTTAGGAGGGTGGGTGCTTCAGGAAGTAGGTTGCTGGGGACATGGCGTGGAGGATGTACTTTCTCCCCATTTTCCGCTTGCTGGCTGCCGTGCTGTGAGCCTCACCAGGCTCCCGTCTGGACCTGCAGCCATGACAGGGCTGAGCATGGACTGAACCTCTGAAACCACGAGCCCAGTGGACCTTCCCCCTCTAAGCTGCTCTGCTCGGGAGGTGAGAGGCTGAGACCATGCCAACTGACGGACAAAGTACCAACTGCACTGCAGGACGTACAGATGTTTGGTACTGGTCACAATTTCTAAATTTCCGATGACCTACCTGATGGATGTAAAATGATTTAACGCCGTGTAAGTTTGGGTTTCCCGTTACTGAGGTAGAAAACATTTTCTGTTTGTTTTTCAGTACTGGAGACTGAACACGACAGGCAAGCACTCTTCCACACATCCCCAGCCTGTTTTACTGTCTTGGATGGACTCTCACAAGGTTGTTCACGCTGCCTTGACATTACTCTCTCACACAGGCAGGGCCTGAACTGAGGATCCTGCTTCAGCCTCTCGACTATCTGGGATTACAGACCTGGGACACGAGGCCCAGCTAGAACATTTGCATTTATGAACATTTTGAAATTCTTCCATGAGGAATAGTCATACATATGTAGAATTTGGCAGTAGCGGGGGAGTGATTACATGAGTAGCAAGTTGTTCTGTAAATTAGTGATTTGTCTGACCAATTTACTGTTATTAGACAAACAAGGGTGCCTGTGAAAGCACCCCCTGCTTATCTAGACTTCCTCTAAGCACTCACTCATGCATGCTTATGTGTGGCTCAGTAGCACACACTCTGGCCCCAGCCACCTGGCAGCTATGTGACCTTGGGCAGGGTTCCCTTCTGTCTCAGTTTCCTTATCTGTGAAATGAGGGTAACAGTAATTAATCACTTCACAGCTGTCGTGAGAGTAATAGATCTACGATGTTGAGAATGATGTCTGACATAGTAAATGCTGTAAGTGGCTGTTCTCAGGTTGACTGTCTCCTGCGTTTCTTTAAAAACGATACTATTGAAAATTCAAAGCTCTAAGTAATCTTTTTGTTGTGTGTGTAGTGTGCGTATGTGTGTAAGAGTGCTTACATGTGTGAGGTGCATGTGTGCTGGATGTACTATGGAGGCCAGGGTGCACGTCAGATGTCTTCCTCGCTCTCCGCCTTGTTTGCGGAGGCGGCCTCAGTGGAGCTCAGTGCTCGCCAATGCAGCTAGTGCACCTCGCCCTGGGGCGCCCCAACCCTGTCCCCACCTCCTGAGCGCTGCAATTACAGACGGGCTGCTATGGGTGCCTGGCATTTACATGGGTGCTGGGTATCTGAGCTCTGGTCCTCACACTTCATGACAAGTGCTTTACCAACCTTCCATGCTTTCCCTGTCACACGGGGCTTCCTCTTGAAACCAGAAGCCAAAAATAAACCTTTCCTTCCTTAAGCTGTGTCTCGTCCTGTTTTTTGTTCCAGCAATGAGAAAGTAAGTCATAGAGCAAGGAAATTAAGTCAACTTGGATGTCCACCAACAGATTAATGGATAATGAAAATGTGGTATATATACAATGGAATTCTATTCAGCCATAAAGAAAGATGAAATTATAAAATTTGTAGGAAAATGGACAGAAGTAGAAAATATTGTATTAAGTGAGGTAACCTAGGCTCAGAAAGACAAATACTGCTTGTCTTGACCATATGTAGATCTTAGCTTATAATTGTTATATATGTATATTTAAGTGGAGTGAGCATATACAGGCTATAAAACTAGAAAGGGGCCCATCAAAGGGGGAAAAGAGGCCTTAAGAAGCAGAATAGGCCAGGCATGGTGGTCCACACCTTTAATCCCAGCACTCGGGAGGCAGAGGTAGTAGCATGGCCACGAGTTCGAGGCCACTCTGAGACTACATAGTGAATTCCAGGTCAGCCTGGACTAGAGCGAGACCCTACCTCAAAAAACCACCACCAATATAACAACAAAAAAGCAGAGTGGGAAGGACAACAGAATACTACATGTGACATGAAAGTAGAAAGAAGTACTGGGGTAGAACGGTACAGGAAGGAAGTGGGGACAGTGAGATGGGAAGACAGGTGGAAAGAAAATCAAAACACAGCATGCGTAAAAATGTCACAAAGAAACGTGTTACTGGGGCTGGAGACATGGCTTAGCGGTTAAGCGCTTGCCTGTGAAGCCTAAGGACCCTGGTTCGAAGCTCGATTCCCCAGGACCCACGTTAGCCAGATGCACAAGGGGGTGCACGCGTCTGGAGTTCATTTGCAGTGGCTGGAGGCCCTGTTGTGCCCATTCTCTCTCTCTCCCCCTCTGCCTCTTTCTCTCTCTGTCTGTCGCTCTCAAATAAATAAATTAATTAATTAAAAAAAGAAACGTGTTACTGGATCTTTCCCTATTGCCTCTCTCTTTCTGTCCTGCAAGAAGCTCCTCCACCACCTCTTCCCACTACCATGATGTGCTGCCACAGAATCGTGGTAAAGGGACTTCTGGGACTATGAACCAAGATAAAATCACACCTTTAAAACTTTTTTATTATTCATTTGGAAGGAAAGAGAGAAATAATGAGAATATGAGTGGGCACACCAGAGCTTCTTGTCACTGCAAATGGACTCCAAGTGCATGCACCACCTTGTGCATCTGGCTTTATGTGGGTATTGTGGAATGAAACCCAGGCTATCAGACTTTGCAAGTATCTTTAATCACTGAGCCATCTCTCCAGCCCCTTCCTTTTTTTTTTTTTTTTTTAAGTTGTTTCTCTTTGGTACTTGGTCACAGTAATAAGAAAAGTAACTAATGCAAAAGTTCTGACCCCACGACGTAAGAGGGAAGTGAGATAAGCTTTACAAGTGCTCCTACTTACTGCCTATAGGTTTTCCAGCTTGTGGCATCAGAAATGGAACCCAGTGGAGCCTAGGTTCAGATGATAGGACTGTGAGTGAAGGAAAGCCAAGACAGCTAGAGTGTGCAGGGCAGATGCTGGAGGAAGCTGTACAGAGATCTGGGAAGGGAGCCTTCAGCTGAGCAGGGCTCACAGAGCGCTAACGAAGGCCAAGAAGGAGCACGGAGCAGTAGAAGGACACTGTTCCAGGTCCACACAGGCCTCAGAATAGCTCTTGTTTGCATTAGCCATCCATAACATCAGAATGAACACAGCAACAGGTAGTATACTCCCAAGTGTAGAAGAAAATCAGTGCAAGACTAAATGCTACCCTGCTTCCTTCTTCCACCAAACGTGTGGAAGCAAAGCATCAGGCTGCTTCCCATACAGATAACTGCATCCAGCAGGTGCTCAACAGCCAACCATGTAAGGCATGAAGTGTAGCTCAGGCAGATTCCCGGCCTCACATGTGCAAGGCTCAGAGTTTGTCCTCAACACCTCAGAGCAAAAAAACAAACCTGTGCTGGCTAGCAACCAAGAGGGCAAGCGAAGCTTCCAGTGCCTGACATCCAATCTAAAATTACCCGGCATGCAAAAGGAGCTGGACACACAATCCACAGTGGGGAAGAGAAAAAAAAATCAGCTTCCTGGGAGTATAGAATGTGAATAATTTTTTAAGTGAAGAAACAGCAACAAAAATTAGGAAAAAGGCAATGAAATATGGTACACTGACTTACGTAGCAGTTACACTGTATAAGGTATTGTGGTCTAGCTATTCTTTCACGTGTATGGGATGACATACATAAGTCATATTCAATTGTGAGCTGCTTAATATAAGGCACTTGAACATCCTCCGAGTTGTACCTGAGCTGGTCCAGCCACCTCCTGCACATACAGAGGGGTGAGCATAATGAGGGGTGACAGAGAGTTTCACTTTCTACTCTGCCTGCATTCCACAATCATTTTATGAGACTAAAACCAAAGTAATCACAGCTAACAGCTGGCAGCCGTCTAAGTTCTTTTATTTACTTATTTTTATTGCATATGTATATAATGTGTTTTTTATTTTATTTATTTGAGAGCAACAGACAGAGAGAGAAAGAGGCAGAGAGAAAAAAAGAGAGAGAGAATGGGTGCACCAGGGCCTCCAGCCACTGCAAACAAACTCCGGATGCATGTGCCCCCTTGTGCATCTGGCTTACATGGGTCCTGGGGAATTGAGCCTCAAACTGGGGTCCTTAGGCTTCACAGGCAAGTGCTTAACCATTAAGCCATCTCTCCAGCCCCTAAATGTGTTTGGATCATCACTGCTTCCCATAAGCTTCTCTTGTCCCCTCTAAGTTCTTTGTATATATTCTTTCTTTGTGTGTGTGTATATGTGTATGCATGTATGGTGCCTGTTTGTATGTGTGTGGGCGCATGTGTATACATGCATGTGAAGGTCTACATCAGCAGTCTTCCTCAATCACACTCCGTATTAATTTTTTGAAACAGGTCTCTCACTGAATCTGGAGCCCACCTCTTTAGCTCCATGTCCAGCTTTTCCATGGGTGCTGGTATCTGAACTGGGGTCCCCACATTTGTACAACACGCACTTTACCAACTGAGCCATCTCCCTGCCCTCTTCACATGTGCTCTTTCCTTTGTTTTTGGTTTTTTGAGGTAGGGTCTCACTCTAGCCAGGCTGACCTGGAATGCACTACGTAGTCATAGGCTGCATAGTGAATTCATGGACATCCTCCTACCTCTGCCTCCTAAATGTTGGGACTAAAGGTGTGAGCCACCATATGTGGCTCTTTCACATGTATTCTTAACCCATTTAATTTTCATAAAAACCCTGACAAATACTAGCATTATTCCAACTTTGTATGAAGAAATTGGGTGACATATAGCTAAAGTAACTTGCCTATAGGTAAATAGTGACAGATGGATTTGAACCCAAGTACTCAGCCATCACAGTTCACACATTTGTTGAGTATTACGTTATAAGTTTACGTACATACACTGTACTAAAAGCATAATTGGCTCATTCATTCATGTAATACAATATGCCCAAAATCCTTTGATAAACTACCTGATGGTTGACGTATGTCAAGTGTTCAATAGTTTTCTCTAATTCTGATTTTCCAACAATACTCATCTCCTGGATATTCTGAAAAAGAATTTTGTAGAAAATGTTCATTTACATCAGATAATAAAACAAAACCACCAAAGGAAGAAAGTCTACAGTGCTTTGTCATTTTATAAGACATAAAAATGTTTTAGAAAATCATTACACGTTTCACAAAAACAATGCATTTGCTTAAAAGAAAAAAGCACAATAGGTTCTGATCTTTTACATTCACCACCTCCGTATGTGACATAGAAGAAGACAGGTGATATGGATTCATTTATAAAGACTTACACAGATCATTCCACATTAGCACAAGTATGAAAGGTAAAAAACACTGCATTAAGTAACAGGCTCAGGAATGTGCTTTCACAGGAGAAGATGTAAGGATGATTCCCCATTCCATTTTTTGCATGCCAGTTTTAAAAAATATTTTATTATTTATTATTTATTATTTATTTGACAGTGAGACAGAAAGAATGAGAGAAACAATTGGCACATCAGGGCCTCCAGCTGCTGGAAATGAACTGCAGACACATGTGCCACCTTGTGCATCTGGTTTCTTGGGTCCTGGAGACTCAAACCTGAGTCCTTCAGCCTTGCAGGCAAGCGCCTTAACCATTAAACCATCGCTCCAGCCCCTCATTTCTCGGTAGTACTGACGATTAAACCTAAGACCTCATCATGTTATGCAACAGCTCTACCCCTGAGCTCTATGTGAGATATAAGAAAAATAAGGCACAAGGAAGAAAATACAGGATCAGAAAGACATAGGAAACAGACCACAAGATCACACAAAATCCTGGTTTTTAGACTAGCCTGGCTGACAATATATAAGTAAGGGCTAGCTTTTGGCTAGTTACTACTGCTGTGTATAGGACAAGCAGTATAACATTCATGGTGTTTCTCTGGTTAGACCCATATTCTATCCAAACTATTTATTTAAAACTACATCTCATTTATGGGTTATACATTTGGTTAAAAGAAATACTGCTGTTTTATTCACTTATTTATTCAAACACTGTTAATATATACTCTATACCAAGTACCAAGCACAGTGTTAGGAATATAGCAGTAAATATTCTCTAACTTCATACAGTCTACTAGGAAAGACAGATCTCAAGGAAGAGATTAAACATGTTAGACAGGTGCTATTATGAGCTACACCCCAACTCCTTCATACACAGTTATTTTGTACTGGCTTGGAGTACTCTGTGGTATAGATTGATAGTTTCTTGACCACCACTTGACTAGAATTATGTCTTCTTCCTGATTTTTAACACTGATGAAGAGAGTGGATATAAATTTTCACCACCTCGTAGTATTTGTTTAAAAATAATATTCAATTATGTCAGTAAATACCAAAGTTTGGGTTCTCAGGACAAGTGTATATTCAATTGTATAAGGAACCAATAGACTTTTTTTATAAAGTTAAAAAATGGAGGGGCTGGGCTGATGGCTCACTTGGTAAAGTGTTTGCTGTATAAGCATGAAGATCCAGGTTCAGATCCCTAGACGCCACATAACAGAAAAGGCTGGGCAAGGTGGTATACACTTGTCATTCCAGCACTGAAGTGTGGACACAGAAGGATCCCAAGGGCTTGTTGGGAACCTTCGCTTGTCTAGACAAATTGAGGAGTTCTGTGTTCAATGCAAGACCCTGTCCCAAAAATTAAAGTGAAGTTAAGGAAAATACTGATGTCAACCTCTGGCCTCCATACTCACGTGCTTACACATGCATATGCACACACACATACACACACACACACACACACAGAGAGAGAGACAGAGAGAGAGACACACACACACTAAGAGAAAACCATGAAGGCAGGGGATCCAGAATTCAAGCTCATCCTCAGCTACACAGCAACTTCAAACCAGTCTGGGCTACCATGAGACTGTCCCTAAAATAAATACATAAGAATTCATGAACACTCTTCTAGAAGGAGCTTTTGGATCATGTATCAAAAGGAATCTAGACTCCAGTGTTCATTAACCAACGTGTAGTTAAAAGAGGGATCAGAACAAGGAAAAGAGCATCAGCAGTCGACGTGGAAGGCTGGCGGCACGACAAAGTCTGCGAAGCAAGGAGCCTTGAGAAGGAGGGCAGAGCTCAGCGGGACAGACTTTTGGGAGAAGATGCTTGACCGCAAAGCAGGTGAGGGCCAACTACCCACGTCCTTGAAAGCAAGCAAAGCATTTTAAGTATGAAGTGCCATGATCAGATTCATCTCTTTCAAAGAGGACTGCAACATGCGGGTTAAAAGTTCTGAGATGAGCAGCTGTGTTAAAGTAACAACCAAAACAGGATGGCTGCCCAACAGAGGGAGAAAATGGACTTGAGAGGAACATAAACTCGGTGGCCTCACTCCTTTCAAATCACAGATGGGTGAGGTTTGGGCACATTACTTAAATTTGCTCTAGTTCAGAGATCTCATCTGTAAGCAGTACCTATCAGGAAAGGCATTACAAAGATTTGTTGAGGATGCTCATGGAAACAAGCACTTGGAACACAGCTCCACGCACATGCACACACATGCAAGAAAGGCTTCATCAATGTCCTGCAATGTTCATGAGGTGGCACCAATAGGACTTGGCATACAGAAGATGGGAGTTTTCAGGAAGAGCTTTCTCACAATGCCTAGACTTGAAAACTGGGTGGGCAGGAAAATAAAAAGCACTAGAGGCTGGAGAGATGGCTTAGTGGTTAAGGTACTTGCTAACAAAGCCAAAGGACCCAGGTTCAATTCCCCAGTACCCATATACAGCCAGATGCAGAAGGTGGTGCACACATCTGGAGTTTGTTTGCAGTGGCTAGGAGCCCTGGTGCACTCATCCTCTATCTGCTTCTTTCCCTCTTTCTCAAATAAATATGTTAAAAAACCCAAAATCTAGGGATGGCTAAAGAATCCAGATAATTAGTTTTGAAATAAAAGATTTGTTGCAACTTCACAAAATCTTGCCTTCTACAACCCAGATTCTGGTAATTTGAATGTAGCTCTTTCCAAGGTTTTCGTACTATTGTACTAAAAATTCAGTCCCATTTTTGTATTTCTGGTCTTTTAAATGGATATGGAAAAGAGTGAGTAGCTTGTGTTCAAAGCTGTCATATTGCACAGAAACTTTCTGCTTGGTAATTTTAACACTGATATATATATATATATATATATATATATATATATATATATAAGCAGTTTCTGGAAGGTGGCATTTCAGAAGACTACAATTAAAAATCTTAAGTTGTGTTCTGGACTAAAACTTTAAAAATTTGTAACCTAAAGATTCTTCTTAAGATGCTGGATTTTGCAAGGCCAATAGTGGTGCATGCCTTTAACCCCAGCAGTCAGGAGGCAGAGGTAGGAGAATCGCTGTGAGTTAGAGGCCATCTTGAGACTACATAGTGAATTCCAGGGCAGCCCAGGCTACAGTGAAATCCTACCTCAAAAAAAAAAAAAAGACCGGGCGTGGTGGTGCATGCCTTTAATCCCAGCACTCGGGAGGCAGAGGTAGGAGGATCGCCATGAGTTCAAGGGCACCCTGAGACGACAGAGTGAATTCCAGGTCAGCCTGAGCTAGAGGAAACCCTACCTCAGGAAAAAAAAACAACAACAACAACAACAACAACAACAACAAAACCAAAAAACGGGTTTTGTTCCTAACTTTAGCTGCTACTTTCAAATTCTATAATAATAACTGCAAATAAATTATGGATTCCATAATAATACTTAGCACTTAGAGTGTGCTGAACATTTTAGGTGCCTTACATGTAATACATTTATTGTGACATTATTAAAGGGAAATATAGCATTCTTCCCCTAGATATGACTATAAAAGCATAATCAACAAAATAAAATATACATAAACTAGACTCCATTCAAACAAAAACTTGTCAGAGAAAGATATAACCAAGAAGATTTAAGGATGGCCCACAGGACAGAGAAATGTACTTTATAAATCAGTATTTGAAAAGGGGTTGTATCAAAATTATATGGATATCTCTTACAAGCCAGTAATGGTAAGGGGAAACAACCCAGCTTAAAAATAGGAAAATACCTGAATTGACATTTCTCAAATGTCTGAGGAGGAGAAAAAGGAAAAAAAGAGAAAGAGAAAGGGGAAAAAAACAGCCAGGTATGGTGGCATACCTTTAACTCCAGCACTCGAGAGTGTGAGGCAGGAGGATTATCATGACAAGTTTGAGGCTAGCTTGAGCTACGTAGTGAAGTCCAGGCCAGTATGGCTATATAGCAAGACCCTGGCTCAAAACCAAAGCCAGCAAAACAGAAGATCTATGCAGGCCAATGAACACAGAAAAGGATGCTAAGCAGCATCACCAGCTAGCGTGGGAAGCACAGATCCAAAGCACAGTGGATACATCATACCTGCACAATGAGGGTCATAAAAATGGAAGGTAAAAGACATATGGTAAGAAGGCAGAGAACTCAGAACCCTTATTCACTGATGCTAGGAATGTAAACTGGTATGGCTAACTTTGGTGAAAGATAGACTTAGCATGACCCAGGAAGTTACCATGTGAGCAGGTGCATGCTATCTTTTGAAGAGAAATGAAAACACACAAAAAATGTGTGCTTAAATGTTCATACTAGCATTATTCATGGATGGATCTTGAAAATATCATGCTTAGGAGGGAGGCCAGACATTAAAAGCACAGATATAGATTGAAGATGTAGCTCAGTGCAGCGTTTAGTCCTCAGCACCACTTTAAAAACACACAACTATTCAATGATTTCATTAATAAAGTGACCAGAGTAGGAAACTCCACAGAAACAGAAAGTGGATGAGTAAGAACCTACAACTACAAAGGTCTGGAAGAAACAGGATGTGACGTAAATGATACAAGGTATCTTCTTGTACTGATAAAACTTTTTCTAAAATTGATTATGTGGGCTGGAGGGATAGCTTAGCAGTTAAGGCGCTTGCCTGTGAAGCCTAAGGACCCAAGTTCAATTCACCAGGACCCACGTAAGCCAGATGCACAAAGTGACACATGCTTCTGGAGTTTCTTTGCAGTGGCTAGAGGCTCTGGTGTGCCCATTCTGTCTGTCTGTCTCTCTTCTCCATCTCTCTCTCTCTCTCTCTCTGCTTGCAAATCAATAAATATAAAATTGACTATGGTAAAGGTTGTACAACACTGTAAAAACACTAAACATTGAACTGTATCCTTTATTGGATGGATAAATTGCATGGCAAGTGAAAATCTGCGTCATTTAAAAGAAAGACAGAGCCAGACGTGGTGGTGCAAGCCTTTAATTCCAGCACTCAGGAGGCAGAGGTAGGAGGATTGCCATGAGTTCAAGGCCATCCTGAGACTATATAGTGAATTCCAGGTCAGCCTGGGCTAGAGTGAGACCCTACCTTGAAAAAACAAACAAAAATAGATAAATAAATAAAAGGCAGAGAGAGAGATCACTCTATATGAAAATTTTCCTTTCCAGGATTTGGCAAAATTGGTATAGAAATCAATTGTTTTAAGGTTTGTGGGCAAATGTGTCCCTGTAACTTCTCACTCCTGCCACTGTGGTATATGAGCAGCTACAGACAGTAACAAGTTCCAGTAATACTTTACTACCAGTGAAATGCCTCTATTGTGATATTTCTTCCATTATTAGCTACAAGCCATACATGAACAAGGTAGCTCAATTTTGGCCAGCATGCTGTTACTATCCACCCTCAATCCAGGCATATATTCTCAACAAAAACTTTATAGGAAAATGTCCATATAAAATCTTTCTTAATAAATTACCTTTCAAAAATATGTCATTGTATTACTTACTTTTAACTTTTCTCTTAAGGTTTCCTTTTCTGCCATAATCCTTCTTAAGTCAGATAATGCCAGTTCTTTTTCCTTTTCCATTAGGCTAACAAGATTACTGGGGACGGGAGTTTGCATGGATTCCTGTTTCAGTGCAGATAATTCTTCCTGAGCCTTGAAAAATTAAGACATAAAAAACACTCTGGATGTATTTCACTTTTGTTTTTTTAAAGGATAAACTGAACATATGCCATTTTAGTTCTCTTCCAAATCCAGATAAAAGTATTAAAATAATGAAGTTATAAAGACAGACTGAGAGAGGCAGAGCCACAAAATGTTGGAAACTAGACAGCAGGTGGACAGATAAGAATTTAAGTACATGGTGGGCAGGGAAGATGACTCAGGAGTTAAAGGTACTTGCTTGCAAAGACTGCCAACCAGGGTTCAATTCCCCAGTATCCATGCAAATCCAGATTCACAAAGTGGTGCATGCATCTGGAATTCATTTGTGGCTGGCAAAAGGCCCCCCAGCATGTCCGTACTCACTCTTACTATCACTCTGCTTGCAAATAAATAAAAATATTTTTTAAAAACAATTAACTATGTAATTCCAAGAAAGCTGAATTCTAAGTCTATTGTGAGGAAATTGTTAAATTGATGAATCTGTACTGCCAAACCCTAAAAAGAAAAAAAAAAAAAAAAAAAAGGCAAACGACTCAGGCTAGGGAGATGGCTCGGCAGTTAAAGGAGCTTGCTTAGAGAGCCTGTTGGCCCTGGTTAAATCCCCAGAACCCATGTAAAGCCAGGCAAAAAGTAGTCCATGTGCCTGATGTTTACCTGGAGTAGCAGGAACCTCTGGCACACCTATACACACACAGAAATAAATAAATAAAAATATTTTCCCTTCTATACTTCCACCTATCAAGATATCCACAGGACTTCACTGGAGATGGGCATGGGTACAAGTCTCAGTGACAGAGGCCAAGATTTGCTCAGACAGAACTTCCCCTCAGACAAGTCAACCTATTTTATAATAGGACCAGTCTACAATTACCTCTTCCCTGGAGTACTTTCCTCATGGTGAAGCATGTATGAAAATCCCAGTAAGGGGCCAGGCATGGCAGTGCACACCTTTAGTCCCAGCACTTGGGAGGCAGAGGTAAGAAGATCACTATGAGTTTGAGGCCACCTCAGACAACATAGTGAGTTCATAGTGAGGTCAGCCTGGGCTAGAGCCAGACCCTACCTCGAAAAACCAAAAATTCCCAGTCAGAGTAATTTGGTTCAGAGTCATGAACAGGTAGCTTTAGAATTAGTTTGGATGTTTAAGAAATATTTGAGAACTATTCCTAGTTGACCGGACAGGAATATGAAGAAAGAAGAGAAGCGTCTGCTTGGAGAACAGGGTGACAGTGAGAGGCAGCACTGCTTGTAATTCTGATTATGGAGGAGCATTGCAAGATACAGACACTGTACAAGTCTGAAGCACACAGAATGATACACTATTATTAACTGGGTCTAAATAACCTGTTGAATTAATTATAATAAACTTCTTACTTCATTATACAAGACACTGAGTTTATCTCTTTCTGCTGTCAACAGTTTAACATTGGACTGTATATCTTCCATATATTTTTCAAATCTTTCTAGCATGCGCTGGAGTTCATCTCTTTCTCTGGTAACCATCTGAATATCTGAATTGAAATCACCCTGAAACGATGAAAAGACAGAACATATCATTTGTTACGATTCTCACAGGCTCGTCACAAAGGTGCTATGACATTATCACAAGGTTTTGTAATAGGTTCAGGCCACACAATCTCTTCCCTGGTACACTTTTTTCACTAATGGAAAACTTAATAGCCAATATTCCAAAAACCAGGCATGCACCAAAGTGATGTGGCTGACTGAAAAAGGCTGATAAAAAGAACAAAAGATTTTTTTTGCCAGGTATGATGGCGCACGCCTTTAATCCCAGCACTTGGGAGGCAGAGGTAGGAGGATCGCCGTAAGTTCGAGGCCACCCTGAGACTTCATAGTGAATTCCAGGTCAGCCTGGGCTAGAGTGAGACCCTACCTCGAAAAATCAAAAAAAAAAGAACAAAGTTTTTGAATGTAACTAAGGAACACAATTTTAATTTAAAAAAAATCTATAATGAGGGGCTGGAGAGATGGTTCAGCTATTAAAGCACTTGCCTGTAAAACCTAATGACCCAAGTTCAATTCCCGAGTACCTACATAAAGTGAGATGCACAAGATGGCTCATGCATCTGGAGCTTGTTTGCAGTAGCTAGAGGCTCTGGTACACCATTTTCTCTCTGTCTCTCTCTTTCTGTGTCTGTCTCTCCCTGCTTGCAAATGAATAAATAAAATCTATGAGACCAGATGAAATCACAGGCAGGGCTGGACAGATGACTCACCAGTTAAAGGCACTCGCTTGTAAATCCTTGAGCTGCTGGCCTGGGTTCTATTACCTAGTACCCACATAAAGCTAAATGCACAAGGCGGCACATGCATTTGCATTTGCAGGAGGCCCCAGCAGACCCATCCTCTCTCTCTCGTTGCTCACAAATAATTTAAAAAAAGTGTTAAGGGGCTTGAGAGATGGCTTGGTGGTTAAGGTGCTTGCCTACAAAGCCTAAGAACCCAGGTTCAGTTCCCCAGTATCCAAGTTAGCCAGATGCACAAGTTGGGCATGTATCTGGAGTTCATTTGCAGTGGCTGGAAGCCCTGGCGCATCCATTCGCTCTCTATCTGCCTTCCCCCCTCCTCTCTCTCTCAAAACAAGTAAATATTTAAGGTATCAAAGTTTCAATTAAGGTTTCTGAAAAGAAAAAGACAGACAGACAGAAAGCATGACAGTGCTGGAGCAAGTTTCCTAACTTTCAGTTCTTGGGAAGGGACCTGGCTGCTGACATCACCTGACATGTGTCACGTGTGTGCAAGTCTTCTGCCTGGTGCTGTTCACATCGCACATCAGGGGCACTTAGGATACAACCCTCTCCCCAGACAGGGGCGTCAGCAGCATCCAGGAGTTGCTGTGCATACAGATTTGGGGGCTTATCCTAAACTTAACTAGCATCTTTGGGGTGGGGTCCAGTACTGTTTTTACCAAGCCTTCAAATTGATTCTGCTGCATCCTAAAATTTGAAAGCCATGACATTAGACCCCTCAGCCAGGGAAGCAGCCAGAAGGTGTGTGTAAGTGACTGTAGGAACCTAGCCACTTTCTGTGTTTTCTGTGAGAAACTATTAAGACTGAATTCTCAGGTCCAGAGATCCTAACTGTCCAGATTCATGCCCAGGTAAGATCTCTTATGCAATTAAGTTAATACAAATATTTCCACCAGGCAGTATATTAAGTATGTTCACTGACTAGGTAATGTCTTCCAACATTTATATAACAAAGGTATGCCTATGATATCATAGCTGCATTACCATATTACAGCACAATTCAAAATATCTACCATCTTCATTGCTATTGTAAAAAGTAAAGCTAGTAAATTTACAACAGGTTTATGCCAAAGTACTAAATGTAGAATTCTTAAGTAGGGTTGATCTGATGAACTGGTAACTCTTGAGACAGTAGGCCTATATTATTAAGTCTAATGTGTATCTACCATGCCAACGTAGCCTTGGTAAATGGCACTTTGTGAATATCGTCCTCTTAGGAATAAGTTATACTCTTGGTTAACTAAGCACAATCAAAGAAAAGTGGATGAAATTAGCCTTGTGGACACCTTAAAGGACAAGATACTATATACGACAAAAGCACATTAGGAATTCAGGATTTAGTCCAGGATAAAACCATAAAAGAAAATCTGTAACAACTACATCCACATGAAGAAAGGATGTCATCTGTACAGATTCTAGAAAAGGAGCTCAATGAATAAAGATCTCGATCTGTTTTCATTACTGTGTATGCCCGACTTTCTACAAGGATTTCTCCAGATTCTGCACCTCATTTACATCTTCTATGTCAGTCTTAGTGTCTGGACTGTTCCTGTGCACCCTTCCTGAACACATTATCTATAAGATTCAAAGTTATTTATGGGCTAGAGAGATGGCTTAGCAGTTAAAGCGCTTGCCTGCAAAGCCAAAGGACTCAGGTCCAATTCCCCAGGACCCACATTAGCCAGATGCACAAGGTGGCTGGAATTCGTTTGCAGTGGCTGGAGGCCCTGGTATGCCCATTATTTCTCTCCCTCCTCCTTTCTCTCTCTCAAATAAATAATTAATATATTTTAACACGTTATTTTAGGTTGGGGTGATACTAAGTAGTACAGTGTGTGCAAAAAAAAATGACTCACAAGATTGTTTTTAACATATTATCTACTAAAACTTTAAATTCTATGAGGGATACAGTAGGCATCTAGTTTTGCTCACCACATGTTCAGTACTTAGTGTGGTACCTGCACAGTCGGACCCACCTAAGCAAAAACTCTAACTTTTCTCTAACTAGATCTTGTATGTAGGTATGTATATTAGCATTAATGTATAATAACTCCCTTCCACTACTCCACCATTCCCAATACACAAACGAGAACACGTATACAACGCTTCTTCCTCTTCTTCATTTTCAACGGTTTTTTGAATGTTAGTTTGAGAATGGTCTCACTATTTAGACCTGGCTAGTCTAGAACTTGCTTTGTAGCCCTGTACGTAACACCTGGTTATAGGGTCATTTTCCAAATAATGCATAATGCATGATTCCTACAGTGCAAGTTATAGAAGAAAACAAAAACCAAAATTGGGACTTTTTCAAAGCTGATATAAAGTTGCATTTAATTAAAAAATAAGGTAGAAAGGGCTGGGCGATGACTCAGAGGACAAGAGTGCTTGCTGCTTATGCATGAAGGCCTTTTCAGTGAGATACTGCGAAGTTTGACTCCCCAGAGGCCACATACATGTGCATGGCCACACATGTCTGTAACCCAGTGTGTGAAAGGGTGAGGAGGGGCGAAGACTGGAGAATGGTGGGGCTCACTGACAGACAGAAGCTCCAGGTTGAGGGAGAGACCCCATCTCCAAGAAATATGCAAATGAGCCATAAAAGAAAGGACACCATTCTCTGGCATTCACACACACATATGTGCATACACACCACACACACACACATGCACACTTAAAACAAAGGCAGAAAAGTTTCACAATAGTTTCTGCCTATAAAAGATGTTACCTTTTCTTGTGTTTTAACCATTGGATTTCTCTCACGTGCACAGTAATTTGCAGAGCATGTTCTTCGGTGTATTATATGCTGGAGTCTTTCTAGCTCCTTCTTGTAATAATCCCGTTCTTCTTCAATGCCTTTCAGAAAAGTGTCTAAACGAGAAGGCGACTTGTCGCGACGTTTTATCCCGTGTTCTAGCCTCATCCTCTCAACTTCCAAAGTAAGTTCTCTTTCTGCAAATTAAAGTGGTTCAAGCTCAAAATCCTGTTGTATTTATAATGAGGATTATTCAAAATCCATGTAATTTTTAGAATGAAAGTGACTATAACCATTTTGTGCATTACCTGTAAGTATCAGACATCAGAGATAAATATTGAGAGAAAAAAAAGACCCACAAAAGCAAAACAGCAAAGTTTAAGTATAAAGTGTCCAATAGGTGACAGCCACCTTGCTTCAGTACCATCACAGGCTGAATACTGCTCAGTACTATAAATGAAGCAATGCATTTCCACATGATGCTTCCGAAGGACACAAAATATGTACTAAAACAAACATATCCACAAGTAATGACCAGCAGAAATTCAACATTAAGCTTGCTGTGGACAGAGGATGGGTTCATGAGCCACTCCCATCCATGAGGAGCTAATGACAGTTAATGACTGCTGGCAGAGGGGGAGCCATGCTCTTCTGAAGCATAGCTACGAGTAAGTGGTGGAAAGGAGGGGGACAGACAAGGGAGGCTAATATGGGATGCATGTCATCAAAATGCATTAATGTATGTATGAAACGTGCACAAAAATAAAACAGCACCCTAAATAAATTAAGCTTACTTTACTGAGATTTAATTTAATACATACAAAAAAAAGAAACCAGAAGAACTCACATGTTTCTTCCAAGAAACACGACGTAGTTTTCTGCTTTCGTTTCTGAGACCGGCCTTGCTAGACTGTCTAGAATGGTCCCTGTGCCTCTCAAGTGGCTAGGGCTACATGTATGCATCATTGTATCCAGCTTGTAATTACTATTTTTAAAATAAAAACTGGCTTTTCATAAGTCAAAAGTAAGCAAATACTGACAGTTTCATAGCTAACCCTGATGTGGCTGCCGCTCACCATGCTGAACTTGGGACAATTTCCATGATGGATCTGAGTCATCCCATGCCTTTGCTTACACATTCAGCAGACGAACAACTTACTCTATGCAGCTGGCAACTTTGTGAACTTAGAAAGCTCATGAATTAGCAATTTCATGCCAAGAACGAATGATCAAAGAGGTAGAAAGAAAACAGAAATGGAAAGGCACGGGCATCTGTAGTAAGTGCTAGAAAATCAATAGATAATAAATGAAAAGCCTCTGTCCCACTTGGAATGACAGGTGGAAGATGATCTTATGAAGAGCATTGCTGGTGAGGTGGGGACAGAAGCCACCTGCAATGAACTGCAGAGCTAAGGGTCAGAGGTAATCAAACAGGCAGTATGAGTGGATATAAAGGCAGTATAAGTGCATTTCCTAAACAGAGTCTGTCTTCAATTGTGTACTCTTTCAGAATGGTCTTCTTAGCCAGTCTTCCTCAAAGAAGGATACACTTCTACTGCAAAATGTCTAAACCAGGGCCTCCAGCACGAGCAACAGCAGGAGGGATCTTCACTCTATCTCTAGTTCCTGCTATGGTTCCTGACTCACAGGACGCATTCTATAAATAGTGGTTAAAAGAATGAATGAAGGATCACTAATAAAAACTGATAATCAAGAGCAAACCAAGCTGCCTACACAAGACCTGAATAATAAGAAGATAAGAAAATGGTGGCATCGAAACGAGAGAGGGGCTACTTGGAAAGAAGGTGTTCAGCTGGGGAGCCTGGGAGGGACAAAAGAGGGCGATGGGAGGGCATCACGGTTACAGTACACTGTTCTATATGAATGTGGTGGGAGGCATCACGGTTATAGTATGTTCTATAGGAACGTGGTGGGAGGCATCACGGTTATAGTATGTTCTATAGGAACGTGGTGGGAGGCATCACGGTTATAGTATGTTCCACAGGAACGTGGTGGGAGGCATCATGGTTACAGTACGTTCTGTAGGAACGTGGTGGGAGGCATCACGGTTATAGTATGTTCTGTAGGAATGTGGTGGGAGGCATCACGGTTACAGTACGTTCTGTAGGAATGTGGTGGGAGGCATCACGGTTATAGTACGTTCTATATGAATGTGGTGGGAGGCATCACGGTTACAGTACATTCCACAGGAACGTGGTGGGAGGCATCACGGTTACAGTACGTTCCACAGGAACGTGGTGGGAGGCATCACGGTTACAGTACGTTCCACAGGAACGTGGTGGGAGGCATCACGGTTACAGTACGTTCCACAGGAACGTGGTGGGAGGCATCACGGTTATAGTACGTTCTATAGGAACGTGGTGGGAGGCATCACGGTTACAGTATGTTCCACAGGAACGTGGTGGGAGGCATCACGGTTACAGTACGTTCTATAGGAACGTGGTGGGAGGCATCAGCATCACGATTACAGTATGTTCTATAGGAATGTGGTGGGAGGCATCACGGTTATAGTATGTTCTATAGGAACGTGGTGGGAGGCATCACGGTTACAGTACGTTCCACAGGAACGTGGTGGGAGGCATCACGGTTACAGTACGTTCCACAGGAATGTGGTGGGAGGCATCACGGTTATAGTATGTTCTATAGGAACGTGGTGGGAGGCATCACGGTTACAGTACGTTCTATAGGAACGTGGTGGGAGGCATCAGCATCACGATTACAGTATGTTCTATAGGAATGTGGTGGGAGGCATCATGGTTACAGTACGCTGTTCTATATGAATGAAGGTTGCCAGCAAAGTTTTTAAACAGCAAATCACTTCACGTTTTTGCTAGTTTACATCTTACCTGTCACTGCAAAACTTTCAATCTTTTTGCAAAGTCTGTACTTCTCTTGTTCCAGCTGATGGACAACGGTCTCCAGGTCTGACTTGAGAAGGAGCTCTTCACTCAGCTTCTCCTTCTCCTTATGGCATGAGTTTAACTCCTACAAATTTTAATAAGTTTTCTAATAACCATATTAAATGTTACAGGAAAAATTTTAATTACTTGAATACACAGTTTAAACTATGGCTAAAAGTACCATAAAACTCAAATGTCAGTAAGGCTCTCTTCTCAGTGGTAAACTAGATTTTATTTTCTTCTAATTAGCTTAGCACATTGCTCTGCTTTTCCTAACTGAACATGTGCACTGTGTGCAATAAACGTACCAAAGCCCATGTGTAAAAGAACACAGAAGTAAATACCCAGTGACACAGGACCCATCATTTTCACAATGTATGTGCTTAGTAAATGCTCATTGTTGCTAATGGCACCATTATATCAAAAATATATAAAATGCATCATTAATGGAAAATGTAAGAAAGGTCAGAAAGTACATATGGTGGCATTAACGTCAGCTAACACCACTGGAACTTGGCTACAGGTCTGAGATGACACGATTACAGTCAACACTTACAGTATGCAGGAAAACTGAACACTGCCAACACTCTTTCCTTCACTGAGCTCATATGTCAACAAAAATAGAAAAACACCTACTTCATAATTACTGATTCATGGGAAATTTTTTTGAGACTCAGGAGTGGACAACCTTTAGCAGTTGAGTTATTCAATGCTGAACTAAAGACTTGCTGAACTGAATTTAAAAAGCAGTCTCCATGCTATTCCCAGTGTGCGTATGAAAATCAAGTATCTGAGCACCTACCACGTGGCACTGTACCATACATGGCTTCCTTTGTCACTAATGTCACCAGAACATGGCAGCTTGTTTGGCAAAGACTACATCATGTCATAATGACAATGTCTGAAGGTTACTATCAGTCTTTGCTCTAATCTTACCAAAAAAAAAAACAAAAAACAAAAAACCACCTCCTCACTCTTTTGGCTGACATCCAGTTTCACTTGTAAGATGCTCTTGCTGCTGATTCCAGATTGTATTTTTATCCTGTCTTTTCCTGGGATAATTATTCACTAAAAGCCTATCAGAACAAAAGCCACAAGACTGGGAAAGTAGTTTGCACAACATCAAACAAAGTAATTAAAAGAGTAAAGATGTTTTAAGTAATAAACAAATCAAATAACTATTGTTAATTTTAGTATTATTAGGAACCCAAGCCATAAAGTAGTTAAATTAATGCAGAGTTCCTAATAGGGTCTCAAATTTGACTAGCAAATCTACTGTACATATAGAAGACTAAAGACTTACAAAATATGAAGCTGTGTATCTATACAGCTGAGTATTCACTTCTTAGCTATGAAAGGGAATGAATTTGGGCTAGAGAGATGGCTTAGTGGTCAAGGTGCTTGCTTGCAAAGCGTAAGGACTCTTGTTTGACTCTTCATGTCCCACATTAGCCAGATGCAAGTGCGTAAGGTCGCACAAGGGGGCACACGCATCTGAAGTTTGATTGCAAGTACCTGGAGGCCCTGGTGCACCAATTCTCTCTTTGTCGTTAAAAAAAAAAAAAGGCCAGTCAGTTGGGCTTGCCTCAAAATTTTTTTTTTTTTTTTTGTGGCGGGGAGGGTTTGAGGTAGGGTCTCACTCTAGCCTAGGCTGACCTGGAATTTTCTATGTAGTCTCAGGGTGGCCTTCAACTCATAGTGATCCTCTTACCTCTGCCTCCCAAATGCTGGAATTAAAGGCATGTGCTACCACGCCTGGATAAAGATTTTTTTTTAAATAAAAAGGGAATGAATTTGATACATGCTACATTGTGAACCTTGACAACATTTGCTAGATGAAGGAAGCCTAACACAAAAGGCCACATACTGGCTTTGTTTGTGTGGTTTTGCTTTTTCAAGGTGGGGTCTCGTTGTAGCCCAGGCTGGCCTGGAATTCACTATGTAGTCACAGGGTGGCCTCAAACTCTTGGCGATCCTCCTACCTCTGCCTCCCGAGTACTGGGATTAAAGGCGTGTGCCAACACCTGGCAAAAGGCCACATACTGTATGATGCATTACATGGAGCAGTCAGTAGAACAGATCAATCTACAGAAACTAAAAGATGAGGGTTGTCAGGGATGAGCAGAGGGTAATCAGAGTGATGACTAATGGATACAAGTTTTCTTCTCAGTGTGATGCAAATGCTATGGGAGCAGAAGTAGCTCCGTGGTTAAAGCACTTGCCTGCAGAGCCTAATGACCTGAGCTCAATTCCCCAGTACCCAAGTAAAGCCAGGTGCACCAAACGGCACATGCATCTGGGGTCCGTTTGCAGCACTTAGATGCCCTGGTACACCCATTCTCTTTGTTTCTCTTCTGTGTCTATTTGCAAAGAAATAAATTTAGAACTAAACAGCAGTATGGTGGTTTGATTCAGGTGTCCCCCATAAACTTAGGTGGTCTAATGCTAGGTTCCCAGCTGAAGGAGATTTGTGAATTAACACCTCCTGGAGGCGGTGTACTGTTGGGGGTTAGGATTATGGGTGTTACAGCCAGTGTCCCTTTGCCAGTGTTTGGCACACACTCCTGTTGCTGTACCCATCTGTTGTTGGCCAGAACGTGATGTCCACAGCTGCTCATGCCATTGTTTTTCCTTGCCATCATGGAGCTTCCCCTTGAGTCTGTAAGCCAAAACAAACTTCTTTTTTTCCCACAAGATGCTCTTGGTCAGGTGATTCCTGCCAGCAATGCAAACCTGACTGCAACAGGCAGTGATGGTTGCATCACCACATGACTATACTAAAAGCAGACTGTACACTTAAGAGTAAATATGACATACACATTCTATCTCCATAAACATAAACGTAAGAGCTGGGCATGGTGGCATGCACCTTTAATCCCAGCACTTGGGAGGCAGAGGTATGAGGATTGCCATGAGTTCAAGGTCACCCTGAGACTACACAGTGAATTCCAGGTCAGCCTGAGATACAGTGAAACCCTACCTTGGAAAAACAAAATAATACTCTGTGTGTGTGTGTGTGCACGCACGTGTGTAAGAGAAAGCATACTATTACTGAAAACACTGCAGTTCAGGGTGCTATTAACTTACCAGCTGAAGTTTTGCCATTTTTTCTTCAAGATTCCGTATTTCACAGAGGTTTCTTTTAATCTCTTTCTAGGAATAAAAGGCCTATTAGGTAAGCGCCTAAAACCCTAAGAGAGTCACTAAGGCACAATGCAGTAAGGCCAAGTGAGTGTTCTAGAGTCCATGTTCTTTCTTATCTGAGGCTTCAGTCCAATACCTGAAACCTTGGAAGTCAAGTTGAGGTTTCCCTATTTCATTGTTTGGGGTTCTGAAAGAAAAGGGTCATTTGAAACTCTATTTTGACCTGTATGCTAGTGGACTTTCCCTGATTTTGTGGGATATAAGTATGGTGGCATCATTCCCCATCCCTCTTTCCTCTTGGCTTGCTCTCTGCCTCTTCCCAACCTGGCTCCTCTGTGCTGCGACTGCAAGCAGAACATCATCAAAATCTCAGGTCCAATAGGACACTTGTTGAGTTCTGGGGTCATTTCTGGACCTTGTCCACAGGCCCTGAGAAGCCATGCTGGGTCTGTGGTGTGCGAGAGAAGGAAGCACGAGAGAGGATGAGGTTCAGGAGCATCGCCGTGCTCAGATCAGAGGACAGAGCAGGACAGAACTTAGACATCGATCCTGAGAACACCTGTGCCTCAGGAAAACGAAACAACCTGAACAGAGGCATCCTTTAAGAGAGTGGAAACCACACTTAAGAAACCAAGAATTATGAAAACACACCAGAAAA
This sequence comes from Dipus sagitta, assembly GCA_036346955.1. Classification (NCBI taxonomy): domain Eukaryota; kingdom Metazoa; phylum Chordata; class Mammalia; order Rodentia; family Dipodidae; genus Dipus; species Dipus sagitta. The sequence goes on along the minus strand of CM070781.1, from coordinate 49,025,962 downwards.
TAAAGCCCAGCCAGGCACTCGGGAGGCAGGGGTAGGAGGATCACTGGGAATTCGAAGCCACCCTGAGACTATATACTGAATTCCAGGTTAGTCTGAGCTAGGGTGAGAGACCCTACCTCAGAAAACCAAAACAAAAAGAAAGAAAGAAACCTTGGCATGAAGACAGGCATCAAGTGCTCCCACTCACCGGGCTCCAGGGGAGCCCTGATGTCCCCACAGCCCGGCATGGTGTTACCTTCGCCTCCCCAAGTTCTTTGTCAGCCGTCTCGAGAGCTTCCTCTTTGTGCCTCTCCAGCTGCTGGGCTAGCTGGTCTATTTCAGTCAATTCTTGGCAGAGTTTTTCATTTTTGTTACTTAAATTCACGACTTCACTGGTCACTGTTTCCTTGGTTTCCATAAGCTCTTGAATGTGCTTCTCCAAGTCCTTGTTAGCTTGCTGAAGAAAGTCAACCTAAATTGAATTTATTATTATTGGTAAGATACATAAATTGGAAAATTACCCTAAATACTGAACTTTCAAATAAATATTTTAAAAATATTGGGCTGCAGAAATGGCTTAAGTGGTTAAGCGCTTGCCTGTGAAGCCTAAGGACCCCGGTTCAAGGCTCAATTCCCCAGGACCCACGTTAGCCAGATGCACAAGGGGGTGCATGCATCTGGAGTTCGTTTGCAGTAACTGGAAGCCCTGGCATGCCCATTCTGTCTCTTTCTCTCTATCTGCCTCCTTCTCTCTCTGTGTCACTCTCAAATAAATAAATAAAAATGAACAAAAAATTAAAAAAATAAATAAAAATAAAAATACTTTTATTTATTTGGGAGAGTGACTGTGTATGAGCATGCCAGGGCCACTTGCTGCTGCAAATGAACTCCTGATGTATCTGCTCCTTTGTGCATCTGGCTTTACGTGGATACTGGGAAACTGAACTTGGAGGCAGTAGGCTTTGCAAGCAAGCATCTTTCACTGCTGAGCTATCTCCCCAGTCCCTCAAAATATTGCATTTTAAGAGATACTGAAGGCTATAAAGATGGCTTAGTGGTTAACGCGTTGGCCTGCAAAGCCAAAGAACCCAGGTTCAATTCCCCAGGACCCACATAAGCCAGATGTACAAGGTAGCACATGCACCTGGAGTTCGTTTGCAGCAGCTAGAGTCCCTGATGTGTTCATTCTCTCTCTCTCTCTCTCTCAAATAAATATATAAAAATTTTAAAAAAGAGATACTGAAACTAAATTATGTCATAGTTGTTTTGTATTTGCAAACTTAAATACTGATTTTATATGCAAAAATGAAACTATATTGCACTGTTTGATTCTCAAGCACAGAAAGGATTTAGAAATTTGTGTGAGCTTTTTCCCAACACAGAGTCGAAAACTATGACAAGAACATCATAGTGATGATATTAGAGTGTGACCTCCAGGCAGGGACAGGAGAACTTCCCCAGACTTGCCGAGTAACGGATAAGTGACCCTGCCTCAGGTGAGGAGGGAGGTGAGGTGAGGGCCGACCTGGAAGTTGTTCTGTGTCTTCCGCACAGGTACCATGCACGCACCCCTGCACGCACCCCTGCACTCACACACACACACACACACACCAAATAAATCTATAAATGATTACTTTAGAAAAATAAAACTATGCCCACAGTTCATTACCTCCTTTTAAGTCTGTGATGCTAACCTGTCTCACTCCTACCTCAGTAAATATGCTTTAAGAACAAGGTTTTTGATGGTTACACCCTGCTTCCAGGTACCTTGGCTTTATCAAAATTCCCCTGTAAATAATTGTCACTTTTACATACCCACAGACCCTTAAGATTTGTATAATAGCGAAACAATTCCAACAGCCATTACCTGAACATTTAAATGAGCAATCAGCTTTTCATTAGTTTTATTTCTAGTCTCCAGAGACAGGACATCCGGGGAGCGGCCACCATCCAGGGCCACTGACAGCCGCTCTATCTCGCGTTCTCTTAGTTGAATCTGAAGGCATAGAGTCATGCTATCAGTACTTGAAGTCTGGTTGTGAGGCAAATGATGAACACTGAACGTCTCAACAATGTATACAAACTACCTTTCATATTGGCACATATAATGTAGACGTAAGGAGGAAAAATAAGGAACACAGAAAATGCCAACAGATATATATATATTACCAATATAGCTTTCATTAGCATTTTTAGCAAATAGCTTCTAATTTAAGTTTTGAGTTTGCATCCTCTAAAATTAGATAGTTGTTTATATTAATAGAAACTTGCTGGCAAGATACATACATATTAAAGTACTGGAATACAACTGAAATATCTGTGCCTGGTAGAACAAATGAATGAATGCAAAACACTAAGAAAACCTATTAAACCTGAAGATTAAAAAGGATAGGAGGGCTAGAGGGATTGCTTAGTGGTTAAGGTACTTTTCTGCAAGACCAAAGGACACAAGTTTGATTCCCCAGGAGCCATGTAAGCCAGATGCACAAGGTGGTACATGCATATGGAGTTCGTTTGCAGCGGCTGGAGGCCCTAGTGTACCTATTCTCTATCTGCCTCTCTTTCTCTCAAAGATAACTATTTTTTAAAAAGATAGGAGACTAGGGTGAATTTCATTAGTTTTCTATTATTTAGAAAACAGAGATTGTAACCATAAACTAATACAAATACACATGGAAGAATTTGCTCAAAAAAAAAAAAAAAAGGAAGGAAGGAAGGAAGGAAGAAAAAGAAAAGTAAACATTCAGTTCAACAGTTAGGAGAATGAATCTTAGTGTGATTGTGGCTGTGAAAATCAGTAAAGGCCTTATTAAGTAAATACATCCAATAATTATAAAGATGCTATAAAAAGAAAGGGGTAATGCCAGGCAGAGGTTTTTGAAGCAGTAGAAATGGCTCAGACGACTGGACTGTAATATGCACAAAAAACTCATGGTGGAGACAAGAGCCTTGGAGAAGCAGCAGCACTCACTGAGTAAGTCTTAAGAGGGTCTGGGGAGAAATACCACTACCTTAAAGGTAAAAACAAGAAGTTGAGATGAGGAGGTATCCTAAGGTGGGGGGAAGTACTTGAACACAGCACAATTCGGGGTGCTATTATTATGGAACCTGAGAAATGAACCCAGAAAAGTGTTCTATCACTCAGCATACCCCCCAGCCCTCACAATATGAAAAATGTTCTGAAATGAATAAACAAATGCAATAAAAAAGAATAGCAATAATTGGCACACAGAGACAAGGCTCAACAAAGTTTGATAAGCAAGAAAGTTGGTGCGTCCAATCAGAATGATCAATTTCCTCCAAATGCTTCTGCCATCGCACAGAGATGGCATGGTTGGTCCTGTTTATGTTCATAAAGTACTTGGGAATACTGATGACACTGACTTGTGCACACTTCCTTTTCTTGTCTTTCTCACTTTCTTTCCCCCCTCCCTCCTGCTCGCTTGCTTGCTTGCTTTCTTTCTTTCTTTTTTTTTTTTTTGGTTTTCCGAGGTAGGGTCTCACTCTAGACCAGGCTGACCTGGAATTCACTCTGTAGTCTCAGGGTGGCCTCGAACTCATGGTGATCCTCCTACCTCTGCCTCCCAAGTGCTGGGATTAAAGGCGTGCGCCACCATGCCCGGCTTCTTTCTTTCTTTCTTTACTGGGCTGAAATCAAACCCAGGACCTTACACATACCAGGCAAGCTCTCTACCTGAGCTACATCCCAGGTCAATATTTGATACTTTAATATGTCTTCATAAAGCTTTTTATTTGACATTGTTATGATTTCCTTTAACTCCATGTTGAAGCCAAATAATCTTCAAAGTACTTTATAAACTCCACAGTCATACCAACACATAAGGCACATACTAATAAGTTCAGCCATGCCACAAAATGCAGCCAGGAACAGAAAGCCAAAACCATGTTACCTAAGTCAAACCTCAGTAAGCACAGGAAAAAAAAAAAAAGAAAGCTTGCAGTTGAGCAGACACAAACAGAAATCGCAAGACAAAGTCTGCTGCACTGCACTTGAACTCTGCACCTGCTCCTTTGGAAGTCTGCCCGAGAGGGATGATCTTGGCAAGGAGACACACAAACAGGCAGCAATGCAGAAGAGTCCTTTCCAGAGAGATCGATATCAAGGTGCAAAAAATGAAGCTGGAGAGATGGCTCAGCTGTTCAGGCACTTGCCTGCAAAGCCTAATGACAAGATTTCGATTTCCAACACCTACATAAAGCCACATGCACAAGGTGGCACATGCATCTGGAGTTTGTCAGCAGTGGATGGAGGCCCTGGCGTGCTTATTCTTTTTCTCTCAGCCTGGCAAGTGGCGCAACACCTTTAATCCCAGCACTTGGGAGGAAGAAGTAGGAGGACTGCTGTGAGTTTGAGACCCCCCCCCCCACCCGCCGAGACTACATAGTAAATTCCTGGTCATCCTGGGCTAGAATGAGACCCTACCTCAAAAAAACCAAAAAATAAAAAAAAAAGGTTGTGAATTTTTAAAAATCGTTAAAAACATAATTATAAGACATAGCACACATCAATAAAATATCAATAAAATCCCTCAAGATAAGTATGGCAATACACTGATACAATGTGATTTAGGGAGGAGATATTTCAAATAAAAGACTCAAAGAAAAAATTTACTGTTTCCCTCACTGAGTAGTGAGGGAGATGAAGCAGGGGCTCTAAAGCCACTGCAGCTATCAGCGAGCGGATGGAGAAGAGGAGCACTGCATGGAAAACTCAGTGTCTGCACTATCACATAAAAGCCAACCTAGCAATGACCACAGCATGCCCATCTCAATCCCAAGTATGCAAGTAACACACACGCTACCTGCTTGCTGTAATCCCTCACTCCATTTTCCATCAGTGCTAACTTCTCTTGCAGCTGGTGGACTTCCTGCTGAAGTTCTTGAATCCTGAAACACATTCATACCTAATGTCAATAGACATAGATCTTTGTTCAGAAAGGCAATAAAACATGTGGATGGTTTTTAATAAATTTTATGCTTCCTGCTTCTCAGGGAGGGATTCAGAGTGGTGTCACAGGGTCGAAAGCCTTAGCATAAAGAGGCAAATATGTTGACACTTAGATCTATCATGCAATGGAGTGCTGCCTCAGTATACCATGTGATCCTTAAGACAACTCTTTGAGGTCCTAATAACAAAACTGAAAGTCTAACCCAAAATTCGTAACATCGCTAAGTGAATAAGAGGCTAAATTACATTTTGTGACCATAACTAATCCTGTATTGTCTGAGAATCTGCTCTAATGGTACCTGAAGAGAAAAAAATATTGAGAAAACTACCATTTTCTAAGTAACCACGGGGGGGGGGGGCACTTTTTCTGTTTTTTTTTTTTTTTTTTTTTTGAGGTAGAGTTTCACTCTAGCCCAGGCTGACCTGGAATTCACTATGTAGTCTCAGGGTGGCCTCAAACTCATGGTGATCCTACCTCTGCCTCCCAAGTGCTGGGATTAAAGGTGTGTGCTACCAAGCCCAGCTATCTTTTTCTGTAAATTCTACAGAATCAAGATTTTGTCCAAATTACCTGACTTCTACAAGCACCCAAATGTATTGTACTACCTCAATATGACAGAACCCACTTTAAAAAAAATATTTTTTTATTTACTTATTTATTTGAGAGAGAAAGAGACAGAGAGAGAGAGAGAATGGGCAGGCCAGGGCTTCCAGCCACTGCAAACGAACTCCAGATGCATGCCTTCCCCCCCCACCTTGTGCATCTGGCTTATATGGGTCCTGAAGAATCGAACAGGGAATCTTTGGCTTTGCAGGCAAAGGCCTTAACTGCTAAGCCATCTCTCCAACCCACAACTCTCTTTTGACTGCAAAGTTAAAGGCTAAAGCCAGGTCTGCTCTCAACAGATTTTCTATGAGTTGGAGTAAGACCACAGAGAGCTCATCCCTACTGTGACTGGAACCAATGTTTCCTACAAACCCAAGCTTAGGCTAGAGTACACATGTAAGCAACCTAAAATAAATGCAGGAAAGATTCTGGAAAGAAACAACATCTGAGCAAACCAGAGAGCAGACAACCAGAGACTAATGTCACCTGTACAGTACAAAGAGCTCTTTAAACAACACTAATGCATTGGCTGAGAAGTCCTGGATTTTAACTTTTATAGGAGAGCAAACACAAACGGGTAGGGTAGCACTTAATACAGGTGCTGAACATCAGGTGAGAATAAGTGAGTGGAGACGCTCATCCGTGTCCATCAGCGCCATCTTCCAGAATGCAGTGGTAGCTGCTGTGCTGCCCGCGTGCTCTACAGGGCGCCTCTCCTCTCCGTACCGCGTCCACCGGTTTTCAATGCTTCTCCAACATCGCTTCGGATCACGACCACTCACTGACTCTTAAACTTCTTATAACTTTCTCCTTTGCAGTGTGTGTGTGTACAAAGATCTACGTGCATGTTCTTATGTGTGTGTTCACATGTGTGCACAGATGTGCAGCATGTGTGTGGAAGCCAGAGACTGGTATCAAGCACTTTATTCAATCAATCTCTTCCTTTACTGTTTGAGGCAAGGATTCTCAGTGAAGTGGGAACTCACCTATTCGGCTAGACTAACGGGCCAGTGAGCCCCACAGATGTGCCTGTCTCCACTTTGCCAGCAGCGGACAGCAGGCACTCGCCATCGCGCCTGGCTTTTGTGTGGGTGCTGGGTCTCACGTTTGCTTGGCAATCCCTTACACTGTTCTTTCTGGTGTCTGCACACTTCTCACATCACAGCTGCACAGCAAGCTTCTCAAAGGCGGCAGCATCCTACTCATCTTCACACCTGCATAGAGCCTTGCCCAGGAGGCTTAATGAATTTTTAATTAAGTGGAATTTATATCTGATTCCAATTTAAAAAATATAAATATAGAGCTAGAGAACTCATGATATAAGAATTTCAAATCCAGTTATAAATCTATTCATGTCCAGCTGGCACTTGATATAAATCTGTAGTAGTAAGAATTCTAGTAAAAAAATAACTTACTTAGAGATGAAACTGAATTCTAAGTAACTTTACTGAAATAGATTCTTAATAATTTAAGTATGAACAGAACCTCAGACCCATGACTTACTTAAGATCAAAGTTTTAAAATAAGTAAAAATGCACTGATCAGAAAGTATTTATGGTGCAAAGTTCTGCACTGACTATGAGGACATAACAATTAACAAAAAGAAAGCCTTCCTACCAAGAGCCTCACAGTGACTCCAGGGCTCAATGAAGCCAACCATGATTAGTAGTATTTTGGTACAGAGCATTGAACCTGGGGCCTTGCGCATGCTGAGCACACACTACCCCTGAGCTCCACTCCCAGGCCCAGCAAAAGGTGACTTCATGCACCTGTTATCAGCCACCTGCAGGAGGTCTGCAATGTAAGGGTCATCTGGCTGCGGAACTGGGTAAGAACTGACTTCAGACGGAGGGACTGGTTCATCAATTTGCATACGCTGGCGCCTAAAAGCAATGTTTCTTTTCTTGCCACCTAAAAAAACAAATGAGTATCTTAAAAAGTAAGTAGAAACTAAATCAAACATTTTTCTGAGCATTTAATACTCCTGGTCAACTTTTCTGTGGATCTGGGCAGATGGTTCAGTGACTAAAGGTGCCGCCTCGCAAAGCCTGGCAGCCTGGGCTTGAATCCCAGCCACCACATACTGCTGCATGGACATTTGTTTGGCAAGACACACAGACATATACGTGCAAAGAAACAAAAATTTTAGAAAGTATTCCACGCTAGCCTTTTTTTCAATAAAGTGTGTCTCCAGATCATTCTACATATGGGAAATATATGTACCATCCTGATCTGTGACTAAACAATGCAGTGCAGCTCAACAAGACAGGCTAGAAAGCAAATCCTAGATGCCTGCCTGCTTGACATGTGCACCAGATTTAGACTGTTTCTTTGCCAGATCAAGTTGTGCCAAGATTAAAAGCTGAGTGCCTTTTGGTGGTCACTATTATGAGCTTAAAAATCTCACCACTCCTGGGGCTGGAAAGATGGCTGAGTGAATAAAACGCTTGCCACCCATGTGTGAGGACCCTGAGTTTTGGATCCCTAGCACCTCCTTAAAATGCTGGATGTGGTGACACATGCGTTTAATTCTCAGGCTGGGGAAGCAGAGACAGGTGGATCCTTTGGACTCACTAGCTGAAAAAAAATTAGATGGTGGTGCATGCCTTTAGTGCCAGCACTTGAGAGGCAGAAGTAGGAGGATTGCCGTGAATTCAAAGCCACCCTGAGACTACATAGTAAATTCCAGGTCAGCCCAGGCTAGAGTGAGACCCTACCTTGAAAAACAAACAAACAAAAAAGATGGAAGGCAACTGAGGAGATCAGCTGATATCAATCTCTGGTCTCCACCCACATGTATGAGCAGCCACGTACACACGTGTCAACAGTGTGCATGCATGGGGACACACACACACACACAAAATACACATCCTTACTATGTAATGTCAAAAGAGCAAATAACTGAAATTGTACATGGCAAAACTACAATAGAGAGCTGGAGTGATGGCTCAGAAGTGCCACCTGCAAGCAAGAGGACCTAAGTTCAGACTCCCAATACCCACATAAAATGCCAGGTGTACTGGCACATGCCTGTAACCCTATTGCCGGGGAGGTGGAGACAAGAATATCCCGAGGGCCAGATGACGAGCCAGCCTAGCCAAATTGATGAGCTCTGGGCTCAGTGAGTGACCCTGTCGCAAAATCTGGTGCAAAGTGATTGAGGAAGACACTTGACATTGACCTCTGATCTCCACACACATGCACACCTCCACACACACACCCTCACACGTGCACCCATACATCCATGCACACACACTACACACATACACATGCAAAAAGCAACCCTAGAATACAAGGAAAGGTCACCTACAATATAAAGTTATGCTACAACCTGAGTTAGTAGGAAATATTTTCTTAGTTATCTTTACAAGTAGCAGGAATAATTCTTTTAAAATGTTTTTAATATTTTTTTTATTTGAGAGAGAGATGGAGGGGAGGAGGGCAAACAGAGAGAGAATTGGTGTGCCAGGATCTCTAGCTACTGCAAACAAACTCCAGATGCAGGCACCACGTTGTGTATCTAGCATATGTGGGTCCTGGGGAATCAAATCTGGGTCCTTGGGCTTTACAGGCAAGTGCTTTAACCTCTAAGCCATCTCTTCAGGCCAGGAATAAGTTTTTAAATGGATAGATTGATCGTGTCTCAGTCTAATTTCTCTTTTCCAGTGTGCACCCAAGATTAGTGCTGTTCTAGAAGCTGTCATATCCTCGGGTATGATAAAAATAGACCATGGTTTTGTCTCATTACTATTTGACAAATTTTGTTTTGAGAAGAACTTACCAGGAGTTTGTACTACAGCCTGCAAATTCTTTTCTTGAAGTTGCTGAATTTTTTCATTCTTAGCCTTGCTCTCTTTCTCCAGAAGTCTGAGCTTATGAACATACTGGTTATTGAGAAACTTCAGATCAGATGTTTCATGTGCACACTTCTTCAATGTAGTTTTCAACTCTTATAATAAAAAAGATGAAAAGAGGACTTTTTTCTAACTTTAAAAATACGTAGGTACTTGTTCATTTACTGATCACTGCAAATATCACACCTACCATGAAGTGCACTTTAAAAAATATTTTATTTATTTGAGGGGGGAGGGTCAGAGAGAGAGAGAGAGAGAGAATGGGCGTGCCAGGGCCTCCAGCCACTGCAAACAAACTCCAGATGCATGTGCCACCTTGCACATCTGGCTTACATGGGTACTGGGAAATCAAACCTTGGTCCTTTGGCTTTACAGGCAAGTGCCTTAACCACTAAGCCACCTCTCCAGTCTGAAGTACACTTTTAAAAGGTAAAAGCTATGCAATTAGGAGCTACATAATTAAAAAACGGGGTTGGGGAGATGGCTCTGATTAACTAACATAACTATGGAATACACATTTATTTTCACTCTTAGAAATTCTGCAACACACATTAGCGTACTTACAGAGCTATCAGTAGAGCTATCATATTTTTCTAATCAACGTTAGCCTTTTCTATGTATAAAGCAAAAGATCTTGCATTTAAAATTTTCCTAATTTTTACTTACCTCTAATGCGTTGTTCTGAGCATTCTCTCAGCTTCATTAACTCCAGATATAACTCATTATTCTCCTTAATCAATCTTGCATTTTCAAGTTTATAGGGTTCCAAAACAGAATCAAAATTGGCACTTTCTTTTTCAGCTTTCACAGAGGATAATTTTAGTTGCCGAAGGCTTTCTGTCGTGTGAACCAAGTCACTAAAATTAAAGAACAGAAAATGCGAATACAGGAAACACTCTTAAAATTTTAGTGATTTAAAATATCGTTGTGAGAAAGCTAAAAATATATCCTACTATTAAACAACATCAAATTTACAAAAGTAATGAACACTAATGATCTTTCAAGGTATCAAGAAGACCTCAATAGTCAGGCGTGGTGGCGCACACCTTTAATCCCAGCACTGGGGAGGCAGAGGTAGGAGATCATTGTGAGGTCAAGGCCACCCTGAGACTACATAGAGAATTCCAGGTCAGCCTGGGCTAGAGTGAAACCCTACCTCACAAAACCAATAAAATAAAAGAAGTCTTCAATAATTTCTCAAAACAAGACTAGTTATAAATTAAGAAATATATGCATCGAATCATCTTCGAATCTCCCCTCTTGCTTATTCTTCATATCTATGGAATCTGTGACACTTATCTCTTCATTGAACAAATATTTATTGATTGTTCCATGCTAAGCACCAGGGACACGAGTCTGTCCATTACCTATAAGAACACAAATCAGTAGGACATTGGCTCATTGAATACTTGGTATGGAGGAAGTCCTTACTACTGTAGTACTTCGATTATACAATCTGTCAAAAAGCCATACTGTTAGGCTGGAGAAATGGCTTAGCGGTTAAGGTGCTTGCCTACAAGGCCTAAGGACTCAGGTTCGAATCCCTAGAACCTACATAAGCCAGATGCACAAGGTGGCGCATGCATCTGTGGCTAGAGGCCCTGGTATGCCCGTTCTCATCTCCTCCCACCATGTGTCTAATAAATAAAAATAAAATTATTTTTAAAAGCCACAGCACTATATGAAAAAATCACCAGACACTTTGGTGTCTACTAAGTGAGCAACGTGCTGCAGTAGCAGCGACAATGCAGAGTCTGCTCTCATGAAGTCTGCGTGTAAAGGAAACAGAAACGAGATGGCTATAGTGACGCATAGCTACAGTGATGGGTGACAGCAGACAAGAGTCCTACAGGACATGCTTGGGCAAGGGACAGAGCAGCGAAAGACTCTACAGGCACGCGGCTGCTATCCAGACAGAGAAGGGAGGGGGCACATGAACCTAGTTGGCTCCAAGGGATTCAGCACGTGGGCGATGAAGCTGCAGGAAGGGCAGGGCAGCTGGTGGGAGGGCTGGAGCTCATGCGAAGGACTGTGAAATACACCCTATCCATCATCGTCTCTCAAGCTCTAAACACTTCCCCTTCCAGTCTCCAACCACCCCAATGCAGCTCCTATGGAAAGGGGGGAGGAATTACAAACAGCCTTTCAGTTATGTAACATGCAAGAATAACAGCCAACACTGGATTAGAGAACCTATTGAACAGTACTGATTCAAGACCACTCTGGTAGTAGACAGAGGAAAGCTGGGCTGGGGGACATGAGTCAGTGGTAGAGCACTTGGCTACCATACTCAAGAGCATGGGCTCAATCTCCAGCCCTGAAAAAAGCAAAAGCACAGACAACAACAAAAAACAAGTAACAACAAAACAGAAAAAAGGAAAAGTATCTCTGAATTTTATCAGAACGTCCCCCTCATCATGTTGACTGGGCGCAGGGGTGTGGCGCCCTAGAGTTCTGCTGTGTGAAAGCCCCGAGTTGAGGGCAGAGATTAGGACTGAAGGAAGAACAGACAAGCTTCAGTGGTCAAAGGACCTTTCAAAGCTCTGCTTCTTTACTAAGGAAAGAAAAAGTCAGTCATAAACTAGGTAAATGGATGAAGGATGGTATTCTGAGAACTACATTTTTTTTTTAAGAGAGAGTAAAAGAAAGAGAAAGAATTGGCGCACTGGGGCCTCAGCCACTGCAATCAAACTCCAGATGCTTGTGCCACCTAGTGGGCATGTGCGACCTTGCACTTGCCTCACCTTCATGCGTCTGGCTTACTAGGATCTGGAGAGTAGAACATGGGTACTTAGGCTTCGCAGGCAAGCCCCTTAACTGCTAAGCCATCTTTCCAGCCAGGGAGTTACTTTTTTTTTTTTTTTTTTTTTGGTTTTTCGAGGTAGGGTCTCACTCTAGCCCAGGCTGACCTGGAATTCACCATGTAGTCTCAGGGTGGCCTCGAACTCACAGCGATCCTCCTAGCTCTGCCTCCCCAGTGCTGGGATTAAAGGCGTGCACCACCACGCCCAGCAGGGAGTTACATTTTTATCCTTACCTGAAAAGTTTCTCTACCAAAGGTAAACACTCCACTGAGAGAGTCTGCCGGTAGCCCAACTGATCTAATCTTTTTCTAATATTAATGTACTTTCTTTCTGCAGCTGTCGTCATCTTGTCTTCCAAAACCAGCTGTATTCACTTCCAAAGATTAAAGGCCTAAGAAAACAAATCATTATAACAGCTGTTATTCTTATTTCAAAATAACAAGAAAAGGCACTTTTAATAAGAAACATTTTTTTGTTTCTCTCCAGCATTCTGCAATATTTACATTGTTTAAATTTAAATCCAGTGCTATACTAACATGTGCATTTCTTTATAGACTCACGAGTTTCTAAACGATTCTAGAGGAAAACAAAGATGTTGGCAGACAGGATTCTGAGGAAAGTCTCATTTTCTTACAGTACTAAGACCCAGTCTAGAGATCTGATCTTACCCATGCTAAGCAAGTGTTCTACCTCTAAGCTATGTCTCCATCCTACACAGGAAATACTTTTAAAAAGTACTAAATATAAAGGATAAACTTAAAATAAAAACCTTCAAAATTTTTTTGCTCATACGAGAATGGTTAAGATTAAAGGACCAACAGTACTGTGGCAGACAGCTTCAGGTCGCTGAGATGAACGTCCAGTCCAGGCATGGTGATGGAGGAAGGGATAGTTACTGAAGTTTACATATCCAGGGGAAGTTCCATAATGGTAGAAGAAGCTGGCCTGCTTTCACAGGTCCAAGCAGAGACAGAGAAGGACAAGCCCAAAAGACACCTCAGGAACTCCAGGAGGAGCTCAGGCACTTGGCATCTCTTTAGATTGGAATTTCAAATCCACCCCCACACCTTAGAGCTGGACCCTAAGATCCGCCCAGTGATGCCTCCTCCAGCCAGGTGGCTGCAGATCCAAGCTACAAACTAAGAAAACACGGAATAGATTGGGGGCCATCTATTCAAACTACCACAAGTGCTTAATGTCAGCAAAGGTTTGCAGCAGATGGGATCCTCACAGGTCCCTGAGGGCAGGGTAAAATCACCTTGGAGGAAGCCTGGCAGTTTCTCATAGTTAGACGTCTAGCCTATAGCCCTGTAATCTAGTGGGAGGTATTCATTCACAGGAGATAATGAGACAAACACCCAGAAAAAGACCACAGCATAGTCTGTGGTAGCTTCATTCACTCATAACAGCCCCAAACAGAGCAACCTAACACTCAGCAGCAAAAGAACAAACCGTCACAGAGCAGGGAAGAAAGTGCGCACCTAACAGCAGGAGGAAGCACAGATGTGTGGGCAAAAGGAGCCAGACGCACGTCCTATGTGCTTATGAGTGCCTGAAGTTACAGATCAGTGACATTATACTATGGAGTCAGAAACTGCCACAACAGTCGCCCAGGGAGGCCGAGGCTGACTGGAGATCAGTGACATTATACTATGGAGTCAGAAACTGCCACAACAGTCGCCCAGGGAGGCTGAGGCTGACTGGAGATCAGTGACATTATACTATGGAGTCAAAAACTGCCACAACAGTCGCCCAGGGAGGCTGAGGTTGACTGGAGGCGTGGAGAACTTTGTAAGGAGGGCTGGGGAGGAGCTCAGTGGGTAGAGTGCTTGCCTAGCACACATGAAGCCCTGGGCTGAGCCCCCAGCACCACATAAACTGGTGGCCCATAATTGTAATTTCAGCACTCAGGAGGTAGAGGCAGAATTAATAGTTCAAGGCCATCCTCAGTTCCACAACGAGTTCAGGTCCAGTCTGGGATACTTGAGGAAGGAAGGAAGGGAGGAAGGAAAGGGGGAGGGGAGGAAGAGGAAGGAAAGAGAGAGGAGAGACAGCAAGAGGAGTGAGGGGAGCTTTCTAGGGTGAGGAGTGTATTAATTGAAGTAGGAGGTAAATGGGGTGGACATTCATGGTAAGCTTCAAACACACATTTAAGGGCTGGGAGGAAGCCCAGTGACGTGATAACTCACAAACAAAAGGAGCTCCACTCAGTCCCTAAAACCCAAGTCAGGCCGGCCAGGTGCAGTGGCACATGCTTGTAATGTCAGCACTGGGCAAATGCAGACAGGCAGCTCCTTGGAGCTTGCTGATCAGGCAGCCTAGCCTAGTCTAGCCTAAAAGACCTTATCTTAAAAAAAAAATGTAGAAGGTTGTTGCATGCAGTCAGGTTTGTATTGATGGAAAAAAAAAAAAACCACTCAAGAGCAGCTTATGGTAAAATAAAATGGGGGGGGGTTATTTTGGCTTACAGACTGGAAGGGAAGCTCCACGATGGCAGGGAAAACGATGGCATGAGCAGAGGGTGGACATCACCCCCTGGCCAACATCAGGTGGACAACAACAACAGGAGTGTGTGTCAAACACTGGCAAGAGGAAGCTGGCTATAACACCCATAAGCCGGCCCCTGACAATACACCGCCTCCCGGAGGATCCAATTCCCAAACTGCCACCAGCCGAGGACCTAGCATTATGGGGGACACCCGAATCAAACCACCACAGAGGAGAAGGTGAAAGGAAGACAGTACATGAGGAATGACACCCAAGGTGGTCCTAGTGCACACAAATAAATGTACACTTAAGATTTGTGCATTTCATGACCCATATACCCCAACAGGGAGGGGCTAGGAGGAGGGGGGAGGACAGGGAAGGAGGCTAACAATAGTACCAATTTGACTGTATTCACTGAGTACAAAACTAATAATAATAATAAAGTTATGTATTTCATCATGTAAATTTCACTTCTTTTGTTGTTTTGAGACTGAGTCTCTCTATGCAGCCTTGCTAGCCTGGAATTCACTATGTAGACCAGGCTGGCCTTGAACATGTGGTGATCTTCCTGTCCCTGCCCCTCCCAATACTAGGGTGACAGGCATGTACCTTTCCTGCTTTACTTCAACTTTTTAAAAGTAACATACTCATAAGTACTTCTATGCACGTTTTTATACTTCTCTGTTTTGTCTGTTTGCAGTGCTGGGGAGTGAACCCAGAGCCTCTGGTGTGCCAGGCAGGCGTTTGACCCCTGAGCTATGTCCATGGCTCCCGTCCTTGTCCTTCTAAAGATTTATGAGTATTTTTTTAACCATCTACCTTAAAATAGTGATGTAAAATTCATTGCTTTAGAAACTTTACTCTTTCCTATCCTTTGCCAAGTAAATGTGGTCACAGCATTCACGTTTCTAAACCAAATAAAAATTGTTTTTCAGAGCCAGGTGTGGTGGTGCACGCCTTTAATCCCAGCACTTGGGAGGCAGAGGTAGGAGGATCACCATGAGTTCGAGGCCACCCTGAGACTACATAGTGAATTCCAGGTCAGCCTGGGCCAGAGTGACACCCTACCTCGAAAAATCAAAAAATAAAACTAAAAAAATAAATTGTTCTTCACAGCTGGTAAAACATATGTGCAT